>CM026386.1:45770366-45895369 GCA_014843695.1 Archivesica marissinica
ACATTGGCTTATCTGCATTGACATTGGCTTACCGGCATTGGCATTGGCATTGGCTTACCGGCATTGACATTGGCTTACCGCATTGACATTGGCTTACCGGCATTGACATTGGCTTACCGGCATTGACATTGGCTTACCGGCATTGACATTGGCTTACCGGCATTGACATTGGCTTACCGGCATTGACATTGACTTACCGGCATTGGCTTACCGGCATTGACATTGGCTTACCGGCATAGAAATTGGCTTACCGGTATTGACATTGGCGTACCAGCATTGACAATGGCTTACCGGCATTGACATTGGCTTACCGGCATTGACATTGGCTTACCGGCATTGACTTACCGGCATATAAATTGGCTTACCGGTATTGACATTGGCTTACCGACATTGATAATGGCTTACCGGCATTGACATTGGCTTACCGGCATTGACATTGGCTTACCGGCATTGACATTGGCTTATCGGCATTGACATTGGCATACCGGCATTGCCATTGGCTTACCGGCATTGACATTGGCTTACCGGCAAAGACATTGGCTTACCGGCATTGACATTGGCTTACCGGCATAGACATTGGCTTACCGGTATTGACATTGGCCTACCGGCATAGACATTGGCTTATCGGCATTGACATTGGCTTACCGGCATTGACATTGGCTTACCGGCATAGACATTGGCTTACCGGCATAGCTTACCGGCATAGCTTACCGGCATAGACATTGGCTTACCGGCATTGACATTGGCATACCGGCATTGACATTGGCTTACCGGCATAGACATTGGCTTACCGGTATTGACATTGGCTTACCGGTATAGACATTGGCTTATCGGCATTGACATTGGCTTACCGGCATTGACATTGGCTTACCGGCATAGACATTGGCTTACCGACATAGCTTACCGGCATAGACATTGGCTTACCAGCATAGAAATTGGTTTACCGGCATATACATTGGCTTACCGGCATTGACATTGGCTTACCGTCATAGACATTGGCTTACCGGCATTGACATTGGCTTACCGGCATTGACATTGGCTTACCGGCATTGACATTGTGACATTGGCTTACCGGCATTGACATTGGCTTACCGGCATTGACATTGGCTTACCGGCATTGACATTGGCTTATCGGCATAGACATTGGCTTACCGGCATAGACATTGGCTTACCGGCATAGACATTGGCTTACCGGCATTGACATACATTGGATTACCGGCATTGACATTGGCTTATCGGCATTGACATTGGCTTACCGGCATTGGCTTACCGGCATTGACATTGGCTTACCGCATTGACATTGGCTTACCGGCATTGACATTGGCTTACCGGCATTGACATTGGCTTACCGGCATTGACATTGGCTTACCGGCATTGACATTGGCTTACCGGCATTGACATTGACTTACCGGCATTGGCTTACCGGCATTGACATTGGCTTACCGGCATAGAAATTGGCTTACCGGTATTGACATTGGCGTACCAGCATTGACAATGGCTTACCGGCATTGACATTGGCTTACCGGCATTGACATTGGCTTACCGGCATTGACTTACCGGCATATAAATTGGCTTACCGGTATTGACATTGGCTTACCGACATTTATAATGGCTTACCGGCATTGACGTTGGCTTACCGGCATTGACATTGGCTTACCGGCATTGACATTGGCTTATCGGCATTGACATTGGCATACCGGCATTGCCATTGGCTTACCGGCATTGACATTGGCTTACCGGCAAAGACATTGGCTTACCGGCATTGACATTGGCTTACCGGCATAGACATTGGCTTACCGGTATTGACATTGGCCTACCGGCATAGACATTGGCTTATCGGCATTGACATTGGCTTACCGGCATTGACATTGGCTTACCGGCATAGACATTGGCTTACCGGCATAGCTTACCGGCATAGCTTACCGGCATAGACATTGGCTTACCGGCATTGACATTGGCATACCGGCATTGACATTGGCTTACCGGCATAGACATTGGCTTACCGGTATTGACATTGGCTTACCGGTATAGACATTGGCTTATCGGCATTGACATTGGCTTACCGGCATTGACATTGGCTTACCGGCATAGACATTGGCTTACCGACATAGCTTACCGGCATATACATTGGCTTACCAGCATAGAAATTGGTTTACCGGCATATACATTGGCTTACCGGCATTGACAATGGCTTACCGTCATAGACATTGGCTTACCGGCATTGACATTGGCTTACCGGCATTGACATTGGCTTACCGGCATTGACATTGTGACATTGGCTTACCGGCATTGACATTGGCTTACCGGCATTGACATTGGCTTACCGGCATTGACATTGGCTTACCGGCATTGACATTGACTTACCGGCATTGACATTGGCTTACCGGCATTGACATTGGCTTACCAGCATTGACATTGGCTTACCGGCATTGACATTGGCTTACCGGCATTGACATTGGCTTACCGGCATTGACATTGGCTTACCAGCATTGACATTGGCTTACCGGCATTGACATTGGCTTACCGGCATTGACATTGGCTTACTTATTAGCGGCTATACTGCTAATACATGGGAGTCGTGATAGCGCAGTGGATGAAGGTCCGGAGTTCGAGCCCCGCTGGAGCCGTTACGATTGTGCCCTTAGGCAAGGCATTTCATTTCCACGTTGCCTCTTCTCTCTCCCTCGTGGCGATGGATTCCATCAGGAATGAGGACTCGAGAGTGATTAATATAAGTTGTAAGAACTTGTTTCGCAATCGAGCTCAAATAAATTTGTATAAACTAATACATGGGAGTACTTTTCACATGTGTACAGTGCAGCAGTGTTTAGTACACCTTTGTCAGGCAAAACAGTTTGCTGCTTTAGGGTGTTTGTTTTTAAAGTCGCACCAACAGCTAAGGTCATATGACGACTCTCCAGCTATTATTGGTGGGTGGGTGCGTGGGTTGGTTGGAATGGGTGGGTGGGTTGGTGGGTGGGTTGGTTGGAATGGGTGGGTTGGAAATATTGGGTGGGTGGGTGGATAGGTGGGTTGGAATGGGTGGGTGGGTAGGTATGTTTTTTTGGGTGGGTGGGTTTTGGAACGATGAACATTGAACGATGGCATTTTTTCAGTTGCGTTTTGTATTCCTACGTTTGTGGTGTCCCCCCTCGTCTGCTCTTACTCTACATCTGGTCTATTTATGGCTCTTTCCAAGGTTTAAGCTATATAAACTCTCTGGTCGGTTGTCTAGGGGTATATTTCAGTTCTCTATCAGTTCAATAATAACGTAACACAAAGTTCTTTTCTATCTATTTTACTCTATCGTCTATTTTTATTTTCTTCTATTTCGTTTATTCACATCTCGTGAATCTCTGATCTCTTATCTATATCATAGTCACTTCAGGCCTCATCAATTTCTAGTGTCTTTATTAGATCACCGCCCTGTCGATAATTGGATTACATCTTTAATCTTCAATATACAATCAAGGATATCGCAATTAGACTTTTTACGTTGATCAGCCGCTCGCGTCTCTCAATAACTTCAATATCTCAAAGTACTGTTCTGGTATCAATTTATTACCGCTATATATTAGAGATAATTTGTATCTCTTATCTTATTATATTAGCTATCACGTATTCTATTCAAGCAATACGGTGCTTCTCACTCCATTAATATCCAATGTTCTCTTATTATATTTGCTATCACGTATTCTATTCAAGCAATACGGTGCTTCTTAATCCATCACTACCCAATGTGTCCGTAACACTTAAGTTCAGTTAATAGTTCGTTTTATAAGTATATTAAATTGATATACTGAAGACATCTCGTCTTTAGTGTCATAGAAACAGTAATTGTTTTCTATTTGAGATACACAATCAATCCTTGCATAAGGAAAGCCTTTTGTGTTCTGATTTCTCTTTACATTTACTCGGATTTATATACATTTCAGTCAGACAGCATGGCACTGACCACCTGTTACCTTACGCAATCAAAATCGTAACTTTAATGAAACAGCCAGACATATTGGCGCTTCATCAAAAGAAACCGACAACTATTACATAATCTCTCGCTGTGAGATAATATTTACGTACATCAGCCTCGCGGTAAGCTAAATTAACGATACACAAATAAAGTTCCCAAGTAATCATTCTTTTTGCGCGCCAAAATAGCTTGTTGATTTTAGGCGCGAACATTGCAGAATACAGTACGGTCATTTCTATTTATAATACATACATTAGACAATTATAATACTTAGTATCGTGTGCAAAATAGCTGTTTTTGCACACTACGCGGTTAGATGTACTTTTGTATTTTAGCTAGGTCCCTATTATCTGATCTTATATTGAACAGGTAACTATTAAGTAATATATTCTAAAGATTTTGTTTTGTCTGTAGTTTTAATTTTGACAGTAAACCGAAACTAACGCAATTATACGGACGTTCACACTAAGAGACGTGGTTGTGCGGTTGTGTCACGTAGTGCAAATATGCTCCTGACAGGGCAGTTAAACTGCATACAATTTGAAAGCAAATATTATATTAGCCATAGTCATTGGAAATCATAAAAGAAAAAGAAGAGTTGTGTTTATTAGTTAGCCTGAGAACATATATATTAGCGATATAGTTTGCCTGGTCAGTCAAATAAATATATTTTAACACCGAGACTATTAATTGGGCCGTATTGAGCTTCTGATAATATATGTCATTCTGCCAGAAGTTGAAAAGGGACAAATCGACAGACTGGAACCCAGGATATTTATTACTGTAAGATAGGATTTTACACTAATAAACACAAATATCATCTATATCATTCAATATGATGTTCAATTTCATTTTCAGCACATGTATGGTGGACAGCTCATATACGTTGAGCTTGACTGATTCCCCCGTATCGCTGCAATTACGCGACTCTATTCTGGCACGAAGAGATCCTGCAACGGATTATGTTGACATTGACGTTGCCAAATCAGCGCTCACACAGGCAGCACCAGAAGACGACGGAGAAGCGGAGAATCTATATGCAAACCAGTAACCTTGGGCATATGTGTCTTCCGTGCCCATGGATCCACTGTAGCCTGGGGACAGGCGTTGATATATTTTGACTTGTCAGTCATATAAATATATTTTAGCACCGATACCGTTAATTGTGCCGTATTGAGTAGTAGTATACTCACGACAGTACGAAACAAATGTGGTAGGGCAGCGGGGCAGCCGGGCAGCCGGGCAGCCGGGCAGCCGGGCAGCCGGGCAGCTAAATGATACTACGTCACGCCCGACTGCCCCTTCTGATCTCTTTATTACGTTAAGCTTGCCCGCACCTTCTTTATCTCATTAAAGTTTAAATAGCAGACGACGATAACGTATTAAACTCTCAATATCACTTCCAACGTGGTTTAAGTTGTAGACGACATCCGGTTTAAACAAGCTCTGATACACCTATTTCCTTTTGCATACATGTCATATTTGTGAAATTTATTTTGTATTTTATTTGTTTGTAGTCATTTCTAATATTAAACCCAAAGATAGGTGTTACGGACTGGGTCTAAGGTAAATGTTACACAAAGTACTACGCCGTTATCAATAAATCTTAAATCTAAGGTATTTTAATATTTTTCCTTCCTCGAGACGTTTAAAAGGTCAATTTATACTTTAAATAATGTCAGAGGTTTGTTATATCTCATTAACTGTCACAACTCTGTTATTGTATGTGAACTATATTTTAAATACTACTTATCCGTGGATGAGACGGCTGAATTAAGAATAAAAATACCCTCTATTAAGTTAATGATCGATTTAGGTGACCTTTAGATTGTTAAATGCCTAAACTCTAATAACAGATCATAACTTGATTTTATCCAGGTAGAATAGATACTAGATAGCGATAGTGTAAACATTGTTTCTAAACTGTATTCGCGCTAACATGGAAAACTTGCGCTGTCTTCTTTAGTAGTGGAACTATTTTTGTAACCATTTTATAGTTTAGATAGACCCGAAACACAGGATGTTTCATACAAAACTTTGCTAACTATAGTTAATATTTTCTAATAACTACGCGTATATTTATCAGAACTATGCTCATTCTCTTTAACGCTTTCGACAGACAACAGGAACCTACAGTGACAAGTTCGAATCCAAAATTTGTCGCCATCCATAATACTAATAATACCTTGAATAATCGTTCTTCCTATTCGGCGCTATATAACCAATAGGTGTCGCTGTGTCGTAAACCCTAAATCATTCTTCCTATTCGGCGCTATATAACCAATAGGTGTCGCTGTGTCGTAAACCCTAAATCATTCTTCCTATTCGGCGCTATATAACCACTAGGTGTCGCTGTGTCGTAAACCCTAAATCAATCTTCCTATTCGGCGCTATATAACCAATAGGTGTCGCTGTGTCGTAAACCCTAAATCATTCTTCCTATTCGGCGCTATATAACCAATAGGTGTCGCTGTGTCGTAACCCTAAATCATTCTTCCTATTCGGCGCTATATAACCAATAGGTGTCGCTGTGTCGTAAACCCTAAATCAATCTTCCTATTCGGCGCTATATAACCACTAGGTGTCGCTGTGTCGTAAACCCTAAATCAATCTTCCTATTCGGCGCTATATAACCACTAGGTGTCGCTGTGTCGTAAACCCTAAATCAATCTTCCTATTCGGCGCTATATAACCACTAGGTGTCGCTGTGTCGTAAACCCTAAATCAATCTTCCTATTCGGCGCTATATAACCAATAGGTGTCGCTGTGTCGTAAACCCTAAATCAATCTTCCTATTCGGCGCTATATAACCAATAGGTGTCGCTGTGTCGTAAACCCTAAATCAATCTTCCTATTCGGCGCTATATAACCAATAGGTGTCGCTGTGTCGTAAACCCTAAATCAATCTTCCTATTCGGCGCTATATAACCAATAGGTGTCGCTGTGTCGTAAACCCTAAATCAATCTTCCTATTCGGCGCTATATAACCAATAGGTGTCGCTGTGTCGTAAACCCTAAATCATTCTTCCTATTCGGCGCTATATAACCAATAGGTGTCGCTGTGTCGTAAACCCTAAATCAATCTTCCTATTCGGCGCTATATAACCAATAGGTGTCGCTGTGTCGTAAACCCTAAATCATTCTTCCTATTCGGCGCTATATAACCAATAGGTGTCGCTGTGTCGTAAACCCTAAATCAATCTTCCTATTCGGCGCTATATAACCAATAGGTGTCGCTGTGTCGTAAACCCTAAATCATTCTTCCTATTCGGCGCTATATAACCAATAGGTGTCGCTGTGTCGTAAACCCTAAATCAATCTTCCTATTCGGCGCTATATAACCAATAGGTGTCGCTGTGTCGTAAACCCTAAATCATTCTTCCTATTCGGCGCTATATAACCAATAGGTGTCGCTGTGTCGTAAACCCTAAATCAATCTTCCTATTCGGCGCTATATAACCAATAGGTGTCGCTGTGTCGTAAACCCTAAATCATTCTTCCTATTCGGCGCTATATAACCAATAGGTGTCGCTGTGTCGTAAACCCTAAATCAATCTTCCTATTCGGCGCTATATAACCAATAGGTGTCGCTGTGTCGTAAACCCTAAATCAATCTATCAATCAATACATATAAACTCTTTATATTATAAAGTTTCATTTAGATTTTCCGATTGTACATAATAGTATGACTTTCTTAAATTACAATTTTAAATATGTCATTGAAGAGTTTAGCTTTGTTCCAATTTTCTTTGATCAGATTTGAACAGAACAGAATGTATCTTCATTTGACAGCAGTGTATATAACAACTCTAGTAATTCTAGTTATTCTAGTAAAACATGTTTATACATCCGGAAGTAGAGAGAGCTTTTATGCATAGTTTTAGGTTTGACGGATAGTAGTTACTATTATAGTACCTAATTGTCTTAATCTAATGATACAGATGTACTTTTAGTTATAAGATGGTGCTGCAGTATAAATATTATTTCAATTTTAAGGAAGGTCTTACAGTACACGAACCAGGATACTGTCAATGAACTCCCGGTCCTGGTGATCAAAATTGAAAATGAGTGTTCACACGGGTATTTTGACAACGGCGGTTCCCGGTGTTCATTCATTCATATTTTAATGTTGAAATCTACAAGATTATTTTCGTTTCCGATGTAAATCTATAGAATTTGAACATGTTTAACTAGGATGAAATTAATTGTTAGCATATTACATCCGTTTTAAGCATGTCTTGTATGTATGTATGTATGTATGTATGTATGCATAGTTTGTTACAATCTACAATCTTAATACGCACATTGATGCCAAAATTAAATATTTCTCGAATATGGAAATTCCACGAGTACTAAATCTCAAAACCTCAAACATTGATCCAATCAACTGACTAGGAGGTTATAAAACGATTTTCCGATCTCAAACATAGTCTCAAACTATTCTAAAAACACTCCATGCGGCTTACATGTTGGTGCTCCTTGTGGGAGGGGGGGGGTACAACGGAATACGAAACTCGATTGAAACAACCGTGGGCAAGTTGTCTCTGTTGGATTGCGTGTCTCGTTGTATTGGCATTCGCTCGGTGAGGACGGCATGCTGTATTGAGCGCATAGGATGTACACTACTTAATATTAACTCCATAATAACTCCCTAGTTACTTCGCGCTTGAACTATTGTAATGCTCTTCTGTATACTGTTCCAAAGTATAGTTTAAACAAACTTCAAAATGTCCAAAACAGTGTAGCACGAATCATCACAAATTTCGCCGTTACAATCGCATCACACCCGGTGCTCAAGGAACTTCACTGGATTGCTGTACTGTATAGACTGGAGTTTAAGATTCTCACCCACACATATAAAGCTCTACATGATCAAGCCCCGAAATACATCAGTCATGATTGAAATATACAGACCTGGGCGAAAACTGAGATCGGAAAACTCACAAAAAAACTTGTGTCAAAATCACGTTTTGTAAGATATGGTGGCAGAAGTTTCCAACATGGTGTGTCATCATTGTGGAATGCACTCTCCGATGATATAAGAAATGGTGATACACTCGTCGCATTCAAAACCAAGTTGAAGACACCCTTGTTCAAGAAACATTATAGACTGTAAGTTCTAGCAACATTCTAGAACATGTGAAACTATACATTTGAGACAACTTGATTGTGATAGCATTATGTATTTTAATTCTTAACCTTTTTATATTATGTACTTTTCTTAATAGCCTGGATAAACGTTTTACATTGTTGATTTCATTTTTTGACTATTGTAAAGTATGTTTCATTGTAAAATTGTCTTACTTTGCTAATGCTAAGCACTTTTGAACGTATATTTTCTGTATGGAAAGAGTGCTATACAAATATTGTATAATAATACTAAGTTGTAAACCATGTGATACAGGTCGTAGCAAGTAAGTAATCTTTATTTACATCTCATCAGTGTACATACAGTATATACAAAACATTACACATAGTCAACAGTATAAAACTACAATGCCACTCCAACATTGATATAAAACTACAATGCCACTCCAACATTGATATAAAACTACAATGCCACTCCAACATTGATATAAAACTACAATGCCACTCCAACATTGATATAAAACTACAATGCCACTCCAACATTGATATAAAACTACAATGCCACTCCAACATTGATATAAAACTACAATGCCACTCCAACATTGATATAAAACTACAATGCCACTCCAACATTGATATAAAACTACAATGCCACTCCAACATTGATATAAAACTACAATGCCACTCCAACATTGATATAAAACAATGCCACTCCAACATTGATATAAAACTACAATGCCACTCCAACATTGATATAAAACTACAATGCCACTCCAACATTGATATAAAACTACAATGCCACTCCAACATTGATATAAAACTACAATGCCACTCCAACATTGATATAAAAACTACAATGCCACTCCAACATTGATATAAAACTACAATGCCACTCCAACATTGATATAAAACTACAATGCCACTCCAACATTGATATAAAACTACAACTCCAACATTGATATAAAACTACAATGCCACTCCAACATTGATATAAAACTACAATGCCACTCCAACATTGATATAAAACTACAATGCCACTCCAACATTGATATAAAACTACAATGCCACTCCAACATTGATATAAAACTACAATGCCACTCCAACATTGATATAAAACTACAATGCCACTCCAACATTGATATAAAACTACAATGCCACTCCAACATTGATATAAAACTACAATGCCACTCCAACATTGATATAAAACTACAATGCCACTCCAACATTGATATAAAACTACAATGCCACTCCACATTGATATAAAACTACAATGCCACTCCAACATTGATATAAAACTACAATGCCACTCCAACATTGATATAAAACTACAATGCCACTCCAACATTGATATAAAACTACAATGCCACTCCAACATTGATATAAACTACAATGCCACTCCAACATTGATATAAAATACAATGCCACTCCAACATTGATATAAAACTACAATGCCACTCCAACATTGATATAAAACTACAATGCCACTCCAACATTGATATAAAACTACAATGCCACTCCAACATTGATATAAAACTACAATGCCACTCCAACATTGATATAAAACTACAATGCCACTCCAACATTGATATAAAACTACAATGCCACTCCAACATTGATATAAAACTACAATGCCACTCCAACATTGATATAAAACTACAATGCCACTCCAACATTGATATAAAACTACAATGCCACTCCAACATTGATATAAAACTACAATGCCACTCCAACATTGATATAAAACTACAATGCCACTCCAACATTGATATAAAACTACAATGCCACTCCAACATTGATATAAAACTACAATGCCACTCCAACATTGATATAAAACTACAATGCCACTCCAACATTGATATAAAACTACAATGCCACTCCAGCATTGATATAAAACTACAATGCCACTCCAGCATTGATATAAAACTACAATGCCACTCCAGCATTGATATAAAACTACAATGCCACTCCAGCATTGATATAAAACTACAATGCCACTCCAGCATGATATAAAACTACAATGCCACTCCAGCATTGATATAAAACTACAATGCCACTCCAGCATTGATATAAAACTACAATGCCACTCCAGCATTGATATAAAACTACAATGCCACTCCAGCATTGATATAAAACTACAATGCCACTCCAGCATTGATATAAAACTACAATGCCACTCCAGCATTGATATAAACTACAATGCCACTCCAGCATTGATATAAAACTACAATGCCACTCCAGCATTGATATAAAACTACAATGCCACTCCAGCATTGATATAAAACAATGCCACTCACATTGATATAACTACAATGCCACTCCAACATTGATATAAAACTACAATGCCACTCCAACATTGATATAAAACTACAATGCCACTCCAACATTGATATAAAACTACAATGCCACTCCAACATTGATATAAAACTACAATGCCACTCCAACATTGATATAAAACTACAATGCCACTCCAACATTGATATAAAACTACAATGCCACTCCAACATTGATATAAAACTACAATGCCACTCCAACATTGATATAAAACTACAATGCCACTCCAACATTGATATAAAACTACAATGCCACTCCAACATTGATATAAACTACAATGCCACTCCAACATTGATATAAAACTACAATGCCACTCCAACATTGATATAAAACTACAACCACTCCAACATTGATATAAAACTACAATGCCACTCCAACATTGATATAAAACTACAATGCCACTCCAACATTGATATAAAACTACAATGCCACTCCAACATTGATATAAAACTACAATGCCACTCCAACATTGAGTACTAAGAGATTACTAATGAGATGAACAAACTCAAAGTATTACAATCATTATTTTATCACAATACATTTGGAATACACCTGCACTATCCCTGCTAATCGGATATTAAAAACTGCTCTAAAACAATGATACAACACTGAAGGACGAACATGTACTATTGCATACCGATTAAGAACCTAACTTTGCTTTGATCAGATCACAACGAACGTGATTAGCTGAGATATTACAATCGGGATAAACATTAATTCAGCAGTTAACTACATTAAAAAAGAAAGTGAAGTGTATGCGAGTGTCCAGTTTTATATGTCCATTATTTTAGTGAAACCTGCTAAAGTGATCTACGCAGATTAATATCATTGATATTGTGATTTGTGAAAGTGAGCTACGAAGAGAGCCGATTGAGTAAAAGACTAACCCAGTCAAAATTAGATTATTTACATTTCAACTATAAAAGTACAATAAAAATGTTACAACGGATTGATTTCCTGACTGCACAAAGGAGCACTATAATTGATTACAGGCCAAACGACCGAATCTTTGTATACACATCATAAGTCGCACCGCCAGCTGTTTTACATTTTGCAATAAATTAAACAGAATGTAAACCACATGTGTCATCAAACCATTCTGTATTAAATTGAGTTACCCTTACACATGACATTACAGATACATACAACGATTGTAAAGCATCAAACATTTTACCAGATATGCCTATATATCAGATAAACGTTTCCATAATATATTTCTATTTATAGTATCATAGGCCTTTTTAAGATCTATAAATGCACTAAGCGTAGGTTGGCGTGATTTCTTCCTTAGTTTATACAATTTATTTTAGCTCGATTGCGAAACAAGCATTTCTTCCTTGTATCGATTATATTAGTTACACCAAGTATCTGATCCGTTGTAAATCGACCTTTTCTAAAACCATTCTGATCATCTGAGACCTTATCATTTTCATCGGACCAAGTACTTTAATCTGCAGCTTAAAATGGAACAATATACTTAAAGTGTGTACATTGCAGGGGCAAGTGCAATACCTCTATATGATAACGGGTCTCTTCAATCCAATGTGGAAGTGGAAGACCTCGTATCATTATTAAATACTTCCAGGGAGATACTGTCTATGCCACATGCTTTGCCTTTATTGACAGAATTAATAGCCTCATGAACTTCACAGATATATGATTATTAAAAGTAGCAGTATCATCAAATATATTGCTGGTATCTTTAGCACCTGAAACATTACTTGCCGTTTTGAACAGACAGGTGAATTTTTTTTCTATCACAACTTTCATTGGAATTCTATTATATTTCTTACAGCTTAATCCAATCTTACCAACTGATTTCCAAAACTTAAAGCATCAACATCGCATTCATCTAATAGTTGAGATTGTAAGGAATACCAGTGAAAACGTTTAGCTCTCTGGAGTCGCGATCAAATGACTTACGGGTACGAACATAATCAGACCTTAAAATAGACTTATTACTCTTATATGTACATGATAACCAAACATTTTCAGATTTACAAACCTTATTCCTCAAATCAGACAATCAGTCAGTCCACCATGGCTTTCCTGGGCGGCATTGTTTTATTACAGATATCATATTTAATCTCCCTACATGGTAAATGATCAGAAATATACGGTTGTACAATCTCCCTACATGGTATCAGACATATACTGTTGTACAATCTCCCTACATGGTATCAGACATATACTGTTGTACAATCTCCCTACATGGTATCAGACATATACTGTTGTACAAACTCCCTACATGGTATCAGACATATACTGTTTTACAATCTCCCTACATGGTATCAGACATATACTGTTGTACAATCTCCCTACATGGTATCAGACATATACTGTTGTACAATCTCCCTACATGGTATCAGACATATACTGTTGTACAAACTCCCTACATGGTATCAGACATATACTGTTTTACAATCTCCCTACATGGTATCAGACATATACTGTTGTACAATCTCCCTACATGGTATCAGACATATACTGTTGTACAATCTCCCTACATGGTATCAGACATATACTGTTGTACAAACTCCCTACATGGTATCAGACATATACTGTTTTACAATCTCCCTACATGGTATCAGACATATACTGTTGTACAATCTCCCTACATGGTATCAGACATATACTGTTGTACAATCTCCCTACATGGTATCAGACATATACTGTTGTACAACCTCCCTACATGGTATCAGACATATACTGTTGTACAATCTCCCTACATGGTATCAGACACATACTGTTGTACAATCTCCCTACATGGTATCAGACATATACTGTTGTACAATCTCACACCGGGCTGTGTAAACATCATCAATATCAGATTGAGTACGAAAACTACATTTAAGTTTTGAAATTGATTGATTGACATATATTAATGATTCTTGACCAAGCATAAAATCAGATGGAATATTGGTAACATCATATTTATAATGACTATTATCCTGTGTATTTATACCGTACCATACTCAATCGTCAAGTTCACAATCAACCACAGTATTCCACATAAGAAGTAATGACGGAAGAAGTGTGTAATATCATGTAGCATTTATATATTTTGAGGAATAAAGTTATGTTATGCTCTATTCAGTTGGCTTTCAATTGTGTGTACGAATTACTAATGATAAAACTGTCTTTCTATTATTTGTTTAATAATTAGCTTACGTATTTTACAATAAGTGTCATCAAATGACATAACACCCCGATAATGCTTGTTCAAGGTGAGTGTTTTAACTACCAATAACGGCAGCAGTAGAACCACTCAGAGTTTCACTAAGGTCCGCCTCCGTGGTCGAGTGGTTAAGGTCGCTGACTTGTATACCACTGTAACCTATCATCACTGATGGTCACTGGTTCGAGCCCCGCTCAGGCCGTGTCTATTTATATGAAAAAGTTGGCAGTTTCTTACGGTGGTTGGTGCACCAAGTACTGGTTAACCGCTGGCAGCCTGCCCAGGGGAGGTGTTGTTAGGTAAACTGCCCGCAGTCGATATAGCCCAAAATGGTGCTGATGAATGCGTGAAACCAGAACAAACAAACAAACAAACAAACAGAGTTTCACTAAATTCCCCACCGCACACAAATTATGTTTCTACATAAATAAAAACACAAATATTGCTAATGTCAAGGGAATGAGGGAGAACTTTGCAGACAGAAAACAAGTAAAACTCATATTTAAATAAATTTTGTTCTTGTTTATATATACACATTTACAAATTATATAAGAACATAAATATATACGAAAATACCTAGGCAAAGGAACAAAGTCAGTTTTCAAGTGGGATATTTTCAACTACATTGTATACTCTATATTTGTATAGGGGACGATTCTTGAAGTTTTATACCGTTATGGTATATCTACTGTACACGTAATCAAAGCATTTTGAACTTTGTTTAATGTTGCCCCCCCCATCTTGGTTGCCACCCCCAATCTTTGAAACGCTCCTACGCCTATGAAATATATACTAAAACGATAAAGGAACACACACATGTCTATTCTCCATATATTGCTAAAACACTATTTAAAGTGGTTCAGCGAATATTGATATCATAATAATAATATTTGCTATTTAGTTGATTCACTGCGGAATGGAGGTCAGTTTGTCCTCCACACTTTAATAATTACATCATTGGAAGGAGACTGTCAAAATGTCAATTTTTCGAGCATATATCATTGTCTCATCAATGTATATTATAGACTAACACATAATTAGCACAGATTACTATATATACAACAAGATCCATCAAATGTACTTTAAATATGTGGTGTGACTTAACACGTTTGGTATGATTTTTTGGCGAATTTACGGTCCGAGATAATTGATTGACAAAATTAAATAATAACAAAATTCTTGAGAAAAAATATACTTCCAATTTAGCTAGAAACTTGGAGTGTGCGTTTCTAAATATGTGTAGTATAATACAATTTTATTAAATCTTTGTTAAGAAAAAATTGTGTTTCTAAAACATTGTTTGTAATTTAAATAAAAATAGAAGTATACTTTCCTTTGATTTAAAACCCAGTTTCATTTTTATATAATGTCATTCTCAAGTTATAAATTATAATTCGCTTATAAAAGTTCAATTTTATTTTCAAAATTCCAATTCAATTGAATATAATTATATCAGTTCAATTCGTTTGATAACAATTCAATTTCATTTGATAAAACCAAATTTCAATTAATAAAACACAATTTTAGATGTATAGTTCTAAGAAGTCACCAATTTTGAAACATATATATATATATATTCGGAACAAAGACACGCAAACAACAACAATAGTTATATAATTATGTGAAATTATGTAAACCTTTGTGTAGCTATAAAACACTATTAACACAGTGCATCATATTATATTCAAATGTCCAATCCTGTAGTGAACTATGCAAAACCACATGTATTAACATTATCCAAGATTAGTCGTCAACACATCTATTAGCATCCTTAGACAATTATCACCGCATGTTTTCTATTCGTGTATCAAAAGGTCACACATTTTAGTGAGCGTCCTTATTTAAACAGATTTTAGATTTTATTCTTTATTTACGTCTCATCAATGTACAACAAACAACATTCAATATAATAAAAACATATCGATGTACATTGCCACTCAATAATGAATTATAAGAGACAGTAACAGTAACAATTCACAATAGAACACGATTCAACATATAAGTTTCTTAAAACTAGAGTTTATATAGGTTGATCCAGACCGATACTCTCACAAACTGAAGACAATCGTCAAAATGGTGACGGGCACATTGCCACCATTACACCACAGCCGCAAAACGTCACCATGGGTAACCGCTATCAGTGAGATTCTCGGTCCAAAACAAGACCTACTCTTAGATATAAATGTGTTAAATCTAAATTGCCTACGCTAATCTTATCTAAGAAGTGCTTAAAATATGTATTAAAACACTGATATTGAAAAAGAGCACTAACGCGCTTATTAATTAAAAAATGGTATAAAAAAACAATTATCACCTCTGATCAGATCAGTGATGAACTGATTAGCATAGACTATTTAGTTGGCAATAAAAAAGTATTCATAGTATTAAGAAACAATTGAGATACATTATTTACATGCTAAATATATATATATTACAATCTATGAACTGCATAACATACTGATTTTATTTACACGTCAAAAACCGTCGTTTTTGAAGAATTTCAAAACAGGTTTTGGCACATAATCTTATCAGTTCCTTGCTGGAGAAAATTAAAACAAACTTTTCTGAATCAGAAAGATTAATAAAATTACCATAAATACCCATTGTTTTTCTAATAAGCGGTAACCTAATATCTGCATACGTACAACATTGCAAAATAACATGTAGTTCATTTTCAATGGAGTCACAGAATGGACATTTCCTTTGATCTACACTCAGATTCTCGTACCTGCCCGTCTCTATTCTTATTGGTGCAACACCACAACAAAAAATTTACTCAAAGCAGCTCTATGACTAAGAGGTAAAAACATCATACAGTAGTCTTCTACTTTGAATTCTGTTTTAAATAGCTTATACAACCGTAATTTATTTCTACCTCGACCCGATATACCAACATCTCCATTATAAACATGTCTATTAACTGTTATATCTCATCTATCAAATCCATGTTCGTGGTGTCGTCCACTTGCTTGTGTGTTGGTTTCACAGGGCACAAAACAATATCCAATGGCACTGTATGAATTCCATCATCTAATACCCTCCTCTTACAATAAAAGTAGGAGAACCCGCATCTAGTTTGTTGATAGGTGAATATTCGATTGTTTCGCACCCTAAATCCTTTATTGTGACCGGAACCGGCTTTACCCGTACGTAACACACGCTTGAAAATATTCAGTGGGTCGGCGACAAGTCTTTTTGAGACACCTGAAATGATAACAACAATATCTTTATTCAATACTTACATGGAATTATATACATGTATGTATTTATCACGATTATTATAATTATATTAGGATTGTATGGGAGGGGATTTTCATTTCATGCTTCCACTGAGCTTATGGGAAATTTCATATTATGTGATTAGCTTGTGCTTATACAATTTGATGAAGTCTTATGCATTTCTTCAACCCACCAACTCATATACCACTGCTTACTGAAGTCAGTTGCATACCTGGTAGTGAACACATTTGTGATTATATACTTTCAGTAGGCATATTCACCTTTTGAACTAAATTTGCATTCGATAGTCGTCAAGGCAGATTTCCTAATGCGTCGTGTTTTCAATCCTTTTGCCTTCCTGGTCAGTTGATAGGCAACGATGTTAACAGAGACGCACTTTGGTGGAACTGTCTTGCTGACTACATATGTCTTTGAACATAGTCCAATCATACTGTCTCCATCATGCTCTGTTTTGAATAGTCCAGGCACTCTTTTGTCAAAAATAGCGTGCTTTGAACAACATGTCCGAGGCAACCATCGATCCCCTATTGGGTTGTATATATCATCGCACAGACCCATCAGTTCACGTTTGTATTCCGCTTTCCTCTCCGGTTTTATAACTAGATCCAAACTCGATGCTGATATGGCCATATACGCAGAGTCCTGAAATTTTATTTGATACTTATATTGTAATTATCAATGTTTGTTGTACTATACATATTTATTCTGATTTCAATGGGTTTAACGTCATAGTCAACAGCATTTCTGTTAATTGAAGTCCATTATGATACTATCCTAAGGTTTCCACCAGTAGACCCAATACTCCCCAAGGGATTGACATTAGAGGTAATATCATTTGGAACAAATCGCCAAGAAGAACATGTATTGATTAAACATGTTTGAAAGTTCAACACAGCTGCCTGTGATTCAAAGTTATGTGGAATAACATGAATGAGTACGTGATCTACATATAATGCTAAATAATAAACTATTTACCGTGTCCATTTCGATGTACTCAAAGTCTGCTCGGTCGACATATTTATCTAGAAAGTCATAATACCATTCCAGCATCTTCAACTTGGCATTTTGGAGGATGAAATATCCCAGTTGTATGGGCAAGTCCTGGTTGATTCGACCTTTGGCAGACTCTATCTCATAATATTGGTCTTCTTCATCGAGGCAGGTGCTGTCTCTGAATCGAGGAGTGTTGACCTCATAACATGCTTTTATTCTCCCCTTCAACATAACGAATGTTCCAGTATTTTGTTTTATCCATTATGAGAGATCTGAAGAAATAAGATTTGTGAAATATATATCAGTGATTACAAGTCATATGAGTATGTTGTGTGAGTGTTATACAAATATTTAGTAATAATATACATGCATTTTCATGTGTTAATAGTATCATACAGTTTAGTGAGTACCAACAGTATCAAATTAGTTGGGAAATGGTATTCGCAGTATACAATATGAACACCAGCTTTCGTTATTAAAGTTTACACACATGTCATTCCAAGTAAATACCCTGATTTTAAAGACTAGCATTTTTATTACTCCTAGTTCTTTCTATGCACAATCTAAAAATCTCAATACACAATTTATAGTTAGCCAAGTCGATACTATGTATAAATAAGATTATCTGGTACTCACGCGCTATTACCTATGAGTTTCATAGTAGCGGCGATGATACTTAGGTCCTTAGACTTATCGCCGGCTCTTCTAGCTTCGCTGACCTCTTCTACGAAGTTGTCGAAACAAGTCATCTTCCGATACTCGATCACTTGATATATTTTTGTGATGTGCATGCCGTGATCCAGGTACCATTTTAGGAGAGGAGTGGCCAGTAAAATGTGTCGGGCTTTCGTCCCACCCACGAGTAGCCGACGAGGTGTGTCTGACAGTCCATGTTCTCGAACATGATCCTGCATACTGCATATGGATTCCGATATGTTCAAACCCAACATCCGAGTTGCAGAATATCGGGCACATCTCTTCAAAATATTCTTTTGGCTGTAGATCAGTATTCTGTTGACAATAATTTCCCCATTCGTCTGGTACTTGCAAGTCAACTTCCATCATTCCAAACAATGGTTCAGTTTTGACACCATTGATCAGTTGAGTTTCAGTGACCGCGCCTAATACCGTATATCCTGGGATGGGATTGGCAAAATGACTTGAATCCGCATTCCCACATCTCGACCACTTCGTATCCCTTGGTACGCAGAAAGTTCGTAGTGGCATTTGTTTTATCCAGCAAAGCCTGTCTCTCTCTCTGCCATTTGCCATTTTTTACACTTTTTGTAAGTTCACATTCATGTCCGTGTATGTAACAGCCTGAAACGATAAAGAAATGACTATGTATACTTAATGTTTACTTCATTTTAGTAGTGTAGAATTTATTGTTTCCGAGAATGACTGATACATTATTTATGTTTAATCAACTTTAATGATTCTCCATGTGAAATATTCTCATTAGCTTATTTATGTTGTTTCTTGTTATAGCATCCAATGTAAATTTCCAATCCACATGTTATGATTCGACAGATCGACAGGTCGAACATGTTACTTTTATTGTAAATAATGGATCGAATGAAAATCCTAAATACCTTGGAACTGGTATATGATTCGGTTTTTTGCGTCAAATCCATCCACAGGGTAAGGTCCGACTCTCACTTCATGGCCATTATTGCGTTGATGCAGGATTTGTTTATCTTCGTGTTCGATTAGATAGTTTAACCAGTTAAATGCTTTCATATAGTTGTCTCTGTACTCCGGTTTAGAATGATGTTCGGGCTTTCTTCTGACGAACATACCCTCTGGCATGGGTTGTCCAATCGCCCACAAGTACAGGGCATTCGCATCATATCCGATAATCATTTTACACAATTTATCTCCCCTTATTCTCGTTTTTCCCGCTTCGTGATGTCGAGTAAATATTATCGACGGACCTGAAATATTATAATCCCGATATTTCTAGTCAGTTGTATTGTGCATAGCAATTAGAACAGTCATTATTTAAATAAAATATGCTCTGTACATATAACTTCATTCTGTCGAGTTTAATTCGACCTATACTATAGAATTGAATATATAATTATGGCACGACTAACCCAGCTTACCACCACCGTTGTATTTACAAAGTCATTAGGTATAAGAACCTAAAACAATATTAGTAACAAACAAAGAGTTTCTTACCTCCAATAATGTTGTCTTTAATAGTTTTGTGTAGGTCTTTATCCTTCTCATCAATCAAGGAGAATTCTGCCCCTTTCTCTTTGCCAGCTTTAAACAACAGTTGTAGAACTCCATGGCATCGTCGGTTTTCTGAAGCTTCTGTCTTTTCCTATGACCGGGCATATGCGACGAATCTCGTGTGCGTTCTACACCACCACCACCCACTTGTTCATGGTGTTGTTGAATGTGTCTATCGAGAGCCTTTTCATTAATAAACACCTTTAAACAATCGGGACAGTGGTGACTATGCGGGCTATCATGCTTCTGTTGATGTCTATCCAAATTGGACTTTCTGTTGAACACATTCTTGCACTGAGTGCACATACTATTATACTTCTTCCAATGATTTTGCACACGTCGATGTTGTAAAAGCTGGCTCAACTTTGTAAACTGACTTCCACACTCTTCACATGTGTACGCTGAATCAGAAATATGTTCAATTAGTGACTTAATCAAACTTCATAAATGCATGTACATAAATGTATCTTTCATTTTAAAACACCCTTCATGCTAGTTTACAATCATGTCAGGCGAGACTACACTTAGCCAGGCGAGACTAATGTTTCAGTACATCGTGTGCACAACTAGCAAGGCTATAAGTAAATATAAAATACCTTTTCTTGTTTTCTTCTGTAAAAGCACTCTTAACTTTTGTTTCACTGCAGAGTATTTTCACTATCTGTGTGTAGGGCTGAAAATGAATTTACTGTGTGTGTTTTACGTTTATTTATCGTCGCTACCGGTTGCCCATATGAGCGACGCCTCCTGAAGAGATTAGTTATTTTAGATTTTGGAGGATAGTGCATGATACAAACAGAGACCCATTCCAGAATCTCCTCTGGTTCTTTTACGTGCACGGTGTAAAGCACCGACACGAGACCTCGGTTTAACGTCCCATCTGAAAGACTGTTAATTTTATTAGGGTCAGACGGGGGATCGAACCTGCGATCCCTGGATTACCAGTCCAGCGTGTTACCACTGTACTACATATCCGTCTGTGAATGAATTTACTGTTTTTTTTGTTTTTTTTCCGAGTTTATGAAGGTCTGCCCGCCCGGAGGCACTGTAAGTGAGCGTACACAGTATGCTCACCTGTTGAGGCTTGACCCCGACGTGTATCCCTCACGTCTTAAAGATATATTTTGTAATACCAAAGGGATACATTTTCATAAAAACAGCTGATTTTGGCGCTGTGTATTTAATGCCTAAAGTTTGTATAATTTAATCTCAAAGTATGACGGTTGCACTGATGGTTAATGAAACCAGTGTAATGTGCTTCCGTTGGTCCTACTCGTGTTTCTTTATGTTTATAGACGTGTATCCTGGGTTTCTACCGATTTATTGTGTTCTGTAGTCCGGGATCGATTCACTTGTGTTAATTTTCGAATTTCGAATCTTTGAAGTTCTAATAATCTAAAATTTACTTTTTTGTTACGTCTGAAAGTTTTATGTGCATTCGTACTGCCTGTTTTACTAAGAAATGGCCTTTAATGTATGAGCTAGATTATATGCCACAGAAAGAACTACAAGCCCATGCATTTCGGGTTATTGGCGCGTGTTTTGTGTCATCCGATCAATATATGTTGAATATGCTTTCTTATCACATGTGTATTTGCATATGTGCAAACATGTCCTTCTTTATGTCAGGTGCTGTTAACAGTGGTACTTGCCATGTATAAGTTAGTGTTTATACCATGCGACTCGTTTTAAAATGGCTTCCCATGTGTGATCGTCCAGATCCCAGATTAGATTGAACAGGCGTTACATCTGTGTTGTGATATCTAGTACTGTGTATATTTTTAATGTATTATTTTATATATAATACTAGTATTTATGGTATTTTTGTTCTGTTTTTTGTTTGTTTTTCGTATTGTATATTGGTAGTATGTACATATATATATATATTGTAAGAACACTTACCCACTCACATTGATGCGTATGCACCTGTCTGTACATATATATACATACGCCTATATATGTTCTTACATTTATATAATCATTTTTGGTATTTTGTTTTTGTTTGTTTATTTATTCACCCGGTATATTGGTAGTATGTACATATATATACAAAAATAATTCTTACCCCCCCCCCCCACACACACACGCACGCACATGTCTGTATTTATACATATGCATACATATGTGTGCATACATAACTACATACACATATAAATACACAAATATAGAATCACCCAAATACACATAGCTATTGTCTATATATGACTACACCCATTCATATATTCATACTGATATACACACGTGCATTGTAGTCGTGACTGGGGATTTATTAATGGCTACCGATTTGTTCTACGGTTATGTAATTTTCTCCGTACCCCTAGTCAGTTGCAAGAATCGGTCCATTTTTCTCCTGTGCGTTTGCCTTTGTTTTAACTATATCGCTCGCGGACTTTATAGCCTATTTAAAAGGACTTTCCTCTTTGATCTGATTGTACTGCCGCCTAGGTCGGTCAGGTATCCCAGCATAGTAACCGATACATTATTTAGATATATCTATACGGGTGTATTGCCGTATACGCCAATGAATTAGGTTCACATACATGTATGGTTCGTATGGTATAAAGCCAGTGGTTATTGGACCTGCTGCCTAAGCCAGTCAGGTACATGGTATCCACGGTTTATCCTGTTTATGTGCGCTTGTACGCCTAAGACGCGTTCTCAGGGCGGATATACATACGACAAACCATACACATACGATTAACTGTTTTTTGTTTAAAAATTAATTTTTATTTTAACACTTATGAGGTGGATTTCCAGATAGTTTTATGAGTTTTTATAAGTTGTTTACGAGTCCTGTTTCTTTGATGTAGGTAAATAGGGTGTTCCTTATCTTATCTTCGAAAGGTGAGGGCGGATTAAGCAGTGTTTCTTTGTTAATTACTATTATACCTATGTTATACAACTCAGCTTCAAGTTTTTGTCTTTGTGTCTTGTGCTTACTACAAGTAAAGAATACATGTTCAAATGTTTCTAACTCGTTGCAATATGTGCACGTTTTGTTATCTATATATCTTTCAGCTTTTAATAGAGAATTGCCAAGTTTTAATCTCGTGTATATTTGGTCCAAATTCACATTTGTGCTATATACTTTTAAACTTGGAGGTATTATAGGGTATATGTGTTTGTTGTGAAAATTTGAGCTGTTGTACTCGGTCCATTGTTTTTGAAATTTGTTTTTAATTTTTGTGGTAATGAGACTGTATGCTTCTGTTACACTAAGATTTAGTGGAATGTGATCTCCATTGATACTTGCTTCTCGTGCGCAGTAATCTGCATGCTCATTGCCACGGATGCCCACGTGACTGGGTATCCATACAAATTTTACTGTTCCGCCGTTGTTTAGTATATTATTTGTTAGTAACAGTGTTTGATTTAGTGTTTCGGGGCGATTTTTTGATGTGCCTGTGTCTATGGATTGAAGTGAGCTTAGGCTATCACTGAATATTGCTACTCTTTTGAAATTTTGTTTGAGTGCCTCCTCGAGTGCTATATTGATTGCAATTAATTCGCATGTGTAGATTGATATGTGGTCATTTAGCTTAACTTTTTTTGTAAAGTAATGTTTGTTGTTTTCGTCATACCCTACTACAGTCGCACCTGTAATTATTTGTTCTATATTTTTGCTTCCGTCAGTATAGAATTTTGTGTAATTACTATAGTTATCTTCGATGTGTGTTTGTGCTTTAAATAATTTGTTGGGAATGGGTTCTGATCTTGAGATGTAATCCGTCAATTCAGTGTCAGGTTTTGACAGTTGAATATTTATTAGTTGTTCATAGTTTGGTGGCTGTATACTGATTTAGTTTAATTCATATTCTTCTAATAATTTAAGAATAGTTTGCGAATATGGTAATTTGTGTGTTTTTTCGAATGTTTTATTGTAACTACTTTGATATATTGGTTCTAATTCTAACTTTTCGTTAATTGGCAGTTCTTTGCCTAGTCTATTGCTTCGTGCCCAGTATTTAAGCATGTTCATTTCTCTACGTAAATCAATTGGTATCTCCGCTGTTTCCACTAGCAATGGTATCGAGTTTGTGTAACTAAAACACCCAGTTATTAGTTTTAGGGCTTTGTTTTGAATAGTTTGTAGCCTTTTCAATGACGTATCATTTGATGATGCATATATTATGCTCCCATAATCTATTTTGCTATTAATAAGTGCTTTGTAAATTGTGAGTAGGTATTTTTTGTTTGTGCCCCAACTTTTTCCTTTGATGGTCCTCATGACATTAAGATCTTTTTCACATCTTTTTACTAGATAATCTATGTGTGTTTTCCAGCTTAGATGCTTATCAAAGTACATTCCTAAGAATTTGGCTGTGGTATTGTAACTTAGTTTGTTGTCTCCTAATTTGAGTCTTGGGAAACCTGGATCAGCCTCGGGTGCTTTTATCCGTTTCCGGTGTACTATTAGTACTTGTGTTTTGGTAGGATTGATTATAAACCCAAATGTTTTGCTCCACTCCTCGATAATGTCTAATGCATTTTGTGCTCGTTGTAATGCCATTAGTGGTCTTGGGGCTGACACCCATGTTGCAGAGTCATCGACAAATTGCGATAATTCTGCTTTTGCGTGCGGGTTTTTAGTTTAGAGTTGTAATCGTCAATGGCATTTTGGAGTGTATTCATAAATAGACTGAACAGGATAGGTGATAATACGCTACCTTGGGGGCAGCCATTAATGGTTTCCACTATTTCTGATAGATGGCCATTTTGTTTGACCTTTATTTTTCTGTGTCTGAGAAAATCTGCTATCCATTTAAGTATTCTTCCTCTTATGCCTATATGCTTTAAGTAGTTTAATATGCCCCCTATCCATAATTTATCAAATGCATTGCTTAGGTCTAAGAAAATTGCTATTAGATAATTGCGACTGGCTTGGGCTTTTTTGCAGTCAGATTGTCCTCGCAAGAGTGGTTCGCTCGGCATCCGGATTGATACTTAGATATTAGATTGTTCGTTTCTAGGAAATTGCAAAGACGGGGTTTTATCATTTTTTGTATTAGTTTAGTGAATGTTGACGTTAATGAGATAGGTCTGTATGAGGCTGGGTCTGTTTTATCTTTGTTGGGTTTAAGTATAGGTATAATAATAGCTTCACTCCATGAGTCTGGTGATGAGTTTGTTTTCCATGATTGGTTAAATAATTGAAGTAGTGTATTTTTACTTTCTAGTGGTAGTTTTTTTAAGATTGTATAGTGGATTGCGTCCTCACCAGGTGCTCCATTTTTACATTTGTTTAATGCTGTTTCTAGTTCATACATTGTAAAATCTGAGTTGATTGGGAGATGTTGATGTTCGTCTTCTGATTCTAAGTCTTTATAAACTTGTGATTGTATGTCTGTTTTTCTAGTGATGAATTCTGGGCTATATCCCTCGTTGCTGCTGACTTTTTTGTAGTGTTTAGCTAACACATTTGCTTGTTCTAAATGATCGGTCACGCATATGTTATTTGCTTTGAAAATCGTTGCCGTTGTTGGTGCTCTCCCTTTTATTTTTTTACGAAGTCCCATAACTCCTTAGAGTTTGTTTTGTGAGTTATGCTTGAACAACTGTCACTTTTAGCCTTTTGTATAATATTTTTTGCATCTTGTCTAGCCTGGTGCCATAATTCCTTTTTAATTGGGGTTTTGTCTTTTTTGAAAATCTTGCGTAATTTTTCTCTTTTCTTGATGATGTTTGTGCATGTTAGGGTCCACCAGTTGTGTATTTTTCGCCTTTTTACTGTTTTGGGTTTACTTTTTGGTATTGTTTTGCTTAGTATGTTATTTAAATTATTTAAGAACATGTCAAAATTATATGTTATAGTTTGTTCTGTTATATTGTAGTTTAATTCAGTTTTGCACACTTCTTTAAAGTGTGACCATTGTTCTAGTGTGACCTTGTTGATTTTCCATTTTTCTGGTATTTTTATACTTTGTTCTATATAGTTTGTTGCTATGGTCGTAATTATTGGTAAATGATCACTGCCTAGTGTGTTGTCTATGACATTAAACTCTGCAAATGGGTGTAGGTGTGAAGAGATTATTGATAGGTCTAAGGTAGCATCGCTTTGTGATTGATGATCACTTAATCTTGTGACTTGACCATCATTTATGCAATTTAGGTTATTTTCGTGCATGAAATCTAGCAAGTCCCAGGCCTCGGTGTCACACCGTAGATCGCTTAGGGGGTTCCATAGAGTGTGTTTTAGGTTAAAGTCTCCTGTTATAATTGTGTTCTTTCCCAGGTTGTTAAATATTGTTTCGAACGTTTTTCTGGTGTTACCAGTGTGTTTATTTACATAATAATTATATATTGTAATCGGGTCTTTTTGTCCGAAAAGTGTGATTGCTATGGCCTCTGCCTCTTTATACGGGTTTATTTGTTTTTCTGTGAATGGTAAATTATTCCTGACGTAAATACACAATCCTCCTGCCGCATTAGTTATCGTTTTCTTGTTTATTGGTTTTTGATAGCCCTTAAATCTAAATGGTTCTTTTTTGTCCGATAGCTTTGTTTCTTGGATGCAAATTACATCATATTTTGTAGGAGAGTTATCTATAAAGTTCTGAAGTTGATTGCATTTGATGGAATGGTTTGTTTTCATGCCTCTAATGTTCCACGATATGACACTGAGATGTTTCTGGTTTTTATTGTTCCCACTGATATCATGGTTATGCATTATTAATTATTGGTTTGTTTGTATGATTTAATTTCTTATTATATACTTAATGATGACGATATTTGCCTCGTATCTGTATCTATTACCATTGTATACCGGCATTCCCATGTGTGCCCTCTGATAATTAGTCATCGTATGCGGATGATAAAATCCGTAATTGAATCTGTGTGGGAAGTAGTGTGGTTCTCTCCATTGCTATCTGTTTATATTGTTATAAGGTCTGTTAGAGTTATTGATGTACCTGGGTGCCGTTTTGGGTATTTGAGTGGGTGGTTGTGTGGGTGTTGCATTGTTCTTTGGCTCTGGTGCTACGTGGGTGGTTGTTGCTTTTTGGGAGGTCTGTTTATTTGAGATGTGAGTTTGTGTAGTAGTTCCTAATCTTACTACATCAGTAAGGATGGTTTTTATTTCCTCCTCAGTTTTATTTACCAGGAGTGGGGCTATTTTATTGATTAGGTCAGTTGTTATGTGTGCGGTGGTATTGGTCTGAACGGGCAGTGTGTCCTGTGTGTGGGGCATAACCTGCGGTGCTGGGTTTAGCCCAAGCTGATGGCATTTGTTGTTATACGTTTGTGTTAGGGTGTTGTTGGTAATATTTATGGATTGTTTATATCTCAAGTACACGGGGCATCCCTTGAAAGCAGCACTGTGGGGATGTTCACAGTTTGCACACTTTTTCTTGTGTATATTTTTACATTGATTATGTTGGTGGGGTGCAGCGCAGTGTGGGCACTTTACTGTTTTTCTACATTTATTTGTTGTATGGCCATGCATTTGGCAGTTATTACATCTGAGTGGTTTTAGGAGTGCTGGAGAGACAAGTTCATTTAGGTCTACTAGTTTAATGGGGGCCTCCTCTGATTTGAAGGTGATTGTTGCTGTTGGGGCTGGTGTTTTTATGTTGTCTTTATAACTGTATCCCCTCTGTATGTCCGGGTTATTTTGTTTTAGAGAATGCGTGAAATTATCGAAATTATCTATATTTGTTAATTTGATGATTCCTTTTGCCTGCTTATTTATTTGAGTTTTTACATTTTTTACTTTGAAGTTATATTTTCCATAAGAGAAGTGTTCTGCCTGTGTTATTTTTTGTTCCGCTATTTTGAAGGTTAGAGCATTCTTGTATTTTGCATGTGTTGGTGTTGTCTGATGGCAGAAGGCGTGTCCAATAAATGAGGCAAAACTCCTGCCGACCTCATCCATTTTGTTTTCCGGGACTCTTTCCATTACAGATATTAGAGTTATAAACACCCAACATATTGGGTGATGACTGGGTGCTCGGCTGGGTGTTTTGGGGGAGGTATTTGTCTTCCCACCCTTCCCAACTAGTGCCCATTCATCATCCTCGTGCTGCTTTTATGATCCACTTATGTCGGGTGATGACAACCCGCTGCAATCTCTGTCCCTTTTTTTATTATTTGAGGGAAGTGGGATCTTTGACCGAGCATTCACTGTTCTCCTGGGTGTTTCATATTTATCATGGTTGGGAGTATCTATTTGAACTAGGATTGGTGATTCATTTATCACCAGTTTGCTTGGTGGGGAAAGCGATTCAGACCCCGCCGAGGAGTCCATATCTTTCCTCTTTACCCCCCACTATTGGTGTGCTCATAGGGTTCAACTCCATTATAGATATACGTTTAAGCGGACACACTCTCTCTATTTATATATATAAAGATTGTATTGTTGTATCTACACTGTTATTATTTGAAGATGGATTTACCAACTAGGACCAGTTCGGACAAATGTTTTAATGTGTTTATGGGGATTTTTTAATTTTTATATTGCGTTTTTATAATATAATACGATTTCTAGTCTACTGGTCGATGTATTAAGTATATTGTTAGATAACAAATAAAATTCTATAAAATACTTCTCCTTTGTCTGGAAGTTGTATAATCACAGCAGGACACTTGTATGGATGCTGGCCAGCATATGGTTCGGGTTCCACAGATGATAATTTGATAACCCGTGACTTCCTGGATTAGCTAACAAGTGTTTGTGAATGTCGATTTTATCACAGTATGGGGTGTAATCCAATATCCTGGATCTATGGACTGTTCTAGCACAATGGAGATTATATAGCTTTATTTTGTTTTTTAATTAAAGTTTTTATACACTAAGTTAATTTTGTTGGTAACACTATTTATATATTCTTAATCCTCGTATTGTTTACTTTATTGTGATCCAAAAATCTAAATATGAAATCCAAATTTGAATTGTTTGATATTTGTTTTGTTAGAGCTCAACATTACACGACTTATTCCTATCACAAGCTGGTGGTCTATGATGAATTTACTGTTGTGAGCAATGGCTATATAAACGCATATTATTGCGCATGCGTAATGACTATTAAGTTAAGGGATTTTGATTGGTTATCAATAGATAAAAGCATTTTGATAACGAAGGAACAGGGACGTAATATGTACCCTTTTTATTTTGTAAAAGAACGACGCCGCTTGAGAAATTTTCAAAACAAATTGAAAAATTCTACAAAATCTATTTTTGACGTACATTTTTGCCGAATAAACCTACACGTTAGTGGAAACACATTTTATTGATAATAATTTTATTCACTGTTAAAACTCTCCCGTCGAAGATTTTTTGTTGTTGCTGACAGAACCCGTGTCCTAGTATGGAAATGTGACCTGCTATGGCCAATGTATGTGGCAATTGTTTGCAAAGTATACATGCATGCAACTTAAAGTTGTGTTTTATTTGAAGAACAATATAAATACTCGGGATAGGCGTTATATTTGGACAGATTTGTACAACATTGTTTCAGATAGGGCCATTTTACTGATCGATGCGAAATCTGACATCCCACAGAGTAGAATCCCTGTACTTAAATATATATACTAGTACCCCCAAACGTGCCGAATCCCTGTGCTAGTTATGTGCTCGCTAGTATGTATATATTAAATATCTACTTTCGATGTTGTAAATGTACCTGTTTCTATAATAATTAGTGTCAATACATTTTAAAATGTATACACTTATTATATTTTAAAGCCTTAAAAGGGGGAGAGTAATATGACAGTCCTTTTTCAGAAGTATAGAGGCCATTAAACCCGATATGTTTACATTCCAACTAAATGTCAAGTTTACGTTTAACAAACGTAATACTTAACAAACGTAATACATAAAGCGAACTGTACCGATCGCATACTGAAACTAATACATCGCAGATAAACCAAGCTGTCATTTGATTGGCTAATGGTTTAAGAAAAGTACTCTTACCTCTGTGTTATGTATCTACGAAAACTACAACACGGCGGTGTTTACATCTCTAGCCCAGGTTTAAAAGTGATTTGACTACCTGGGAAAATGTAGTACGCTGTATACCTATATGAAGCGTTACGCTCGCTGATTCCGTTTTTTGTCTCAAAAATCCGTACCAGAGTAACACTCTTGACTACTACCACCACCACCACCACCACAACAACAACAAGCAAACAACAATCACAACAACAACCACAACAACAACCACTACAACAACCATCACAACAACCACCACAACAACAACCACCACAACAACCAGCACAACAACAACCACTACAACAACCACCACAACAACCACCACCACCACAACAACAACAACCACTACAACAACCACCACAACAACCACAACAACAACCACTACAACAACCACAACAACAACCACCACCACAACAACCACCACAACAACCACCACAACAACAACAACCACCAGCACAACAACAACAACCACCACAACAACCACCACAACAACAACAACCAGCACACCAACTACAACAACAACAACCACGACACAACAACGACAACAACAACAACCACAACGACAACCACCACAATAACAACAACAACAACAACCACAACGACAACCACCACAATAACAACAACAACAACAACCACAACGAAAACCACCACAATAACAACCACAGCAATAACAACAACAACAACAACAACAACAACAACCACAACGTCAACCACCACAAAAATAACCACAGCAATAACAACAACAACAACCACAACAACCACAACGACAACCACCACAATAACAACCACCACAATAACAACCACAGCAATAACAACAACAACAACAACAACCACAACGACAACCACCACAATAACAACCACAGCAATAACAACCACAACAACCACAACGACAACCACCACAATAACAACCACAGCAATAACAACCACAGCAATAACAACAACAACAACCACAACAACCACAACGACAACCACCACAATAACAACCACAGCAATAACAACCACAACAACAACCACAACAACCACAACAACCACCACCACAACAACCACCACAACAACAACAACCACAACAACCACAACAACATCAATCTTTTATTGATCATGATCACATTGGTGATAACAGACATACTAAATGGACCGCCACCGTGGGCGAGTGGTTAAGATCGTTGACTTGTATACCATTGGCCTAACATATCATGCTTTGAAATAAGTCAAATACCTTAAATTGTTTTTAAATATTGGATCGATATCTAGCACGCCATTGATACAGACGGATCTGACGTCATTGAGCACGACTAATCTGTAGTCCAGTTGTTAACACGTTGGACTGGTAATCCAGGGGTCACAGGTTCGATCCCCCGTCTGACCATAATAAAATTAACAGTCTTTCAGTTGGGACTTTAAACCGAGGTCTCGTGCCTGTGCTGTACAATGTGTACGTAAGAGAACAGGAGGAGACTCTGGAATGGGTCTCTGTCTGTATCATTGCACTATCCTCCAAATATCTAAAATGACTAATGTCTTCAGGAGGCGTCGCTCATATGGGCGACCGGTAGCGACGATAAATAAACGTAAATCACACACACACCATAGAGATTATATAATGGGCATAGCTTCTAAGATGTGTTCGATATTGAACAAAAAGTGATCCCATTTTTTGTTTATTTTATTATTATTATTTGTGTATTTAGTTGACTACTGGCTCAAACACGATGCTTAGACATAGCAACTTGGGGTTTAGAAAAGTATTGTTAAGGATTAAATTTTGAGAACAATATTCTATTTTATGGAACTCGTATTAACCATAATAAACGATCCGTTTATGTCAATTGATTACTGTCAATGCTGAACATTACATTTGTGATATTTTTCAGTTTGATTTGAATACCATCATAGCTTTATTGCTTTGAACATATTTATTTATCAGGATACATGTAATATACATTGAGAAATATACAGAAACATGCATTTATATCGTGATATGTGGATTGGTTTAAACATATTTATTTATCAGGATACATGTAATATACATTGAGAAATATACAGAAACAAACATTTATATCGTGATATGTGGATTGGTTTAAACATATTTATTTATCAGGATACATGTAACATACATTGAGAACTATACAGAAACATACATTTATATCGTGATATGTGGATTGGTTTAAACATATTTATTTATCAGGATACATGTAATATACATTGAGAAATATACAGAAACATACATTTATATCGTGATATATGGATTGAACTGAAAGCTAAATGCTTAAGGTAATGATTTCCACTGCGTACTAGATGTTAGTACGCTTGTTTCGCTATCAAGCTAAACTTAATTTCCATTAGCTAAAATCTAATGTTGTGTGACTTGTTTCGCAATCGATCGAGCTAAATTAAATGTGCATAAACTAAATATCTCCATTTTAATATAACACACAAGTTTGTCATTGTTACAATTTACCAAATTCCAACCGGTCAGTCAGCCTGCCTGCCTGCCGGTCGGATTGATGTTGTATACGTTTATTAATACTCACCACCACCGATGCATATGGGCGAGTGAATCGTCTAAGTAGATTATGACTGATCTAAGATGCTTAAATGATGACAGGAGGAGGAGGATGCAGACTGACAAGTCATATTCCGTCTTTCGATGGGTCCTATTTAGGGCCACCCTCCAGTGCTGTCATTCCGCAACAACGTATAAACGGATCTAACAGCTAGACATATGGTCGTCTCGGTGGCTCCAGTGTCTGTCATTACCTCCACAACTTACATTGAACATCGATGCTGAAGAGTGTGTACCTTCACTACCTTGCTGTAATGTCGACGACCAGACGACCCAGTGTCCTACCATACTGCTGAAGAGTGTGTACCTTCACTACCTTGCTGTAAGGTCGACGACCAGACGACCCAGTGTCCTACCATACTGCTGCGAGATGTGCACCGACTGCGACGTAATCCCGCGTCTGATCAGGATCTATGTTGTTTTCTATTCAGCTCAGCTATCAGAATAGCAAATAGCATAGAGCCTGATCAGACGGCACGTTCTGTGTCTTCTGATGTGGCCATATCTTGTTTAAAAAAGTGATTGTATCTGCCGCTAGCATGCACAGCGCTATGTAGCGTATTTATTTTGGCTTTATGTCTTATTAAAATACACTAAACCATTTTAGGGTTTACCCCTAATGGGATCCGAAAAGGATAAGAAAGAAAACAAGATTATGATGAATCTGCTTATTTACTCACGCCGCCGGCGAACCGTGTGGGCGAGCCTACTAAGACGTTTAGCTTACGCTGATATATGTGGATCGCCTTTGTGGTCGAGTGGTTAAGGTTCCTGACTTGCCGGGTTCTAGCCCCGCTCAGACATTGTTTCTTTATATGAAAACGTTGGCAGTTTCTTACGGAGGTTGGTGCATCAAGTGCTTGTTAACCGCTTGAGCATGCCCAGGAAAGGTGTTGTTACATGTCTACATCCCCGCGAGGGGTTTGACATTAGAGGAAGATAGAAGATAGTTAGGTACACTGCCCGCCGGCGATATAGCCCAAAGTGGTGTTGATGCAGGTGTAAAACCAGAACAAACAAACAAACAAACAAACCAACAAACAAACAAACAGACACTTGAGCAATTATATGCGGATTTTCGCTTCATATTCTATCTTTTGAACAAATATTGCAAATCCCGTGTTATTATTTCGATATTATAAAGACGCATAAATTATCTCTGAATGCGAATTTCAATCTAAAATGTCATGCTCTCTAAAACATTTTATCTGTTAGCCGCCATCTTGGAACTGGAAGAACAGTAGTCGTTTGGTTGGTTGCACTATAGTTAATCTCACTCTGGTAGAACCAGTCTGCATTCCAGGTTGTTTAGTTTTTAATAATATTTTATTGCATTTTTTCATACAATACATACAATATTAAGAAAGAATCAGAGATTAATATGTAATTATATGATTGCAGTATACGATACATTTGTTTTGTCAAGGGGAAAAAAGCAAATGGGTTGGGCTACAAGTTATAACAACATTATTTACAGCCCTCCCCGTCACTTCGAACTAAATAAACAATGTTAGATGAACAATTTCTGTAATGTATGACCTGATGTAGAAAAATAACACATAAAATTAAGTTTCGTGGTTAATATTTGTTAATTATTATATCATATGCGAAAAGAAAAATGACACAAAGAAATGGAAAAACGTACAGTTCGTTTATGACTTGAATATGAGCTTAAGAATTAAAACTAAGAGATAGTGCATGCACCCCAACCACAAAGATTAGCTCTCCCCACTCCATGCTTACCAGACAAGAAGGACAAATAATTGATATTATGCGAATCGTCGAGTCGCTTTAATAAATCTTTGAACCTCTATAAACAATTTATTATTTTCTGAGATAGACAAGTGTTCAATTCCAACTAAAAGCTTTTTTGTACTTAATGGATGAAATCTACGAGTATTTCTGAAAAGATGTATACGCTCTAATCTGTATTTGTTGCACCTAAAAAGTAGTGCTCGGGGTCTTCGATACCGTGGCCACATTCGCAGTTAGGATTATCACGAAGGTAATTGACATGTAGATGAGCACTCAAGTTACTGCATGCGTTACGTATTCGCGCTTGTTGGACAGATGAAAATCTTTCCCCGGTGGTGTAGAATTCTGGTACGATAGCACCTTTGCAGATTTGTTTCAACTTGCTTTTAAACTCACTTAAAGAGTTAGTGTGTGTCACGGATATAATTATCTAGCTTATTCCATATGTCTAGAGAGGAGGGAATAGTTGAATGTGCATATATTTGAAAACGCCTTGGCAGAGTTATATAATTATTTCTATTACGTAAAGGGTATGGATTAGTTTCATCAACAGTTGGCGGGATTATATCGTTTAGATAAGACGGCAGTATACTGTGTTTATTACGATATATTAATATTAGTTTTTGCATACTGCGCCTATCCGCTAAAGACACCCACCCTATTTCTGTTAGTAGCCTGTTAATTGACACTGCTTCGTACTGCAATTTTTCAAGTGTTTCCTTTTCGTATTGTGTGCAGTTGTCCCAAACCAACCGATGCATATTCTAATAAAGGTCGTAAATATGAAATGTATATTTGATTTAGTGTTTAGTTAAACTATAATTCAACCATAGTAACCATAGTTTTAGCTCGAACTCGCTCTATATACAATGCATAGACGTTATAATGTGTGCAGTGGATCTAGCTTGGGTTCCAGTCTGTCGAATGTCCACTAATTAACTGGTGGCAAATGTTAATATCAGCAACTCAATACGGCACAATTAACGGTATCGGTGCTAAAATATATGACTGACCAGTCAAAATATATCAACGCCTGTCCCCAGGTTACAGTGGATCCACGGGCACGGAAGACACATATGCCCAAGGTTACTGGTTTGCATATATATTCTCCGCTTCTCCGTCGTCTTCTGGTGCTGCCTGTGTGAGCGCTGATTTGGCAAAGTCAATGCCAACATAATCCGTTTCAGGATCTCTTCGTGCCAGAATAGAGTCACGTAATTGCTTCGATACGGGGGAATCAAAGTCAAGCTGAACGTATACGAGCTGTCCACCATCCATGTGCTGAATATGAAATTGAACATCATATTGAATGATATAGATGATATTTGTGTTTATTAGCGTAAAATCCTATCATACAGTAATAAATAGCCTGGGTTCCAGTCTGTCGATTTGTCTCTTTTTAACTTCTGGCAGAATGACATATATTATCAGAAGCTCAATACGACCCAATTAATAGTCTCGGTGTTAAAATATATTTATTTGACTGACCAGGCAAACTCTATCGCTAATATATATGTTCTCAGGCTAACTAATAAACACAACTCTTCTTTTTATTTTATGATTTCCAATGACTATGGCTAATATAATATTTGCTTTCAAATTGTATGCATTTAAACTGCCCTGTCAGGAGCATATTTGAACTACGTGACACAACCGCACAACCACGTCTCTTAGTGTGAACGTCCGTATAATTGCGTTAGTTTCTGTTTACTGTCAAAACTACAGACACAACAAAGTCTTTAGAATATATTACTTAATAGTTAACTGTTCAATATAAGATCAGAAAATAGGGACCTAGCTAAAATACAAAAGTACATCTAACCGCGTAGGAATACGAAACACAACTGAACAAAATGCCATCGTTCAATGTTTCAAAGCGGTGTAGGATCCTGCGTCTGACCCTAATAAAATTAACTCTCATTTATATGAAAAAGTTCTTACGGAGGTTGGTGCACCTTACTTACTTACTTACTTACTTACTTACTTACTTAGTGACTGACTGACTGACTGACTGACTGACTGACTTACTTACTTACTTACTTACTTACTTACTTACTTACTTACTTACTTACTTACTTACTTACTTACTTACTTACTTACTTACCGGAGTTCGAGCCCCGCTGAAGCCGTTACGATTGTGCCCTTAGGCAAGGCATTTAATTTCCATATTACCTCTTCTCTCTCCCTCGTGGCGATGGATTCCATCAGAAATGAGGTCTCGAGAGTGATGAATATGTAAGAACTTGTTTCGCAATCGAGCTCATAATACATTTGTATAAACTAATTCAGTAAAGAACTGTAGAATTAAAAGAACAAGATGTAAGGCATATTACTTACTTACCGGTAACAATATTTATTACGAAGAGCCACAAGAAGGAGAAAGTAAACCATATGATATTCAGACATATTCAGTAAACAACGTAGAATTAAAAGAACAAGATGTAAGGCATATTTACATGTAAATTCCTTATTTGATAACCAAACACATTTTTAATAAAACTGAACGTACTTCGCCATTCATTTGATTCCTCTGGTTTGCTTGAGTAACTGGTTTATGTTGAGTAACTGGTTTATGGTGAGCAACTCGTTTATTTATGTGTGAGTACATTGCATCGCTTGTGGTTATGCTCTCGTTTGGTGGTGATTGGTCTACTTTTGCGCACGCCACCTTATCCCCACCGCATGCCCCTGCGGCAACATTTATGTTGTCCCGCAATTCTTCGTTGTTTCTAAATAATGACAAATATGCACACATGTAATATTATTTGAATGTACCGTATATACGTACAGTGGGATAGTCTGCTCAGATAGTTCTCGGATTGGCAAAATACCCAAATCCCCCACCCACCCACCCACCATAACACCCACCCACCAATAATAGCTGGAGAGTCGTCATATGACCTTAGCTGTTGGTGCGACTTTAAAAACAAACACCCTAAAGCAGCAAACTATTTTGCCTGACAAAGGTGTACTAAACACTGCTGCACTGTACACATGTGAAAAATACTCCCATGTATTAGTTTATACAAATTTATTTGAGATCGATTGCGAAACAAGTTCTTACAACTTATATTAATCACTCTCGAGACCTCATTCCTGATGGAATTCATCGCCACGAGGGAGAGAGAAGAGGCAATGTGGAAATGAAATGCCTTGCCTAAGGGCACATTCGTAACAGCTCCAGTGGGGCTCGAACACCGGACCTTCATCCACTGCGCTATCACGACTCCCATGTATTAGCAGCATAGCCGCTAATAGGTAAGCCAATGTCAATGCCGGTAAGCCAATGTCAATGCCGATAAGCCAATGTCAATGCCGGTAAGCCAATGTCTATGCAGGTAAGCCAATGTCAATGCCTGTAAGCCAATGTCAATGCCGGTAAGCCAATGTCAATGCCGGTAAGCCAATGTCATTGCCGGTAAGCCATTGTCAATGCCGACAAGCCAATGTCAATACCGGTAAGCCAATGTCTATGCCGGTAAGCCAATGTCTCTGCCGGTAAGCCAATGTCAATGCCGGTAAGCCAATATCAATGCCAGTAAGCCACTGTCAATGCCGGTAAGCCAATGTAAATGCCGGTAAGCCAATGTCAATGCCGGTAAGCCAATGTCAATGCCGGTAAGCCAATGTCAATGCCGGTAAGCCAATGTCTATGCCGGTAAGCATGTCTATGCCGGTAAGCCAATGTCAATGCCGGTAAGCCAATGTCAATGCCGGTAAGCCAATGTCAATGCCGGTAAGCCAATGTCAATGCCGGTAAGCCAATGTCAATACCGGTAAGCCAATGTCAATGCCGGTAAGCCAATGTCAATGCCGGTAAGCCAATGTCAATGCCGGTAAGCCAATGTCAATGCCGGTAAGCCAATGTCAATGCCGGTAAGCCAATGTCAATGCCGATAAGCCAATGTCAATGCCGGTAAGCCAATGTCAATGCCGGTAAGCCAATGTCAATGCCGGTAAGCCAATGTCAATGCCGGTAAGCCAATGTCAATGCCGGTAAGCCAATTTATATGCCGGTAAGTCAATGCCGGTAAGCCAATGTCAATGCCGGTAAGCCAATGTCAATGCCGGTAAGCCATTGTCAATGCCGGTAAGCCAATGTCAATGCCGGTAAGCCAATGTCAATGCCGGTAAGCCAATGTCAATGCCGGTAAGCCAATGCCGGTAAGTCAATGTCAATGCCGGTAAGCCAATGTCAATGCCGGTAAGCCAATGTCAATGCCGGTAAGCCAATGTCAATGCCGGTAAGCCAATGTCAATGCCGGTAAGCCAATGTCAATGCCGCTAAGCCAATGTCAATACCGGTAAGCCAATGTCAATGCCGGTAAGCCAATGGCAATGCCGGTAAGCCAATGTCTATGTCGGTAAGCCAATGTCTATGCCGGTAAGCCAATATCAATACCGGTAAGCCATTGTCTATGCCGGTAAGCCAATGGCAATGCCGGTAAGCCAATGTCTATGTCGGTAAGCCAATGTCAATGCCGGTAAGCCAATATCAATACCGGTAAGCCATTGTCTATGCCGGTAAGCCAATGTCAATGCCGGTAAGCCAATATCAATACCGGTAAGCCATTGTCTATGCCGGTAAGCCAATGGCAATGCCGGTAAGCCAATGTCTATGTCGGTAAGCCAATGTCTATGTCGGTAAGCCAATGTCAATGCCGGTAAGCCAATATCAATGCCGGTAATCTCCGGCACAATCCCGGAGAAATGACGGGTATGTTAGACATTATATGTATCTCATAGTAGGCATAGTGCAAGCTGCAGAAAACATTCAACGTCGAGGCGCCTGCAGGACTTGTTCTTTTACATGTCCGGTGTATTGAGACACATACACGAGACCTCGGATTATGATCCCATCTAAATATATAGAGGAATATAATATATAAATATCCTATTAGGGTAAGATGGGTAATCGTGCTAACCACTGGACTACTGATCCGTCCTAACCCTTTGCACGCTAGCGGCAGATAAAACCACTTTTGCAAACAGCATAGAGCCGTCTGATCAGGCTCTCTGTTGTATGCTATTCGGATAGTGGAGCTAAACATTTGGCTGAATAGCAAACAACATAGATTCTGATCAGACGCGGCGTCTGGATCGATGTTGTTTTCAAATGTGATTGTATTTACTCAGCAGGCAACTACTTAATGTATTTTCCTTGATTCTGTATCATGTCTAATATGGAGTTAGACTGTCTCACTGCGCATGCCCGATACATTAGCTAATGGAGTTGCAAATGGCTGAATAGACGTACCGTGCTCCTCTACTAGGCATGTGTGTTAAAATGCGTGACTCTTCTGAAATGTAAATGTAATTCTGTAAACATTCAATACAGTGACAAGAAATTCACTGATGCAAAGCATCAAAGGCGCCACAAAATAGGTGTACACCTAAAAGACATGCCAGGGTAGTGCTATATGTAAAATAGACGAAGACGCTTAAAAAAAAATGTTTTTGACAACTATATGTTTTGACATTTCACTGTATATATATATTAATTTTGGAATTATTTTTCAACAATGTTTCCTATGTTTCTTTCCAATTGACTAGCCAATACCATCGGCGTAGATTTCTATAGGCCGTGTAGGCCGTGGCCTACACTTTCCCCCGAAAACTTAAAAAATAAAAATACCAAATCTGCAACAAAAATTGGGAGGCCAGGATTAAATTATATATGCATAAATAAAACGTTTTATTGGGGACGACACCCAGACCAGCCTCCCGTCTTAAGTTTTAAGTTGGCCTACACATAGATTCCAGCCAAGCTACGCCCCTGAATACTGCTATTGTATATTTGCATTCAGTGGTTCAATGAGAAACGAGCGGTGCTAACCACTGCGCTAATCGGACAGCCTTCAGTGGTTAACATAACGTTACCTTATTACCATCGAAAATGACAAAATAAATGTAGCTACGACATCCGACGTCAGTGTCAAACTACCCCCATCCATTGGCCTAGACCAATGTATGTCATTTTATATATTCAGCTATAAAGTATAAACATATGGCAATGTCATGACATGTTTGAGAGACATATTGTTTTTGTGAATTGAATTAACAGGGCGATGTCATTAACAGTGTACTGGTCACTAATGGCGAACTAATAAGATGTGATTGGTCTATATCTATGCACAATACTATTAATACTATTTAAAGCGACACTATGCATGGCTACTTGACACTGATATAACGAGTATTGCGTACCCTAACTTTCGGTAATTAGAGGTTATTAAGCCGCGGAGGTGGGCCATTTGTGGATATTGGCGCACCCTATGGAGATATTGGCCCGAGGGCCAATATCGGATATGTGCGCCAATATCCACAAATGGCCCATCGCAGCCGTTTAATAACTTCTTTATTGCATACACAGCCGTATGTTTCTTCTGCTGTTATTTGCTTATTTCGCTCAGCCATTTTACCGTCAAGAGACAACAATCTGTCAGACAACGACTTTAGTGTTACTTCGGCGGCCATGTTTACACAATGTAGTTACTATGTTGTTGCTACCTGTGACACGTGCTCATGATTCGTTCTCGGCGCGTGATCGGATCAGAGTCGAAAATCGAAATATATTGCTCGCGTCGACCAGATATTTTGCTTTTCTACCATTAAATTTGTTACTATTTATAGTAACGTATGCAATAAGTATTTATATTCACTTTGATATGCCCAAACTAAAATGTATCTGTGAAACTTCAATAAATTTGGATGAGCAAATGAGATCAGCAATTGTCTATGTAACTAATTAATTTTTTCCCTTATAATTTTAAATACTTTTAAACTACTTTATTTTTGCTTCGGACCCCTGTTTTTGTTGCTTCGGGCCCCTTGTGTAACTAATTTATTAGTGATAATAACCGAGTGTAGTCACACTGAAAAGATACATGTAATTTAAATTTTGGAATTATTCACTATTTACTGTAGCTTACATTATTTTGATAACTTTGAACTAATAGATCTTCAGGACAGGTACCGAGGTCTCAAGCTGTCTGATTAGTTGAGTAATCTCAGAATCGACCAATCAAATTTCAGGAGTAGGAGTTTGAGATCTGAGAAAAGACTTATAAACTCGGGTACGAGGTTAGACTACGTATGTAGTTATTTGCCTACCACAATATTGTCTACCACCCAGGTTCATACGCTGTGCTTTCCAGTCTGATATTGCGTTTTCCTGGTTTGATCCGGTCACGAGCCCGTATCAACCAGGAAAAGCCGTAACATAACTAGTTCCTGAGAGAAAAACGCATGCGCTCTCGGTGTTGGTTTTTTCTTCTTCCCGTAGAGTATCACTGATTCAGCGTGTCAAATTTGACAGATAACAGATGTTTGTAGTGTCGTAGTAATATTTCAATCGTTTTCATGTACATGTATCTAATTCAGTAATTGTGCTTTATTCCTGATACATGGATAACGGATGGCATGATTTCGATAGGTAAATGTTCACGTTCATATCCAATTAATAAAGACGTTATTACCTGGCTTTTAATTCATACACATTTATTTTAGCTCGATTGCGAAACAAGTTCTTACAACTTATATTAATCAGTCTCGAGACCTCATTCCTGATGGAATCCATCGCCACGAGGGAGAGAGAAGAGACAACGTGGAATTTAAATGCCTTGCCTAAGGGCACAATCGTAACGGCTCCAGCGGGGCTCTAACTCCGGACCTTACATGGCTAGTTTCATATCAGCATATGTATCGAACCGAGGTAACTGGATCTCAGGCTGAGACCGAGAGTCGAAGGCTGATATCAAGTTACTGAGGATTGATACCTAGACTGGAATGAAACTAGCTACGTAATGACCTCTAAATACGAGACAGCTGTCAGTCGCTTGCGGAGGATGGAGGTTCTACATAGGACATATGTGTGGTCTTCTCCACCGCAACAGACTGACCTGTGCGACAATGTTCCTTGGTTCGCCTTTTATACCTCAAAGTGACAGAAGAGCAGATACACGGACACGGGCACATTCTGGCCTATGAATTATAACTATACCTTTCCGGGCCTTTCTGTTCTTTATATAGGTAGCTGCTAATACAACAATCAATGTGAGGCAGACGATTGCTGTCAATCCTACGTATATATATAGATTGCCAGACCAATTCCTAGCACCTGTCTGTGCCTCTGAAAGAAAGTGTGTGATTTACGTTTATTTATCGTCGCTACCGCTTGCCCATATGAGCGGCGCCTCCTGAAGAGATTATTCATTTTAGAATTTGGAGGGTAGTGCAATGACATAGACAGAGATAGACCCATTCCGTGTTTTACGTGTATTTATCGTCGCTACCGGTTGCCCATATGAGCGACGCCTCCTGAAGAGATTAGTCATTTTAGAGTTTTGGAGGATAGTGCAATGATACAGACAGAGACACATTCCAGAATCTCCTCTGGTTCTTTTACGTGCACGATGTAAAGCACCGACAAGAGACCTCGGTTTAATGTCCCATCTGAAAGACAAGTCCGGCGTATTACCACTGGACTACAGATCAAGAGAGAGATCCATTCCAGATTTACCTCTTGTCCTTATATGTGAGACCTTGGTTTTAAGTCGCTTAGTTCTTGCTAGGTAGATGCTAGTGACGCCTTGCCATCCTCGTTCAGCGGATCAATGGTCCAGTTGTTATCATGTTGGACTCATATTCCAGAGGTACAGCTATACAGCTGGCTTGTGGAAGCCTTCTAGCCTGGGAACAGGCGTCGATATAGTTTGCCTGGACAGTCAAATAAATATATTTAAACACCGATACTATTAATTGGCCGTATTGGTTTTCTGATAATATCAACGCCTTGGGAAATTCGATGGGTTGTCCGTGTAATTATTGACTAGCATTAATCATAATAATAGGCCTATTAGCATGTGACTTAATTAATGACGTACATTTATCGAAAGCGAGGCCCTGCAATGTTGATTGGAGTGGATTGTGGATTGGATTAGTTACGTTTATATATCGTCACCCACTGGTAAATCATTGTAGTCATTTCTTTGGACTGGAACCCATGCCGATTTTTCACTTTTTAACCTCTGGCAAAATGACACTAGAATCCAGGCTAGAAGCCTTCCTCCACCAATCACTAGATATCGGTGAAGCATTAAACGCAAAAGTTAAAGTATTTACCGAAGACATTAACTGTGAGATTTTTCTGCTTCATTCCAAATTGATGTCGTGCCTGACAGGAAAATACACGAATCGTGTTATCATTTGTCGGAATGTCTATTACACAGCCTGGTGTATCGGTGCACTGTGTGTCTTCAGTGGTTCCAGTACTGCTATGTTCACTCCATGTGATGTTAGAGGATGGATAACTATTAGCCGAACAGTTCACGTACAATCGTTCACCTTTTGGAATATCAATCGTAGTCCCAGTTGTGTTGAATTCAATCTCGTCTGCATCTATAATATGTAATGTATGTACACCCTTCAATTTATATAGTATTATATTAGTCACGGACTAAACTCATCTGTCCGATCAGCGCAGTGGTTAGCGTGCTCGCTTCTCATCAATGCAACCCGGGTTCGATCCATGACATACATATTTATACATGGTTTATGAGTTATGAATTTAGTTTGTACAAATTTATTTTTTAGCTCAATTGCGAAACAATTTCCTTCAACTTATATTAATAACTCTCGAGACATCATTCCTGATTGAATCCATCGCCACGAGGGAGAGAGAAGAGGTCATGTGGATTATTAAAGTGTACAGCTTAAGGATATCACAATAAACGAAGCTGAACGATCCAAGAATTCACTGAACAATAAACTGTTAATAAAGGAACACATAAAAATGTTATTAATTTTAGCGGATCGCTTAGCGAATATATTAACACGCACGCACGCACGCACGCACGCACGCACGTACGCACGCACGCACGTACGCACGCACGCACGCACACACACACACACACACACTACGGGCCGTTCACGCCTGAAGCAAACGGACTACCAAGTGCTGTGTTATCACGACTTCCATTGTTGACACTAGTAAGATAAGATGACTTACATGGTACTTGTATAATGTGCGTGTCGTTCATGGTGACGTTAAATTGTCTACATTCTGCTGTGCAGACAACTTCTCTTCCAATATCTGCCTTGTTGACGTTTATTATTGCTTCGTACCACGAGTCACGTCCGCCTTTAACGTTTTTAGTGTTGTTAATTTGTTTCTGCTCAATAATAAGTCCAGCTGAAGCTGTCCAATTTGCTGTGCATATCGGATTTGCATTGCGCAGAACACATCTGAATTTCTGTTGATATGACTGTTTTTCTTCAGTATATGGTGTTATCGGCATGGACAATACTACCACCTGGTCTGTGGGAACTATTCAAACAGACAGTGAATTATACAGATGCATTGTGAGACAGTGCGCATGTGCAAGGGCCTGGCTTCGTAAACTTACCATTGCACAGAATAAGTTTGCACATTTTTAATCAATTAACTATCAGTGGCACTGGACTCCAGCTGTTGTTGGTAGATGAAGCGTCCCCACGCCACCTGGACTCCAGCTGTGGTTGGTAGGTGAAGCGTCCCCACGCCACCTGGAATCCAGCTGTGGTTGGTAGATGAAGCGTCCCCACGCCACCTGGACTCCAGCTGTTGTTGGTAGATGAAGCGTCCACACGCCACTTGGACTCCAACTGTTGTTGGTAGATGAAGCGTCCCCACGCCACCTGGACTCCAGCTGTGGTTGGTAGATGAAGCGTCCCCACGCCACCTGGACTCCAGCTGTGGTTGGTAGATGAAGCGTCCCCACGCCACCTGGACTCCAGCTGTGGTTGGTAGATGAAGCGTCCCCACGCCACCTGGACTCCAGCTGTTGTTGGTAGATGAAGCGTCCCCACGCCACCTGGAATCCAGCTGTTGTTGGTAGATGAAGCGTCCCCACGCCACACCTAGATAGCTTCCTCACATATGCGGGATGTATAAGATAAAGATGCCAGTGTTCACAAATATGATGACATTCTCAAAATTGCAATTATATTTACAGACTAAAACATTATGGTTTACGACACTCGATTCGGCTTCTGCTTCAGTGCAGAATCTTAACACAAGTTGTATCTACACATACTGTTTACGACATTCAATGCAACATCTAACAAAAGTTGTAACTACACCTACTGTTTACGACATTCAATGCAACATCTAACAAAAGTTTTAACTACATATACTGTTTACGACATTCAATGCAAAATATTAACAACAGTTGTATCTAAGCATGCTGTTTACGACATTCAATGCAAAACCCGTAACAAAAGTTGTAACTAAACATACTGTTTACGACATTCAATGCAAAACCGTAACAAAAGTTGTAACTACACATACTGTTTACGACATTCAATGCAAAATCTTAACAAAAGTTGTAACTACACCTACTGTTTACGACATTCAATGCAAAACCTTAACAGAAGTCGTAACTACACCTGCTGTTTACGACATTCAATGCAAAATCTTAACAAAAGTTGTAACTACACCTACTGTTTACGACATTCAATGCAAAATCTTAACAAAAGTTGTAACTACACCTACTGTTTACGACATTCAATGCAACATCTTAACAAAAGTTGTAACTACACATACTGTTTACGACATTCAATGCAACATCTTAACAAAAGTTGTAACTACACCTACTGTTTACGACATTCAATGCAAAATCTTAACAAAAGTTGTAACTACACATACTGTTTACGACATTCAATGCAAAATCTTAACAAAAGTCGTAACTACACATACTGTTTACGACATTCAATGCAACATCTTAACAAAAGTTGTAACTACACATACTGTTTACGACATTCAATGCAACATCTTAACAAAAGTTGTAACTACACATACTGTTTATGACATTCAATGCAACATCTTAACAAAAGTTGTAACTACACATACTGTTTATGACATTCAATGCAAAATCTTAACACAAGTTGTAACTACACATACTGTTTACGACATTCAATGCAAACTCTTAACAAAAGTTGTAATCTTACAAATATTGTTTACGGCAGTCAATCCAGACGTTATAATTACAAACATTGTTTACCACACTCAAGGCAGAATCTGTGCAAATGTTGTAGTGACAAATCTTGCTTAGTTTATACAAATTTATTTTAGCTCGATTGCGAAACAAGTTCTTACAACTTATATTAATCACTCTCGAGATCTCATTCCTGATGGAATCCATCGCCACGAGGGAGAGATAGAGAGAGAGAGAGAAGAGGCAACGTGGAATTTAAATACCTTGTCTAATCGTCAGCGTGACTCGAACTCCGGACCGTTCGCACCTGAAGCGAACGTGCACCCACTGCGCTATCACGACGTCCACAAACAAATATTGCTTAACCCATTCAACCCCAAGGTACTGACATGGACTGGTGCATGATATTTTTAGACCAATACATTAATAAGAAAATTACATTTGGACCAGTTCATTTATCAAAATGGGTAATATTTGTCTAAAAATAATAATATTACTGGCAAAAAGTGCAGATCCTGATGAGACGGCTCGTCACGAGCCGGCTCATCTGGATCTATACTTTTTTGTAAACCTATTTAGAGGCCTGTGGTGTTGAAAGGGTTAAAACATTAATGTCACGTGCAGCTTTTAATCCAATTTATTTATACTTACATATATAGTTTACGACGCTTGGAGTTGAGCAATTTTTGGTGTACCAATCACCGCTGCAGCAGCATACAATGTTTTTGTGGTTCCAGACCCGCTTGAATGTTGTCAGGGAGACGGTATATGTCGACGACGTTGCACTGAAGAAGTATGAAGGCGTTGTGTCTGACACACTGTTATCTGCGATCTCCAAGGTTACGTTTGAATATGGTCTACCTCTAGCATACGTGCATGTGATATTAACTGGATCCCCTTCTATAAGTTCGCTAGGAATGTGAAAAGGAAGCAACACTGGGGACTCTGGAAAATAAGTGTCGTTAAAGTGTAATCTTTATTTATTTTACAACGATCGCGAAACAAGCTTCAACAATTTATATTAATTACTTTCGTTGGCTCAGATGAAAGTGTAAATGTGGTCTTTCGTGTGGGAGGAAACCGGAATACCCGGAGAAAACTCACATGTCAGATCTAGCAACCACCGTACCATCTCGAATCCGGGTTGGTGAGAAGCGAGCGTACTAACCACTGCGCTAATCGGACAGCCTTCTGGTTGTTGACGTTGTTATTTATTCACATTTACAGGGTACAATTATTTTCCATCTATTTTCCCGCCGACGACAAGCAAGCAAACAAACACACAAAGTATCTAGTTTAATAAATAAATAATTATTATTGCATTTGCTATAACAGACAAGCTATCATTAAATACTACTAATATATACAGTAAAACATGTGTTAAGCAGCCAGTCAAGGGACTCACAGAAAGTGGCTGCTTAGCACAAATAGCTGTTTAATACAGAGTAAATGTATAATAATACAACATATTTGAATTTGGGTACTGGCTGCTTAATACAGGTTAGTTGCCTAATGGAAATGACCAAACTAAATTCTTGCAGTGTATATCTCGTCCCCCCCTCATATCAATCTGTATATCTTGTCAATCTGTTCCATTGTGTTATTTCATGTCTAACTCTTTGCCTACTGAGTACATAACTTCACATTTGCAATCAACATAGATCCAGATCAGCCGCGTCTGATCGGGATCTATATTGTTTGCTATTCAGCCAAGTGTTTTAGCTCCATTATCCGAATAGCAAACAACATATAGTCATGACCAAACGGCACATGTTGTGCCGTCTGATCTGGCTCTATGCTGTTTGCAAAAGTGAATTGATCTGCCACTAGCGTGCACAGGGTTAATTGGTTGAGGACAAAGGCATAGCACTGGATGCAATATTATACTTACGTTCCATTATGTACTTACTTATAACGTACATCAGTGCCGTGGTTGCTATTGCCGATTCCAAGGCATCATTGTTAGCAGTACACACAATCTTAGACATGTGGTGTCTGCGGCGAAGTTTAGTATACGTTCCTCTATATATATCCGAGGTTGCATCTCGATTCACAGTCATTGTGTCATTACCGATTGACATCTTCACAACGACGGGTTCTGTTCCACCTCGCGTCCGGCAGACAATGCTCACACTTTTCCTGTGATGTCCTACAAGACACTGCACGCACCCGTCAATATCTTGTAAACCTTCTAAATGTGGTTGGCTTGGCTTTACTGTAGCGGATTAGTACACATTTAGATTACATGTATGTTTCTTAATTATTATCAGTTTGAAATATAATCAACGTGTTTCGAACCTACTCTGTCATACAGACGAATCTGTAGTCCAATGGTAACACGCTGTACTGATAATCCAGGGATCCCAGGTTCGATCCCCGTCTGACCCTACTAAAACCAACAGTCTTTGAGGTGGGACTTTAAACCGAGGTCTCGTGTCTGTGCTGTACACCGTGCGCATCAAAGAACCAGATGAGACTCTGGAATGGGTCTCTGTCTGTATCATTGCACTATCCTCCAACACTCTTAAATTACTAATCTCTTCAGGAGGCGTCGCTCATATGGGTAACCGGTAGCGACGATAATAAACGTAAAACACACACTACATGTACTGTCATACTAACTCCGTCAGTGGCGTTATCGAAGTGCGACGTTGTAGCTTCATTTAGCTTTTGACAGCGTCGCTGTCCAGTATAGAAACACGCTCGGGTCTCTAGTTCTAAATAAATAGTATTTGTTTCCGTGGATGATCGACTTATATGTCACCGAATGCACATTGAAAACAATATTGTTAATTCATTAAACTGTATTTCTTTTACAACGATTGTGAAGCAAGTTCTAACAACTTATATTAATCACTCTCGTTGGCGCGGATGAAAGCGTAAATATGGTAAATCGTGTGGGAGGAAACCGGAGTACCCGGAGAAAACCCACCTGTCCGATCTGGCGATCACTGTTTTTTTATTTATACAAATTTATTTTAGCTCGATTGCGAAAACAAGTTATTTCAACTTATATAAATCACTCTCGAGACCTCATTCCTGATGGAATCCATCGCCACGAGGGAGAGAGAAGAGGCAACGTGGAATTTAAATGCCTTGCCTAAGGGCACAATCGTAACGGCTCCAGTGGGGCTCGAACTCCGGACCTTTCGCACCTGAAGCGACCACCGTACCATCCCACATACTTCCCATATATGTCAGTCATGGGTGATAATAATTCGATCATTCACTTCAATGAACAAACTTTTTCATTTTAGGCTGTATAAGTGTTATTTATGATTGCACGTGAAGATGTCAAAAAGTATATGGGGCTATCTAAATCGCCACGCTTATTTAACGTCCGAAATACTTTGATGATATGTTAGACTACACTAACAGGGATTGCTAACGTTTATTTATCGTCGCTACCGATTGCCCATATGAGCGATACCTCCTGAAGAGATTAGTCATTTTAGATTTTTGGAGGATAGTGCAATGTTACACAGACAGAGACACATTCCATATTCTCCTCTGGTTCTTTTACGTGCAATGTGTAAAGCACCGACACGAGACCTCGGTTTAATGTCCCCTTTTATTAGGGTCAGACGGAGGATCGAACCTGCGACCCCTGGATTACCAGTCCAACGTGTTAACCACTGGACTACAGATTAGTCATGCTAAATGACGCTATCTAGAGTCAGTGCGTAACACATGGATGATATTTCCGACTACACTGACAGGGAACCAATAGCATACAGCAGTGATGTGTAGATCCACGGCTTCATACCGACGAACACAAAACACAGTTTATTTTACTGATACATATACCTTGTTTCATTAACAAGCATAGCATACAGCAAGTCCTCTCACAGCAGTCCATAGCTTACAGTGTTTCATTAACAAGCATAGCATACAGCAAGTCCTCTCACAGCATTCCATATCTTGCAGTGTTTCATTAACAAGCATAGCATACAGCAAATCCTCTCACAGCATTCCATATCTTACAGTGTTTCATTAACAAGCATAGCATACAGCAAGTCCTCTCACAGCATTCCATAGCTTACAGTGTTTCATTAACAAGCATAGCATACAGCAAGTCCTCTCACAGCATTCCATATCTTGCAGTCGTCAACGAACTGAACAGCTTGAAATATATGCCCACATGTTTAATTTGTAACCAATATACATGTATTACTCTTCGGAAGATTTACATACCATCATCAAGGGGAAACAAAAACAGGAGACGCCCTGATGATGATTGAGCTTATTTGGGGGAGCGGGAAACGCCCTGATGATGATTGAGCTTATTTGGGGGAGCGGGAAACGCCCTGATGATGATTGAGCTTATTTGGGGGAGCGGGAGACGCCCTGATGATGATTGAGCTTATTTGGGCGAGCGGGAGACGCCCTGATGATGATTGAGCTTATTTGGGCGAGCGGGAAACGCCCTGATGATGATTGAGCTTATTTGGGCGGGCGGGAAACGCCCTGATGATGATTGAGCTTATTTGGGCGAGCGGGAAACGCCCTGATGATGATTGAGCTTATTTGGGCGAGCGGGAAACGCCCTGATGATGATTGAGCTTATTTGGGGGAGCGGGAAACGCCCTGATGATGATTGAGCTTATTTGGGGGAGCGGGAGACGCCCTGATGATGATTGAGCTTATTTGGGCGAGCGGGAAACGCCCTGATGATGATTGAGCTTATTTGGGCTGGCGGGAAACGCCCTGATGATGATTGAGCTTATTTGGGCGGGCGGGAAACGCCCTGAACGAGTTGGCACGATTTCTCAACTCTGTCCAATATTCCAAGATATGATCCTATATGGTGATATTTCCTTATCATCTCAACATAATGAACTAATAGTCTTAGCTGTCCATAAATTGATAGAAAAGTTTTAACGTTTTAACAATATGTAAACGGGGACTGAAGCACTAACTGAGTTACTCACTTTAAAAATGAATTACCCAGTAAATGATTTACTCTAGCTTTTTGAAACAGTGGCAAGCCTCACCAACATTCCCCTACACATAGTTGCCACTTGCATAGATCAGTCACACCCATAGATCAGTCACATACATAGATCAGTCACATCCATAGATCAGTCACATCCATAGATCAGTAACTTCCATAGATCAGTCACATCCATAGATCAGTAACTTTCATAGATCAGTCACATACATAGATCAGTCACATACATAGATCAGTCACATACATAGATCAGTCACGTCCATAGATCAGTCACACCCATATATTAGTCACATCCATAGATCAGTCACGTCCATAGATCAGTACCATCCATAGATCAGTCACACCCATATATTAGTCACATCCATAGATCAGTCACGTCCATAGATCAGTCACATCCATAGATTAGTCACGTCCATAGATCAGTCACGTCCATAGATCAGTCACATCCATAGATCAGTTACATCCATATATCAGTCACATCATTAGATCAGTCACGTCCATAGATCAGTCACGTCCATAGATCAGTCACATCCCTATAGCAGCCACATCCATATAGCATACACATCCATATAGCGGTCACATCCATATAGCAGACACATCCATAGATCAGACACATCCATATAGCATACACATCCATATAGCAGTCACATCCATAGATCAGACACATACATATAGCAGACACATCCATAGATCAGTCACACCCATATAGCATACACATCCATAGAGCAGTCACATCCATAGATCAGACACATCCATATAGCAGTCACATCCATATATCAGTCACATCCATATAGCATACACATCAACATAGCAGCCACATCCATATAGCATACACATCCATATAGCATTCACATCCATATAGCAGACACATACATATAGCATATACATCCACATAGCAGCCACATCCACATAGCATACACATCCATATAGCATACACATCCATATAGCAACCACATCCATATAGCATACACATCCATATAGCATTCACATACATATAGCAGACACATACATATAGCATATACATCCACATAGCAGTCACATCATACACATATAGCATCCATATAGCATACACATCCATATAGCATACACATCCATATAGCAGCCACATCCATATAGCATACACATCCATAGATCATCACATCCATATAGCAGCATCCATATAGCACACATCCATAGATCAGAAACATCCATAGCAGCACATCCATATAGCATACACATCCACATCCATATGCAGAGACATCCATAGCATACACATCCATATTGCATACACATCCATATAGCATATACATCCATAGCAGCAACATCCATATAGCATACACATCCATATAGCATACCCATCCATAGATCAGACACATCCACATAGCAGTCAAATCCATATAGCATACAAATCCATATAGCATAAACATCCATATAGCATACACATCCATATAGCAGTCAAATCCATATTAGCATACACATCCATATAGCATACACATCCATATAGCAAACATATCCATATAGCAGCCACATCCATAGAGCATACACATACATATAGCAGCCACATCCATATAGCATACACATCCATATTGCAGACACATCCATATAGCATACACATCCATATAGCATACACATCCATATAGCATACACATCCATATTGCAGACACATCCATATAGCATACACATCCATATAGCATACACATCCATATAGCATACACATCCATATAGCAAACATATCCATATAGCAGCCACATCCATAGAGCATACACATACATATAGCAGCCACATCCATATAGCATACACATCCATATTGCAGACACATCCATATAGCATACACATCCATATAGCATACACATCCATATAGCATACACATCCATATTGCAGACACATCCATATAGCATACACATCCATATAGCATACACATCCATATAGCATACACATCCATATAGCAAACATATCCATATAGCAGCCACATCCATAGAGCATACACATACATATAGCAGCCACATCCATATAGCATACACATCCATATTGCAGACACATCCATATAGCATACACATCCATATAGCATACACATCCATATAGCATACACATCCATATAGCATACACATCCATATTGCAGACACATCCATATAGCATACACATCCATATTGCATACACATCCATATAGCATATACATCCATATAGCAGCCACATCCATATAGCATACACACCCATATAGCATAAACATCAATAGATCAGACACATCCATATAGCAGTCAAATCCATATAGCATACACATATATAGCATATACATCCATATAGCAGCCACATCCATATAGCATACACACCCATATAGCATAAACATCAATAGATCAGACACATCCATATAGCAGTCAAATCCATATAGCATACACATCCATATAGCATACACATCCATATAGCATACACATCCATATTGCAGACACATCCATATAGCATACACATCCATATAGCAGCCACATCCATATAGCATACATTTCCAAATAGCAGTCAAATCCATATAGCATACACATCCACATAACAGTCAAATCCATATAGCATACACATCCATATAGCATACACATCCATATAGCATACACATCCATATAGCAGTCAAATCCATATAGCATACACATCCATATAGCATACACATCCATATAGCATACACATCCATATAGCATACACATCCATATATCAGTCAAATCCATATAGCATACACATCCATATAGCATACACACCCATATAGCATACACATCCATATAGCATACACATCCATAGATCAGTCACATCCATATAGCATAAACATCCATATAGCAGTCACATCCATAGATCAGACACATCCATATAGCAGTCAAATCCATATAGCATACACATCCATATAGCATACACATCCATATAGCAGCCACATACATATAGCAGTCACATCCATATAGCAGTAACATCCATATAGCAGTAACATCCATATAGCATACACATCCATATAGCATACACATCCATATAGCATACACATCCATATAGCAGTCAAATCCATATAGCATACACATCCATATAGCATACACATCCATATAGCAGACACATCCATATAGCAGACACATCCATATAGCAGACACATACATATAGCATACACATCCATATAGCAAACACATCCATATAGCAGCCACATCCATATAGCATACACATACATATAGCAGCCACATCCATATAGCAGCCACATCCATATAACATACACATCCATATAGCATACACATCCATATGGCATCCACATCCATATAGCATACGCATCCATATAGCATACACATCCATATAGCATACACATCCATATTGCAGACACATCCATATAGCATACATATCCATATAGCATACACATCCATATAGCAGCCACATCCATATATCATACACATCCACATAGCAGTAAAATCCATATAGCCGTCACATTCATATAGCATACACATCCACATTGCAGACACATCCATATAGCATACACATCAATATAGCATAAACATCCACATAGCAGACACGTCCACATAGCAGCCACATACATATAGCAGCCACATCCATATAGCATACACATCCACATAGAAGCCACATCCGTATAGCAGCCACATCCTCGTAGTAGCCACATCCACGTAGCAGCCACATTCTCATAGCAGCCACATCCATATAACAGCCACATCCTCATAGCAGCCACATCCATATAGCAGCCACATTCTCATAGCAGCCACATAGTAGCCACATCCTCATAGCAGCCACATCCATATATCAGCCACATCCTCATAGCATACACATCCATATAGCATACACATCCATATAGCAGCCACATCCATATAGCATACACATCCATAGATCAGTCACATCCATATAGCATAAACATCCATATAGCAGTCACATCCATAGATCAGACACATCCATATAGCAGTCAAATCCATATAGCATACACATCCATATAGCATACACATCCATATTGCAGACACATCCATATAGCATACACATCCATATTACATACACATCCATATAGCATATACATCCATATAGCAGCCACATCCATATAGCATACACATCCTCATAGCAGCCACATTCATAGATAAGTCACCTCAATGGAACAGACATCCCAATATAACAGCTGACATCCACATACAGCAATCTCATATAACAACATCATCTCATCAACAGCTACCTTTATATAGCAATCACCTCCAACCATAAACCACTTTCCAACTACAGTCACCTCCCTATTACAAACGTCTTTCCCCCGACCAAACCACCTCTCATCCAATAGTAACATCCACATAACAGCTAGCTTGTCTGCATTTCCTCTATATTTATAATATAACCTCTATACAAAGGTCACGTATTATTACAGCTTAAGTTCAGCATTTCTAATTGTGGTTGGTTATAACGAGGTTACACCGTATAATTCATTCCACTAAAATTCTTATTTTAATAACAGAACATACCTGGTGATATACGTATGACCACAGGGATTCGGCACGTTTGGGGAGACTAGTATATATATTTAGTATATATACTAGTACCCCCAAACGTGCCAAATCCCTGTGCGTATGACCACACTGGGGAATTGGTTCCGGGTCGTTGTATCCTAGAAAGTAGTTTTTACAATCAAGCAGACCATAATTTGATGATGTTTTACTGTTTGCATTTCTTACTGTGATTGTGGTGCATCTGTGGCATTTGTGCTCATTTGAAGAAGACTTGTTGTGCATTTATTTCAGTATTACTTGCTCTAGCGCATTGATGAGTAAACAGCCCTACATGGCAGCTAGGATCCCTACGCGCTCCATTTTTAACCGCTGTTTGTTTACATTTGAAAATTGTGAAAAACTTTGATGGTGATGCCATGACTTACTTGTGTCTAAAAGCAAGCAGCAGTCCTGGAGTTTACAGCACTGCATGCGGTAAATGTCGATTCTTGTTTGGAACTGAGAATTTGACTGTGACAATTGATCGATTTACTATAGCGCGAAGAAGGAGAAAATACAGTGGTGTGCATCCATATGACACAACTTATAAATAGAAGATTGGGGTTAATGATATAGTAATGTTGTAAATACATCCCGTGTGTATTATGTTAATGATATAGTAATGTTGTAAATACATCACGTGAGTATTATGTTAATGATATAGTAATGTTGTAAATACATCACGTGAGTATTATGTTAATGATATAGTAATGTTGTAAATACATCACGTGAGTATTATGTTAATGATATAGTAATGTTGTAAATACATCACGTGAGTATTATGTTAATGATATAGTAATGTTGTAAATACATCACGTGAGTATTATGTTAATGATATAGTAATGTTGTAAATACATCACGTGAGTATTATGTTAATGATATAGTAATGTTGTAAATACATCACGTGAGTATTATGTTAATGATATAGTAATGTTGTAAATACATCACGTGAGTATTATGTTAATGATATAGTAATGTTGTAAATACATCACGTGAGTATTATGTTAATGATATAGTAATGTTGTAAATACATCACGTGAGTATTATGTTAATGATATAGTAATGTTGTAAATACATCACGTGAGTATTATGTTAATGATATAGTAATGTTGTAAATACATCACGTGAGTATTATGTTAATGATATAGTAATGTTGTAAATACATCCCGTGAGTATTATGTTAATGATATAGTAATGTTGTAAATACATCGCGAGTATTATGTTAATGATATAGTAATGTTGTAAATACATCACGTGCGTATTATGTTAATGATATAGTAATGTTGTAAATACATCCGTGAGTATTATGTTAATGATATAGTAATGTTGTAAATACATCACGTGAGTATTATGTTAATGATATAGTAATGTTGTAAATACATCACGTGAGTATTATGTTAATGATATAGTAATGTTGTAAATACATCACGTGAGTATTATGTTAATGATATAGTAATGTTGTAAATACATCACGTGAGTATTATGTTAATGATATAGTAATGTTGTAAATACATCCCGTGTGTATTATGTTAATGATATAGTAATGTTGTAAATACATCACGTGAGTATTATGTTAATGATAATTATAGTAATGTTGTAAATACATCACATGTGTATTATGTTAATGATATAGTAATGTTGTAAATACATCGCGTGAGTATTATGTTAATGATATAGTAATGTTGTAAACACATCGCGAGTATTATGTTAATGGTATAGTAATGTTGTAAATACATCACGTGCGTATTATGTTAATGATATAGTAATGTTGTAAATACACCACGTGAATATTATGTTAATGGTATAGTAATGTTGTAAATACACCACGTGAATATTATGTTAATGATATAGTAATGTTGTAAATACATCGCGTGAGTATTATGTTAATGATATAGTAATGTTGTAAATACATCGCGTGAGTATTATGTTAATGATATAGTAAGGTTGTAAATACATCGCGTGAGTATTATGTTAATGGTATAGTAATGTTGTAAATACACCACGTGAATATTATGTTAATGGTATAGTAATGTTGTAAATACACCACGTGAATATTATGTTAATGATATAGTAATGTTGTAAATACATCACGTGAGTATTATGTTAATGATATAGTAATGTTGTAAATACATCACGTGAGTATTATGTTAATGATATTAAATATGAAGCAAATCTACTTCCGTATTTTATTATTTCGCGATACATCACGGATGAGCGAATTCAAAACCCCACGAATTAATTGAAAATGGTCAAACTCATGAACATTGAGAAATACGGTGTTCGCGAAATGATAGTGTTTGCAGTAGTTTCTAAATTTTTAATGCTCTTCAATGTTGTACAGTGCATTAATAATGGCTCGGCATCCCATATACCTTAGCTTAATGATTTCTAGCGTGTTTTCTTCGCCTTTTGTATATTAAATTGTTACACTTGTTATTGGTGAGAGCCGATTTCTAATGTGATTTGCACGCGTGACCCAAACCTTTCGCTTGCAAATGAATCCTCCGCCATGCATATACATACACATTCCGTTCAAATGAATCCTCCGCCATGCATATATATACACATTCCGTTCAAGTGAATCCTCCGCCATGCATATACATACACATTCCGTTCAAGTGAAGCCTCCGCCATGCATATACATACACATTCCGTTCAAATGAATCCTCCGCCATGCATATATATACACATTCCGTTCAAGTGAATCCTCCGCCATGCATATACATACACATTCCGTTCAAATGAATCCTCCGCCATGCATATACATACACATTCCGTTCAAATGAATCCTCCGTTGTGTATTACGAAAATGTTGGCACAAAATGTGTCGTCTATCTGACCAGGAATATGACTTTAAGAAGAATCAATACCTATTAAAGCGACACATATCACAAAAGGCAACATAATGCAGTTTTACGTATAAATAGCTTTGCTACTACAAATTTAGAAATAGTTCATCAAACACTAACTTTCAAATAATCGAAAACAATCAAAAGTGAACGTACGATTTCATATAAAGGTAAGCTAGGCTCCTGAATTAATGTTTGTTTATTATTATTGGAGTCTATGCTAAATGCGGGATACAGATTAGTTTAAACATAGTTTATTTCAAACAGTATACAACATATACAGTTTTACACACAATTTAGATACATGAATGGAAAAAACATTAGAACCGTAGGCAATAGCTTATATCAGATTAGACTATAAGTATGTAACATACATGTTGTTATTCAAGATACACGTGTTAAATTACGCATGCATGTTGACTTTATTTGCAATAGTGTGATATGTCAACAATCGTCGTATACGACGTTTGTGTATTAGTTGAATACTCTGAGTATGAGGCAACTATTTGGAAATAAATGTAATAGAAAATGACATTCTATAACAACTTTGCTTTTATCACCGATGCAGTGTCACTTTAATACTGATTTCGTTAAATATACAACACAATTATAAATATATGATATATTAACTATTTGGAAATAAATGTAATAGAAAATGATATTCTATAACAAATGTGCTTTTATCACCGATGCAGTGTCACTTTAATACTGATTTCGTTAAATATACAACACAATTATAAATATATGATATATTAACTATTTGGAAATAAATGTAATAGAAAATGATATTCTATAACAAATGTGCTTTTATCACCGATGCAGTGTCACTTTAATACTGATTTCGTTAAATATACAACACAATTATAAATATATGATATATTATTTGCATATACCTTTATGTAGATCTAGTTTTACATAATCCACCGTACAAGTTTCTACTCCAGTTCTACGATAATTAACCCGATAGGAAATGTCGTCTTGTATGATAACTGTCGTTGATATGTTAAGATAATATGTATCATCTTTAACATACTGCTGGAATTTTGAGGTGTTACTAAGAGTGCTCCAAGGGTTCTCGTCATTACGTCTCTGCCATTCTGCTCGTCCATTGTCGTCATACACGGCAGGGGTGAATGTAAGTGTTACATCTCTACCGAGATATGCTGGCTGCACTATCTCCAATGTTCCACAAGTGTTCACTGTAACAATAAATGATGATGGTATTATATAGATATCAGTAACAGATAGATAATGTTGCATACAACCACAGGAACTTGAAATGTTATCCATAAGCCACCAACGGTCTCGTACCTCTATCTATTAAAAAATCCTAGGACACCCCCCTCTATTAAAACATCTTTTTTTTAATAGAGGGCGGTGTCCTAGGATAGAGGTACGAGACATTTGGTGGCTTATGGATAACATTTCAAGTTCCTGTGATACAACTAACATACTATTGCTCCAAGCCTAGAGGTTATATAGAATATATTTGTGTTTATTAGTGTAATATAGGATTTTATTTCATCGAGTGATCACCGAAATTTGTAGTTCCACAAGTGACGTTAATACACAAATCTTTTCTTTTATCATTTCCAATGAATTTTGCTAATAAAATATTTGTTTTCAAATTTTATTCATTTTAACTGCCCTTTCTGGAGCCTCATTGCACTACGTGACACAACCGCACAACCACTTCTCTTCAGTGTGAACGTCCGTAATAAGAAATAGTTCCTGTATAATTTTCAAGTTAGTTTCTGTTTGCTGTCAAAATTAGAATATATTGCTTAATAATTAACTGTTCATGATAGTCAGAGAAAATTGCCAAAACACTAACGTATATCTAACCGTGCAGGAATACGAAACACGAGCGGTGGCAGAGAAAATGCCACATTTCACTCTTTCAAAGCATTCAGGGTAAGATGGGGTTTACTAAAGATACTATTTGTGTTTGTGTTTTACATTTATTTATCGTCGCTACCGGTATATGAGCGACACCTCCTGAAGAGATTAGTAATTTTAGATGTTGGAGGGTAGTGCAATTAGTCTCCTCTGGTTCTTTTACGTGCACGGTGTAAAGCACCGACACGAGACCTCGGTTTAACGTCCCATCTGAAAGACTGTTAATTTTATTAGGGTCAGACGGGGGATCGAACCTGCGATCCCTGGATTACCAGTCCAGCGTGTTAACCACTGGACTACAGATCCGTCTGTCTATTTTGGTTTTGTTTCGATCGCTCTCTGATATTCTGAGCGACTGTTCAAACGTTTATTAGACACTTTGTGCTTTAGTCATACTCATTTATTTGAGCTCGATTGCGAAACAAGTTCTTGCAACTTATATTAATCACTCTCGAGACCTCATTCCTGGTGGAATCCATTGCCACGAGGGAGAGAGAGATACAGAAGACGCTCCAATTCCAGAAGCATCCCGGTGTCATATGATATTTTCACCCGCCTATAGTGTTGTTGTTGCTGTGTTGCTTCTATCTTATGGTATGTGAGAGTCATATGACTATTTTATATATGGTGGTGACAAAATTGAAAGATTTGCAGGAGGGGGGGAATATCATGGCCATGAGATTTTCACCCGCGGGTGAAGATATCATGGCCATGAGATTTTCACCCCCCCCTAATTGTCTTAAACAACATATCCATTGACATAGCACAACTTCCAATTGACTGAGTGTTCAGTAGTGAGGAATTGTACTCATTATATAAAGAATTAATAGTTGCTCCCCCTACCATTCACCTTAAAATGTGTCGCTTTTTATTTTAGATTTTCCCTTGTATATCATGGAATATGACCAATGTTGTTGCTGTATTGCTTCTATCTCGTGGTATGGGAGAGAAATATGACTATTTCAAATATGATGGTGGCAAATTTGAAAGAGTTGCTGGGGGGGGGGGTGAAAATATCATAGCAATGATATTTTCACCCGTGGGTGAAGATATCATGGCCATGAGATTTTCACCCCCCCCCCTAATTGTCTTAAAGCAAACAACAACATATGGTAGCATTGGATATTGACATAGCACAACTTTCAATTGACTGAGTGTGCAGTAGTGGGGAATTGTACTCATTATATAAAGAATTAATAGTTGCACCTACCATTCACCTTAAAATTTGTCGCTTTTTATTTTTGATTTTTCCCTTGTATATCTTGGAATATGACTAATGTCATATTGCCGTATTGCTTCTATCTCATGGTATGGGAGAGAAATATGACTATTTCAAATATGATGGTGGCAAATTTGAAAGAGTTGCTGGGGGGGGGGGTGAATATATCATGGCCATGAGATTTTCACCCCTGTGAATATCAACACCTATTGTATTGGTTACTCAGACTGTGACATGATACAATATGGCTGAATTTGCAATTTGTGTACAAATAATTTGTATACATCATTCCTGCAAATGATGATAATCTATACTTTTTGTTAGAAGCATGTCTGATATTTCTGACTAAATGAGAACAATGCAGACCATGGACTAGGTCTACAGTGGTTGCATATGTACACGGTCCATATTCACCAAGTAAATTGAACTAGAAACGACCAGGGTGTATGCATAACACACAGCAAAACCAACACATGGATTTGAAATATTGAAATGGTGGGAACGGGCGGGTATCACTTTCATAATACCTTGACAGTGATATGGTATTTTCAATGTCTGCACCTCTATTTCATCATATTAAAATGGCGATAACTTAATCGCAACCTCACCCCTACACCCTAATAATCTCACTAATAGTTATCACCATTTCTGCCACAGTATGAAGAAGAAAATAAAATAATATATCAGTAAAGCCCTTTTGTATAGCTCATCGGTAAGAACTACATTATTTCATATGCCCACTAAAAACATCATGTTTGATTTACATGACTGAAGTTTTCCATATGTTTTTATATCACTTTAAAAATTATTATTGGTCATGATATCCACCCCCCCCCACCTGTTGTTTTCCTTTAAGACAATTAGAGGGGGAGGTGGGGAGTGAAAATCTCATGGCCATGATATATTCACCCGCGGGTCAAAATATCATGGCTATGAGATCTTCACCCCCCCCAGCAACTCTTTCAATTATGTCACCATCATGTTTGAAATAGTCATATTTCTCTCCAATACCATGAGATAGAAGCAATACAGCATCAACATTAGTCATATTCCAAGATATACAAGGAAAAAATCAAAAATAAAAAGCGACAAATTTTGAGGTGAATGGTAGGTGCGTCTATTAATTCTTTATATAATGAGTACAATTCCCCACTACTGCACACTCAGTCAATTGAAAGTTGTGCTATTTCAATGGATATGTTGTTGTATTGCTTTAAGACAATTAAAAGGGGGGGGTGAAAATCTCATGGCCATGATATCTTCACCCGCGGGTGAAATATCATGGCTATGAGATTTTCACCCCACCCCCCTGCAACTCTTTCAATTTTGTCACCACCATATATAAAATAGTCATATGACTCTCACATACCATAAGATAGAAGCAACACAGCAACAACAACATTTGACAAAACTATTGGGGGGCGGGTGAAAATCTGATAAGGGGGGGGGGGTGAAAATCTCATGGCATTTTTTTCACCCGGGGTGAAAATATCGCGCGGGTGCAAATCTCATGTGACACCGGGTTATTGCATATGTCAAGTGTTTAGCACCGATACATGATACCTCGGTTTATAGTCCCAGTGTGAAAGACTGTTAATATTATTAAGATTCATGACCACATTTACGCTTTCACCCGCGCCAACGAGAGTTGCTAAAACTTGCTTTGCAATCGTTGTCAAATAAATTAAGTTTAAACTTTTAACTATTAAGAGTCAGACAGGTGATCGAACCTTTGATCCCTGGATTTGCAGTCCAACGTCAGGGGTGTAGCTAGCCCTCTATCCATGTGGATTCATAATTGTACTTGGGGGGTCCGGGGGCATGCCCCCCCCCCGAATTGTTTTTAAACAATGGTGCAATCTGGTGCATTCTGGTCTTTCTGAGGTGCATTATTTAGTACTGGAAATTTGAAAGTTTTATGATCATAAATCAACAAATAAACCCTTTACTCGGCAGATTTTTTCTCCCTAAAATAGAGCTGAAATATCAAACAAATACAATACAAGCCCCGATTGTCTAACAGAAGTCTAATTTTCTGTCCTTTTTGCCAGCGAACTGCATGATTACATGTTCAATGTAAATGTCCATATGTATGTAGCTATGCATCATTGCTAGCCCAGACAGGCGTTCAGTGGACATAGTAGACCTTTTTTCCTTCAGAATCATGTGGATTCAGCCGCGTACTCGCGTATAGGCAGCTACGCGCCTGAACGTGTCAACCACTGAACTACTGACCAGAATACCCTCGGTTCTCGCATTGATACTGTCACTAGTGAGACAATGAATGTGCACACATGTTTGGTTGTCCTACTATATATATGTACCACAAAGACTGCAAAGTGACCCGGATATTATTTTGTTGGACTTGACGGCAAATCCAGGGATCATATATTAGTTCAATCCCCGGTGGCATCATCAATAGCGGCTTCAGGGGAGGGGGCGCACACCTAGCACGAGAAACCTAAACAGTCCCGACCATAGATCGTAAACGATATAGTGTGAGTTCCAACCGCACTATAGAATCATGACGGTGGTGGTGTTCTTAGACTCTTAAATCCACACTCCCTCCTATATCTCTCCCTCATATGTCTCCCTCCCCTATCTCTCTCCTCTCTATCTCCCTCATCTGTCTCCCTCCCCTCTCCCTCTCCTCTCTATCTCCCTCATATGTCTCCCTCCCCTCTCCCTCATATGTCTCCCTCCCCTCTCCCTCTCCTCTCTATCTCCCTCATCTGTCGCCCTCCTCTCTCCCTCCTCTCTATCCCACCTCTCTCTCCCTCCCCCCTCTCTCTCTCCATACAAGGCAAGGCATTTATTAAAGTCCACATTGCCTCTTCTCTCTCTCCCTCGTGGCGATGGATTCCACCAGGAATGAGGTCTCTCCGTCATGGCTATGGATTCCACTAGGAATGAGGTCTCCCCGTCATGGCTATGGATTCCACTAGGAATGAGGTCTCTCCGTCATGGCTATGGATTCCACTAGGAATGAGGTCTCTCCTCTCTATCTCCCTCATATGTCTCCCTCCTCTCTCTCCCTCCTATCTCTCCCTCCTCTCTACCCACTCTCTCTCCCTCCCCTCCTCTCTCTCCATCCTCTATCTCTCCGTCATGGCTATGGATTCCACTAGGAAATAGGTTTCGAGACCGATTAAATTAATGTTGTAAGAACCTGTTTCGCATTCGAGCTAATATAAATGTGTATAGAAAATAATAATATACGGCAAGTGCAATTAACATTTTATACTGGTCATTATATGTGGGATTTACACCGAGCATAGGTTCCACCACTCTACAAATGAAAGAAATAATGTGACGCTTTCATTTTACCTAAGCGTTTTACAACGCGCGACATAAACTTGAACAATTGTAAACCAAAAATGGTCACTCCATCTAACTTGAAATCCACGCCCGTCCCATGACCATAGTAATATTAACCAGTAACCTAGCCAGAGGCAAATTTCAACCGAGGAGAAGTCTAGGGGGTCCGGGGGCATGTTCCCCCTTAAAATGTTTGTGGTATTGAAGCGATTTCCTGCGTTTTCTGATTTAATGAGTGTATACATACGTATACTTATGTATAATTTCAGTTCTCTAGCAGTTAACATTTTATACAGCAAAGGATCTTTTTTTGCATTCTTGCTTTCAAAATTTTAACCGAAACCGGTGTGCCTCAGTGTGGCTACGGGCCTGTTAACATTACGTATGAAATAATGTTTTAATTTAAAATCGGGTTCGTTGTTAGGGGGATAACCCTGCCAATCTTGTTGACTTCATACAATGTATCGGCAAATATAGATTATGTATTAACCCCCTTACACCACTAAACAATACAACTATCCATTGCTTTGCCCAAACAACAATTTACGTGTGTGTGTGTGTGTGTGGTGTGTGTGTGTGTGTGTGTGTGTGTGTGTGTGTGTGTGTGTGTGTGTGTGTGTGTGTGTGTGTGTGTGTGTGTGTGTGTGTGTGTGTGTGTGTGTGTGTGTGTGTGTGTGTGTGTGTGTGTGTGTGTGTGTGTGTGTGTGTGTGTGTGTGTGTGTGTGTGTGTGTGTTGTGTGTGTGTGTGTGTGTGTGTGTGTGTGTGTGTGTGTGTGTGTGTGTGTGTGTGTGTGTGTGTGTGTGTGTGTGTGTGTGTGTGTGTGTGTGTGTGTGTGTGTGTGTGTGTGTGTGTGTGTGTGTGTGTGTGTGTGTGTGTGTGTGTGTGTGTGTGTGTGTGTGTGTGTGTGTGTGTGTGTGTGTGTGGTGTGTGGTGTGTGTGTGTGTGTGTGTGTGTGTGTGTGTGTGTGTGTGTGTGTGTGTGTGTGTGTGTGTGTGTGTGTGTGTGTGTGTGTGTGTGTGTGTGTGTGTGTGTGTGTGTGTGTGTGTGTGTGTGTGTGTGTGTGTGTGTGTGTGTGTGTGTGTGTGTGTGTGTGTGTGTGTGTGTGTGTGTGTGTGTGGTGTGTGTGTGTGTGTGTGTGTGTGTGTGTGTGTGTGTGTGTGTGTGTGTGTGTGTGTGTGTGTGTGTGTGTGTGTGTGTGTGTGTGTGTGTGTGTGTGTGTGTGTGTGTGTGTGTGTGTGTGTGTGTGTGTGTGTGTGTGTGTGTGTGTGTGTGTGTGTGTGTGTGTGTGTGTGTGTGTGTGTGTGTGGTGTGTGTGTGTGTGTGTGTGTGTGTGTGTGTGTGTGTGTGTGTGGTGTGTGTGTGTGTGTGTGTGTGTGTGTGTGTGTGTGTGTGTGTGTGTGTGTGTGTGTGTGTGTGTGTGTGTGTGTGTGTGTGTGTGTGTGGTGTGTGTGTGTGTGTGTGTGTGTGTGTGTGTGTGTGTGTGTGTGTGTGTGTGTGTGTGTGTGTGTGTGTGTGTGTGTGTGTGTGTGTGTGTGTGTGTGTGTGTGTGTGTGTGTGTGTGTGTGTGTGTGTGTGTGTGTGTGTGTGTGTGTGTGTGTGTGTGTGTGTGTGTGGTGTGTGTGTGTGTGTGTGTGTGTGTGTGTGTGGGTGTGTGTGTGTGTGTGTGTGTGTGTGTGTGTGTGTGTGTGTGTGTGTGTGTGTGTGTGTGTGTGTGTGTGTGTGTGTGTGTGTGTGTGTGTGTGTGTGTGTGTGTGTGTCTGTGTGTGTGTGGTGTGTGAAAAATCAGTATGAAAAATCAATATTATTGAAATTTTATAAATTTGATATACATCCTAGAATTCTTAGATCAACCTCAGAATATCAATTATACACACCAAGACCAAATTGTGAATTATTTCGTAATACATTTGAATTTTCAGGATCATCTATTTGGAATTCATTGCCTCACTCAGTTCAAAATGCTCCAACTATCCAACAGTTCAAAATTCTCTACTTAAGGTGGCACTATAACAATTCAAACTAATCGCGCACTTCTACTGTTATTATAAACGTGTATTGCGATTGCTATATTTATTAGAATCGTAAATATGACTGTCTTTAAGTTGATTTCATACATATTTTGAAGATACCACTACAAGTCAAATCTGCATATTGTTAGATAAGATCTAGCATCATAAATTGTCTCATTCCCATTTTCTACTCTGCTAGCCAAGTCCATATATCATCATTTTCCATTACATATTAAATATAGTTTCTCTATTTTTCAGCTTTTACATTACTATATTATTCCAATGTGCAGTTCTCACTTATAGTGCTATGTTTTGATTGCATTTGATTGTATATATGTTGAGGGCCTCATGGTAGATTAACTTTTGTTAAATGAGTACTCTCGTTAAATAAAGTCTTTATTATTATTATTATTATTATAAATTTGTAATTTTGTAAACTGATTTCCATTACCTGCACCGATGAAGTTAAACTCTGCAACAATGAATAGCCAATAAGTACATATATTGTGCACAATCCGCGGCATTTTAACAATTTTAAATCTACGATTTTAAATCCTATGAGGATAAATCTATGTGTAGGTCCTGTGAAGATTCTGATCAGGATGTGAATATAACTTGCCCACTAAGTATTGATGAATAGCTTGAAGTGGGTTATTTCCGAGGCACTTTTGTATTTTGTTCACACATAATCAAGCATTTCGTGGTTATATACTGCCTGGTGTGTGCTTCTCGCTTGTTCCTGGAATGGCCAATGAGAGACATCGGTGAATTACTGTTCCTGAATACTCCATAAAAGTAGATAGATCCTCTTTACTGGTTTCCTTTGTATTTGTCATTGCTTCCTGTGCACAACATGCTATCAATGTTCATCCACTTTCTCGTCTAATAATTATTAGGGCGTCCGATTAGCGCAGTGGTTAGCGCGCTCGCTTCTCACCAATACTACCCGGGTACGATCCTCGGACCGGGAAGTATGTGAGATGGTACGGTGATCGCCAGATCGGACAGGTGGGGTTTCTCCAGGTACTCCGGTTTCCTCCAACATAAATGACCACAGTTACGCTTTCATCCGCGCCAACGAGAGTGATTAATATAAGTTATTAGAACTTGCTTCGTAATCGTTGTAAAATAAATAAAGTTTCAACTTTTTTTTTTAGCTTACAGTCATACATGCGGACATGCGCTGAATATATTAGACGTAATTTTAGTATAGCAATTCTGTATAATTACCCTGATTCCAGTTTAGTCGTCCGCAATGTGCACGTCGCACAGCAGGCGGTCCAAGACGTCATCTCGACGATGCACACTCGTAATTCATATCGGAAGATGATATCTATGTAATTGTATTCATCTAGGTGACGGCCCGCCATGAAGGAAATCGATGTCACGTAGATCCTTGAACTGGATCCATGTACAAACCGGTGTCTGCTGCTGCGGGATGGCAGATGCAGGGGGTGTGGTTCGAAACCGTTCAGAAGAAAGAATAACTTATCAGCGATGTATCCACTAGACCAGCAACCCATCATAGAAATAAAGTCAAACCTGTGTTAAGCAGCCAACACAGAAAATGGCTGCTTAGCACAGGTGGCTGCTTAAGAGAGGTCAAATGTATAATAAAAAAACTGATTGGGAATGCGGAGAGTGGATGCTTAATACAGGTTGGTTGCTTAATGGAGTGACCACTAACACAGGTTTGACTACATAAGCAGCTTAGAGATGATGCAGACGCCCTTATGCATCGGACGTGGAAACTTTAGATAAAGCTATAGGATTGGATTGGGCACTCTGATGACGCGGTACATGTATTATCCCAGTTTATACTGCACACTAGACAACCCGTCACGTCACATTGTAAAACTGTTTCAAGGTAATGAGCGTTTAATAGGTGTGCATTTCAGGCACCCGCTGGTAGAACCATCGACCGTCCACAAGTCAGATGGATCGCTTCCTTACATGTGGTGATCAGTATGAAAATACTATAAGTGCCTTTAGTAACCAGGTCGCTGTCTAGTTTATTGAAACCTTTAAATGTGATCAATTATCATTATGTTGAAAAATTATCTGTCTGTCTGTGTTTTTCATTCGTGCTTTGAAGCAGTAATGTAAAAAGTCAGTATGATGTGGTGGAGAACACCAGCGGCGTAGCCAGCTGAAAATGATGTGCAAGCCCATTTGAACTATTAATCACCGTAGGTGCGAACGAGGTATGGCGTTTGGGGTCATCCTCCCCCTCCGTATTCTTTGAAATCTAGACATCAAATGGTGCATTATGCGAACGAAATAAGTTTTTTTTTATAGTCGCCTCCGCCGAGGCATTTCGGCGACTGGTTTCTCTAAGAAGTTTACGTTGTCATCTAAGTTGTTTATGTGGCATCTTCGTTCTTCTCAGTGAGACAAGTCCTGTATCATCTTTGGAAAGGGTCCCTTGTAGGGCCACACCATCCACGATTTGTCAGCTCACAGCTCAAGTCTGCATCCCACCGTCTTCCTTGAAGGAGATCCGTCTCCTTGAAGGAGCCGGCTAAAAGAAAACCAGCTATCCACCGTCGCCAGCACTAAGTGTTGCTGTCTCGCCAAGTAGGGAAGTTAGTCGTATGGTACTCTATATGTAAATGTATAGAGTCACGCGATTCCGATGGAGCGGCTTCCGTCAGCTAAGTCCTTGAACCATATTCCTGTTGTGAGCTGTGCCTAGGTCACGACATGCACGTTGTGGAGGAGAGACCTGGTAGGGTGCACTCTGACACCTTTTATGGGATATACACTAACAAACACATAAGAAAAGTTCAGTTTTTCATCATCTAGTGTATATCCAGCAAAGAAAACCACTTGCTGAATATAATGTGCAAGCCCGGGTATTGGGGCGTAAAGGCAGCTACACGCATGCTCACCCACATGTCCTGGGTAGAAACAAGTGTTCCATTCTCCAACCTCCGCAAGCGACTGACAATGTCCTCACATAGCATCATTTTATATCCTGTATCGGGAGCGAACCTTCGGCCCTGAATGATGACAGAGGTTAAAGGTGAGCTGTTTTTGTGACATCGGCTTGATAGACCACCAAATAACTCTTTCACCGCCAATGTCGCATAAAAGCGACTTTGTAAAAAGGCTATATGCTGATTGCTCTTCAGACAATGGAGCTGAAGCACCTGTCCGAATAGCAAACAACATAGATCCTGATCAGACGCGGCGTTACGCCGCGGTTGATCTGGATCTATGTTGTTTGCACATGCTCTGAATTTATTCCGCGCTGAAAGAGTTAAAGCGACACATTGTCGTATGGAATAAAAATGTTACAATTTTTTTAATTTTAAGTACAAGTATCTATTAATACTATACATTCTTCCATTATAACTTGAATAATTATTACACACACATGGTTCATTTCACATTCTTATTCAGGGCCGTAGCCAGGTTTGAAAAAGTGTGGTGCGAAATAAAATCGTTATTCAGAATGGCTAAAAGGCGGCATACTATTATATGTTTGGAGGGCCTAAAGTGCCCGACGCTGGTAATGGGTCCGATGCTCTAATTCCTATGTTTAACTTGTACTATACTTAATAAATATTCCTGAAGTCAAAGATCTGAATCTCAACACACATTTGTGTGACATTGACATTTTACATGTTCAATCTAAGACCCTCCTGAGAATACGTGTTGAAAATGAGTGACTAGTTTTAATGTCATATTCAGTGTCTACCCGACACTCAATGGCCTAGCACCTGTCTATCTGCAAGATTCATTCAGGTTTACGTCCGATGTTCGAACTCACTACTTGCGATCATCCGCCAATCTCCAACGTTGCCCTCCTAAGCCAACTACTGAAGTTTTTAGAAAATCTTTCTTATATCGAGGGTCACACTTGTGGCATTCCCTCCCTTATCACATCAAAACAGCACATTCTGTTCCACACTTCAACGCTTTATATATCAGCCTTATCAGGTGGTGCAAAGAACAGACCAATAACCTAATAAACTGATAATATACAATTATACATGAATATAAGTATTAGTTCTTGCAGCTTATAACTTATACGAAAAAAACACTGGCTAATGTTTACATGACTTGTTTCATTGTGTGTGCGTGCGGTGCGTGCGTGCGTGCCGTGCGTGCGGTGCGTGCGTGCGAGAAGAGGCATGGTGAATTTAAATACCTTGCACAAGGGGACAATCGTAAAGCCTACAGCTGGGTGCGAACCTTCGTACCTGACTCGAACGCGCTATTACTACAATATCACGACTGCCACAATCCACTTTCTTATTTCTATGCGTTGCACATCTACTCAGATCGTGCACGTCATCTAAGTGGCCACTGCAGGAGAAAATGGAGAATGGTTTACAACAACATACATTCCAGCAGTCCGCTGAGGGGCTCCCTTCCTGGACGAGTGGAAAGGATCGTTGACTTCAAATCACTTGCCCCTCACCGCTGTATGTTCGAAGCCCACTGGGGATGTCAAACTATTTCATGTATGGAAGCTATCCAGTTGGCTTGCGGTATGTCGGTAGTTCTACCTGGGTGCCTGCCTGTGGCATACGGGGTCTTGCTCCCCACTACTACTATAAATAGCCGGAGAGTTGCCGTATGACCTACGCACAGACGGATTTGTAGCCCAGTGGTAACACGCTGGACTGGTAATCCAGGGATCGCATGCAGGTTCGATCCCCCGTCTGATCCTAATAAAATTAACAGTCTTTCAGATGGGACGTTAAACCGAGAGCTCGTGTCGGTGCTTTACACCGTGCACGTAAAAGAAGGTTTATTCCTGAAACACCCACTTTCTAATTTTCATATTCCTGAAACCCCCACATTTTAATTTTCAAATTCCTGAAACACCCACTTTTAATTTATGTAACCCATGGTTACGGACTATAGTCTGTTTTACCTATTGGTGTAATATTTGCTGCATAAGGAGATATAAATGTAAAATATTTATAATTTAAGATTTGATAAATTATGTCTAAATACATTAATATTATTAGGACCATAAATTAATATTGATATTAAATAATCAGAATTGCCAATTAATTATTATTATTATTATTATATCAAAGTATAACAGTTTATATCAATTAATTAAGATTAATTAGGTTTCTTTGATCTTTTTTTAAAATATATTAGTTATAGTTTAAAACTGATAATTGATACATTGAAAAAGACAAGATTAACAGTTTGCAAGCAGTTTTCTTAAAAACAGAAATGTGAGGAGTACGGTTTTGAACTTCAACCTGAAACTGTATTTCTAGACCACGAGGTGGCTTCCCGTAACGGCGCACAGAGAGTTTTTCCAGACACCAATGTGAAAGCTTGCTTTTTTCATTACACACAGTGCGTTTGGCGAAAAGTTCAAGCTTTAGGACTCTCTACAGCCTACAAGGAAAATGACACAATCCATCGACTGGTTAGACGAGCATCGGTGTTGCCATTAGTTCCAATAGCTGAGGTAGAGGACATTTGGTTTCAAGCGTTAGTGGCCATAGGGGAGGAGGATCTTCCTGCGAGCGTTACTGCCTTCACAGACTACGTAACAGAACAGTGGGTTGAGGGTGATAAGCCACTTTGGAATCATTATACAACTGTGGGTCCCAGGACAACAAACCATTGTGAAGGGTGGCACAGTAAATTGAAGAAGGCCGTACGACATGCCCATCCAAACATCTTCGGTATCATTTCCATACTACAGCGGATTGAAGCTGCTTGCTACATTAGGGTTCTTCAATACCAGGCAGGGGGCGTTCGTCCAGTCAAAAAAAGAAAGTATCGTCAGCTCGAGCAAAGACTAGCAGCCCTGAAAACACGTTTGGAAAACGGAGACATGACGGCGATGGAATACTCTGACGCAGCATCGCAACTTCTTCACCTCAAGTGAATGACTGACTGATTCATCATTAGTGATTGATTGACTGATGAGTACTGCATTTGAAATGATATAAATGTATAAAAAACTTGTCTTGTTTTATTAAATCATCCTAAGAAACAGACCATAGCTATAATTTGACCTAAGGCCGTAGGAAGGTGTTAATTGGAAAAAGCAAAATTCCTGAAACACCCACTTTTTTTGTTATCAAAATTTGAAAAGTGGGGGTTTCAGGAAGACACCTAAAAGAACCAGAGGAGACTCTGGAATTGGTCTCTGTCTGTATCACTGCACTATCCTCCAAAATCTAAAATGACTATTATCTGCAGGAGGCGTCGCTCATATGGGCAACCGGTAGCGACGATAAATAAACGTAAAACACACAGTATGACCTACGCTGTGTGTGCGACTTTAAACACCAGAAACAAACAAACAAACAAACAAACACACAAACAAACAAACAAACAAACAAATCAAAATGCATTCAGGTCCTGAAGTTATAAATCGTATCTCAAATTAAATGCGTTGATTGATTGATTGGTTGGTTGAGTTTGAGAATGAAGACAAGTTTTATATCCTCGGAGCCAGGTCTCATGCTTTCTACATGACCCTGTTGTCTTCGTATTCAAACATCGGGGGCGTAGCTGTGCATGCACATGATTGGTCGACGACGAGAATAGAGGCGCAGTGTCCTTCGGGAGTTCATTCCCACGCAACATAACACATCGATTATATTGTGCGTGGTGGACAAACGGGGTCAAAACTCTATGGCTGTTCACACGTGCCTTCTAGTGGGTAGACCTACTTAAACTCGAACAAATACAAACGTATTAGTTTATACAAATTTATATTAGATCGATTGCGAAACAAGTTCTTACATCTTATATTAATCTGACGGAATCTATCGCCACGAGGGAAAGAGAAGAGGCACCGTGGAATTTAAATGCTATGGGCACACTCATAATGGCTCCAGTGGGGTTCGAACACAATCGTAATGGCTCCAGTATTTCGCACCTGAAACGAACGCTCTATCACGACTTCCATAAACGTATTGACTGAGATTTAATTTAATAATGTTTTATTTCTCGATTCATTTGACATAAATATTATTTATATAATACAAGACATGACAATTTAAAGAAAAGCATTGGTATGTGGGTATAGTTGTACGCATTGCTATATGTATACATGTATATACATAGGATATAAGCCAAGAATGATCAGATATGTAAAATTATATTACCGCACAATATACGTGTACTGAAAACTGGAAATACAGAGAATCTACGCACGTGACATATATTAAATACATCTACTTACACGGTCAATGGAAAGTCTTTTCAAATATTAGTAACTCTCATAGTTTAAACCGAATCACCCAAAACACAGTCACACACGATTGTATATAATTAACCAATCAAAATAATCGTAGGTGGTATATACAATACATATTTCCTATATTTTATCACTTTATCGAAGGTTCGATCCCCCGTCTGACCCTAATAAAATTAACAGTCTTTCAGATGGGACGTTAAACCGAGGTCTCATGTCGATGCTTTACACCGTGCACGTAAAAGAACCAGAGGAGATTCTGGAATAGGTCTCTGTCTGTATCATGCACTATCCTCCAACATCTAAAATAACTAATCTCTTCAGGAGGCGTCGCTCATATGGGCAACCAGTAGCGACGATAAATACACGTAAAACACACACACAGGGAAAGTCACAATATGTATAAGATATAACACGAAAACGACACAATATGAAAACATTGCACTGTGTGAGGCGGGCGCGTAGCGTCAATATGTTACATATTGGATAATACATATCTTACTTAAAACACACACTTATATAGAGTGTATGTATGTATGTATGTATGTATGTATGTATGTATGTATGTATGTATGTATGTATGTATGTATGTATGTATGTATGTATGTATGTATGTATGTATGTATGTATGTATGTTCCTTTAATGTCAAACCCCTCGCGGGGACTTAGACATGTTTTCCTGGGCAGGCTTAGCCGACCTAAGCGATTAACCAGTACTAAGCAATGTGTGTGAGGTGCCTTGTTCAATGACAAGTGTAGTTACATACGTGGCCTGACCGAGTATCGAACCCGGGACCGTTCGATTCCAAATCCGACGCCCTACCACTGGACCACGGACGCCACACAGTGGTGGAACATATGCTCGGCGTTTTATATGCTCGGTGTATTTTCTATTTTCATCCGTATTTAAAATATTCATATAGTTCTAGGCTAATTTAGCTGAAGCGTGGTTCAATAGCATTCCGTTACGTGTATCGGTGGGCTGATGCAACTGTCACGTGACTGGTCCAGCAGACGAATATAAACAAGCAAATCATTGGGAGAATATTTCCACCGAAACTGTTACGGTGTATGAGAAATTCATGTAGCAATTTAAAAAATATACACCTAACTCGAAAAATAATTTCTATACAATTTCTGATTAAGACCACAGGGATTCGGCACGTTTGGGGGTACTAGTATATATATTTAAGTACAGGGATTCTACTCTGTGGGCTGTCAGATTTCGCATCGATCAGTAAAATGGCCCTATCTGAGACAATTGTGTACAAAGCTGTCCAAATATAACGCCTATCCCGAGTCTTTATATTGTTCTTCAAATAAAACACAACTTTAAGCTGCATGCATGTATACTTTGCAAACAATTGCCACAAACATTGGCCATAGCAGGTCACATTTCCGTACTAGGACACGGGTTCTGTCAGCAACAAAAAAAAATCTTCGTCGGGAGAGTTTTAGCTGTGAATAACATTATCAATAAAATGTGTTTCCACTAACGTGTAGGTTTATTCGGCAAAAATGTACGTCAAAAAGAGATTTCGTAGCATTTTCAATTTGTTTTGAAAAATTCTAAAGCGGCGCAATTCGCGTTGAAACGAGCGTTCTGATTGGATTATGATTATTCTTCATATATAAAAAAACATCTTGTTACATTCTAATAATCCAATCAGAACGCTCGTTTCAACGCGAATTGCGCCGCTTTAGAATTTTTCAAAACAAATTGAAAATGCTACGAAATCTCTTTTTGACGTACATTTTTGCCGAATAAACCTACACGTTAGTGGAAACACATTATATTGATAATGTTATTCATAAAGGAATGTAATGTAGACCAGTCAAACTTTTGGAAATCTGTAGGTAAAATCGGCGTTGGTCAGATTAAGAAAAAATGTATACCTCTAGAAGTTACATTAAATGATGGTTCTCTCTCTACAGATTTGTCACAGGTATTAAACAAATGGAAACATGATTTTAGCTCGTTATATAAAAATGATAATTATGTATATTCATCACAGAACTCTAATGTATTGAATGATGTAACTGATTATGCAGATCTGTCTTTTAATGCAAACATTACTATTTTTGAAGTAAAGAAGGCAATTGATGGTGCCAAGAAGGGAAAAGCCTGTGGCATAGACGGTATCCCTAGTGAAGTTTTACAGAACGATACGTCCGTGCTATTTTTGCATACTCTGTTTAATGTATGCTTCTCCAATGGGACTGTCCCGTCTATCTGGGGGCAAATGTATTATAAACCCGATACCAAAACCCTCAATGACGGATTCAAGAGATCCCCTGTCTTATAGGGGCATAGCACTGGCCTCAGCCATGTACAAGATTTATTGTAATATTTTAAACGCCAGGCTAAGTTGTTGGGCTGAACATAACGATAAGATCGCAGATGAGCAAAACGGTTTCAGAAAGAAGCGTAGTACCATAGATCACTTATCCACTTTGACCTCTATTATTGATACAAGAAAACAAGTTAAAAAAGCCACATTCTGTGCCTTTATTGATTTTAGTAAGGCGTACGATTTTATTAACAGAGATAAATTGTGGAAAAGACTCAATGAAATTGGAGTTGCCGGTAATATGTGGCGAGCTGTTAAGTCTATCTACTCATCTGTGTCGTTATGTATCAGGGTAAACTCTTTTAAGACTGATTGGTTTGATGTTAATTGTGGCTTAAGACAGGGGTGCATTCTATCGCCGCTTTTATTTAATTTGTACATTAATGATTTAACGATATTTTTGAAATCATTAAATATCGGTGTTAATGTCGATAATGACTGTATAGGTATTCTATTGTACGCGGATGACATTGTCCTACTAGCAGAAAACCAACTTGATTTGCAGCGATTATTGAATGCTTTACATGACTGGTGCAATATAAACGATATGTTTATAAACAGGGATAAAAGTAGAGTTGTCCATTTTCGTCCTGCTTCTATGCCAAGATCTGATGTTATTTTTAAATGTGGTGTTAATGTTCTGGAAACTATAGGTATATATACTTATTTAGGAATTGTTTTGAGTGAATACCTTGACTTCAATGTTACTGCAAAATGTGTTGCTCAAAGTGCAAGTCGTGCATTGGGACTGCTCATTGCTAAATGTAAGTTAGTTGGGGGTGTATCATATAATGTTTTCTCCAAATTGTATGACTCTGTTGTCTGGCCTGTGATTGCTTATGGCGCCCCGGTTTGGGGATATAAAGCGTTTTCATGCATTAATGCAATCCACAATCGTGCCATGCGTTTCTTTCTTGGTGTTGGGAAATATTCTCCCAATGCAGCTGTCTCCGGGGAAATGGGTTGGCAGCCGCCAGTTGTGCGACAATGGAAGCACATATCTGGGTTTTGGGCACGCTTAGCTAATACCGACAATTCCAGATTAAATAAGCGAGTTGCACTATGGGCGAATGCTAAATCTACAAGTTATAAAAACTGGTTTTATTATGTCAAGAGACAGTTTGCAGACATTACTTTGATGGATTACTGTAACCTATCTATACCTATACATAAGCACAATTTAGTAGATAGTGTGGAAAATGCGGTAATGGAGAAATATGTTACTGACTGGTCCACCTCTATTAACAATGTGATAGGTGTTTCTGGACGTGGTCGCAATAAGCTTAGAACCTACTGTACATTTAAATTTAAATTTCAAACAGAAGTATATTGTAAAATGATTTTACCCACACGTCACAGATCAGCATTATGTAAATTTAGATGTGGAGTTGCTCCATTACGTATAGAAACCGGAAGGTATGAGAATTTACCACTTGATGTAATGTATTAGAAGACGAAAGTCATGTATTATTAGAATGTTCACTGTATGATGATTTGAGAGCTGTTCTCTTAGAGAAAGCCTCATTATATGAAAATGACTTTCGGAACAAACCTGTATCCGACCAGCTTAGAATTATTTTTACTACTATACCTCTGATTAGAATTGTTGCCAAAACCTGTTTTTATATTCTTCAAAGACGATCCTTTTAATTATGTAAATAATGTATCCATTTGATTTATTGATTGTGTGTCTCTTATCCATTCCGAGAAACAGCTGCTAATTAGTTCAACCGCGATCTGATCGAGGTTGATAACTGATATTTTAAAACATTTCTTAATTGCGCATTAGTGCTTTTTTTCCATTTCAGTATTTCAAAATTTCTGGTTTTAGTAAGTATTTAATTTTCAATTAGCGACTGTTCCCCGGTTTTAATATGTAAATATAATAATATGTCGATAGACTGTGATAGTTTGATTATCTGTGATTACATTAGTCTCTTATAATTCTTTTATAATGAATGGTGTTGTACTATGCCACGATAATTTGTTGTGTATATTTTATGTATTGTACAACGATGAGACTGAAATAAAGAATAAATCTAACATTTGTGCCGAATAAACCTACACGTTAGTGGAAACACATTATATTGATAATGTTATTCACAGTTAAAACTCTCCCGACGAAGATTTTTTTTTGTTGCTGACAGAACCCGTGTCCTAGTACGGAAATGTGACCTGCTATGGCCAATGTTTGTGGCAATTGTTTGCAAAGTATACATGCATGCAGCTTAAAGTTGTGTTTTATTTGAAGAACAATATACAGACTCGGGATAGGCGTTATATTTGGACAGCTTTGTACAAAATTGTCTCAGATAGAGCCATTTTACTGATCGATGCGAAATCTGACAGCCCACAGAGTAGAATCCCTGTACTTAAATATATATACTAGTACCCCCAAACGTGCCGAATCCCTGTGATTAAGACCAATAAGTGTTTTATTCAATGATGTACTATATCAAAATAAGAAATAACACGTACGCCGTGCATAGTTGCCTTGAAGTTTTGAGTTCCCCATATAAACTGGTGCCAACCGACACCGTTGCGACGGATCTGTAGTCCAGTAGTAATACGCTGGACTGGTAATCCAGGGATCGCAGGTTCGATCCCCCGTCTGACCCTAATAAAATTAACAGTCTTTCAGATGGGACGTTAAACCGCGGTCTCGTGTCGGTGCTTTACACCGTGCACGTAAACGAACCAGAGGAGATTCTGGAATGGGTCTCTGTCTGTATCATGCACTATCCTCCAAAATCTAAAATGACTAATCTCTTCAGGAGGCGTCGCTCATATGGGCAACCGGTAGCGACGATAAATAAACGTAAAAACACCGTTGCGATAGCTGTATTGAGCAGCAAGGTCACGTGATGAAGCTAAAACTGCCAACAAGAGTGTTTTGAAAGTTGTTTTCACGACTTAAGAAAATAACAATATACGACCAGTGCAATTAACATTTTATACTGGTCATTATATGTGGGATTTACGCCGAGCATATGTTCCACTAGTCCTATAAATAAGACCTCTACATACTTTTTTTTGTTATTTCGAGAACAAAATAGTAAGTCGGAAAAATAGCTTATTAGCTAATGTTATTTGTAAATGTAATCCGACGTTAAATAAAGCTTCTTGTATCTTGTATCTTGTAAATCACATTTTTCAACTTTTGGACTACGACGGTTCCACGCTGGTTTTCGACGACGTAGTACATAACGGACTCCTATAGGTTTAGAATTGTCATACACTGCAAACAATTTTATGTCACCAAATAAACAATATTTTACCTTTCATTCCCCAAAATCTCGAAGAAAACCGATTGTTTACTTATTGAGAAAAGTTGACAAAATAGCGGTACCTCATTCTCAGTAATCCGGAATGACGTCACATGTTTTCGCCTAACTGTTAAAATTGCCTACAGCGCGAGCATTATTATGTAAGCAACAGTTTTTTTTAACAAAACAATATAAATAAGGAACACTTACTTTAATAATAGGCTTAATTTATCATTTTCACTCAAAATTCATTGTTGGAGAGCATTTTGTCTATATACTGTATCTAAAACACTAATTTAGTTTAACTTAGACAAACACACGGGGCATAAGAAGTCGTCGCCCCTCCTAATTACTCGGACTGGGTGCAGACCCGTAACTGGACCCATCCATCGAACACATCACACGGTGCCTAACAGAGAATAACTAGGTTTACACAACCATGTATATCAGTTGGAGAACCTCTGTGAAAACACGTGGACCTGAAGGCGAGAAACGGTGAAAATCGATATTATGAATAAGGACCCCTTGTGTGTAATAACGGACATAACTCATAAACACGGAGCAGTGAGACTATAATGACATTTTTATTCGTAAATATATTGGCGTGGCAGACGATGCATATGTCATTTTGGAGAAAAAATTGCCAATTTCTTTAAAAAATGATATTTATATGGTGACATAAAACGGATATAGTGAAATTAGTGAAAACTGGGGTAGGTTTAAAGTGTTCACCGCTAATTTACCTTGTCTGATATATTATGATCAGTTAGAAATAGATTGGAAGTGCACAAGGTATGTTTATTTATAATTTCGGTAACTGGAGCGTGAAATATTGCGTGATCTCTCGCGACTTGCTATTTCCACAGTTGGGCGAAAACCTGTTCTGGGCGAAAACTCTTCACGCCGGGAATACTAATTAAACATGTTAATTTCGTACATTTACATGTACCTCCACCTCTTATTCTTCATTTTTATTTCATTTTTCGCAATATCATATTTTCATGATTTCGATAAAAATGTGTAGTGCTAGGAAAGTGCCTACAATGCCTATAAGGAAGCTACGCCACTGCTAGAGTACAATATTTGTGGGATCCAGCATAGGAAGTGATTATTTGAAACGTGGAGCCAGCCATTCGGAAACGAGTTCTGACATGTATGCCATTTCATAATGCTAAACACAATCCAGCCCCTTGTAGCAGCAAACACTAATTTTCAGTGAACACTATGAACATGAAGTGTGAATAGTCATCCCCCTTTGGACTGGGTATAGGTACATAGCCTGAGGTCACATTCCAAAGTATGTCCACTAGTCAGTACAAAAGAGGCCATTTTCCATAATTCTAATTTGGTTGTTTTATACCCAGATTAAATTTCTGATAAATAAAGAGTAGAATCTTACAAGGGGAGGTAATTATTTTCAGCTAATGTTGGCTTTTAATGAGGGCTCACTGCGGAGGGCTGAGTTGTGTTCACATTTTTGGATGCGATTTGTTTTTGCTTAATAAGAATGACAACACTATTGTTTGTAGTATCTTGAGTAAGTATATTTGCTACATTTATATACGAATATATTATGAAAAGACAGGGAGACAGATCGCGGCGATTGTATTAAGAGTCGGCCCAAGAACAGTTCGAACCACGCATCTCATTCTCAGTCATCTAAACCGTTAGGGATAGAGGCAGTAATTCCACAACACAGGTGGCAGTAAACTAAAGCTGAACAGTAGAATACTCTTCAATTGAAGATCAAATGTAGCCCTAACCATTATGCCCAGATTACTGCCAATTGTATATTTTGTTACTGATTCTATCATTAACGCATCTTTGGTTTCTATCTGAACAGCTAAAGCCTGTCCCACCACAGGGACTTGATATTGTATCCATATGGCACCAACACGCATGTTTAATCATCCAGAATCCTGTACATATATCATCACTGATCATAGGACACCCCTTTATACTTCATATATTTATATATACCGGTAAAACTATAGTTCTGGTAGATACAGGGTACTAGTAGTCTATCCTGGGTACCGGTGACATAAGCAATAATCTGTGTATTTGTGTTTCAAAAAAGAGTCTGTGCAAATAATGTTAGTTTATACAAATTTATTTTAGCTCAATTGCGAAACAGGTTCGTACAACTTATGTTAATCACTTTCGAGACCTCATTCCTGATGGAATCCATCGCCACGAGGGAGAGAGAAGAGGCAACGTGGAATTTAAATGCCTTGCCTAAGGGCACAATTGTAACGGCTTTTAAATTCCACTTTGCCTCTTCTATAGCAAATAATGTTCACTCACAATGAGAGACATCTCTAATTTTCTATTGCCTCCCTTTGCAGATAAAGTCTGATTAATTCCAAAATGTGAATAGGTCATGGACTTCTAGTTAGAATACTTTGTTTTTACTGTTGTTCCCTAACCAGATGTTGCGGTATGATAAAAATGTGATTTTATCAAAATCGTGTTAAAGCGACATTACATCGCAAAAAGCAAATACAATGCATTGTTTTCAAGTATAAATGCATTGCTACTACAAATTCTTCCGAATACATTCGAACATTAACATTGAATCAATAAACGGTGTTTTTGTGGAATGAAAGTATGATTTCATATAACCGTCATCCATGCTCCTGAATTGATGTTTGTTTGTCATCGGAGTCAATACTAAACGCGAGATAATGTCGTTTAGAGATAATTTAACTAAGAATAGTCTACAAATACATAGGCATACATGCAAGATATAACGGTAACTCTGTACTATAAATCTGTTATTCAGGATACACTAGTTGTATTACGCATGGATGTTTACATTATTTTGTTATGTCAACAAACTGCGTATACGACGTTTGTGTATTAGTTGAAATACTCAGTATTTGAAGCAAATATTTGGAAATAAATTATACCATATTATAGGAAAATACATTCTGTAGTAATTTGCGTTTTCACTGATGTAGTGTCGCTTTAATTAACTGATAACATTCTTTTACAAATAAGTACCCATTGCATATGCGGTATGAGATCTGTTGAGATATAGTAATTTAATACTCATAAGAAGCGATAGTGGAATAAAACAAGCATGAATACATTATATGCAACAAGCATGAATACATTATATGCAACAAGCATGAATACATTATATGCAACAAGCATTAATACATCCTATGCAACAAGCATGAATACATTATATGCAACAAGCATTAATACATTATATGCAACAAGCATGAATACATCCTATGCAACACGCATGAATACATTATATGCAACAAGCATGAATACATTATATGCAACAAGCATGAATACATTATATGCAACAAGCATTAATACATCCTATGCAACAAGCATGAATACATTATATGCAACAAGCATGAATACATCCTATGCAACAAGCATGAATACATTATATGCAACAAGCATTAATACATCCTATGCAACAAGCATGAATACATTATATGCAACAAGCATGAATACATTATATGCAACAAGCATGAATACATTATATGCAACAAGCATGAATACATTATATGCAACAAGCATGAATACATTATATGCAACAAGCATGAATACATCCTATGCAACAAGCATGAATACATCCTATGCAACAAGCATGAATACATTATATGCAACAAGCATGAATACATCCTATGCAACAAGCATGAATACATTATATGCAACAAGCATGAATACATTATATGCAACAAGCATGAATACATTATATGCAACAAGCATGAATACATTATATGCAACTGGCATGAATACATTATATGCAACAAGCATGAATACATCCTATGCAACAAGCATGAATACATTATATGCAACAAGCATGAATACATTATATGCAACAAGCATGAATACATCCTATGCAACAAGCATGAATACATCCTATGCAACAAGCATGAATACATTATATGCAACAAGCATGAATACATCCTATGCAACAAGCATGAATACATTATATGCAACAAGCATGAATACATTATATGCAACAAGCATGAATACATTATATGCAACAAGCATGAATACATCCTATGCAACACGCATGAATACATTATATGCAACAAGCATGAATACATCCTATGCAACAAGCATGAATACATTATATGCAACAAGCATGAATACATTATATGCAACAAGCATGAATACATCCTATGCAACAAGCATGAATACATCCTATGCAACAAGCATGAATACATTATATGCAACAAGCATGAATACATCCTATGCAACAAGCATGAATACATCCTATGCAACACGCATGAATACATTATATGCAACTGGCATGAATACATCCTATGCAATAAGCATGAATACATTATATGCAACAAGCATGAATACATCCTATGCAACAAGCATGAATACATCCTATGCAACAAGCATGAATACATTATATGCAACAAGCATGAATACATCCTATGCAACAAGCATGAATACATCCTATGCAACAGCATGAATACATTATATGCAACTGGCATGAATACATCCTATGCAATAAGCATGAATACATTATATGCAACAAGCATGAATACATCCTATGCAACAAGCATGAATACATCCTATGCAACAAGCATGAATACATTATATGCAACAAGCATGAATACATCCTATGCAACAAGCATGAATACATTATATGCAACAAGCATGAATACATTATATGCAACAAGCATGAATACATTATATGCAACAAGCATGAATACATTATATGCAACAAGAATGAATACATTATATGCAACAAGAATGAATACATCCTATGCAACAAGCATGAATACATTATATGCAACAAGCATGAATACATCCTATGCAACTGGCATGAATACATTATATGCAACTAGCATGAATACATTATATGCAACAAGCATGAATACATTATATGCAACAAGCATGAATACATTATATGCAACAAGCATGAATACATCCTATGCAACTGGCATGAATACATTATATGCAACTAGCATGAATACATTATATGCAACAAGCATGAATACATTATATGCAACAAGCATGAATACATTATATGCAACAAGCATGAATACATCCTATGCAACTGGCATGAATACATTATATGCAACTAGCATGAATACATTATATGCAACAAGCATGAATACATTATATGCAACAAGCATGAATACATTATATGCAACAAGCATGAATACATCCTATGCAACTGGCATGAATACATTATATGCAACTAGCATGAATACATTATATGCAACAAGCATGAATACATTATATGCAACAAGCATGAATACATTATATGCAACAAGCATGAATACATCCTATGCAACTGGCATGAATACATTATATGCAACTAGCATGAATACATTATATGCAACAAGCATGAATACATCCTATGCAACAAGCATGAATACATTATATGCAACAAGCATGAATACATTATATGCAACAAGCATGAATACATTATATGCAACTGGCATGAATACATCCTATGCAATAAGCATGAATACATTATATGCAACAAGCATGAATACATCCTATGCAACAAGCATGAATACATCCTATGCAACAAGCATGAATACATTATATGCAACAAGCATGAATACATCCTATGCAACAAGCATGAATACATTATATGCAACTGGCATGAATACATCCTATGCAATAAGCATGAATACATTATATGCAACAAGCATGAATACATTATATGCAACAAGAATGAATACATCCTATGCAACAAGCATGAATACATTATATGCAACAAGCATGAATACATCCTATGCAACAAGCATGAATACATTATATGCAACAAGCATGAATACATTATATGCAACTAGCATGAATACATTATATGCAACAAGCATGAATACATTATATGCAACAAGCATGAATACATTATATGCAACAAGCATGAATACATCCTATGCAATAAGCATGTACTACCAAACCATGAATCAAGAAAGTGGCTGCTTAACACATGTGGCTGCTTAATAGAGGTGAAATGTATAGCAAAACAAGATATTGGGAATCTGTAAACTGGCAGCTTAATACAGGTGAAATGTATAGCAAATCAAGATATTGGGAATCTGGAAACTGGCTGATTAATAGAGGTGAAATGTATAGCAAATCAAGATATTGGGAATCTGGAAACTGGCTGATTAATAGAGGTGAAATGTATAGCAAATCAAGATATTGGGAATCTGGAAACTGGCTGATTAATAGAGGTGAAATGTATAGCAAATCAAGATATTGGGAATCTGGAAACTGGCTGATTAATAGAGGTGAAATGTATAGCAAAACAAGATATTGGGAATCTGGAAACTGGCTGCTTGATACAGGTGGCCACTAACACAGGTTTGATCCAAGCATATACAACAATCAGGGGTGTATCTAACAAATTTTAATTTGTAGGCCCGACTAATAATTTGAGCACACAAGGATGAAATTTTGCTAGAGGTGTGTGGGGGCATGCTCCCCCAGGACACTTTTAATCCTAGAACGTGAATGGTGCATTCGGATGCATTTAAATTTTCGTCTTGGGGTTCTGTTTCGATATTTTCAGAGATTTGAATTTTATGTTGTGTAGAATATATGTGACCTCCAAGCTGACAACCCAGCTATTTGTCATATCCAGTTTTTGTTGCATTTTTGTTTTTTTTTAGATTTTTAACTCACCTGAGCAAAACTCATGTGAGGTATTGTTACTGCAATATGTCTGTCCGTCGTCAGTGAACATTTTCAAACGTCTTCTCCTCAGTAACCATTGGGTCTATAGCCACCAGTTATGGTCATGGTACTTGCTTGGGTGGGTGAGGGATTACATAATTGTTAAAATCGTGTCAGGTCCGCCTCTGTGGTCGAGTGGTTAAGGTCACTGACTTGTATACCACTCTAACCTATCATCACTGATGGTCACGGGTTCGAGCCCTGCTCAGGCTGTGTCTCATTTATATGAAAAAGTTGGCAGTTTCTTACGGAGGTTGGTGCACCCAAGTACTGGTTAACCGCTGGAGCCTGCCCAGGAAAGGTGTTGTTAGGTAAACTGCCCGCCCGCGACATAGCCCGAAATGGTGCTGATGCAGGCGTAAAACCCGAAATATAACATAGTAAAATCTCGTCATTACAAAATCCAAGATGATCACTGTCTAAAAATAGCACAAATTCTTAGAAAATCTTCTTGGCACGAACTGACAGCCAGATGTGGACGAATCTTTGTAAGAATGATCGATATACATGTACAATGCACGGGATGCAATTGTTATCAAAATCAGATGATTTTGTCATATAAGATGGCTGCCAAAAGGTCAACAGATCGTTCTTTTTGTTACAAATTTCAAAATATTCTTTAACCAAACCACTTGGTCAATGGTAGTCATATTTCACAGTTATAGTACATACATGTAGGTGAAGTCATATTTCACAGTTATAGTACATACATGTAGGTGAAGTCATATTTCACAGTTATAGTACATACATGTAGGTGAAGTCATATTTCACAGTTATAGTACATACATGTAGGTGAAGTCATATTTCACAGTTATAGTACATACATGTAGGTGAAGTCATATTTCACAGTTATAGTACATACATGTAGGTGAAGTCATATTTCACAGTTATAGTACATACATGTAGGTGAAGTCATATTTCACAGTTATAGTACATACATGTAGGTGAAGTCATATTTCACAGTTATAGTACATACATGTAGGTGAAGTCATATTTCACAGTTATAGTACATACATGTAGGTGAAGTCATTTCCGATTTGTTAATATGGACGTAGTTGCGTACACACATTCTTCTAATGAACCACCAGTCGGATTTTGGCAACATTTGGTAGGAAGTATAATGCTCTTTCAAATTTATAAAATGGTGACCTCGGGGTAACAAATGAGTTAGGTGAGCTATACAGGTCCATCATGGCCCTCTTGTTTATTTTCTGGGACAATCTGCTGGCCCGGGCCTTATAATACATGTAGCTACGTGAGCGATACAGGTCCATCTTGTTTATTTTCTGGACAATCTGCTGGCCCGGGCCTTATAATAGTTTATACAAATTTATTTTTAGCTCGATTGCGAAACAAGTTATTTCAACTTATATTAATCACTCTCGAGACCTCATTCCTGATGGAATCCATCGCCACGAGGGAGAGAGAAGAGGCAATGTGGAATTTAAATGCCTTGCCTAAGGGCACAATCATAACGGCTCCAGCGGGGCTCGAACTCCGGACCTTTCACACCTGAAGCGACCGCGCATCCACTGCGCTATCACGACTTCCACATAATACATGTAGCTACGTGACATGTTGTCAATAGTTGATGCAATGGAACATATAAATGATATCAAAATATTAATCTTGAAACAAGCTGAGCACCAGTGTGTCTGGGGGAGGCGGAGGTGTGGGGGCGTTTTTCTCTTGTGTTAGTGGGGGTTTTGGGGGAATTTCCCCCAACAAGATAATTTTGAAAATTTGAAAATCTCGTGCTGTAAATTATTATTGCAATTTGCACGTCAGTTTTATATTACAATTGCACATAGTATCATGCGTGGTGCATTGTGCAATTAAGAATTCTATGCAAGTTATACATTTATCGTCTTAATACACAGCGACACCCATTTCATGTGCAAGAAATACACGTGCATCTGTGACACAAATCCGAGCAATCAATATGCAGAATTAACCTTTAGCACGCTGTAGGCGATATGAGCGCTGGCACGATTGGAATGAAATGTCAAGAACTACTTTCTAGGAAAAATATTTGCTCATTTTGCCTACAGCTTGCTGAAGGTTAATAAATAAGTACTTCAGAAGAAATTAGTAAATGACCCAGTCAAACTGATAAATTGGATGAAATTCAAACTGATAAATTTGTTGAAATTAATACATACCCCCACTTCAGCCATTGATCAGTTTAATGCATATTTGAGGCTTTTAATACGCATTGTCATACTTGCTTACACCTGGATACGCACCTGTATTGTTGATTTGTTGTACATTTGTATATTGTGAAATAGGATGCATACAGCTGTTTACAAGACCAATATCTGTAATTATTTGTACTTCATTTGTATTATTTTTCATGACACTCAGAGTTATTTAAAAGTTCAGTTCAAATCCAGTTCATTATTGTAACCAATTAATCGTGACCAAGCTTGTCTACAGCTGTGCTATATTTAGCAGTGATGAAATTACCACCAAGGTTATTGCTGAGCAATTCACAAACCAATCCTCTGAAAAATGCACTCTCCGCACTTGTGTGGGAAATGTACCTGCACGGACAGGATCCTGGAAAATTGCGGGAATGTATGGACTGACATAATGGACAAATTAAGACGGAAAGAGGTGGTCGAGGTAGGATCTTTGTGTTCACCGAATCTAGCATTGGCTTTAATTTATTATACCAAGTTTCAAACTTTTATGTATTTTTCACAGGAGGTGACAACATTTTACTGGACGTGTCAATGTATCCCGTGTATCATGTTGTTATGTTATATTTATTATGTTATATTTCGGGTTTTACTCCTGCATCAGCACCATTTTGGGCTATATCGCCGGCGGGCAGTTTACCTAACCTTTCCTGGGCAGGCTCCATTAGTTAACCAGTACTTGGGTGCACCAACCTCTGTAAGAAACTGTCAACTTTTTCATATAAATGAGACACGGTCTGAGCGGGGCTCGAACCCGTGACCATCAGTGAGGATAGGTTACAGTGGTATACAAGTCAGCGACCGTAACCACTCGACCACAGAGGTGGACGTATCCACAGGGATTCGGCACATTTGGGGGTACTAGTATATATACTTAAATATATATACTAGTACCCCCAAACGTGCCGAATCCCTGTGGACGTATCAAGTTGTGCATAGCATCTTAATTATTAATATCAATTAATATGTAACCAATTCAGATTGGCAACAGTTGCCGAGTTGCCGAGATAGTTTCTGGTGTTGCAATGTTTGGAATATTTAGTTTGTATTGTAGTCCAAATATTTGAAAACTATAAGAGCATTTTACTAATAACACAAATTGAACACAAAATTTAAATATATGAAATAAAATTAATATAAATGGATTCTGTGTTACGTAGAGGTATTATATATAGGACTGGTTTATATATTGTACATATTGAGTAATTATTTAAAAAATTCTTTCATTTGTTTAATAAGTAAAAATGTTTAATGGATAGTTTGCAGGTAAAGATTATCAAATTTGTTTTTCAGAAATGTCTGTTTATGTCTAGAAATGATATTTGATTAATGCTACAATGTATTTTGGGTTGTAACATGGTCCTGGGAACTTAGGAGGGGGGTCCGGGGTATGTGTCGGATGCCTGTGGGATATTGTATAAGTTAATTAAGGTTTTACTGCAGTACGCATGTATGTGCATCGGGCCTGAAAGAGTTTAATTTTTAAAAATAAATTCCAATCACTGTTTGCATGTACATGTACATTGATCTGTCTGTGGTGTACATGTACATAGATCTGTCTGTGGTGTACATGTACATTGATCTGTCTGTGGTGTACATGTACATAGATCTGCCTGTGGTGTACAGTACTTGTAAGTATTTAATTTTGTGCTTATACTCTAGCTTCTATGCTCACAATAGCCTCGGAAAACATACTTGGCTCGAAATACAATGTACATGTATATCAGCTGTCTGTGGCCCTATAATGTACATGTATATCAGCTGTCTGTGGCCCTATAATGTACATGTATATCAGCTGTCTGTGGCCCTATAATGTACATGTATATCAGCTGTCTGTGGCCCTATAATGTACATGTATATCAGCTGTCCGTGGCCCTATAATGTACATGTATATCAGCTGTCCATGGCCCTATAATGTACATGTATACAGTCTATGCGAAAGACCTCAAAAATTTACTGGACATTCGGTCTGGTAAACCTTGAACTTTTACCAGACCGAATGAAATTATACTGGCCCGAAAAAAATAATGTAATTCATCAGATATATACTGGTCTCGTCTTTTAGAAACACTTCATATGCTTTATAATAACCTTAAGCCATGATCAATAAGGATACAGATACGTGTACATAATAAACCATTACTTATTTATCTGCTACAATGACGAATGTGGAGGTCCCAAGGACCAAATCTAATGGTGAAATAACTTGTGTCCAACCCATTTGTGTGTGTATGTAATTTTTGTAAGATTGTATTGAATTCTGCTTGATCATGTTTATGTGTACATATGCAATAAAATATTATTAAACTAAGATACGGGTACTCTGGGGAAGTCTGGAAATGAACGTATATTATATTGTCTTTTACAAAGATTTCATTAAGAAAGTCAATACAATCGGTTTTATATTCTTGGTTTATTTTGACAGAACATGTGCAATCAGTCATGTGAAAACTCAATCAACTTGTCTAAGTTGTCTTCCTCGCTCTGATAGTCATTAGAGTAGTCACAGTCAAATGGAAGATCTATGTCACTGGCAAACAAGTCGTTCACTTCCTGAACGTCAAGTGTCCTGAATATCGGATAGGTCTAAGCAAATTTCATCTTCACTGTTGATTTGATGTCTTTGGAAGCTGTTGATGCTGCATTGGTTAGGTTGGAGCTTATACGGTAATCTCAGCATCTGCAATAGATGAAAGGAAAACGAGAGCAGCCTTTTGGTTCAAATAGGATTGACCAATGTCAAGACCCTTGGCCTGGTCAATATGACATAACCACGTATAATCACTAAGAGTAAGAGGCCTATTGTTCTTGGCAACAGCATGTACATTACGGAAAAGAAATGCCAATCTATGCCGTTCTGCAGCCTTTAGTTGCCTAAGGGCCTTTCCTGCACTTGACTGCATCATTGCTTCTGAGCTCTGTGCATTTACCTCAGATTTCTCTTTAGCTAGTCTGTGCTACAATTGTTGACAACTTTTTATTTGAGCAACCTGTAATAAATTTGTTTTGCGCATGCAGATTTAGGTTCTGATTGGGGCCATTGGCAAAGTGGTCAACACACAGAGTACAGGTCATGTGGTTCTTTTCATGATCGAATAGTAACCAAGGTCGATCCTCTTTCCAGCTGTCCATAAATTTTCTTTCCGATCTGTTGGCTTCATATTTCCTTTTGCTCTCAATTTTATCGGACTCGGATGGTGCTGCCTTTCTCTTTGAGTTAGACTTGGAGCCAGGTACTGCTCCGGCAAAATATTTTAAGCCACTGATCATATTGACTGATAAACTGGTCTAATTAGAAATATGAAACCGAAATCACCTGATAAATTCTGGATTCTTCTGCCGAAATTATTGGTAAGCCTTTTTTCTCAACCACCCAACTGAATAATGACATCAACCACGCGTTTTGACCCTAACCCTGAGCGGAGCAAGTTCTTTATGCGTGGTTGATACTATATTCTGATCGGCTGGTTGAGATAAAGATGTTACGGAAATTTGACACAAAAACATCCGGTGTAGCTGGTACCCGTATTCCATTCAAAACGGTGTTGTAAAGCGCTATGAAACAAATATAGCCGGGAACTAGATGACTGGTGCGTCGTAAAAATGTCACGCGGTGAGAATTGGAATGATGCTGACAACTAAAATTTTACCGGCCAGAAGGACCGGCGTTAACGGGTATTTTATCGGACCGAACGATTTTTTACCGGTCAGGTCCGACGGTCTTTCGGAAAGACTGTGTATATCAGCTGTCCGTGGCCCTATAATGTACATGTATATCAGCTGTCCGTGGCCCTATAATGTACATGTATATCAGCTGTCCGTGGCCCTATAATGTACATGTATATCAGCTGTCCGTGACCCTAAAATGTACATGTATATCAGGTGTCCGTGGCCCTATAATGTACATGTATATCAGCTGTCCGTGGCCCTATAATGTACATGTATATCAGGTGTCCGTGGCCCTATAATGTACATGTATATCAGCTGTCCGTGGCCCTATAATGTACATGTATATCAGGTGTCCGTGGCCCTATAATGTACATGTATATCAGCTGTCCGTGGCCCTATAATGTACATGTATATCAGCTGTCCGTGGCCCTATAATGTACATGTATATCAGCTGTCCGTGGCCCTATAATGTACATGTATATCAGCTGTCCGTGACCCTAAAATGTACATGTATATCAGCTGTCCATGGCCCTATAATGTACATGTATATCAGGTGTCCGTGGCCCTATAATGTACATGTATATCAGGTGTCCGTGGCCCTATAATGTACATGTATATCAGAGGTGTCCGTGGCCCTATAATGTACATGTATATCAGGTGTCCGTGGCCCTATAATGTACATGTATATCAGGTGTCCGTGGCCCTATAATGTACATGTATATCAGCTGTCCGTGGCCCTATAATGTACATGTATATCAGCTGTCCGTGGCCCTAAAATGTACATGTATATCAGCTGTCCATGGCCCTATAATGTACATGTATATCAGGTGTCCGTGGCTCTATAATGTACATGTATATCAGGTGTCCGTGTCCCTATAATGTACATGTATATCAGAGGTGTCCGTGGCCCTATAATGTACATGTATATCAGGTGTCCGTGGCCCTATGATGTACATGTATATCAGGTGTCCGTGGCCCTATAATGTATATCAGCTGTTCGTGGCCCTATAATGTACATGTATATCAGGTGTCCGTGACCCTAAAATGTACATGTATATCAGGTGTCTGTGGCCCTATAATATTGCAAGCATCAGCAAAATAATTAGTCACAAAATGATAGATTCTGGACCATTTATAGTCATTTAAGTGGACTATCAATTTATGACGGCCATTTTGGACGCCATCTTGGATTTCTCCGAATGCCACAATTTATGCCACATGTGTGACAAACGTCAGACATTTGCAAACATTTTGTTATATAACTCGATAAATAGTGGTCCTATAAGCTAATAGTCACCTAACCATATATATTAGACCTCTACATAATTTTTTACCCTCATCTATTATTTGAAAAATGCCTTGATAGTAACATGTCACATATATCAAGTCTAAATATTTGGACTACAATTTTAATGTGATCTACTGGTAGATCAAGTTCAATGAAACACAAGTTCAGGGTTCATTCTAGGTCAGAATTTTTGGGAGAAGTGAGAAAGCGCTGATCACATCCTTAAATGGTGTTCTTTAATATACTTCTGCAAAATATGGTTAAAATGCACTGTACAACCATTAAATACAACATTTGAATAGAAGGCGTGCTTTATAATGGGCCAGTGTATCTTACTAGACAAAAATGTTTTTTTTTTTTTAGGGAGAAGTGGGGCCCCCAGAGGGCGAAGTCAGGGTCCCTAGGGCGACAATTTCGCCCACATCGCCCTCTAGAATGATCCCTGAAGTTTATAACAATTTAGCTTGTGTGTGTTTTATATTTATTAAAAATGTTATCGTCACTACCGGTTGCCCATTTGAGCGACGCCTCCTGAAGAGATTAGTCATTTTAGATTTTTGGAAGATAGTGCAATGATACAGAGAGAGTCTCCTCTGGTTCTTTTACGTGCACGGTGTACAGCACCGACACAAGACCTCGGTTTAAAGTCCCATCTGAAAGACTGTTAATTATATTAGGGTCAGACAGGTGATCGAACGTACGATCCCTGGATTACCCGTTGGACTACAGATCCGTCTGCCACAATTGTAAATTATTATTTTAGGTACTGACAAAGTTATTTTTTCAGGGGTCATATTGTGTACGAACATATTCTATTGTTGAATACAGTAATTTATTCCACATGGTTTGGGCTCCCTGAAAGTCATATTCTATTGTAGTCCAAATATTTAGACTTGAAAAATGTGACATTTTACTATCAAGTCTTGAAATAACAGATTGAATTTTGTTTATGTACATGTAGGACTAATTCTATTGTTGTGGTTTGTAATTTTTCCATAATTATGGTTTCGGCTCCCTTAAATCAGGTATATTGTAAATGTACATGTATTGTAACTGTTGTGTACTGAAATTTATTCCACATGTTTCGGATCCCTGTAATAACGCATATTCTATTGTTGAGTACGGTAATTTATTCCACATGTTTCGGATCCCTGTAATAACGCATATTCTATTGTTGAGTACGGTAATTTATTCCACATGTTTCGGATCCCTGTAATAACGCATATTCTATTGTTGAGTACGGTAATTTATTCCACATGTTTCGGATCCCTGTAGCAATTATGGAATATTGTATAATTAAAGCGCACTATAGGTATCTAACCTAATATTTAATTCCTCTCCCCTCACACCCCAAAACAAATTCAAACAGATAACTTGATTCAAACAGGACATATACAGGGTGATAGCAATTTCAAACCACAGGCATCTGGCGCATTGACTGGACCCCACCCTATAGTAAAGATTATCCCCCAATATTTGTTTTGCAGAAATGTTTGTTTTTGACTAGAAATGATATTTGACGCTACAATATATTTTGGGTTGTAACATGGCTCTGGAATGTAGTAACCCTAGGGCGGTACAGGTTATACGCCGGATGTCTGTGTTTCAAACAGGGCAGCTGCACCCCATTTCATTTACACAAGGAGAACATGACTGTATGATTGTGTATTTAGGGATGATGAAATCGATGTCATTATCAGTGAAGGCTGTGAGGCATAGCAAGGAGTGGTTATGACATACATGTATTACCTGTACACATACATGTATTACCTGTACCCATACATGTATTACCTGTACACATACATGTATTACCTGTACACATACATGTATTACCTGTACACATTGTGTGTACGAACGTGATTCTAGCGTGTGGGTAGCCTGGGTTCCAATCTGTCGATTTTACACTTTTTAACTTCTGGCAAAATGATATTAGCAGAAACTCAATATGGCCCAATTAATAGTCTCGGTGTTAAAATATATTTATTTGACTGACCAGGCAAAATATATGGGTGCCTGTTCCCAGGCTAGCTTGTGGTGTGCATGTAAGCTAGATGGATGAGTGAGCGTGAGGTGACAGGAGCTTGGAATGTTAACCTTACACCAGTAACATCAGCACATGTACTATATTTCTATGTCACTCCCCCATACATGTATGTATACATTCATATATCTATAAAGATGAGTCTTAAAAGCAGTGTCTTAGTCTAGAATTACAAGACTCTTGATTGTCTTATGGATAACATTTCTGTCCAATGTCTGCATGTAAATTAACCAAATGCCTGCTGAGTAAATAAAATCACATTTGCAAACAACATAGATCCAGATCAGCCATGGCACAATGCCACGTCTGGTCAGGATCTATGTTGTTTGCTTTTCAGCCAATTGTTTTAGCTTCACTATCCGTATAGCTGATCAGACAGCACAGTCTGTGCGTGCCGTCTGATCAGGATCTATGTTGTTTGATTTTCAGCCAAGTGTTTTAGCTTCACTATCCGAATAGCTGATCAGTCTGTGCCATCTGAGCTGGCTCTATGCTGTTTGTAAAAGTGATTTTATCTGCCACTAGCATGCAACGGGTTAATGAAAGCCCAGGAAGAATTAATTCAATACATATTTGCTGCATTGTTGCACGCCAAGATATATATGCCAAGGCTGTCTGCAAAGTTTGTATGACTGATGAATATTGTCGATGATAATTGGATTGTTGAAGAAAACGAAACAATATCTGAATATTATATGTGACTGCGTTATTTATCGGGGACTTCTCTAAGAGTACATTTGTATATAGTCGTAACTTTATATTTGACTGGGTTATTTATCGGGGACTTCTCTAGAAGTACATTTGTATATAGTCGTGACTTTATATTTGACTGTGTTATTTATCGGGGACTTCTCTAGAAGTACATTTGTATATAGTCGTGACTTTATATTTGACTGGGTTATTTATCGAGGACTTCTCTAGAAGTACATTTGTATATAGTCGTGACTTTATATTTGACTGTGTTATTTATCGGGGACTTCTCTAGAAGTACATTTGTATATAGTCGTGACTTTATATTTGACTGGGTTATTTATCGAGGACTTCTCTAGAAGTACATTTGTATATAGTCGTGACTTTATATTTGACTGTGTTATTTATCGGGGACTTCTCTAGAAGTACATTTGTATATAGTCGTGACTTTATATTTGACTGGGTTATTTATCGAGGACTTCTCTAGAAGTACATTTGTATATAGTCGTGACTTTATATTTGACTGGGTTATTTATCGAGGACTTCTCTAGAAGTACATTTGTATATAGTCATGACTTTATATTTGACTGTGTTATTTATCGGGGACTTCTCTAGAAGTACATTTGTATATAGTCGTGACTTATTTGACTGGGTTATTTATCGGGGACTTCTCTAGAAGTACATTTGTATATAGTCGTGACTTTATATGTGACTGGGTTATTTATCGGGGACTTCTCTAGAAGTACATTTGTATATAGTCGTGACTTTATATGTGACTGGGTTATTTATCGGCGACTTCTCTAGAAGTACATTTGTATATAGTCTTGACTGTGGTTTCGCAGTCCAATGTGTTAATCACTGATCCGTCTATAAAAACATACTCAATTTTAGTAAGGTACTATTAGCAACATGTCCATGTAGCATGTAGCAATTATCAGAATTATCATTTATTAACCTTTGCATTCTGGTTAAAATAACGGCATAAATAGTACAAATAATAATAGACGACAATTTATTGTTTTAATTAGTGTCTTTCTTATAAATTTGTAGCTGAAACTTTGGAAATATGACATTAATGTGCTGTATCATTGCACTATCCTCCAAAAATCTAAAATGGCTAATCTCTTCAGGAGGCATCGCTCATATGGGCAACCGGTAGCGACGTTAAATAAATGTAAAACACACACACACAATTTATATGCTTGATTTTATTTTCAGGTTCAACAAACTATAAGTTGCAGAACTACTGTTGTCATGGATACCATGAGTGAAGGTCACTGCGAAGACACTAGCCCCACCCATTGCCTTGTTGAAGAGGAGTACACCATTACTGTTCCATTGGTAACAGTTCCTTTCCTGCCACATAATGAAACATATCTGTTTGGGTTTTCATTTATGCTGTTTCCATTTAACTCTTATAACACATTATCCATATTATGAAAATTGGTGCTGAGTGCAAATTTCAGCGACTTCTGTCCAAGGTAATTGTGATGCATTGGCATTTTAGTTCAACTGTCGCACTTAGCGGCTAAAGGTCAAATATTTGTAGCGTATGTTGACTCTGTAACGGCTAAAGGTCAAATATTTGTATTGTGTGTTGACTCTAACGGCTCAAGGTCAAATATTTGTAGCGTGTGTTGACTCTGTAACGGCTAAAGGTCAAATATTTGTAGCTTATGTTGACTCTGTAGCGGCTAAAGGTCAAATATTTGTAGCGTGTGTTGACTCTGTAACGGCTAAAGGTCAAATATTTGTAGCGTGTGTTGACTCTGTAGCGGCTAAAGGTCAACTATTTGTAGCGTATGTTGACTCTGTAGCGACTAACGGTCAACTATTTGTAGTGTATGTTGACTCTGTAGCGGCTAAAGGTCAAATATTGGTAGCGTATGTTGACTCTGTAGCGGCTAACGGTCAACTATTTGTAGCGTATGTTGACTCTGTAATGGCCAAAGGTCAAATATTTGTAGCGTATGTTGACTCTGTAGCGGCTTGACTCTGTAACGGCTAAAGGTCAAATATTTGTAGCGTATGTTGACTCTGTAGCGGCTAAAGGTCAAATATTTGTAGCGTATGTTGACTCTGTAACGGCTAACGGTCAAATATTTGTAGCGTATGTTGACTCTGTAACGGCTAAAGGTCAAATATTTGTAGCGTGTGTTGACTCTGTAACGGCTAAAGGTCAAATATTTGTAGCGTGTGTTGACTCTGTAACGGCTAAAGGTCAAATATTTGTAGCGTATGTTGACTCTGTAACGGCTAAAGGTCAAATATTTGTATTTGGGGAGGACCGAATCTAATGGGGAGGACCGAATCTAATGTTGTTATAACTTGTGGTCCAACCCATTTGTGTATGTATACCTGTATGATTGTGATTGTATTTATGTATACATATACAATAAAATATGATTAAACTAAAAATATTTGTAGCGTGTGTTGACTCTGTAACGGCTAAAGGTCAAATATTTGTAGCGTATGTTGACTCTGTAGCGGCTAAAGGTCAAATATTTGTAGCATGTGTTGACTCTGTAACGGCTAAAGGTCAAATATTTGTAGCGTGTGTTGACTCTGTAACGGCTAAAGGTCAAATATTTGTAGCGTATGTTGACTCTGTAGTGGCTAAAGGTCAAATATTTGTAGCGTGTGTTGACTCTGTAACGGCTAAAGGTCAAATATTTGTAGCGTGTGTTGACTCTGTAGCGGCTAAAGGTCAACTATTTGTAGCGTATGTTGACTCTGTAGCGGCTAAAGGTCAACTATTTGTAGTGTATGTTGACTCTGTAGCGGCTAAAGGTCAAATATTTGTAGCATATGTTGACTCTGTAGCGGCTAACGGTCAACTATTCGTAGCGTATGTTGACTCTGTAGCGGCTAAAGGTCAACTATTTGTAGCGTATGTTGACTCTGTAGCGGCTAAAGGTCAACTATTTGTAGCGTATGTTGACTCTGTAGCGGCTAAAGGTCAACTATTTGTAGTGTATGTTGACTCTGTAGCGGCTAAAGGTCAAATATTTGTAGCATATGTTGACTCTGTAGCGGCTAACGGTCAACTATTCGTAGCGTATGTTGACTCTGTAGCGGCTAAAGGTCAACTATTTGTAGCGTATGTTGACTCTGTAGCGGCTAAAGGTCAACTATTTGTAGCGTATGTTGACTCTGTAGCGGCTAAAGGTCAACTATTTGTAGTGTATGTTGACTCTGTAGCGGCTAAAGGTCAAATATTTGTAGCATATGTTGACTCTGTAGCGGCTAACGGTCAACTATTTGTAGCGTATGTTGACTCTGTAGCGGCTAAAGGTCAACTATTTGTAGCGTATGTTGACTCTGTAGCGGCTAACGGTCAACTATTTGTAGCGTATGTTGACTCTGTAGCGTCTAAAGGTCAAATATTTGTAGCGTATGTTGACTCTGTAGGGGCTAAAGGTCAAATATTTGTAGCGTATGTTGACTCTGTAATGGCTAAAGGTCAAATATTTGTAGCGTATGTTGACTCTGTAACGGCTAAAGGTCAACTATTTGTAGCGTATGTTGACTCTGTAGCGGCAAAAGGTCAAATATTTGTAGCGTGTGTTGACTCTGTAACGGCTAAAGGTCAAATATTTGTAGCGTGTGTTGACTCTGTAACGGCTAAAGGTCAAATATTTGTAGCGTATGTTGACTCTGTAGCGGCTAAAGGTAAAATATTTGTAGCGTGTGTTGACTCCAACGGCTAAAGGTCAAATATTTGTAGCGTGTGTTGACTCTGTAGCGGCTAAAGGTCAACTATTTGTAGCGTATGTTGACTCTGTAGCGGCTAAAGGTCAACTATTTGTAGTGTATGTTGACTCTGTAGCGGCTAAAGGTAAAATATTTGTAGCATATGTTGACTCTGTAGCGGCTAACGGTCAACTATTTGTAGCGTATGTTGACTCTGTAGCGGCTAAAGGTCAACTATTTGTAGCGTATGTTGACTCTGTAGCGGCTAAAGGTCAACTATTTGTAGCGTATGTTGACTCTGTAGCGGCTAAAGGTCAAATATGTGTAGCATATGTTGACTCTGTAGCGGCTAAAGGTCAAATATTTGTAGCGTATGTTGACTCTGTAGCGGCTAAAGGTCAAACATTTGTAGCGTATGTTGACTCTGTAGCGGCTAAAGGTCAAATAATTGTAGTGTATGTTGACTCTGTAACGGCTAAAGGTCAAATATTTGTAGCGTATGTTGACTCTGTAACGGCTAACGGTCACATATTTGTAGCGTATGTTGACTCTGTAACGGCTAAAGGTCAAATATTTGTAGTGTATGTTGACTTTGTAGCGGCTAAAGGTCAAATATTTGTAGCGTATGTTGACTCTGTAACGGCTAAAGGTCAAATATTTGTAGCGTATGTTGACTCTGTAACGGCTAAAGGTCAAATATTTGTAGCGTATGTTGACTCTGTAATGGCTAAAGGTCAAATATTTGTAGCATATGTTGACTCTGTAACGGCTAAAGGTCAAATATTTGTAGCGTATGTTGACTCTGTAGCGGCTAAAGGTCAAATATTTGTAGCATATGTTGACTCTGTAACGGCTAAAGGTCAAATATTTGTAGCGTATGTTGACTCTGTAACGGCTAAAGGTCAAATATTTGTAGCGTATGTTGACTCTGTAGGGGCTAAAGGTCAACTATTTGTAGCATATGTTGACTCTGTAGCGGCTAAAGGTCAAATATTTGTAGCGTATGTTGACTTTGTAACGGCTAAAGGTCAAATATTGGTGACTAATGCAATTCAAAAATATGCAAAGAATACAAAATATGTGTGCTAAACTTGTTTTAAAGCTCAGGAAATATGATAGTTCAAAACAAGCACTGTACCAACTTCACTGGCTTCCCATCAGAGCCAGAATTGAATTCAAAATTCTTACTGTAATGTATAACTGTTCAAAAGGCCATGCCCCTGCGTATCTTACCGAGTTATTAATTGAAAAGGTACCAAGACGTAGATTAAGATCTTCAGATGTTACTGGTTGTTATGAGGTACCGTATAACAAACAAAAAACATTTGGTGAAAGGAGCTTCAAAACAGTAGGGCCACAGCTATGGAACACTTTACCCGTAGATTTGAGAAACTTGGATTCAGTAGAAATGTTTAAGAAACACCTTAAAACATTGTTCTTCAGAAAATTTTATTCATGGTTTTAAAACATTCATGTATTGACAGACTGAACAGGATAGTTGTAGAATTAGTGTAGTGTTAAAAAAGGTTTTAGAAACAATGATATAATTTACCAAAAATTATGCTTATAATAATGATTGATCAAATATGTGTTATTGTGTGGTAACATAATTATTTTTAGACCATTGTCTTTTTGTAAATAACGAGAATTTTGTTCAGGTTTTTATGTAAGTACATGTCTATATATTTATTTTACTTCTATTGTACAACGCCAGTGAATATACTATGTGTAAAATTAGGCGTTTTATCAAATTAAACAGTTTCAGTTTCAATTTCAGACGAATGTTGACTCTGTAATGGCTAAAGGTCAACTATTTGTAGCGTATGTTGACTCTGTAGCGGCTAAAGGTCAACTACATTGTATTTGTAGCATATGTTGACTCTGTAGCGGCTAACGGTCAACTATTTGTAGCGTATGTTGACTCTGTAGCGGCTAAAGGTCAACTATTTGTAGCGTATGTTGACTCTGTAGCGGCTAAAGGTCAAATATTTGTAGCGTATGTTGACTCTGTAGCGGCTAAAGGTCAAATATTTGTAGCGTGTGTTGACTCTGTAACGGCTAAAGGTCAAATATTTGTAGCGTATGTTGACTCTGTAGCGGCTAAAGGTAAAATATTTGTAGTGTATGTTGACTCTGTAGCGGCTAAAGGTCAACTATTTGTAGCGTATGTTGACTCTGTAGCGGCTAACGGTCAACTATTTGTAGCGTATGTTGACTCTGTAGCGGCTAAAGGTCAACTATTTGTAGCGTATGTTGACTCTGTAGTGGCTAAAGGTCAACTATTTGTAGTGTATGTTGACTCTGTAGCGGCTAAAGGTCAACTACATTGTATTTGTAGCGTATGTTGACTCTGTAGCGGCTAAAGGTCAACTACATTGTATTTGTAGCATATGTTGACTCTGTAGCGGCTAAAGGTCAACGATTTGTAGCGTATGTTGATTCTGTAATGGCTAAAGGTCAAATATTTGTAGCGTATGTTGACTCTGTAGCGGCTAAAGGTCAAATATTTGTAGCATATGTTGACTCTGTAGCGGCTAATGGTCAAATATTTGTAGCATATGTTGACTGTAACTTTGTCATATGTTAGTGGATTGTGAATTAATTTAGCGTGAATGTTCCCTCATATGAATTATGAAGACGACATGTCGTGTCCAAGACCCTGGTCCTTACCCCAAAGGTCAGGGTCACACTCTGAGGGTTAATGTCAATTATTGATATATTGAAGTTGTCAACAGCATAACTTTACCATTATTTGTATGATTTTCAAATAACAGAGCATAAATGTTCACCTTAATGACATGAGTTGGTAAATTATAAAAGATGGTTTAAAACTAATAATTATTTTTGCAGGTTCGACCAAAGCCTTCTTTCCTCGATTTGTTGCGGTTGGCTGGTGCTACTCGCGAGGTGTTTACAAGAAATGAAGTAAGTGTTTGGTTGTGAGTTCGAATTCAATCAGAACCACGGCGGTGGTGTCTTTAGGCAAGTCACTTTAAATAACATTTCCTACTCTCTTCCTCGTTGTGATGGATTCCATCAGGTATGAGGTCTCGAGAGCGATTAATCTATTGTTGTGAAAACTTGTATCGCAATCAAACTAATATGAATTTGTACATCATGTACAGTCAAACCTGTATTAGTGGTCACCTCCATTAAGCAGCCAATCTGTATTAACAGCCAGTTTCCAGATTCTCAATCCATGTATGTTGTTTTATTATACATTTGACCTCTGTGCTAAGCAATCACTTTCTATGATTCCCTTGACTGGCTGCTTAACCCTTTCCTTCATAGAGATTTAGGTTAATATACTATTATATCTCCATACAAACGACAGCCATTTAGCTATCATGCAGTGGATAAGTAGCCATATCTATCCCACCTCCATAGATATTACTGGGACTACATGAGATTCTGGCCTTTATTATGAACATTGGTTTGGCTACTACATCGTCAATGTATGTCGTATTGTTAATGGTGTAAAGAGGAGCTTCTATGAGGGAAATGGTTTATGAACATTGGTTTGGCTACTACATTGTCAATGTATGTCATATTGTTAATGGCGTCAAGAGGAGCTTCTATGAGGGAAAGGGTTTATGAACATTGGTTTGGCTACTACATTGGCAATGTATGTCGTATTGGTAATGGCGTCAAGAGGAGCTTCTATGAGGGAAAGGGTTTATGAACATTGGTTTGGCTACTACATTGGCAATGTATGTCGTATTGGTAATGGCGTCAAGAGGAGCTTCTATGAAGGAAAGGGTTTATGAACATTGGTTTGGCTACTACATTGTCAATGTGTGTCGTATTGGTAATGGCGTTAAGAGGAGCCTCTATGAGGGAAAGGGTCAATGTATGTCGTATTGGTAATGGCATCAAGAGGAGCTTCTATGAGGGAAAGGGTCAATGTATGTGGTAATGGCGTCTAGAGGTGTTTCTATGAGGGAAAGGGTTTATGAAAATTGGTTTGGCTACTACATTGTCAATGTATGTCGTATTGGTAATGGCATCAAGAGGAGCTTCTATGAGGGAAAGGGTCAATGTATGTGGTATTGGTAATGGCGTCTAGAGGTGCTTCTATGAGGGAAAGGGTTTATGAACATTGGTTTGACTGCTACATTGTCAATGCATGTGGTGTTGGTAATGGCGTCAAGAGGTGCTTCTATGAGGGAAAGGGTTTATGAACATTGGTTTGGCTACTACATTGTCAATGTATGTCGTATTGGTAATGGCGTCAAGAGGAGCTTCTATGAGGGAAAGGGTCAATGTATGTCGTATTGGTAATGGCATCAAGAGGAGCTTCTATGAGGGAAAGGGTCAATGCATGTGGTAATGGCATCTAGAGGTGCTTCTATGAGGGAAAGGGTCAATGTATGTGGTATTGGTAATGGCGTCTAGAGGTGCTTCTATCAGGGAAAGGGTTTATGAACATTAGTTTGGCTACTACATTGTCAATGTATGTCGTATTGGTAATGGCATCAAGAGGAGCTTCTATGAGGGAAAGGGTCAATGTATGTGGTATTGGTAATGGCGTCTAGAGATGCTTCTATGAGGGAAAGGGTTTATGAACATTGGTTTGACTGCTACATTGTCAATGTATGTGGTATTGGTAATGGCGTCAAGAGGTGCTTCTATGAGGGAAAGGTTCATTGGTTTGGCTACTACATTGTCAATGTATGTCGTATTGGTAATGGCGTCAAGAGGAGCTTCTATGAGGGAAAGGGTTAATGTATGTCGTATTGGTAACGGCGTGAAGAGGAGCTTCTATGAGGGAAAGGGTTAATGTATGTCGTATTGGTAACGGCGTGAAGAGGTGCTTCTATGAGGGAAAGGGTTAATGTATGTCGTATTGGTAATGGCGTGAAGAGGTGCTTCTATGAGGGAAAGGGTTTATGAACATTGGTTTGGCTACTACATTGTCAATGTGTGTCGTATTGGTAATGGCGTTAAGAGGAGCCTCTATGAGGGAAAGGGTCAATGTATGTCGTATTGGTAATGGCATCAAGAGGAGCTTCTATGAGGGAAAGGGTCAATGTATGTGGTAATGGCGTCTAGAGGTGTTTCTATGAGGGAAAGGGTTTATGAACATTGGTTTGGCTACTACATTGTCAATGTATGTCGTATTGGTAATGGCATCAAGAGGAGCTTCTATGAGGGAAAGGGTCAATGTATGTGGTATTGGTAATGGCGTCTAGAGGTGCTTCTATGAGGGAAAGGGTTTATGAACATTGGTTTGACTGCTACATTGTCAATGCATGTGGTGTTGGTAATGGCGTCAAGAGGTGCTTCTATGAGGGAAAGGGTTTATGAACATTGGTTTGGCTACTACATTGTCAATGTATGTCGTATTGGTAATGGCGTCAAGAGGAGCTTCTATGAGGGAAAGGGTCAATGTATGTCGTATTGGTAATGGCATCAAGAGGAGCTTCTATGAGGGAAAGGGTCAATGCATGTGGTAATGGCGTCTAGAGGTGCTTCTATGAGGGAAAGGGTCAATGTATGTGGTATTGGTAATGGCGTCTAGAGGTGCTTCTATGAGGGAAAGGGTTTATGAACATTAGTTTGGCTACTACATTGTCAATGTATGTCGTATTGGTAATGGCATCAAGAGGAGCTTCTATGAGGGAAAGGGTCAATGTATGTGGTATTTGTAATGGCGTCTAGAGATGCTTCTATGAGGGAAAGGGTTTATGAACATTGGTTTGACTGCTACATTGTCAATGTATGTGGTATTGGTAATGGCGTCAAGAGGTGCTTCTATGAGGGAAAGGGTTTATGAACATTGGTTTGGCTACTACATTGTCAATGTATGTCGTATTGGTAATGGCGTCAAGAGGAGCTTCTATGAGGGAAAGGGTTAATGTATGTCGTATTGGTAACGGCGTGAAGAGGAGCTTCTATGAGGGAAAGGGTTAATGTATGTCGTATTGGTAACGGCGTGAAGAGGTGCTTCTATGAGGGAAAGTGTTAATGTATGTCGTATTGGTAACGGCGTGAAGAGGTGCTTCTATGAGGGAAAGGGTTTATGAACATTGGTTTGGCTACTACATTGTCAATGTGTGTCGTATTGGTAATGGCGTTAAGAGGAGCCTCTATGAGGGAAAGGGTCAATGTATGTCGTATTGGTAATGGCATCAAGAGGAGCTTCTATGAGGGAAAGGGTCAATGTATGTGGTAATGGCGTCTAGAGGTGTTTCTATGAGGGAAAGGGTTTATGAACATTGGTTTGGCTACTACATTGTCAATGTATGTCGTATTGGTAATGGCATCAAGAGGAGCTTCTATGAGGGAAAGGGTCAATGTATGTGGTATTGGTAATGGCGTCTAGAGGTGCTTCTATGAGGGAAAGGGTTTATGAACATTGGTTTGACTGCTACATTGTCAATGCATGTGGTGTTGGTAATGGCGTCAAGAGGTGCTTCTATGAGGGAAAGGGTTTATGAACATTGGTTTGGCTACTACATTGTCAATGTATGTCGTATTGGTAATGGCGTCAAGAGGAGCTTCTATGAGGGAAAGGGTCAATGTATGTCGTATTGGTAATGGCATCAAGAGGAGCTTCTATGAGGGAAAGGGTCAATGCATGTGGTAATGGCGTCTAGAGGTGCTTCTATGAGGGAAAGGGTCAATGTATGTGGTATTGGTAATGGCGTCTAGAGGTGCTTCTATGAGGGAAAGGGTTTATGAACATTAGTTTGGCTACTACATTGTCAATGTATGTCGTATTGGTATTGGCATCAAGAGGAGCTTCTATGAGGGAAAGGGTCAATGTATGTGGTATTGGTAATGGCGTCTAGAGATGCTTCTATGAGGGAAAGGGTTTATGAACATTGGTTTGACTGCTACATTGTCAATGTATGTGGTATTGGTAATGGCGTCAAGAGGTGCTTCTATGAGGGAAAGGGTTTATGAACATTGGTTTGGCTACTACATTGTCAATGTATGTCGTATTGGTAATGGCGTCAAGAGGAGCTTCTATGAGGGAAAGGGTTAATGTATGTCGTATTGGTAACGGCGTGAAGAGGAGCTTCTATGAGGGAAAGGGTTAATGTATGTCGTATTGGTAACGGCGTGAAGAGGTGCTTCTATGAGGGAAAGGGTTAATGTATGTCGTATTGGTAACGGCGTGAAGAGGTGCTTCTATGGGGGAAAGGGTTAACACAGGTTTGGCTGTATACGTTTTGGACTTATCTCTTCCTCCAAAATCGCTATAGCAGGGCTCATTTTAGGTCATCATTTTTGGGAGAAATGAGAATGCGCGCGATTGTGACCATTAAATACAACATTTTAATAGAAGTGCTTTATAAATGGGTCAGTGTATCTTACTGGCCAAAGTTTTGCATGAACATTTTTTTAGGGACAAGTGGGGGGCCCAGGGCCCTTTGTGACTATTTCGCCCAAGTCGCCCTCTAGAATTGGAAGTGAAATGTAAATCAATGAAGACTGCGCTACATGCCAGTAGGACAATATCATGATGATATTCCGCAGTTGTCTCACAGACACAATACTGTCTTATTCAATGTCCCATGGGTCAGTGTGCCATCCATCTTGTCAACAATCGCCTAGATAAACTAGGTCGCCAGGTGTCAAATTAAAGACAAACCTTGTAGCACCACGTCTGATCAGGATCTATGTTGTTTGCTACTCAGTGATTTTATATGCTGCTAGCGTGCAATGGGCTAAATTTGGGAATCTGTGAATTGGGAATCTGTAATCTGTCAATAATGTAAAAACAGACAGATATACGCCATTTATGTGGCCAAGATAAGTGAAAGCTTACTAAGGGCAAGAGTTTGTCATTTGGCCAACATTGCAGCTAGTTAGTTTATACAAATTTATTTTAGCTTGATAGCGAAACAAATTCTTTCAACTTATATTAATCACTCTCGAGACCTCATTCCTGATGTAATCCATCACCATGAAGGAGAGAGAAGAGGCAACGTGGAATTTAAATGCCTTGCCTAAGGGCACAATCGTAACGGCTCCAGCGGGACTCAAACTCCGGACCTTTCGCACCTGAAGCGAATTCGCATCCACTGCACTATCACGACTTGCGGCTAGTTGAACACCAGTTTTTGATGAAACCTTTATTGCATTTGATGACAAGTCGTTCCCTTGAAGAAACCTGATGATCAAGTCAGATTAAAGCAAAACCTTCTGAAACAGTGTACATGTATATAGCATCATAGATTTGCTTCAGTTATGTTCAAGCTTGGTCTGTAGAAAAAATTGATAGCTTAAATCGTTGGCTAGATAATTTACCTAACAAATACAAGATCTGGCTAGCACTCTGGTGATGTCTAGTGCTCGCTTCTCACCCCAATGCAACCCGGGTTCGATCCTAGGACCGGGAAGTATGTGAGATAGTACGGTGGTCGCCAGATCGGACAGGTGGGTTTTCTCCGGGTACTTCGGTTTCCTACCACACGAATGACCACATATACATTTTCATCGCCGCCAACGAGAGTGATTAATATAAGTTGTTAAAACTTGCTTCGCAATCGTTGTAAAATAAATAAAGTTTAAATCTAGTGCGAGAGGCCCAGGGCTACTTAGCCTCATGTATAACTTCTTGTATAAATTTCAGCTTATTCATACTGGCTTTTGTATTTCAGATATTGCATTTCTTGAAACGTTACATTATTTCACGTAAGATGTTTGATGTTGAGAATCCGAGCATTGTGCACTGTCGAGACGACTTACTGGGAGATGTGTTTGGTGTCCCAGAATTCACCATCAGTGATGTATTGTAAGTTCATATAAGTAGAGATGTTCAAACCAAACCAAATGTTCAAATCAAAACAACTCCAGGCAGTTGTCTCATTGTTAAGCCAATTAGGATACCCCGGAATAACACAGGGTAACGAACCTGTTGCACAATCTGGTAAACGTATACGTGTAGGCTTGGGATATCTTCTGTTTCCAACCTCGCTATATCTTCTGTTTCCAGCCTCGCTATATCTTCTGTTTCCTCGCTATATCTTCTGTTTCCAGCCTCGCTATATCTTGTGTTTCCAGCCTAGCTATATCTTCTGTTTCCAGCCTAGCTATATCTTCTGTTTCCAGCCTCGCTATATCTTCTGTTTCCAGCCTCGCTATATCTTCTGTTTCCAGCCTAGCTATATCTTCTGTTTCCATCCTCGCTATATCTTCTGTTTCCAGCCTCGCTATATCTTCTGTTTCCTCGCTATATCTTCTGTTTCCTCGCTATATCTTCTGTTTCTTCGCTATATCTTGTGTTTCCAGCCTCGCTATATCTTGTGTTTCCAGCCTCGCTATATCTTGTGTTTCCAGCCTCGCTATATCTTGTGTTTCCAGCCTCGCTATATCTTCTGTTTCCAGCCTCACTATATCTTCTGTTTCCAGCCTCGCTATATCTTCTGTTTCCAGCCTCGCTATATCTTCTGTTTCCAGCCTCGCTATATCTTGTGTTTCCAGCCTCGCTATATCTTCTGTTTCCAGCCTCGCTATATCTTCTGTTTCCAGCCTTGTTATATATTCTGTTTCCAGCCTCGCTATATCTTCTGTTTCCAGCCTCGCTATATCTTCTGTTTCCAGCCTCACTATATCTTCTGTTTCCAGCCTCACTATATCTTCTGTTTCCAGCCTCACTATATCTTCTGTTTCCAGCCTCACTATATCTTCTGTTTCCAGCTTCGCTATATCTTCTGTTTCTAGCCTTGTTATATCTTCTGTTTCCAGCCTCGCTATATCTTCTGTTTCCTCGCTATATCTTCTGTTTCCAGCCTCTCTATACCTTCTGTTTCCAGCCTCTCTATACCTTCTGTTTCTAGCCTCTCTATACCTTCTGTTTCCAGCCTCACTATATCTTCTGTTTCCAGCCTCACTATATCTTCTGTTTCTAGCCTTGCTATATCTTCTGTTTCTAGCCTTGTTATATCTTCTGTTTCCAGCCTCGCTATATCTTCTGTTTCCAGCCTCGCTATATCTTCTGTTTCCAGCCTCTTTATACCTTCTGTTTCCAGCCTCTCTATACCTTCTGTTTCCAGCCTCTCTATATCTTCTGTTTCCAGCCTCACTATATCTTCTGTTTCTAGCCTCGCTATACCTTCTGTTTCCAAGCCTCACTATACCTTCTGTTTCCAAGCCTCACTATACCTTCTGTTTCCAAGCCTCGCTATATCTTCTGTTTCTAGCCTTGCTATATCTTCTGTTTCCTCGCTATATCTTCTGTTTCCAGCCTCACTATACCTTCTGTTTCCAAGCCTCACTATACCTTCTATTTCCAAGCCTCACTATACCTTCTGTTTCCAGCCTCGCTATATCTTCTGTTTCTAGCCTCTCTATATCTTCTGTTTCCAGCCTCGCTATACCTTCTGTTTCCAAGCCTCACTATACCTTCTGTTTCCAGCCTCGCTATACCTTCTGTTTCCAAGCCTCACTATATCTTCTGTTTCTAGCCTCGCTATATCTTCTGTTTCCAGCCTCGCTATACCTTCTGTTTCCAAGCCTCACTATATCTTCTGTTTCCAGTCTTGCTATATCTTCTGTTTCTAGCCTCGCTATATCTTCTGTTTCCAACCTTGCTATACCTTCTGTTTCCAAGCCTCACTATACCTTCTGTTTCCAAGCCTCACTATACCTTCTGTTTCCAGCCTCGCTATACCTTCTGTTTCCTGCCTCGCTATACCTTCTGTTTTCAAGCCTCACTATATCTTCTGTTTCTAGCCTTGCTATATCTTCTGTATCCAGCCTCGCTATACCTTCTGTTTCCAGCCTCGCTATACCTTCTGTTTCCAACCTTGCTATATCTTCTGTTTCTAGCCTCGCTATATCTTCTGTTTCCAACCTTGCTATATCTTCTGTTTCTAGCCTCGCTATATCTTCTGTTTCCAACCTTGCTATATCTTCTGTTTCCAACCTTGCTATATCTTCTGTTTCTAGCCTCGCTATATCTTCTGTTTCCAGCCTCTCTATATCTTCTGTTTCCAGCCTCGCTATACCTTCTGTTTCCAAGCCTCACTATACCTTCTGTTTCCAAGCCTCGCTATATCTTCTGTTTCCAGTCTCGCTATGTCTTTTGTTTCCAGCCTCGCTATATCTTCTGTTTCCAGGCTCACTATATCTTCTGTTTCCAGGCTCACTGATATCGAGACTGTGTATTTAATTGTATTTGTCATGTCTAGGAAATAAAACCCTCGGTCTCCTGTCTTACTCTTTAGTCTTACAATGATCCAGAATAATCTAGATTAGAAATAGAGCTTTTAGAACTTATAGTGTTGAACTAGGTCTTTAAAAATGTCTCTCTTAAGAAATTATTACATATTTCAGAAACCTACTTGCTAAGAACTGTGCACAATTACCGGATACATGTCTACAGAGGCGACGACGTTTAGCATCTAAACCATCGCAGAATTCCACTATTAGAACATCTACATTGATAAACACCTCCGAGAGACCGGCAGTTCCTCTGACATCGCCTGTAATCACCAGCACGTCGTCGAATAAACCGTCTTCCATAGCTCGTAACATACCTCACACACAAAGCCGAAAGTCATCGTCATCTAGTTCCGGCTGTGATAAAGTAGACAGTACTGAACATGTGGAGATTGGTACTATTGACATTGCGAGTCACAATGCGATTTTAAAAGGTTCTGAAAATGTCAGCGGAAATTCCCAAGGTCAGACTTCTACCAATGGAAATGGGAATTCCCAAGGTCAGACTTCTACCAATGGAACTGGGAATTCCCTAGGTCAGATTTCTACCAATGGAAATGGGAATTCCCAGTGTCATAGTTCTTCCAACCCGAGTACTAATTCTTCAGAAGGGGAGAAGTCGACGGGCTCAAGAAGAAGGAAACGGAAAAGTAATATTCTTGCTGTTTTATATTCTTGCATCAAATTTCTTGCTTGTTATTCCCTGCTGTTTATCATTACTTATTGAATGTAAAATTATGGACAAAGAAACAGATTTTTAACCCTTTCCCTCATAGAATCACCTCTTGACACCATTACCAATACGACATACATTGACAATGTAGTAGCCAAACCAATGTTCATAATAATGGCCAGAATCTTGTGTAGTCCCAGTAATATCTATGGAGGTGTGATAGATATGGTGACTATTGTCACACTGCATATATAGTGACACTGCATGATAGCTAAATGGCTGTCGTTTGTATGGAGATATAATAGTATATTAACCTAAATCTCTATGAAGGAAAGGGTTAAATGGCTGTCGTTTGTATGGAGATATAATAGTATATTAACTTAAATCTCTATGAAGGAAAGGGTTAAATGGCTGTCGTTTGTATGGAGATATAATAGTATATTAACCTAAATCTCTATGAAGGAAAGTGTTAAATGACTGTCGTTTGTATGGAAATATAATAGTATATTAACCTAAATCTCTATGAAGGAAAGGGTTAACATTAATTCTTTAAAATGTAAATACAACACATTGGGAATCTGGAACTTGCTGCTTAATGCAGGTTAGCTGCTTAATGCAGGTTGGCTGCTTAATAGAGGGTGCCACTAACACAAGTGCAACTATATATAATTATGTATAATTATGTACAACATGTTGTTTGCATGATTGTATATTACAGTTAAACCTGTGTTAGTGGTCACCTTCATTAAGCAACCAACCTGTATTATGCAGCCAACTAAACTAGACTTCTGTTATATATAGGTTTGTTTTAAATTGTCAATAAACAGATCAAATGAATTTTTTATTAGACAACAGTCCTAAAGAAGGTTCAGGTCGAAAACGTCATCATACTGAGCCGAGTTGTGTAGCGGTGTTAGGAGAGTCGTCGCGGCGGAGACGAGGGACATCGTTGAGCATCTCGTATGGAGACGATGGAGATAAAGGCAGCTATCCATGGTACTTCCAGCTCGAGCTCGGAGATTCTCTTAGTGATGATGGGGAGAGTGAGGTGCTCAGTGTTCAGGTAATGAGGGGTCAGTGTTAAATGCTGAGGTGGATCCAGGATCAGTGTTAATGCTGGGGTGGATCCAGGACCAGTGTTAATGCTGGGGTGGTTCCAGGATCAGTGTTAATGCTGGGGTGGTTCCAGGATCAGTGTTAATGCTGGGGTGGATCCAGGATCAGTGTTAAATGCTGGGGTGGATCCAGGATCAGTGTTAATGCTGGGGTGGATCCAGGACCAGTGTTAATGCTGGGGTGGATCCAGGATCAGTGTTAAATGCTGGGGTTGGTCCAGGATCAGCATTATGCAGGGGTGGATCCAGGATCGGTGGATAAAAAGGGGTTGTTCATGGATCAGTGATAATGCTGGGATGGATCTATTATCAGTGTTAATGCAGGGGTGGATCCAGGATCATTGTTATTGTTGGGTTGGTTCATTTGAAGATCTGCCCTGGTTTTTGTTAAATTAGTATGTATATATATGTGACACTGAAATGGGAATATAAAGGAAAATAATTTATCAATAATGAGGCATTCAAAATTGTAACCTAAAATCTCTTGTTTATTATTGTTGACAAATGCAAATATGTATTGCCTTGTTTCTTTGGAACAGTGTCTTTACAACCTTAATTTTATCTCGCTTGAGACCTCTTTCCTGGTGGAATCTATCGCTATGAGGGAGATGAGACCTCTTTCCTGGTGGAATCTATCTCTATGAGGGAGATGAGACCTCTTTCCTGGTGGAATCTATCGCTATGAGGGAGATGAGACCTCTTTCCTGGTGGAATCTATCTCTATGAGGGAGATGAGACCTCTTTCCTGATGGAATCTATCGCTATGAGGGAGATGAGACCTCTTTCCTGGTGGAATCATCTCTATGAGGGAGATGAGACCTCTTTCCTGGTGGAATCTATCTCTATGTGGGAGATGAGACCTCTTTCCTGGTGGAATATATCTCTATGTGGGAGATGAGACCTCTTTCCTGGTGGAATCTATCTCTATGTGGGAGATGAGACCTCTTTCCTGGTGGAATCTATTTCTATGAGACCTCTTTCCTGGTGGAATCTATCTCTATGTGGGAGATGAGACCTCTTTCCTGGTGGAATCTATCTCTATGAGGGAGATGAGACCTCTTTCCTTGTGGAATGTATCTCTATGAGGGAGATGAGACCTCTTTCCTGGTGGAATGTATCTCTATGAGGGAGATGAGACCTCTTTCCTGGTGGAATCTAACTCTATGAGGGAGATGAGACCTCTTTCCTGGTGGAATCTATTTCTATGAGACCTCTTTCCTGGTGGAATCTATCTCTATGTGGGAGATGAGACCTCTTTCCTGGTGGAATCTATCTCTATGTGGGAGATGAGACCTCTTTCCTGGTGGAATCTATCTCTATGTGGGAGATGAGACCTCTTTCCTGATGGAATATATCGCTATGTGGGAGATGAGATCTCTTTCCTGGTGGAATCTATCTCTATGAGGGAGATGAGACCTCTTTCCTTGTGGAATCTATCTCTATGTGGGAGATGAGACCTCTTTCCTGGTGGAATCATCTCTATGTGGGAGATGAGACCTCTTTCCTGGTGAAATCTATTTCTATGAGACCTCTTTCCTTGTGGAATGTATCTCTATGCGGGAGATGAGACCTCTTTCATTGTGGAATGTATCTCTATGAGGGAGATTAGATCTCTTTCCTTGTGGAATCTATCTATATGAGGGAGATGAGACCTCTTTCCTTGTGGAATCTATCTCTATGTGGGAGATGAGACCTCTTTCCTGGTGGAATCATCTCTATGTGGGAGATGAGACCTCTTTCCTGGTGAAATCTATTTCTATGAGACCTCTTTCCTTGTGGAATGTATCTCTATGCGGGAGATGAGACCTCTTTCATTGTGGAATGTATCTCTATGAGGGAGATTAGATCTCTTTCCTTGTGGAATCTATCTATATGAGGGAGATGAGACCTCTTTCCTGGTGGAATCTAACTCTATGAGGGAGATGAGACCTCTTTCCTGGTGGAATCTATCTCTATGAGGGAGATGAGACCTCTTTCCTGGTGGAATCTATCTCTATGTGGGAGATGAGAGCTCTTTCCTGGTGAAATCTATCTCTATGAGGGAGATGAGACCTCTTTCCTGGTGGAATCTATCTCTATGTGGGAGATGAGAGCTCTTTCCTGGTGAAATCTATCTATATGAGGGAGATGAGACCTCTTTCCTGGTGGAATCTATCTCTATGAGGGAGATGAGACCTCTTTCCTGGTGGAATCTATCTCTATGAGGGAGATGAGACCTCTTTCCTGGTGGAATCTATCTCTATGTGGGAGATGAGACCTCTTTCCTGGTGGAATCTATCTCTATGTGGGAGATGAGACCTCTTTCCTGGTGGAATCTATCTCTATGTGGGAGATGAGACCTCTTTCCTGGTGGAATCTATCTCTATGAGGGAGATGAGACCTCTTTCCTGGTGGAATCTATCTCTATGTGGGAGATGAGACCTCTTTCCTGGTGGAATCTATCTCTATGTGGGAGATGAGACCTCTTTCCTGGTGGAATCTATCTCTATGTGGGAGATGAGACCTCTTTCCTGGTGGAATCTATCTCTATGTGGGAGATGAGACCTCTTTCCTGGTGGAATCTATCTCTATGAGGGAGATGAGACCTCTTTCCTGGTGGAATCTATCTCTATGTGGGAGATGAGACCTCTTTCCTGGTGGAATCTATCTCTATGAGGGAGATGAGACCTCTTTCCTGGTGGAATCTATCTCTATGTGGGAGATGAGACCTCTTTCCTGGTGGAATCTATCTCTATGTGGGAGATGAGACCTCTTTCCTGGTGGAATCTATCTCTATGTGGGAGATGAGACCTCTTTCCTGGTGGAATCTATCTCTATGTGGGAGATGAGACCTCTTTCCTGGTGGAATCTATCTCTATGAGGGAGATGAGACCTCTTTCCTGGTGGAATCTATCTCTATGTGGGAGATGAGACCTCTTTCCTGGTGGAATCTATCTCTATGAGGGAGATGAGACCTCTTTCCTGGTGGAATCTATCTCTATGTGGGAGATGAGACCTCTTTCCTGGTGGAATCTATATATCTAATATATCGGAATGCAGCACATTCCAAGTAAATGAATACATATCGGAATGCAGCACATTCCAAGTAAATGAATATATCGGAATGCAGGACATTCCAAGTAAATGAATATATCGGAATACAGGACATTCCAAGTAAATGAATATATCGGAATGCAGGACATTCCAAGTAAATGAATATATCGGAATGCAGCAAGTAATTCCAAGTACATGTAAGCACATAATGAGACTTAAATATGGGCCATTCGTACATGTATTTCAGGACAAGGAAACTGTGATTGTGCAGGATTCTACTGATGACCTCTGGTTCCTTGAAGAGGATTCTATTGCTGTTGAGGTGCCTTCAGACACAGACTTCTCCATTGAGTATGATGTTGAGTCAGATATATCACCAGCAACTGAATCTGACCAGAGTTCTGTACGTTCCGGAGAGGTAATACATTGTGAGGCGGACATGGACGACTAATGTTGCTGTCCAACCCTCTTTCCTTATATAATATATATATATATCAATGATTGCGTACAATGTGTTGATAATAAATATGTGCATTCAGTAATATGTATGTAGATGCAGCATTATTCATACTTTATCTATACCGGTTTAAAGTTTATTTACTTAACGATCGCGAAACAAGCTTCAACAACTATATTAGTGACTTTCATGTGGTCATTCGTGTTGGAGGAAACTGGAGTACCCGGAGAAAATGCACCTCTCCGATCTGGCAACCGTCGTACCTTCTCTCATACTTCCTGTTCCGTGGATCGAACCCGGGATGCATGGATGAGAAGCGAGTGTAATAACCGCTGCGCTACTTGGACAGTCGGTTTATGTTCTGTCGGTTTCTATTTTGTGGACCTAATATGTTGGTGTCACTTTAATCCCAAATAGAAACAAATAGATATCTGAAGCGTCATAGTTTTGCTGCATCTCCGCGATTCCAGGGTGATGGTAATGTGACAACTTTGGTTCCATACTTCATATTATATTTGGATGTAGAGCTGTAAGGATACACTGTGGATGATATTGTTTTGCAGGGTGGTTTCCTGGCTGTCTGTAAGGATACACTGTGGATGATATTGTTTTACAGGGTGGTTTCCTTGTTGTCTGTAAGGAGAGTGTAGAGCTGTAAGGATACACTGTGGATGATATTGTTTTACAGGGTGGTTTCCTGGCTGTCTGTAAGGAGAGTGTAGAGCTGTAAGGATACACAGTGGATGATATTGTTTTACAGGGTGGTTTCCTTGTTGTCTGTAAGGAGAGTGTAGAGCTGTAAGGATACACTGTGGATGATATTGTTTTACAGGGTGGTTTCCTGGTTGTCTGTAAGGATACACTGTGGATGATATTGTTTTGCAGGGTGGTTTCCTGGCTGTCTGTAAGGATACACTGTGGATGATATTGTTTTACAGGGTGGTTTCCTGGCTGTCTGTAAGGATACACTGTGGATGATATTGTTTTACAGGGTGGTTTCCTGGCTGTCTGTAAGGAGAGTGTAGAGCTGTAAGGATACACAGTGGATGATATTGTTTTACAGGGTGGTTTCCTTGTTGTCTGTAAGGAGAGTGTAGAGCTGTAAGGATACACTGTGGATGATATTGTTTTACAGGGTGGTTTCCTGGTTGTCTGTAAGGATACACTGTGGATGATATTGTTTTGCAGGGTGGTTTCCTGGCTGTCTGTAAGGATACACTGTGGATGATATTGTTTTACAGGGTGGTTTCCTGGCTGTCTGTAAGGATACACTGTGGATGATATTGTTTTACAGGGTGGTTTCCTGGCTGTCTGTAAGGAGAGTGTAGAGCTGTAAGGATACACAGTGGATGATATTGTTTTACAGGGTGGTTTCCTTGTTGTCTGTAAGGAGAGTGTAGAGCTGTAAGGATACACAGTGGATGATATTGTTTTACAGGGTGGTTTCCTGGCTGTCTGTAAGGAGAGTGTAGAGCTGTAAGGATACACAGTGGATGATATTGTTTTACAGGGTGGTTTCCTTGTTGTCTGTAAGGAGAGTGTAGAGCTGTAAGGATACACAGTGGATGATATTGTGTTACAGGGTGGTTTCCTTGTTGTCTGTAAGGAGAGTGTAGAGCTGTAAGGATACACTGTGGATGATATTGTTTTACAGGGTGGTTTCCTGGCTGTCTGTAAGGAGAGTGTAGAGCTGTAAGGATACACTATGGATGATAATTGTTTTACAGGGTGGTTTCCTGGTTGTCTGTAAGGAGAGTGATGTGGAGTTCTTTGCTGACTGCAGCGATTCCGACAGTAACGAAGGTGACAAGGAACTTACCGAGGCTGTATGTACTGTTTACATTGCTATTATGAATGACTACATTGGACAGCCTAATGATTTAATCATTATTTTTTCATTTTAGTTTATACAAATTTATTTTAGCTTGATTGCAAAACAAGTTCTTACAACTTATATTAATCATTCTCGAGACCTCATTCCTGAAGGAATCCATCGCCACGGGGGAGAGAGAAGAGGCAACGTGGAATTTAAATGCCTTGCCTAAGGGCACAATCTTAACGGCTCCAGCAAGGATCAAACTCCGGACCTTTTGCACCTGAAGCGAACGCTCATCCACTGCGCTATCGCGATTAACCATTTGCAGATTTTAATGCTTGGTGAGACTATGACTTCATCGTTTCTGTTATTTATCTATTATAATGGAATTTCATACACAGATAGCAAAATGAAGTTACTGTTTCTAGCTGTACATTATTGATATGCCACTGAAAATTAACAATTTGTTTCCATTTTTCTAAGTATACAAATGTTAGTTTTATTTATATTAATCTTCAACACCATTTAATGCATTACACATATAATTATTTGGTAAACATATGTGTGGATGCTTGTTGACAACAAAAAGACATTAAAAAGTGTAAATACGGTGAATTGGTTAAAAAGGTGTATCGAGTGACCAATCTCTACTTACTATTGTTGCTTTTATTTGATGGGATATTTGATTACGGGGTTATTAGTAGGGATGGGACTGAATAGCTAAATGGCATTCGAATATTCAAATGTGGTATTCGAATATTTGAACGTGGTATTCGAATAGTTTTCGAATATACGATGAATATTTCACATCAAAACCTAACTTTTTCCAACCTGACCTCTGGTGAATACCTTGTGAACTTCTATTGACATAGATTTAGTTAATGCTTCTAAAACAAACCATGTACAAAGTCACGACGCCTGAGGTCGCGTGAGATTGGGAACAGGTAGCCAAGTTTTTCGCACCTGAGGAGCTACAAATCAGTGGACTTTATGTATTAAAATAGTTAGATATAACCAATATTGAACTGAACAACAACTGAAAATAAGTTTTTTAATTTTGTTTTTGTATTCGAATACCGAAATAGGATTGGAATATTCAGTCAGGTATTTGAATATTTTGTCCCATCCCTACTTATTTGTATTAGCAATACATACCAGGTCTTGTTTCGTTTAAATTTACCGTATTTATAGCGTATTAATTTATATTTATATAGATATATATTGAACTAGCTTCGAACAAATTGTGACCATTTCAAATTGTGTCTATTTTTCCTGCATTTGAAGCAACGTCTTTTTCGATTTCGATCCAAATAATTTATAAATGATTCAAACTTTGGCAGGGTTTTATTATATTTCATATTAGAGATAAAGTATTTGCACAGAATTATTATAAACTTTATTGTTTTCGTAAACAGATGTCTTTAAAGTGTAGGGAATTATTTATACCAAGTTTCAAGTTTCAAATTTATTGGCATAATCAGCAACTATATTGCCACGATAGAAATAAGGCAAAGACATCACAAAAATTGTTACATTTATACATATATAAACAAAATACAATACATTTAAGATACAGTAGTAATTGACAGGGTATTACTACGTATTTACATAGCTTCTTTGATGTACTTTCAAACATTTATCAAATATTTTTGAATTTTGCATGACATGATAGATATAAATTTATTCATTAATGGCCATGCAGTAAATGCATATATGCTATATAGTCAATGTGTTTTCTACCTGCAGGATAATTGGTGTTGTTCAGCGTGTGAACAGATAAACCCTCCGGTACAAAGGTACTGCAGTAAATGCTGGAAATTGAGAGCAGACTGGTTAGAATCTCAACATGCTGATGACCTTGATAGAAAAAAATCTGACCGCAATTCAGGATTAAAAGAAAAAAATGAAAAACGTACTAATAGTGCTATAGAATTGTGTATGAGTCAATATGGTGGTAATGTAAACCAGGCAATAGTTGGTTTGGGGAGAGAGAAGGACAAGGGTTTGCAGTTGTTCGGCGCAGCAAAGAATTTGAGCAGCGATCCGACAGACTCCGGACTCGGGAACCTGAGTTCAACAATGCCTTCTAGTCAGGAGACGGTCGTCTCGGGTATCTCAGTCCCCAAGAGCGATTCCGGTTTCTATGAAAAGAGTGACCCGAAGTCATTGCAAACTCCATCCTTAGTGGCTACTTGGCTAAACAATACGGTAATGCACGAATCTCGTGGAATGGAATCTCGCTACTCATTTTCTAACATTCAGTTGAAAGACGGTTCTGTTTCATCTGCAGGATCTCAGAGTGCCAAAAGTGCTGACGATTTTGTGTATGGTAATGACGATGCCAAGGTCGCCGCAGATGTCAAGGTCGTAGGACCTACGGTAGATGACCCCTGTATGATTTGTTTGTCTCGTCCAAAGATTGCGAGCATTATTCATGGTAGTTCAGGGCATCAAGTGTGTTGCTTTACATGTGCTAAGCGATTGAAACGACGCGGTAAATTATGCCCTGTTTGTAGAAGACCCATCCAGAAAGTTGTTAAAAATTATTATCTGTAATATGTTAACTATTGTGTTCAACAACACAGACAGACACTGAGACAGACACTGAGACAGACACTGAGACAGACACTGAGACAGACACTGAGACAGACACTGAGACAGACACTGAGACAGGCACTGAGACAGACACTGAGACAGGCACTGAGACAGACACTGAGACACACTGAGACAGACACTGAGACAGACACTGAGACATACACTGAGACAGACACTGAGACAGACACTGAGACAGGCACTGAGACAGACACTGAGACAGACACTGAGACAGGCACTGAGACAGGCACTGAGACAGACACTGAGACAGACACTGAGACAGGCACTGAGACAGACACTGAGACAGGCACTGAGACAGGCACTGAGACAGACACTGAGACAGACACTGAGACAGGCACTGAGACAGACACTGAGACAGACACTGAGACAGGCACTGAGACAGACACTGAGACAGGCACTGAGACAGACACTGAGACAGGCACCGAGACAGGCGTATTATAATCCTGTTCTGGTTGGATGAGTTTTGGCTGATTTATGGCCCTTTGAACATTTTTATAAAACAAAGCTTGTCTGCGCTTAATCTTCAAAATCCCTTGGCAATCAGTAATATGTTTAGTTGGGTACAGTTATAGTTGGATGATTATTGGTAGCAGGGCTTCTAAACTTTTCAAAACCATATCGGTCCAGGCCGAAATCGGACCCCCTCCCCCCCCACATGTCATTCTGATCTTTTTGCGGACATTTCTATCCCCCCCCCCCCTAGTTTGTTTATATCTAACACTAAAAATAAATTACAATTTGTCTCAGAATATTGTCAATGACTAGGAATTGTCTCCTTTGGATTAGCATTTTCATGTTTCTTTAAATTTTGACAGTGATTAACATTTTCCATAATATTTCCCGCTTTATATTTGTATATTTTGTATTTGTAATAACCAATTTTATCATTCTTCAAATTAGAAAACTTGATCACTTTGTAAGTATATTAACTGTATCAGACCGAAAATTAATTTCACCACTTTTGGGCCTCCTATAAATAAACAGATTGTGCATACGCATGGTGGTAACACGCTGGACTGGTAATCCAGGGATTGCATGTTCGATCCCCCATCTGACTCTAATAAAATTAACTGTCTTTCAGATGGGACTTTAAACCGAGGTCTCGTGTCGGTGCTGTACACCGTGCATGTAAAAGAACCAGAGGAGACTCTGGAATGGGTCGCTGTCTGTATCATTGCACTATCTTCCATAAATCTAAAATAACTAATCTCTTCAGGAGGTGTCGCTCATATGGGCAACCGGTAGCGACGATAAATAAACATAAAACACACAAGCTCATGGTGCACACATGTGCCCCCCCCCCCAGTTTTTATAGACAGTTAGTATGTTTAACTTGCCTGTCTTGAAGTCACCAGTCAGTATGAATATATACATAATGTACATTTATCGCATAACTTTGCTTATATTCAGAGTATTATAGCTATCACATATTTTCTTATATCAACACACGTGTAATAATGGACGTAACTTTTATTGTAACTGGACGAATTCTGATTTGTTGAGAAAATAATAAAACTTTAAATTATGCATATTTTTAGGGAAATTGGTATAATAACATTAAAGCAGCATTACATCGTATGAAATAAAAGATATTTGAAAAAATTTGCGTATGGGTAGCAATGCTGCTACACATTCTAACATTATACTTTGTATGCTTATGTTCATTTGGTAAACAGTGTTTTTTTGCGATAAAACAAACTCAAAACCGAAAGTAGGACTTTCAGAGTCGATCGGTCACGCACTTGTTTACAACTGGAATGCACCGTCCGCACTTGTTTACATTCGGAATGCATCGTCCCCATTTGTCCCACAAAGTCTTTTTAATTAAATTACTTGATATGTTGATTCATACCTCTGTTATCTAAGTCTTTTAGGGACATTTCTACATCCCTGCGAGGGGTTCGACATTAGAGGAAGATAGATAGATAGTCTTTCATGTTCAAAATATATACGTTGTTTTCTTCATCCTCTATTGTTTCACGCATGCGCGTTGTGCGTGTTTACATTTCGTGTGTTGATACACAAATTCGCGTATACGACGGTTTAAATTTATTGGAATTTTATCGTTTCTGAGCGACTATTTCGATTTTTGTAAACACACGCACATTAGTATTTATATTTTACCCAAAACATCCTTTATTACGATGTAATGCTGCTTTAAGACAAACAACAGTTTAATGTAAATCTCCATGTAATTATGACGCTGTCATGACAATTTACGGTGACACTTGGCGCCAAAATAAAGTAGCAACATTATTTATTAAACCGAACCAAAAGGCCTGTTTCATGGCATTATTCCAAAACGAGTTTCATAAAATCTGGTATGAAATCATCACGAGTGTAAGATCCTTTTATCACATTACCACAGTACCATTACCACAGTACCATTACCACAGCACCATTACCACAGCACCATTACCACAGCACCATTACCACAGCACCATTACCACAGCACCATTACCACAGTACCATTACCACAGCACCATTACCACAGCACCATTACCACAGCACCATTACCACAGCACCATTACCACAGCACCATTACCACAGCACCATTACCACAGCACCATTACCACAGCACCATTACCACAGCACCATTACCACAGCACCATTACCACAGCACCATTACCACAGCACCATTACCACAGCACCATTACCACAGCACCATTACCACAGCACATTACCACAGTACCATTACCACAGCACCATTACCACAGCCATTACACAGTACCATACCACAGCACCATTACCACAGCACCATTACCACAGTACCATTACCACAGCACCATTACCACGCACCATTACCACAGTACCATTACCACAGCACCATTACACAGCACCATTACACAGTACCATCCACAGACCATTACCACAGTACCATTACCACAGCGCCATTACCACAGCACCATTACCACAGTACCATTACCACAGTACCATTACCACAGCACCATTACCACAGTACCATTACCACAGTACCATTACCACAGCGCCATTACCACAGCACCATTACCACAGCACCATTACCACAGTACCATTACCACAGCGCCATTACCACAGCACCATTACCACAGCACCATTACCACAGCACCATTACCA
>CM026386.1:45896369-45943232 GCA_014843695.1 Archivesica marissinica
CAATGTCAATGCCGGTAAGCCAATGTCAATGCCGGTAAGCCAATGTCAATGCGGTAAGCCAATGTCAATGCCGGTAAGCCAATGCCGGTAAGCCAATGTCAATGCCGATAAGCCAATGTCAATGCCGGTAATCCAATGTATGTCAATGCCGGTAAGCCAATGTCTATGCCGGTAAGCCAATGTCTATGCCGGTAAGCCAATGTCTATGCCGATAAGCCAATGTCAATGCCGGTAAGCCAATGTCAATGCCGGTAAGCCAATGTCAATGCCGGTAAGCCAATGTCACAATGTCAATGCCGGTAAGCCAATGTCAATGCCGGTAAGCCAATGTCAATGCCGGTAAGCCAATGTCTATGACGGTAAGCCAATGTCAATGCCGGTAAGCCAATGTATATGCCGGTAAACCAATTTCTATGCTGGTAAGCCAATGTCTATGCCGGTAAGCTATGTCGGTAAGCCAATGTCTATGCCGGTAAGCCAATGTCAATGCCGGTAAGCCAATGTCAATGCCGATAAGCCAATGTCTATACCGGTAAGCCAATGTCAATACCGGTAAGCCAATGTCTATGCCGGTAAGCCAATGTCAATGCCGGTATGCCAATGTCAATGCCGGTAAGCCAATGTCTATGCCGGTAAGCTATGCCGGTAAGCTATGCCGGTAAGCCAATGTCTATGCCGGTAAGCCAATGTCAATGCCGGTAAGCCAATGTCAATGCCGATAAGCCAATGTCTATGCCGGTAGGCCAATGTCAATACCGGTAAGCCAATGTCTATGCCGGTAAGCCAATGTCAATGCCGGTAAGCCAATGTCTTTGCCGGTAAGCCAATGTCAATGCCGGTAAGCCAATGGCAATGCCGGTATGCCAATGTCAATGCCGATAAGCCAATGTCAATGCCGGTAAGCCAATGTCAATGCCGGTAAGCCAATGTCAATGCCGGTAAGCCATTATCAATGTCGGTAAGCCAATGTCAATACCGGTAAGCCAATTTATATGCCGGTAAGTCAATGCCGGTAAGCCAATGTCAATGCCGGTAAGCCAATGTCAATGCCGGTAAGCCATTGTCAATGCTGGTACGCCAATGTCAATACCGGTAAGCCAATTTCTATGCCGGTAAGCCAATGTCAATGCCGGTAAGCCAATGCCGGTAAGTCAATGTCAATGCCGGTAAGCCAATGTCAATGCCGGTAAGCCAATGTCAATGCCGGTAAGCCAATGTCAATGCCGGTAAGCCAATGTCAATGCCGGTAAGCCAATGTCAATGCGGTAAGCCAATGCAGCAACCAACAATGTCAATGCCGGTAAGCCAATGCCGGTAAGCCAATGTCAATGCCGATAAGCCAATGTCAATGCCGGTAATCCAATGTATGTCAATGCCGGTAAGCCAATGTCTATGCCGGTAAGCCAATGTCTATGCCGGTAAGCCAATGTCTATGCCGATAAGCCAATGTCAATGCCGGTAAGCCAATGTCAATGCCGGTAAGCCAATAGCTATGCCTGTAAGCCAATGTCTATGCCGGTAAGCCAATGCAATGCCGGTAAGCCAATGTCAATGCCGGTAAGCCAATGTCAATGCCGGTATGCCAATGTCAATGCCGGTAAGCCAATAGCTATGCCTGTAAGCCAATGTCTATGCCGGTAAGCCAATGCATATGCCGGTAAGCCAATGTCAATGCCGGTAAGCCAATGTCAATGCCGGTATGCCAATGTCAATGCCGGTAAGCCACTGTCTATGCCGGTAAGCTATGCCGGTAGGCCAATGTCTATGCCGGTAAGCCAATATCAATGCCGGTAAGCCAATGTCAATGCCGGTAAGCCAATGTCAATGCCGGTAATCTCCGGCACAATCCCGGAGAAATGACGGGTATGTTAGACATTATATGTATCTCATAGTAGGCATATAGTGCAAGCTGCAGAAAACGTTCAACGTCGAGGCGCGTTCAGGACTTGTTCGTTTACATGTCCGGTGTATTGAGACGCATACACGAGACCTCGGATTATGATCCCATCTAAATATATAGAGGAATATAATATATGAATATCTTATTAGGGTAAGATGGGTAATCGTGCTAACCACTGGACTACTGATCCGTCTTAACCCTTTGCACGCTAGCGGCAGATAAAACCACGCTTGCAAACAGCATAGAGCCGTCTGATCAGGCTCTCTGTTGTTTGCTATTCGGATAGTGGAGCTAAACATTTGGCTGAATAGCAAACAACATAGATTATGATCAGTCTGGATCGATGTTGTTTGCAAATGTGATTGTATTTACTCAGCAGGCAACTACTTAATGTATTTTCCTTGATTCTGTATCATGTCTAATATGGAGTTAGACTGTCTCACTGCGCATGCCCGATACATTAGCTAATGGAGTTGCAAATGGCTGAATAGACGTACCGTGCTCCTCTACTAGGCATGTGTGTTGAAATGCGTGACTCTTCTGAAAGGTAAATGTAATTCTGTAAACATTCAATACAGTGACAAGAAATTCACTGATGCAAAGCATCAAAGGCGCCACAAAATAGGTGTACACCTAAAAGACATGCCAGGGTAGTGCTATATGTAAAATAGACGAAGACGCTTAAAAAAAGGTTTTTGACAACTATAGGTTTTGACATTTCACGGTATATATACATTAATTTTGGAATTATTTTTCAACAATGTTTCCTATGTTTCTTTCCAATTGACTAGCCAATAGTTATACTGCTGATGTATATTTGCATTCAGTGGTTAGTTTAAACTTTATTTATTTTACAACGATTGCGAAGCAAGTTCTAACAACTTATATTAATCACTCACGTTGGCGCGGATGAAAGCGTAAATGTAGTCATTCCTGTAGGAGGAAACCGGAGTACCCGGAGAAAACCAGGTTGCACTGGTGAGAAGCGAGCGTGCTAACCACTACGCTAATCGGACATCCTTCAGTGGTTAACATAACGTTACCTTATTACCATTGTAAATAACAAAATAAATGTGGCTACGACATCCGACGTCAGTGTCAAACTACCCCCATCCATTGGCCTAGACCAATGTATGTCATTTTATATATTCAGCTATAAAGTATAAACATATGGAAATGTCATGACATGTTTGAGAGACATACTGTTGTTGTGAATTGAATTAACAGGGTGATGTTATTAACAGTGTACTGGTCACTAATGGCGAAATAATAAGAGCCGGGTTTTATAATTGATGTGATTGTTCTATATCTATGCACAGTACTATTAATACTATTTAAAGCGACACTATGCATGGCTACTTGACACTGATATAACGAGTATTGCTTACCCTAACTTTCGGTAAGTATTTATATTCACTTTGATATGCCCAAACTAAAATGTATCAGTGAAATTTCAATAACTTTGGATGAGCAAATGAGATCAACAATTGTCTATGTAACTAATTAATTTGTTTTGCTTCGGGCCCTTTTTTTGCTTCGGGTCCCTTGTGTAACTAATTTATTAGTGATAATAACCGAGTGTAGTCACACTGAAAAGATACATTAAATTTTGGAACTATTCACTATTTACTTTAATATCACTTCACATTATTTTGATAACTTTGAACTAATAGATCTTCAGGACAGGTACCAGGGCACAATCGTAACGGCTCCAGCGGGGCTCTAACTCCGGACCTTACGTGGCTAGTTTCATATCAGCATATGTATCGAACCGAGGTAACTGGATCTCAGGCTGACATCGAAGGTCGAAGGATGATATCAAGTTATTGAGGATTGATACCTAGACTGGAATGAAACTAGCTACGTAATGAACTCTAAATACGAAAAAGCTGTCAGTCGCTTGCGGAGGATGGAGGTTCTACATAGGACATATGGGTGGTCTTCTCCACCGCAACAGACTGTTACCACTGGACTACAGATCCGTCTGTGTGTGCGACAATGTTCCTTGGTTCGCCTTTTATACCTCAAAGTGACAAAGAGCAGATACACGGGCACGGGCACATTCTCGCCTATGAAGTATAAGTATACCTTTCCGGGCCTTTCTGTTCTTTATATATGTAGCTGCTAATACAACAATCAATGTGAGGCAGACGATTGTTGTAAATCCTGCGTATATATATAGATCTCTCTTCGAACTGCCAGACCCATTCCTAGCACATGTCTGTGCCTCTGAAAGAAAGTGTGTGATTTACGTTTATGTATCGTCGCTACCGCTTGCCCATATGAGCGGCGCCTCCTGAAGAGATTAGTCATTTTAGAATTTGGAGGATAGTTCAATGATATAGACAGAGATAGACCCATTCCGTGATTTACGTTTATTTATCGTCGCTACCGCTTGCCCATATGAGCGGCGCCTCCTGAAGAGATTAGTCATTTTAGAATTTGGAGGATAGTGCAATGATATATATATATAGAGATAGACCCATTCCATTTCTGATCATGTCATTTTGCCAGAAGTTAAGAAGTGAAAAATCGATAGACTGGAACCCATGACGATTTTTCACTTTTTAACTTCTGGCAAAATGACACTAGAATCCAGACTAGAAGCCTTCCTCCACCAACCACTAGATATCGGTGAAGCATTAAACCCAAAAGTTAAAGTATTTACCGAAGACATTAACTGTGAGCTTTTTCTGCTTCATTCCAAATTGATGTCGTGCCTGACAGGAAAATACACGAATCGTGTTATCATTTGTCCGAATGTCTATTACACAGCCTGGTGTATCGGTGCACTGTGCGTCTTCCGTGGTTCCAGTACTGCTATGTTCAGTCCATGTGATGTTAGAGGGTGGATAACTATTAGCCGAGCAGTTCACGTACACTCGTCCACCTTTTGGAATATTAATCGTAGTTCCAGTTGTGTTGAATTCAATCTCGTCTGCATCTGTAATATGTAATGTATGAACACCCTCCAATTTATATAGTATTATATTAGTCAAGGACTAAACTCGGCTGTCCGATCAGCGCAGTGGTTAGCGTGCTCGCTTCTCATCAATGCAACCCGGGTTCGATCCATGACATACATATTTATACATGGTTTATGAGTTATGATTTAAGTTTATACAAATTTATTTTAATTAGCTCAATTGCGAAACAAGTTCCTACAACTTATATTAATCACTCTCGAGACATCATTCCTGATTGAATCCATCGCGACGAGGGAGAGAGAAGAGGTAATGTGGATGATTAAAGTATACAGCTTAAGGATATCACAATAAACGAAGCTGAACGATCCAAGAATTAACTGAACAATAAACTGTTAATAAAGGAACTCATAAAATGTTATTAATTTTAGCGGATCGCTTAGCTAACATATTAACACGCACGCACGCACGCACGCACGCACGCACGCACGCGCTCACGCACGCACACACCCTGCATAAGGGTACACTAGTAACGGCTATAACTGGGCGCGAACTATGGGCGTTCACACCTGAAGCAAACGAACTACCAAGTGCTGTGTTATCACGACTTCCATTGTTGACACTAGTAAGATAAGATGACTTACATGGTACTTGTATAATGTGCGTGTCGTTCATGGTGACGTTAAATTGTCTACATTCTGCTGTGCAGACAACTTCTCTTCCAATATCTGCCTTGTTGACGTTTATTATTGCTTCGTACCACGAGTCACGTCCGCCTTTAACGTTTTTAGTGTTGATAAGGTGTCTCTGCTCAATAATAAGTCCAGCTGAAGCTCTCCAATTTGCTTTGCATGTCGGATTTGCATTGCGCAGAACACATTTGAATTTCTGTTGATATGACTGTTTTTCTTCAGTATATGGTGTTATCGGCATGGACAATACTGCCACCTGGTCTGGGGGAACTATTCAAACAGACAGTGAATTATACAAATGCATTGTGAGACATTGCGCATGTGCAAGAGTCTGGCTTCGTAAACTTACCATTGCGCAGAATAAGTTTGCACAATCAATTAACTATCAGTGGCACTGGACTCCAGCTGTTGTTGGTAGATGAAGCGTCCCCAAGCCACCGGGATAGCTTCCTGACATATGCGGGATGTATCAGATAAAGATGCTAGTGTTCACAAATATGATGACATTCTCAAAATTGCAATTATATTTACTGACTAAAACATTATGGTTTACGACACTCGATTCGGCTTCTGCTTCAGTGCAGAATCTGAACAAAAGTTGTAACTAAACATGCTGTTTACGACATTCAATGCAAAATCTAACAAAAGTTGTAACTACACCTACTGTTTACGACATTCAATGCAAAATCTTAACATAAGTTGTAACTACACATACTGTTTACGACATTCAATGCAACATCTTAACATAAGTTGTAACTACACATACTGTTTACGACATTCAATGCAACATCTTAACATAAGTTGTAACTACACCTACTGTTTACGACATTTAATGCAAAATCGTAACACAAGTTGTAACTACACCTACTGTTTACGACATTCAATGCAAAATCTTAACAAAAGTTATAACTACACATGTATACTGTTTACGACATTCAATGCAAAATATTAACAACAGTTGTAATCTTACAAATATTGTTTACGACAGTCAATACAGACGTTATAATTACAAACATTGTTTACGACACTCAAGGCAGAATCTGTGCAAATGTTGTAGTGACAAATCTTGTTTAGTTTATACAAATTTATTTTAGCTCGATTGCGAAACAAATTCTTACAACTTATATTAATCACTCTCGAGATCTCATTCCTGATGGAATCCATCGCCACGAGGGAGAGAGAAGAGGCAACGTGGAATTTAAATGCCTTGCCTAAGGGTACAATCGTAACGGCTCCAGCGGGGCTCGAACTCCTGACATTTCGCACCTGAGGCGAACGTGCATCCACTGTGCTATCACGACTTCCACAAACAAATCTTGCTTAACCCCAAGGTACTGACATGGACTGGTGCATGATATTTTTAGACCAATAAATTAATAAGAAAATTACATTTGGACCAGTTCATTTATCAAAATGGGTAATATTTGTCTAAAAATAATAATATTACTGGCAAAAAGTGCAGATCCTGATGAGACGGCTCGTCATCTGGATCTACACTTTTTTGTAAATCTATTTAGAGGCCTGTGGTGTTGAAAGGGTTAAAACATTAATGTCATGTGCAGCTTCTAATCCAATTAATTTATACTTACATATATAGTTTACGAAGCTTGGGGTTGAGCACGTTTTAGTGTACCAATCACGGCTGCAGCAGCATACAATGTTTTTGTGGTTCCAGACCCGCTTGAATGTTATCAGGGAGACGGAGACGGTATATGTCGATGACGTTGCACTGAAGAAGTCTGAAGGCGTTGTGTCTGACACACTGTTATCTGCGATCTCCAAGGTTACGTTTGAATATGGTCTACCTCTAGCATACGTGCATGTGATATTGACTGGATTCCCTTCTATAAGTTCGCTAGGAACGTGAAAAGGAAGCAACACTGGGGACTCTGGAAAATAAGTGTTGTTAAAGTGTAAACTTTATTTATTTTACAACGATCGCGAAACAAGCTTCAACAATTTATATTAATTACTTTCGTTGGCGCAGATGAAAGTGTAAATGTGGTATTTCGTGTGGAAGGAAACCGGAGTACCAGGAGATAACTCACATGTCCGATCTAGCAACCATCGTACCATCTCACATACTTTCCGTTCCGAGGATCGAATCCGGGTTGGTGAGAAGCGAGCGTACTAACCACTACGCTAATCGGTCAGCCTTATGGTTGTTGACGTTGTTATTTATTCACATTTACATGGGTACAATTATTTTCCCGCCGACGACAAGCAAACAAACAAACAAAGTATCTAGTTTAATAAATAAATAATTATTATTGCATTGGCTATAACAGACAAGCTATCACTAAATACTACTAATATATACAGTAAAACATGTCTTAAGCAGCCAGTCAAGGGACTCACAGAAAGTGGCTGCTTAGCACAAATAGCTGTTTAATACAGAGTAAATGTATAATAATACAACATATTTGAATGTGGGTACTGGCTGCTTAATACAGGTTATAGTTGCTTAATGGAAATGACCAAACTAAATTCTTGCAGTGTATATCTCGTCCCCCATATCAATCTGTATATCTTGTCAATCTGTTCCATTGTGTTATTTCATGTCTAACTCTTGTACTGAGTACATAACTTCACATTTGCAATCAACATAGATCCAGATCAGCCGCGTCTGATCGGGATCTATATTGTTTGCTATTCAGCAAGCGTTTTAGCTCCATTATCCGAATAGCAAACAGCATAGAGCCATGATCAAACGGCACATGTTGTGCCGTCTGCTCTGGCTCTATGCTGTTTGCAAAAGTGAATTGATCTGCCACTAGCGTGCACAGGGTTAATTGGTTGAGGACAAAGGCATAGAACTGGATGCAATATTATACTTACTTTCCATTATGTACTTACTTATAACGTACATCAGCGCCGTTGTTGCTATTGCCGATTCCAAGGCATCATTGTTAGCAGTACACACAATCTTAGACATGTGGTGTCTGCGGCGGAGTCTAGTATACGTTCCTCTATATATATCCGAGGTTGCATCTCGATTCACAGTCATTGATTCATTACCGATTGACATCCTCACAACGACGGGTTCTGTTCCACCTCGCGTCCGGCAGACAATGCTCACACTTTCCGTGCTATGTCCTACAAGACACTGCACGCACCCGCCAATATCTTGTAAACCTTCTAATTGTGGTTGGCTTGGCTTTACTGTAGCGGATTAGTACACATTTAGATTACATGTAGGCCCTATGTTTATTAATTATTATCAGTTTGAAATATAGTCAACGTGTTTCGAACCTACTCTGTCATACAGACGAATCTGTAGTCCAGCGGTAACATGCTGGACTGGTAATCCAGGGATCCCAGGTTCGATCCCCTTCTGACCCTAATAAAATCAATAGTCTTTGAGGTGGGACTTTAAACCGAGGTCTCGTGTCTGTGCTGTACACCGTGCACATCAAAGAACCAGATGAGACTCTGGAATGGGTCTCTGTCTGTATCATTGCACTATCCACCAAAACTCTTAAATTACTAATCTCTTCAGGAGGCGTCGCTCATATGGGTAACCGGTAGCGACGATAATAAATGTAAAACACACACTACTCTGTCATACTAACTCCGTCAGTGGCGTTATCGAAGTGCGACGTTGTAGCTTCATTTAGCTTTTGACAGCGTCGCTGTCCAGTATAGAAACACGCTCGGGTCTCTAGTTCTAAATAAATAGTATTTGTTTCGGTGGATGATCGACTTATATGTCACCGAATGCACATTGAAAACAATATTGTAATTAATTAAACTGTATTTATTTTACAAGATTGTGAAGCAAGTTCTAAAAACTTATAGTAATCACTCTCGTTGGCGCGGATGAAAGAGTAAATATGGTAAATCGTGTGGGAGGAAACCGAAGCACCCGGAGAAAACCCACCTGTCCGATCTGGCGACCACCGTAGCATCCCACATACTTCCCATATATGTCAGTCATGGGTGATTATAATTCGATTATTCACTTCAACGAACAAACTTTCATGTTATGCTGTATAAGTGTTATTTATGATTGCACGTGCAGATGTATATGGGGCTATCTAAATCGCCACGCTTATTTAACGTCCGAAATACTTTGATGATGATATTTTAGATTACACTAACAGGGATTGTTAACGTTTTTTATCGTCGCTACAGGTTGCCCATATGAGCGATACCTCCTGAAGAAATTAGTCATTTTAGATTTTTGGAGGATAGTGCAAGACAGAGACACATTCCAGATTCTCATCTGGTTCTTTTACGTGCACGGTGTAAAGCACCGAAACGGTTTAATGTCCCCTTTTATTAGGGTCAGACGGAGGATCGAACCTGCGACCCCTGGATTACCAGTCCAACGTGTTAACCACTGGACTACAAATTAGTCGTGCTAAATGACGCTATCTAGAGTCAGTGCGAAACACTTGGATGATATTTCCGACTACATTGACAGGGAACCAATAGCATACAGCAGTGATGTGTAGTTCCACGGCTTCATACCGACGAACACAAACCACAGTTTATTTTACTGATACATATACCTTGTTTCATTAACAAGCATAGCATAAAAGCAAGTCCTCTCACAGCATTCCATATCTTACCTTGTTTCATTAACAAGCATAGCATAAACGCAAGTCCTCTCACAGCATTCCATATCTTACAGTGTTTCATTAACAAGCATAGCATAAAAGCAAGTCCTCTCACAGCATTCCATATCTTACAGTGTTTCATTAACAAGCATAGCATAAAGCAAGTCCTCTCACAGTATTCCATATCTTACAGTGTTTCATTAACAAGCATAGCACACAGCAAGTCCTCTCACAGCATTCCATATCTTACAGTGTTTCATTAACAAGCATAGCATACAGCAAGTCCTCTCACAGCATTCCATATCTTACAGTGTTTCATTAACAAGCATAGCATAAAGCAAGTCCTCTCACAGCATTCCATATCTTACAGTGTTTCATTAACAAGCATAGCATACAGCAAGTCCTCTCACAGGATTCCATATATATCTTACAGTGTTTCATTAACAAGCATAGCATACAGCAAGTCCTCTCACAGGATTCCATATATATCTTACAGTGTTTCATTAACAAGCATAGCATACAGCAAGTCCTCTCACAGCATTCCATATCTTACAGTGTTTCATTAACAAGCATAGCATACAGCAAGTCCTCTCACAGGATTCCATATATATCTTACAGTGTTTCATTAACAAGCATAGCATACAGCAAGTCCTCTCACAGCATTCCATATCTTACAGTGTTTCATTAACAAGCATACAGCACGTCCTCTCACAGTATTCCATATCTTACAGTGTTTCATTGACAAGCATAACATACAGCACGTCCTCTCACAGTATTCCATATCTTGCAGCCGTCATTGAACTAAACATCTTGAACTATATGCTCACACGTTTAATTTGTAACCAATATACATGTATTACTCTTCTGAAGATTTACATACAATCATCAAGGGGAAACAAAAACAGGAAACGCCCTGATGATGATTGAGCTTATTTGGGGGAGCGGGAGACGCCCCGATGATGATTGAGCTTATTTGGGCGAGCGGGAGACGCCCTGATGATGATTGAGCTTATTTGGGGGAGCGGAAAACGCCCTGATGATGATTGAGCTTATTTGGGCGAGCGGGAAACGCCCTGATGATGATTGAGCTTATTTGGGCGAGCGGGAAACGCCCTGATGATGATTGAGCTTATTTGGGGGAGCGGGAAACGCCCTGATGATGATTGAGCTTATTTGGGCGAGCGGGAGACGCCCTGATGATGATTGAGCTTATTTGGGCGGGCGGGAAACGCCCTGAACGAGTTGGCACGATTCCTCAACTCTGTCCAATATTCCCAGATATGATCCTATATGGTGATATTTCCTTGTCATCTCAACATAATGAACTAATAGTCTTAGCTGTCCATAAATTGATAGAAAGGTCTTAACGTTTTAACCATATGTAAATATGGACTGAAGCACTAACTGTTTAACAATATGTAAACAGGGACTGAAGCACTAACTGTTTAACCATATGTAAACAGGGACTGAAGCACTAACTGTTTAACCATATGTAAACAGGGACTGAAGCACTAACTGTTTAACCATATGTAAACAGGGACTGAAGCACTAACTGTTTAACCATATGTAAACAGGGACTGAAGCACTAACTGTTTAACCATATGTAAACAGGGACTGAAGCACTAACTGTTTAACCATATGTAAACAGGGACAGAAGCACTAACTGTTTAACCATATGTAAACAGGGACTGAAGCACTAACTGTTTAACCATATGTAAACAGGGACTGAAGCACTAACTGTTTAACCATATGTAAACAGGGACTGAAGCACTAACTGTTTAACCATATGTAAACAGGGACAGAAGCACTAACTGTTTAACCATATGTAAACAGGGACTGAAGCACTAACTGTTTAACCATATGTAAACAGGGACAGAAGCACTAACTGTTTAACCATATGTAAACAGGGACTGAAGCACTAACAGAATTACTCACTTTAAAAATGAATTACCCAGCAAATGATGTACTCTAGCTTTTTGAAACAGTGGCAAGCCTCACCAACATTCCCATAAACATATTTGCCACTTGCATAGATCAGTCACATCCATAGATCAGTCACATTCATAGATTAGTCACATCCATAGATCAGTTACATCCATAGATCAGTCACATTCATAGATTAGTCACGTCCATAGATCAGTCACATCCATAGATCAGTCACACCCATAGATCAGTCACATCCATAGATCAGTCACATTCATAGATTAGTCACTTCCATAGATCAGTCACATCCATAGATCAGTCACATCCATAGATCAGTCACTTCCAAAGATCAGTCACTTCCATAGATCAGTCACATCCATAGATCAGTCACACCCATAGATCAGTCACATTCATATATCAGTCACATCCATATAGCATACACATCCATATAGCATACACATCCATATAGCAGACACATCCATATAGCATACACATCCATATAGCATACACATCCATATATCATACACATCCATAGATCAGTCACTTCCATATAGCATACACATCCATATAGCATACACATCCATAGAACAGACACATCCATATAGCAAACACATCCATATAGCATCCACATCCATAGATCAGACACATCCATATAGCATACACATCCATATAGCATACACATCCATATAGCATACACATCCATATAGCAGACAAATCCATAGATCATACACATCCATATAGCAGACACATCCATATAGCAGACACATCCATAGATCAGACACATCCATATAGCAGACACATCCATATAGCATCCACATTCATAGATCAGACACATCCATATAGCAGACACATCCATATAGCAGACACATCCATAGATCAGACACATCCATATAGCAGACACATCCATATAGCAGACACATCCATAGATCAGACACATCCATAAAGCAGACACATCCATATAGCAGACACATCCATAGATCAGACACATCCATATAGCAGACACATCCATATAGCAGTCACATCCATATACATATAGCATACACATCCATATAGCAGACACATCCATATTGCAGACACATCCATATAGCATACACATCCATATAGCATACACATCCATATAGCAGATACATCCATATAGCAGACACATCCATATAGCATACACATCCATATAGCATACACATCCATATAGCATACACATCCATATAGCAGACACATCCATAGATCATACACATCCATATAGCAGACACATCCATATAGCAGACACATCCATAGATCAGACACATCCATATAGCAGACACATCCATATAGCATCCACATTCATAGATCAGACACATCCATATAGCAGACACATCCATATAGCAGACACATCCATAGATCAGACACATCCATATAGCAGACACATCCATATAGCAGACACATCCATAGATCAGACACATCCATAAAGCAGACACATCCATATAGCAGACACATCCATAGATCAGACACATCCATATAGCAGACACATCCATATAGCATACCATCCATATAGCATACCATCCATATAGCATACACATCCATATAGCATCCACATCCATTGATCAGACACATCCATATAGCATACACATCCATACAGCAGACACATCCATAGATCAGACACATCCATATAGCAGCCGCATCCAAATAGCATACACATCCATATAGCAGTCACATCCATATAGCATACACATCCACATAGCATACACATCCATATAGCATACACATCCATATAGCATACACATCCATATAGCATACATATCCATATAGCATACACATCCATATAGCATCCACATCCATACAGCATACACATCCATATAGCATACACATCCATATAGCATACACATCCATATAGCATACACATCCATATAGCATACACATCCATAGACATATAGCAGTCACATCCATATAGCAGACACATCCATATTGCAGACACATCCATATAGCATACACATCCATATAGCAGACACATCCATATTGCAGACACATCCATATAGCATACACATCCATATAGCATACACATCCATATAGCAGTCACATCCATATAGCAGTCACATCCATATGGCATCCACATCCATATAGCATACACATCCATATAGCAGACACATCCATATAGCAGCCACATCCATATATCATGCACATCCATAAAGCATCCACATCTATATTGCATACACATACATAGATCAGACCCATCCATATAGCATACACATCCATATAGCAGAAACATCCATAGATCAGACACATCCATATAGCAGACACATCCATATAGCATCCACATCCATAGATCAGACACATCCATATAGCAGACACATCCATATAGCAGAAACATCCATAGATCAGACACATCCATATAGCATACACATCCATATAGCAGAAACATCCATAGATCAGACACATCCATATAGCATCCACATCCATAGAGCAGACACATACATATTGCAGAAACATCCATATAGCAGTCACATCCATATAGCATACACATCCATATAGCATACACATCCATATAGCATGCACATCCATATAGCACACACATCCATATATCATACACATCAATATAGCATACACATCCATATAGCAGACACATCCATATAGCAGTCACATCCATATAGCATACACATCCATATAGCATACACATCCATATAGCATACACATCCATATAGCAGTCACATCCATAGACATATAGCATACACATCCATATAGCAGACACATCCATATAGCAGACACATCCATATAGCATACATATCCATATAGCATACACATCCATATAGCATACACATCCATATAGCATACACAACCATATAGCATCCACATCCATACAGCATACACATCCATATAGCATACACATCCATATAGCATACACATCCATATAGCATACACATCCATATAGCATACACATCCATATAGCATACACATGCATACAGCATACACATCCATATAGCATACACATCCATATAGCATTCACATCCATATACATATAGCATTCACATCCATATACATATAGCATACACATCCATATAGCAGACACATCCATATAGCAGTCACATCCATATACATATAGCATACACATCCATATAGCATACACATCCATATAGCATACACAAACATATAGCATACACATCCATATAGCATACACATCCATATAGCATACACATCCATATACATATAGCATACACATCCATATAGCAGACACATCCATATACATATAGCATACACATCCATATAGCAGACACATCCATATAGCATACACATCCATATAGCATACACAAACATATAGCATACACATCCATATAGCAGACACATCCATATAGCATACACAAACATATAGCATACACATACATATAGCAGACACATCCATATACATATAGCATACACATCCATATAGCAGACACATCCATATACATATAGCATACACATCCATATAGCATACACATCCATATAGCAGACACATCCATATAGCATACACATCCATATAGCATACACATCCATATAGCAGTCACATCCATATGGCATCCACATCCATATAGCATACACATCCATATAGCAGACACATCCATATAGCAGCCACATCCATATATCATGCACATCCATAAAGCATCCACATCTATATTGCATACACATCCATAGATCAGACCCATCCATATAGCATACACATCCATATAGCAGAAACATCCATAGATCAGACACATCCATATAGCAGACACATCCATATAGCATCCACATCCATAGATCAGACACATCCATATAGCAGACACATCCATATAGCAGAAACATCCATAGATCAGACACATCCATATAGCATACACATCCATATAGCAGAAACATCCATAGATCAGACACATCCATATAGCATACACATCCATATAGCATACACATCCATAGATCAGACACATCCATATAGCATCCACATCCATAGCGCAGACACATACATATTGCAGAAACATCCATATAGCAGTCACATCCATATAGCATGCACATCCATATAGCATACACATCCACATAGCATACACATCCATATAGCATACACATCCATATAGCACACACATCCATATAGCATGCACATCCATATAGCACACACATCCATATATCATACACATCAATATAGCATACACATCCATATAGCAGACACATCCATATAGCAGTCACATCCATATAGCATACACATCCATATAGCATACACATCCATATAGCATACACATCCAAATAGCATACACATCCATATAGCATACACATCCATATAGCATACACATCCATAGACATATAGCATACACATCCATATAGCATACACATCCATATAGCATACACATCCATATAGCAATCACATCCATAGACATATAGCAGTCACATCCATATACATATAGCATCAACATCCATACAGCATACACATCCATATAGCATACACATCCATATAGCATACACAAACATATAGCATACACATCCATATAGCATACACATCCATATAGCAGTCACATCCATAGACATATAGCATACACATCCATATAGCAGACACATCCATATAGCAGACACATCCATATAGCATACATATCCATATAGCATACACATCCATATAGCAGACACATCCATATAGCATACACATCCATATAGCATACACATCCATATAGCATACACAACCATATAGCATACACATCCATATAGCATACACATCCATATAGCATACACAACCATATAGCATACACATCCATATAGCAGCCGCATTCATATAGCATACACATCCATATAGCATACACATCCATATAGCATACACATCCATATAGCATACACATCCATATAGCATACACATCCATATAGCATACACATCCATATAGCAATCACATCCATATAGCATACACATCCAAATAGCAGACACATACATATAGCATACACATCCATATAGCATACACATCCATATAGCATACACATCCATATAGCATACACATCCATATAGCATACACATACATATAGCATACACATCCATATAGCATACACATCCATATAGCATACATATCCATATAGCATACACATCCACATAGAGCCACATCCGTATAGCCACCGCATCCTCATAGCAGCCACATCCACATAGCAGCCACATTCTCATAGCAGCCTCATCCATATAGCAGCCACATCCTCATAGCAGCCACATCCATATAGCATACACATCCATATAGCATACACATCCATATAGCATACACATCCACATAGCATACACATCCACATAGCATACACATCCATATAGCATACACATCCATATAGCAGCCACATCCATATAGCATCCACATTCATATATCATACACATCCACATAGCATACACATCCATATAGCAGACACATACGTATAGCCACCACATCCTCGTAGCAGCCACATCCACATAGCAGCCACATTTTCATAGCAGCCACATCCATATAGCAGCCACATCCATATAGCATACACATCCACATAGCATACACATCCACATAGCATACACATCCATAGAGCATACACATCCATATAGCAGCCACATCCATATAGCATCCACATTCATATATCATACACATCCACATAGCATACACATCCATATAGCAGCCACATCCGTATAGCCACCACATCCTCGAAGCAGCCACATCCACATAGCAGCCACATTTTCATAGCAGCCACATCCATATAGCAGCCACATCCATATAGCAGCCACATCCATATAGCATACACATCCATATAGCATACACATCCATATAGCATACACATCCATATAGCATACACATCGATATAGCATACACATCCATATAGCATACACATCCATATAGCATACACATCCATATAGCATCCACATCAATACAGCATACACATCCATATAGCATACACATCCATATAGCATACACATCCATATAGCATACACATCCATAGACATATAGCATACACATCCATATAGCAGTCACATCCATATAGCATGCACATCCATATAGCATCCATATACATATAGCATACATATCCATATATCAGACACATCCATATTGCAGACACATCCATATAGCATACACATCCATATAGCATACACATCCATATAGCAGTCACATCCATATAGCAGTCACATATAAATAGCATACACATCCACATAGCATCCACATCCATATAGCATACACATCCATATAGCAGACACATCCATATAGCAGCCACATCCATATAACATCCACATCCATAGATCAGACACATCCATATAGCAGACACATCCATATAGCAGAAACATCCATAGATCAGACACATCCATATAGCATACACATCCATATAGCAGAAACATCCATAAATCAGACACATCCATATAGCATACACATCCATATAGCATACACATCCATATAGCATACACATCCATAGATCAGACACATCCATATAGCATACACATCCATATAGCATACACATCCATAGATCAGACACATCCATATAGCATCCACATCCATAGAGCAGACACATACATATTGCAGACACATCCATATAGCAGTCACTTCCATATAGCATACACATCCATATAGCATACACATCCATATAGCATACACATCCATATAGCATCCACATCCATACAGCATACACATCCATATAGCATACACATCCATATAGCATACACATCCTTATAGCATACACATCCATATAGTATACACATCCATATAGCATACACATCCATATAGCATACATATCCATATAGCATACACATACATATAGCATACACATCCATATAGCATACACAACCATATAGCATACACATACATATATCATACACATACATATATCATACACATCCATATAGCAGTCACATCCATAGACATATAGCAGACACATCCATATAGCATACACATCCATATAGCATACACATCCATATAGCATACACATCCATATAGCATACACAACCATATAGCTTCCACATCCATACAGCATACACATCCATATAGCATACACATCCATATAGCATACACATCCATATAGCATACACATCCATATAGCATACACATCCATAGACATATAGCATACACATCCATATAGCATACACATCCATATAGCATACACATCCATAGACATATAGCATACACATCCATATAGCATACACATCCATATAGCATACACATCCATAGACATATAGCATACACATCCATATAGCATACACATCCATATAGCATACACATCCATAGACATATAGCATACACATCCATATAGCATACACATCCATATAGCATACACATCCATAGACATATAGCATACACATCCATACAGCATACACATCCATATAGCATACACATCCATATAGCATACACAACCATATAGCATACACATCCATATAGCATACACATCCATATAGCATACACATCCATATACATATAGCATACACATCCATATAGCATTCACATCCATAGACATATAGCATACACATCCATATAGCATGCACATCCATATAGCATACACATACATATAGCATACACATCCATATAGCACACACATCCATATAGCATACACATCCATATAGCAGCCACATCCATATAGCATACACATCCATATAGCAGCCACATCCATATAGCATACACATACATATAGCATACACATCCATATAGCATACACATCCATATAGCAGACACATCCATATAGCATACACATCCATATAGCAGACACATCCATATAGCAGACACATCCATATAGCATACACATCCATATAGCATGCACATCCATATAGCAGACACATCCATATAGCAGACACATCCATATAGCATACACATCCATATAGCATACACATCCACATAGAGCCACATCCGTATAGCCACCGCATCCTAGTAGCAGCCACATCCACATAGCAGCCACATTCTCATAGCAGCCTCATCCATATAGCAGCCACATCCTCATAGCAGCCACATCCATATAGCATACACATCCATATAGCATACACATCCATATAGCATACACATCCACATAGCATACACATCCACATAGCATACACATCCATATAGCATACACATCCATATAGCAGCCACATCCATATAGCATCCACATTCATATATCATACACATCCACATAGCATACACATCCATATAGCAGACACATACGTATAGCCACCATATCCTCGTAGCAGCCACATCCACATAGCAGCCACATTTCATAGCAGCCACATCCATATAGCAGCCACATCCATATAGCATACACATCCACATAGCATACACATCCACATAGCATACACATCCATATAGCATACACATCCATATAGCAGCCACATCCATATAGCATCCACTTTCATATATCATACACATCCACATAGCATACACATCCATATAGCAGCCACATCCGTATAGCCACCACATCCTCGTAGCAGCCACATCCACATAGCAGCCACATTTTCATAGCAGCCACATCCATATAGCAGCCACATCCATATAGCATACACATCCATATAGCATACGCATCCATATAGCATACACATCCATATAGCATACACATCCATATAGCATACACATCGATATAGCATACACATCCATATAGCATACACATCCATATAGCATACACATCCATATAGCATCCACATCAATACAGCATACACATCCATATAGCATACACATCCATATAGCATACACATCCATATAGCATACACACCCATATAGCATACACATCCACATAGCATACACATCCATATAGCATACACATCCATAGACATATAGCATACACATCCATATAGCAGTCACATCCATATAGCATGCACATCCATATAGCATCCATATACATATAGCATACATATCCATATATCAGACACATCCATATTGCAGACACATCCATATAGCATACACATCCATATAGCATACACATCCATATAGCAGTCACATCCATATAGCAGTCACATATAAATAGCATACACATCCACATAGCATCCACATCCATATAGCATACACATCCATATAGCAGACACATCCATATAGCAGCCACATCCATATAGCATGCACATCCATATATCATCCACATCCATATTGCATACAGATCCATAGATCAGACACATCCATATAGCAGACACAACCATATAGCATCCACATCCATAGATCAGACACATCCATATAGCAGACACATCCATATAGCAGAAACATCCATAGATCAGACATATCCATATAGCATACACATCCATATAGCAGAAACATCCATAAATCAGACACATCCATATAGCATACACATCCATATAGCATACACATCCATATAGCATACACATCCATAGATCAGACACATCCATATAGCATACACATCCATATAGCATACACATCCATAGATCAGACACATCCATATAGCATCCACATCCATAGAGCAGACACATACATATTGCAGAAACATCCATATAGCAGTCACATCCATATAGCATGCACATCCATATAGCATGCACATCCATATAGCATACACATACATATAGCATACACATCCACATAGCATACACATCCATATAGCAGCCACATCCATATAGCATACACATCCATATATCATACACATCAATATAGCATACACATCCATATAGCAGACACATCCATATAGCAGTCACTTCCATATAGCATACACATCCATATAGCATACACATCCATATAGCATACACATCCATATAGCATACACATCCATATAGCATACACATCCATATAGCATACACATCCTTATAGCATACACATCCATATAGTATACACATCCATATAGCATACACTTCCATATAGCATACACATCCATATAGCATACACATCCTTATAGCATACACATCCATATAGTATACACATCCATATAGCATACACTTCCATATAGCATACATATCCATATAGCATACACATACATATAGCATACACATCCATATAGCATACACAACCATATAGCATAAACATACATATATCATACACATACATATATCATACACATCCATATAGCAGTCACATCCATAGACATATAGCATACACATCCATATAGCAGACACATCCATATAGCAGACACATCCATATAGCATACACATCCATATAGCATACACATCCATATAGCATACACATCCATATAGCATACACATACATATAGCATACACATCCATATAGCATACACATACATATAGCATACACATCCATATAGCATACACATACATATAGCATACACATCCATATAGCATCCACATCCATATAGCATACACATACATATAGCATACACATCCATATAGCAGTCACATCCATATACATATAGCATACACATCCATATAGCAGACACATCCATATAGCAGACACATCCATATAGCATACATATCCAAATAGCATACACATCCATATAGCATACACATCCATATAGCAGTCACATCCATATAGCAGTCACATCCATATAGCATACACAGCCATAGACATATAGCATACACATCCATATAGCAGACACATCCATATTGCAGACACATCCATATAGCATACACATCCATATAGCATACACATCCATATAGCATACACATCCATATAGCATACACATACATATATCATACACATCCATATAGCAGTCACATACAAATAGCATACACATCCACATAGCATACACATCCATATGGCATCCACATCCATATAGCATACACATCCATATAGCATACACATCCATATAGCATACACATCCATATAGCATACACATACATATATCATACACATCCATATAGCATACACATCCATATAGCATACACATCCATATAGCATACACAACCATATAGCATCCACATCCATATAGCATACACATCCATATAGCAGACACATCCATATAGCATACATATCCATATAGCATACACATCCATATAGCAGCCGCATTCATATAGCATACACATCCATATAGCATACACATCCATATAGCATACACATCCATATAGCATACACATCCATATAGCATACACATCCATATAGCATACACATCCATATAGCATACACATCCATATAGCATACACATCCATATAGCAGTCACATCCATATAGCATACACATCCAAATAGCAGACACATACATATAGCATACACATCCATATAGCATACACATCCATATAGCATACACATCCATATAGCATACACATCCACATAGCATACACATCCATATAGCATACACATACATATAGCATACACATCCATATAGCATACACATCCATATAGCATACATATCCATATAGCATACACATCCACATAGAGCCACATCCGTATAGCCACCGCATCCTCGTAGCAGCCACATCCACATAGCAGCCACATTCTCATAGCAGCCTCATCCATATAGCAGCCACATCCTCATAGCAGCCACATCCATATAGCATACACATCCATATAGCATACACATCCATATAGCATACACATCCACATAGCATACACATCCACATAGCATACACATCCATATAGCATACACATCCATATAGCAGCCACATCCATATAGCATCCACATTCATATATCATACACATCCACATAGCATACACATCCATATAGCAGACACATCCGTATAGCCACCACATCCTCGTAGCAGCCACATCCACATAGCAGCCACATTTTCATAGCAGCCACATCCATATAGCATCCACATTCATATATCATACACATCCACATAGCATACACATCCATATAGCAGCCACATCCGTATAGCCACCACATCCTCGTAGCGGCCACATCCACATAGCAGCCACATTTTCATAGCAGCCACATCCATATAGCAGCCACATCCATATAGCATACACATCCATATAGCATACACATCCATATAGCATACACATCCACATAGCATACACATCCATATAGCATACACATCGATATAGCATACACATCCATATAGCATACACATCCATATAGCATACACATCCATATAGCATCCACATCCATACAGCATACATATCCATATAGCGTACACATCCATATAGCATACACATCCATATAGCATACACATCCATAGACATATAGCATACACATCCATATAGCAGTCACATCCATATAGCATGCACATCCATATAGCATCCATATACATATAGCATACATATCCATATAGCAGACACATCCATATTGCAGACACATCCATATAGCATACACATCCATATAGCATACACATCCATATAGCAGTCACATCCATATAGCAGTCACATACAAATAGCATACACATCCACATAGCATCCACATCCATATAGCATACACATCAATATAGCAGACACATCCATATAGCAGCCACATCCATATAGCATACACATCCATAGATCAGACACATCCATATAGCATACACATCCATATAGCAGAAACATCCATAGATCAGACACATCCATATAGCAGACACATCCATATAGCATCCACATCCATAGATCAGACACATCCATATAGCAGACACATCCATATAGCAGAAACATCCATAGATCAGACACATCCATATAGCATACACATCCATATAGCAGAAACATCCATAGATCAGACACATCCATATAGCATACACATCCATAGAGCATACACATCCATATAGCATACACATCCATAGATCAGACACATCCATATAGCATACACATCCATATAGCATACACATCCATAGATCAGACACATCCATATAGCATCCACATCAATAGAGCAGACACATACATATTGCAGACACATCCATATAGCAGTCTCATCCATATAGCATGCACATCCATATAGCATGCACATCCATATAGCATGCACATCCATATAGCATGCACATCCATATAGCATACACATCCATATATCATACACATCAATATAGCATACACATCCATATAGCAGACACATCCATATAGCAGTCACATCCATATAGCATACACATCCATATAGCATACACATCCATATAGCATACACATCCATATAGCATACACATCCATATAGCATACACATCCATATATAATCCACATCCATACAGCATACACATCCATATAGCATACACATCCATATAGCATACACATCCATATAGCATACACATCCATATAGCAGCCACATCCATATAGCAGCCACATCCATATACCATACACATCCACATAGCATACACATCCATATAGCATACACATCCATATAGCATACATATCCATATAGCATACACATACATATAGCATACACATCCATATAGCATACACAACCATATAGCATCCACATCCATATAGCATACACATCCATATAGCATACACATCCATATAGCAGTCACATCCATAGACATATAGCATACACATCCATATAGCAGACACATCCATATAGCAGACACATCCATATAGCATCCACATTCATATATCATACACATCCACATAGTAGCCACATCCCCATAGCAGCTATATCCACATAGCAGCCATATCCACATAGCAGCCACATTCATAGATACGTCACTTCAATGGAACAGCCATCCCAATATAACAGCCGACATCCGAATACAGCAATCTCATATAACAACACCATCTCATCAACAGCTACCTTTCTATAGCAATCACCTCCAGCCATAAACCACTTTCCAACTACAGTCACCTCCCTATTACATTATTATTTATATAAGATAGAAAGAGACAGGACCCCAGGACAGACCTTGGGGGACACCTGAGAGAACTGGTAACCTGTCTGAGCATTTACCTTCAATGAGAACCTGATGTGACCTGGTTTTGAGAAAAGAGTGTATCCATGCTGTGGCTTTATTATTTATACCAAAGTGTTTTTATTAATTTTATGGATGAGATTGTGGTGATCTACACTGTCAAATGCTTTACTGAAATCCATTATGATGACATACGTCTGGTGACCAAGCTCGCGATAATCAACTATATCTTGTGTGAAACCAATGATCCTATGCAACAAGCATGAATACATCCTATGCAACAAGCATGAATACATCCTATGCAACAAGCATGAATACATCCTATGCAACAAGCATGAATACATCATATGCAACAAGCATGAATACATCCTATGCAACAAGCATGAATACATCCTATGCAACAAGCATGAATACATCCTATGCAACAAGCATGAATACATCATATGCAACAAGCATGAATACATCCTATGCAACAAGCATGAATACATCCTATGCAACAAGCATGAATACATCCTATGCAACAAGCATGAATACATCATATGCAACAAGCATGAATACATCCTATGCAACAAGCATGAATACATCCTATGCAACAAGCATGAATACATCCTATGCAACAAGCATGAATACATCATATGCAACAAGCATGAATACATCCTATGCAACAAGCATGAATACATCCTATGCAACAAGCATGAATACATCCTATGCAACAAGCATGAATACATCCTATGCAACAGCATGCATACATCCTATGCAACAAGCATGAATACATCCTATGCAACAAGCATGAATACACCCTATGCAACAAGCATGAATACACCACAACTCATGAATACATCCTATGCAACAAGCATGAATACATCATATGCAACAAGCATGAATACATCCTATGCAACAAGCATGAATACATCCTATGCAACAAGCATGAATACATCCTATGCAACAAGCATGAATACATTATATGCAACAAGCATGAATACATCCTATGCAACAAGCATGAATACATCCTATGCAACTGTCATGAATACATCCTATGCAACAAGCATGAATAAATCCTATGCAACAAGCATGAATACATTATATGCAACAAGCATGAATACATCCTATGCAACAAGCATGAATACATCCTATGCAACTGTCATGAATACATCCTATGCAACAAGCATGAATAAATCCTATGCAACAAGCATGAATACATTATATGCAACAAGCATGAATACATCCTATGCAACAAGCATGAATACATCCTATGCAACTGTCATGAATACATCCTATGCAACAAGCATGAATAAATCCTATGCAACAAGCATGAATACATTATATGCAACAAGCATGAATACATCCTATGCAACAAGCATGAATACATCCTATGCAACTGTCATGAATACATCCTATGCAACAAGCATGAATAAATCCTATGCAACAAGCATGAATACATTATATGCAACAAGCATGAATACATCCTATGCAACAAGCATGAATACATCCTATGCAACTGTCATGAATACATCCTATGCAACAAGCATGAATACATCATATGCAACAAGCATGAATACATCCTATGCAACAAGCATGAATACATCCTATGCAACAAGCATGAATAAATCCTATGCAACAAGCATGAATACATCCTATGCAACAAGCATGAATACATCCTATGCAACACGCATGAATACATTCTATGCAACAAGCATGAATACATCCTATGCAACAAGCATGAATACATCCTATGCAACAAGCATGAATACATTATATGCAACAAGCATGAATACATCCTATGCAACACGCATGAATAAATCCTATGCAACAAGCATGAATACATCCTATGCAACAAGCATGAATACATCCTATGCAACAAGCATGAATACATCCTATGCAACAAGCATGAATACATCCTATGCAACAAGCATGAATACATCCTATGCAACAAGCATGAATAAATCCTATGCAACAAGCATGAATACATCCTATGCAACAAGCATGAATACATCCTATGCAACAAGCATGAATACATCCTATGCAACAAGCATGAATACATCCTATGCAACAAGCATGAATACATCCTATGCAACAAGCATGAATACATCCTATGCAACAAGCATGAATACATCCTATGCAACAAGCATGAATACATCCTATGCAACAAGCATGAATACATCCTATGCAACAAGCATGAATACATCCTATGCAACAAGCATGAATACATCCTATGCAACAAGCATGAATACATCCTATGCAACAAGCATGAATACATCCTATGCAACAAGCATGAATACATTATATGCAACAAGCATGAATACATCCTATGCAACAAGCATGAATACATTATATGCAACAAGCATGAATACATCCTATGCAACAAGCATGAATACATTATATGCAACAAGCATGAATACATTATATGCAACAAGCATGAATACATCCTATGCAACAAGCATGAATACATCCTATGCAACAAGCATGAATACATCCTATGCAACAAGCATGAATACATTATATGCAACAAGCATGAATACATCCTATGCAACAAGCATGAATACATCCTATGCAACAAGCATGAATACATCCTATGCAACAAGCATGAATACACCCTATGCAACAAGCATGAATACATCCTATGCAACAAGCATGAATACATTATATGCAACAAGCATGAATACATCCTATGCAACAAGCATGAATACATCCTATGCAACAAGCATGAATACATCCTATGCAACAAGCATGAATACATCCTATGCAACAAGCATGAATACATCCTATGCAACGAGCATGAATACATCCTATGCAACGAGCATGAATACATCCTATGCAACAAGCATGAATACACCCTATGCAACAAGCATGAATACATCCTATGCAACTGTCATGAATACATCCTATGCAACAAGCATGAATACATCCTATGCAACAAGCATGAATACACCCTATGCAACAAGCATGAATACATCCTATGCAACAAGCATGAATACATCCTATGCAACAAGCATGAATACATCATATGCAACAAGCATGAATAAATCCTATGCAACAAGCATGAATACATCCTATGCAACACGCATGAATACATCCTATGCAACAAGCATGAATACATCCTATGCAACAAGCATGAATACATTATATGCAACAAGCATGAATACATCCTATGCAACAAGCATGAATACATTATATGCAACAAGCATGAATACATTATATGCAACAAGCATGAATACATTATATGCAACAAGCATGAATACATCCTATGCAACAAGCATGAATACATCCTATGCAACAAGCATGAATACATCCTATGCAACAAGCATGAATACATCCTATGCAACAAGCATGAATACATCCTATGCAACAAGCATGAATACATCCTATGCAACAAGCATGAATACATTATATGCAACAAGCATGAATACATCCTATGCAACAAGCATGAATACATCCTATGCAACAAGCATGAATACATCCTATGCAACAAGCATGAATACATCCTATGCAACACGCATGAATACATCCTATGCAACAAGCATGAATACATTATATGCAACAAGCATGAATACATTCTATGCAACAAGCATGAATACATCCTATGCAACTGTCATGAATACATCCTATGCAACAAGCATGAATACATTCTATGCAACAAGCATGAATACACCCTATGCAACAAGCATGAATACATTATATGCAACAAGCACGAATACATCCTATGCAATAAGCATGTACTACCAAACCAAGAATCAAGAAAGTGGCTGCTTAACACATGTGGCTGCTTAATAGAGGTGAAATGTATAGCAAAACGAGATATTGGAAATCTGGAAACTGGCTGCTTAATAGAGGTGAAATGTATAGCAAACAAGATATTGGAAATCTGGAAACTGGCTGCTTAATAAAGGTGAAATGTATAGCAAATAAGATATTAGGAATCTGGAAACTGGCTGCTTAATAAAGGTGGCCACTAACACAGGTTTGATCCAAGCATATACAACAATCAGGGGCGTATCTAACATATACAACAAGCAGGGGCGTATCTAACATATACAACAATCAGGGGCGTATCTAACAAATTTTAATTTGTAGGCCCGACTAATAAATTGAGCACACAAGGATGAGATTTTGCTAGAGGAGTAGAGGTGTGTGGGGGCATGCTCCCCCAGGACAATTTTATTCCTAGAACGTGAATGGTGCATTTGGATGCATTTAAATTTTCGTCTTGGGGGTCTATTTCGATATTTTCAGAGATATGAATTTGAATTTTATGTTGTGTAGAATATATGCGACCTCCAAGGTGACAACCAAGCTATTTGTCATATCCAGTTTTTGTTGCATTTTTTTTTTTATTTTTTTTTTTAGAATATTAACTCGCCTGAGCAAACTCATGTGAGGTATTGTTACTGCAATGGGTCTGTCCGTCGTCAGTGAACATTTTCAAATGTCTTCTCCTCAGTAACCATTGGATCTATAGCCACCAGTTATGGTCATGGTACTTGGGTAGGTGAGGGATTACATAATTGAACATTAAAATCGCGTCAGGTCCGCCTCCGTGGTCGAGTGGTTACGGTCACTGACTTGTATACCACTGTAACCTATCATCACTGATGGTCACGGGTTCGAGCCCCGCTCAGGCCGTGTCTCATTTATATGAAAAAGTTGGCAGTTTCTTACGGAGGTTGGTGCACCCAAGTACTGGTTAACCGCTGGAGCCTGCCCAGGAAAGGTGCTGTTAGGTAAACTGCCTGCCGGCGATATAGCCCGAAATGGTGCTGATGCAGGCGTAAAACCCGAAATATAACATAATAAAATCTCGTCGTTACAAAATCCAAGATGATCACTGTCTATAAATAGCACAAATTCTTAGAAAATCTTCTTGGCACGAACTGACAGCCAGATGTTGAAGAATCTTTGTAGGAATGATCGATGTATATGTACAATGCACGGGATGCAATTGTTATCAAAATCCGATGATTTTGTCATATAAGATGGTTGCCAAAAGGTCAACAGGTCGTTCTTTTTGTTACAAATTTCAAAATATTCTTTAACCAAACCACTTTGTCAATGGTAGCCATATTTCACAGTTATAGACTTATAGTACATACATGTAGGTGTAGTCATTTCTGATTTGTTAATATGGACGTTGTTGCGTACACAAATTCTTCAAGCCTCTTCTAATGAACCACCGGTCGGATTTTGGCAACATTTGGTAGGAATGATCGAAGTATAGTGCTCTTTCAAATTTATAAAATGGTGACCTCGGGGTAACAAATGAGTTAGGTGAGCTATACAGGCCCATCATGGCCCTCTTGTTTATTTTCTGGGACAATCTGCTGGCCCGGGCCTTATAATAGTTTATACAAATTTATTTTTAGCTCGATTGCGAAACAAGTTATTTCAACTTATATTAATCACTCTCGAGACCTCATTCCTGATGGAATCCATCGCCACGAGGGAGAGAGAAGTGGCAATGTGGAATTTAAATGCCTTGCCTAAGGGCACAATCGTAACGGCTCCAGCGGGGCTCAAACTCCGGACCTTTCACACCGGCGCTATCACGACTTCCACATAATACATGTAGCTACGTGACATGTTGTCAATAGTTGATGCAATGGAACATATAAATGATATCAAAATATTAATCTTGAAACAAGCTGAGCACCAGTGTGTCTGGGGGAGGCGGAGGTGTGGGGGCGTTTTTCTCTTGTGTTAGTGGGGGTTTTGGGGGAATTTCCCCCAACAAGATAATTTTGAAAATTTGAAAATCTCGTGCTGTAAATTATTATTGCAATTTGCACGTCAGTTTTATATTACAATTGCACATAGTATCATGCGTGGTGCATTGTGCAATTAAGAATTCTATGCAAGTTTTATCGTCTTAATACACAGCGACACCCATTTCATGTGCAAGAAATACACGTGCATCTGTGACACAAATCCGAGCAATCAATATGCAGAATTAACCTTTAGCACGCTGGAGGCGATATGAGCGCTGGCACGTTTGGAATGAAATGTCAAGAACTACTTTCTAGGAAAAATATTTGCTCATTTTGCCTACAGCTTGCTGAAAGTTAGTAAATGAAGAAATTAGTAAATGACCCAGTCAAACTGATAAATTGGTTGAAATTCAAACTGATAAATTTGTTGAAATTCAAACTGATAAATTGGTTAAAATTCAAACTGATAATTCAAACTGATCGATTTGTTGAAATTCAAACTGATAAATTGGATGAAATTCAAACTGATAAATTGGTTAAAATTCAAACTGATAATTCAAACTGATCAATTTGTTGAAATTCAAACTGATAAATTTGTTGAAATTCAAACTGATAAATTGATTGAAATTCAAACTGATAAATTGGCTGAAATTCAAACTGATAAATTGATTGAAATTCAAACTGATAAATTTGTTGAAATTCAAACTGATAAATTGGTTAATATTCAAACTGATAATTCAAACTGATAAATTTGTTGAAATTCAAACTGATAAATTGGTTAAAATTCAAACTGATAAATTTGTTGAAATTCAAACTGATAAATTGATTGAAATTCAAACTGATAAATTCATTGAAATTCAAACTGATAAATTGGTTAAAATTCAAACTGATAAATTCTGATAAATTGATTGAATTTCAAACTGATAAATTGGTTAAAATTCAAACTGATAAATTCTGATAAATTGATTGAAATTCAAACAGATAAATTGATTAAAATTCAAACTGATAAATTTGTTGAAATTCAAACTGATAAATTCATTGAAATTCAAACAGATAAATTGATTAAAATTCAAACTGATAAATTTGTTGAAATTCAAACTTATACATTGATTGAAATTCAAACTGATAAATTGATTGAAATTCAAACTGATAAATTGGTTAAAATTCAAACTGATAAATTGGATGAAATTCAAACTGATAAATTTGTTGAAATTCAAACTGATAAATTTGTTGAAATTCAAACTTATACATTGATTGAAATTCAAACTGATAAATTGATTGAAATTCAAACTGATAAATTGGTTAAAATTCAAACTGATAAATTGGATGAAATTCAAACTGATAAATTTGTTGAAATTCAAACTGATAAATTTGTTGAAATTAATACATACTTCAGCCATTGATCAGTTTAATGCATATTTGAGGCTTTTAATACGCATTGTCATACTTGCTTACACCTGGATACGCACCTGTATTGTTGATTTGTTGTACATTTGTATATTGTGAAATAGGATGCATACAGCTGTTTACAAGACCAATATCTGTAATTATTTGTACTTCATTTGTATTATTTTTCATGACACTCAGAGTTATTTAAAAGTTCAGTTCAAATCCAGTTCATTATTGTAACCAATTAATCGTGACAAAGCTTGTCTACAGCTGTGCTATATTTAGCAGTGATGAAATTACCACCAAGGTTATTGCTGAGCAATTCACAAACCAATCCTCCGAAAAATGCACTCTCCGCACTTGTGTGGGAAATGTACCTGCACGGACAGGATCCTGGAAAATTGCGGGCATGTATGGACTGACATAATGGACAAATTAAGACGGAAAGAGGTGGTCGAGGTAGGATCTTTGTGTTCACCGAATCTAGCATTGGCTTTAATTTATTATACCAAGTTTCAAACTTTTACGCATTTGAGGCAACTATTTGGAAATAAATGTAATAGAAAATGACATTCTATAACAAATGTGCTTTATCACCGATGCAGTGTCGCTTTAATACTGATTTCGTAAATATACAATATAATTAAGAAATAATAAGTATCAACCGTGGTATATCGCAGAATAGCGTTTGTCGTTCTTATGCGTATAAATATAGATATACCACGGTTGATACTTATTATTTCGATTCTAACACGACTTACTTCTAATAATTTTAAAGGAGTATTTTCTTCAAACGCCGCTGCATTTGGCTTTTGAAATTTCCTCCCGCGTAAGGGGTGATGACGTTATTTTTTATGGAAAATATCAATCTAGTGCATAAATGAACAAAAGTTGTAATCAATAATTTTATTTATTTTGCCAAATAAAACTGTACAGAATAGTAACTGAAACGTTACTTAGCAGAAAAACAAGACGGACAAGAGAGTATCTGATTATAAAAATAGCTCACGTCCGCGAATTCCCACGGTATTTTTTACAAACATCACGTGACTTTCATTCATAGTTTAAACATATTTTATTGCCAATACAAGTACACATAAAATAATATAATACACCACAAACAACAACATCGATAATGGCAAATGGGTCGGGTCACAAGTTCATTCATAAAACGTTACACGCATTGTATACATGGAATAGCCAAAACACGATGCGCGCGCAGTATAGTTCAAGGTAGGTATATAGCATAATAACCCGAGGTTGATTTTACTCTACAAGTATGTATGTTATTAGCTGCGTCGTGTTAGAATTATAAATATATGATATATTAACTATTTGGAAATAAATGTAATAGAAAATGACATACTATAACAAATGTGCTTTTATCACCGATGCAGTGTCACTTTAATACTGATTTCGTAAATATACAACACAATTATAAATATATTTGCATATACCTTTTTGTAGATCTAGTTTTACAGAATCCCCCGTACAATTTGCTACTCCAATTCTAAGATAATTAACCCGATAGAACATGTCGTCTTGCATGATAACTGTCCGTGATATGTTAAGATAATATGTCTCATCTTCGACATACTGCTGGAATTTTGTGGTGTTAGGAAGAGTGCTCCAAGGGTTCTCGTCATTACGTCTCTGCCATTCTGCTCGTCCATTGTCGTCATACACGGCAGGGGTGAATGTAAGTGTTACATCTCTACCGATATATGCAGGCTGCACTATCTCCAGTATTCCACAAGTGTTCACTGTAACAATAAATGATGATGGTATTATATAGATATCAGTAACAGATAGATAATGTTGCATACAACCACAGGAACTTGAAATGTTATCCATTAGCCACCATTTGTCGCGTACCTCTATCCTAGGACCCCCCCCCCCTCTATTACAAAATTTCACTATTTCTCCAAGCCTAGAGGTTATATAGAAGATATTTGTGTTTATTGGTGTAAGATAGGATTTTATTTCATCGAGTGATTACCGAAATTTGTAGTTCCACAAGTGACGTTAATACACAAATCTTTTCTTTTATCATTTCCAATGAATTTTGCTAATAAAATATTTGTCTTCAAATTTTATTCATTTTAACTGCCCTTTCTGGAGCCTCATTGCACTACGTGACACAACCGCACAACCACTTCTGTTAGTGTGAACGTCCGTAATAAGAAATAGTTCCTGTATAAGTTTCAAGTTAGTTTCTGTTTGCTGTCAAAATTAGAATATATTGCTTAATAATTGTTCATGATAGTCAGAGAAAATTGCCAAATTTCTAACTTATATCTAACCGTGCAAGAATACGTAACACGACGGGTGGCAGAGAAAATGCCACCTTTCACTCTTTCAAAGCATTCAGGGTAAGATGGGGTTTACTAAAGACACTATTTGTGTTTGTGTTTAAACGTTTATGTATCGTCGCTACCGGTTAGATTTTGGTGGGTAGTGCAATGATACAGACAGAGACCCATTCCAGAGTCTCCTCTGGTTCTTTTACGTACACGGTGTAAAAGCACCGACACGAGACCTCGGTTTAACGTCCCATCTGAAAGACTGTTAATTTTATTAGGGTCAGACGGGGGATCGAAGCTGCGATCCCTGGATTACCAGTCCAGCGTGTTACCACTGGACTACAGATCCGTCTGTCTATTTTGTTTTTGTTTCGATCGCTCGTTGATATTCTGAGCGACTGTTCAAACGTTTATTAGACACGTTGTGCTTTAGTCATACTAATTTATTTGAGCTCGATTGCGAAATAAGTTCTTGCAACTTATATTAATCACTCTCGAGACCTCATTCCTGGTGGAATCCATCGCCACGACGGAGAGAGAGAAGAGGCAATGTGAAATTTAAATGCCTTGCCCAAGGACATACTCGTAACGGCTCCAGCGGGTCTCGAACACCGGGTCTTTCGCATCTGAAACTTTATATCTTGGAGGATAGTGCACGATACAGAAGGCGCTCCAATTCCAGAAGCATCCCTGGTTCCTTGCATATGTCAAGTGTTTAGCACCGATACATGATACCTCGGTTTATAGTCCCAGTGTGAAAGACTGTTAATATTATTAAAATTCATTACCACATTTACGCTTTCACCTGCGCCAACGAGAGTTGTTAAAACTTGCTTCGTAATAGTTGTAAAATAAATTAAGTTTAAACTTTTAACTATTAAGAGTCAGACAGGTGATCGCATGCCCCCCCCCCGAATATTTTTAATGAACAATGGTGCAATCTGGTGCATTCTGGTCTTTCTGAGGTGCATTATTTAGTACTGGAAATTTGAAAGTTTTATGATCATAAATCAACAAATAAACCCTTTACTCGGCAGATTTCTTTTCCTCTAAAATAGAGCTGAAATATCAAACAAATACAAGCCCCGATTGTCTAACAGAAGTCTAATTATTTGTCCTTTTTGCCAGCGAACTGCATGAGTACATGTTCAATGTCAATGTCCATATGTCTGTAGCTATGCATCATTGCTAGCCCAGACAGGCGTTCAGTGGACATAGTACACCTTTTTTCCCTTCAGAATCACGTGGATTCAGCCGCGTACTCGCGTATAGGCAGCTACGCGCCTGAACGTGTCAACCACTGAACTACTTACCAGAATACCCTCGGTTCTCGCATTGATACTGTCACTAGTGAGACAATGATATAGTGTGGAGGGGGCGCACACCTAGCACGAGCAACCTAAACAGTCCCGACCATAGATCGTAAACGATATAGTGTGGAGGGGGCGCACACCTAGCACGAGCAACCTAAACAGTCCCGACCATAGATCGTAAACGATATAGTGTGGAGGGGGCGCACACCTAGCACGAGCAACCTAAACAGTCCCGACCATAGATCGTAAACGATATAGTGTGAGTTCCAACCGCACTATAGAATCATGACGGTGGTGGTCTTCTTAGACTCTTAAATCCACACTCCCTCCTATCTCTCTTCCTCATATGTCTCCCTCCCCTCTCCCTCTCCTCTCTCTCTATCTCCCTCATCTGTCTCCCTCCCCTCTCCCTCTCCTCTCTATCTCCCTCATATGTCTCCCCCCTCCCCCTCTCCTCTCTATCTCCCTCATCTGTACACCACTCACTGCTGGATTACACTACCCACTGCTGGAATACACTACTCGTACATTCCCCACTGCTCACTGCCAGAAAAGCAGAAAAAGATATAAAAAACATTTTTTATTATTTTTATTTATTTATTTTTCGAAATTTGGCATATACACATCATTCACTACTAGAACACATAACTCACTGCTGGATTACACTACTCACTGCTCACTGCTAGCAGTACACTGCTCACTGCCAGCAGTACAGCAGTACACTGCTCACTGCCAGCAGTACAGCAGTACACTGGCAGTACACTGCTCACTGCTAACTTCACCCACATGAAAAAGATATAAAAAATATTTTTATTATTTTTATTATTTTATTCAAAAATGTACATTTGCACATCATACACTACTAGAATACACCACTCACTGCTGGATTACACTACCCACTGCTGGAATACACTACTCGTACATTCCCCCACTGCTCACTGCCAGAAAAGCAGAAAAAGATATAAAACATATTTTTATTATTTTTATTCAAAAATTTACATTTGCACATCATACACTACTAGAATACACCACTCACTGCTGGATTACACTACCCACTGCTGGAATACACTACTCATACATTCCCCACTGCTCACTGCCAGAAAAGCAAGTACTGAAAATGATAGAATTATTTTTATTATTGTTTTCGAAAATTTGCATTTGCACATCATACACTACTAGAATACACCACTCACTGCTGGATTACACTACCAACTGCTGGATTACACTACTCACTGCTAACTGCTAGCAGTACAGCAGTACACTGCTCACTGCCAGCAGTACACTGGCAGTAAAAAAATAAAAATACATTTTTTATTATTTTTATTTATTTATTTTTCGAAATTTGGCATATACACATCATTCACTACTAGAATACATAACTCACTGCTGGATTACACTACTCACTGCTAGCAGTACAGCAGTACACTGCTCACTGCCAGCAGTACAGCAGTACACTGCTCACTGCCAGCAGTACAGCAGTACACTGGCATTACACTGCTCACTGCTAACTTCACCCACATATCTTGTTTTTTGTTTTGTTTTGTTTTTTATTTTTCTTGCTTTCAAAATTTTAACCGAAACCGGTGTGCCTCAGTGTGGCTACAGGCCTGTTAACAGTAATTTAAAATCGGGTTCGTTGTTGGGGGGAACAACCCTGTCAATCTTGTTACAATGTATCGGCAACTGTTGATTATGAATTAAACCCCTTACATCACTAAACAATACAACTATCCGTTGATTTGCCCAAATACAATTTACGTTGTGTTACTTCAAGGTTGAGTGTGTGTGTGTGTGTTTAACGTTTAAATATCGTCGCTACCGGTTGCCCATATGAGCGACACCTCCTGACGAGATTAGTGATTTTAGATATTTGGAGGATAGTGCAATGATACAGACAGAGACCCATTCCAGAATCTCTTCTGATTCTTTTACGTGCACGGTTCAAGGTTGACATCAGAAGCTATATTATAAAATAAACCAGCCATATATAATTTTGATATTCCTAATTTCTGTTTGGGAACAACGCCAGTATGTTAATTTACTGTTACCCATGTTAACATGAAACATGATTGTTTTTTTTATTCTCACCAGAGATTCTCTACAGTCAACTGTACTTACTGTCTTAAGCAGCCAGCCAAGGGAACCACAGAAAGTAGCTGCTTAGCACATGTAGCTGCTTAATAGAGGTCAAATGTATAATAAAAGAGCATATTGGGAATATGGGAAATGGCTGCTTAATAGAGGTGACCACTAACTCAGGTTTGACTGTATATCTGCATTACATTATTCCTAGTCCGCCTCCGTGGTCGAGTGGTTATGGTCGCTGACTTGCATACCACTGTAACCTATCATCACTGATGATCACGGGTTCGAGCCCCGCTCAGACAGTGTCTCATTTAAATATGAAAAAGATGCCAGTTTCTTAAGGAGGTTAACTGCTGGAGCCTTCCCAGGAAATGTGTTGTTAGGTAAGCTGTCCGTCGCTCAAATGGGCAACCGGTAGCAACGTCCAATATACTTAAATATTACCTTTAAACAGTATACAGTCTGCATCCGTTATGTCGAATTCCGTCAGACAGGACACAATACTTCGACATATCAGAAGTTTGACTTAACGAAATTCGATATAAACGGAGCCAGTTATATGTAAAATGATAGTGTCTGAAACGGGACTTTGATCTGACTTTGAGATAACCGCATACTTCGACATAACCGACTTTGACATAACGGATGTAGACTGTATATTTAAAGTTTAAAAAAACACCGGAAAGCAGTTCAAGTGAGACTTGTTTCATTTGTGAAAACGCACATGAATGTACAGTGGCCGATAACAATAACTGAATGAGTCGTCGTCATGTTTGCATGGACTTACAGGAAGAAGATTACGTTTACGCAATTTTTATAAGAGTTTGAGTGATTTTGAGTTTTTGATAAATTCTATCGAATATTCGGATACCTTCTCGGCCGAATATTCGAATATCAAAATCAATATTCGTTGCCATCCCTAATTTAAACATATTCATAATTAGGGCCTACATATTGGTAATATACAGGTATATGAATTAGAATACATGTACATAGCTTACAATTATGGATATGTGGAAACGATAACTATATATAACTATAATATATTTATTGCATTAAATATGATAACAAACAATACATAAACATAAACAAAGTACAATGGAAAGGCATGGATACATTTTCAGAAGAGCATAGATGGTTGTGGTGTATAAACGAGCTATCGAAATGTTTTTACTTAAATCTAATTTCATATGAAAAATCAATATTACTGAAATTGAAATTTTATAAATTTGTAATTTTGTAAACTGATTTCCATTACCTGCTCCGACGAAGTTAAACTCTCCAACAATGAATAGCCAATAAGTACATATATTGTGCACAATCCGCGGCATTTTAACAATTTTAAATCTACAATTTTAAATCCTATGAGGATAAATCTATGTGTAGGTCCTGTGAAGATTCTGATCAGGATGTGAATATAACTTGCCCACTAAGTATTGATGACTAGCTTGAAGTGGGTCATTTCCGAGGGACTTTTGTTTTTTGTTCACACATAATCAAGCATTTCGTGGGTATATACTGCCTGGTGTGTGCTTCTCGCTTGTTCCTGGAATGGCCAATGAGAGACATCGGTGAATTACTGTTCCTGAATACTCCATAACAGTAGATAGATCCACTTAACTGGTTTCCTTTGTATTTGTCATTGCTTCCTGTGCACAACATGCTATCAATGTTCATCCACTTTCTCGTCTAATAATTAGTAGGGCGTCCGATTAGCGCAGTGGTTAGCGCGTTCGCTTCTCACCAATACTACCCGGGTACGATCCTCGGACCGGGAAGTATGTGAGATGGTACGGTGATCGCCAGATCGGACAGGTGGGTTTTCTCCAGGTACTCCAGTTTCCTCCAACATAAATGACCACAGTTACGCTTTCATCCGCGCCAACGAGAGTGATTAATTAATATAAGTTATTAGAACTTGCTTCGTAATCGTTGTAAAATAAATAAAGTTTCAACTATTTTTTTTAGCTTACAGTGTCGCAAACTCTCCTTTTTCTTCTCGTAAGAATATGTCTAGGTTGCTACGGCTCTTACCAGGGTCTATCCTATTGTAGACTCGCTGGAGTTGTCTAGGGGGTTTCTTCGTTATTATATGTATTAATGATAACTCAACACAGTATTACATTTCTTCTATATAATATCTTGTTTAAATTGGCATCAGAAATATCCATATATATATAATCAGTGATCTATATATATATACATCGTATCATTAAAAGCTTATTTAACAATCCATTTGTGTGAGCCGACTATGCGCTTACACAGTATATTTAACATCCAATCTTTCTAATCCGTCATTACTCAATATCACTATAATCTAATCACTGTTTCTGATTAGATTAACTTTTAATCAACTTCTGGTATGGTTCGCCGAAACTCTATGATTCTTCTGTGGCTGAACAATTTAATTATTCGACAAATCTTTATAAGTTATATTTCTTATAATGTCAATAATATCTAAGTATCATAAATACAGTTTATATGTTCTATATACTAGATTGAGATCACGACCTTTCTCGCTCCTGGAGTTAGGCTCTAGTGTGTCTGATCTATGTTAATAAAATCCATTTCTTATATACATAATTGAATCAGTGTATATATGATATAACAATTCCTAAAACATCTGTTATTCCTAAACATCTGTTATGTTATCTAATATTACACCATCAAACCAGTTCGGTGCCTTTGTATTACATAACTGGACATCTGCAACCACGGCCTTGTTATCTAATATTACACCATCAAACCAGTTCGGTGCCTTTGTATTACATAACTGGACACCTGCAACCACGGCCTTGATAAACTGAGATTAGGCCTAACATCTTAAGTCATTTCCCGCGCGAAGCGAGATTGATAATTTTAGGCGCGAAAATAATATTAGATGATTATGCATAAAACATATATATATATTACATGGTAAACATTTGGCCATATATAGAAACAGTTTAATGTATTTATATAATACATTACTATTTATATATAACAATAATAAATATTTCGTGCAAATTGGGGTTTTGCACAATCCTCCCTACCCGGGGAGAAGTTTGACATCGCCCGCTATCGGCCGATTTACAAATCTTCATTCCTTTGAATATACAGTAGAAAACAATCATAATATCAATACATCATATGTCCTAAAATAGCATTTCTTTCGCTAGGTACCAACATTCTAATCATAGAGGCAATAACTATTTACTGAACAACTGAAATAATACCAAGTACATTTACTAAGTCAAACATCACAGTCATTGAACTCTACTGAGAAAGTCTGCTAGAACATTTTGAGTCCCTTTGATATGTTTAATGGTCAGATTAAATTCTGAGAGACACAGTGCCCATCTTAAGAGGCGTTGATTGGACGTTTTCGACCTACTTAACCATACAAGGGGATTATGATCTGAATTAATTATTGTTTTGCTTGTGCTTACATATATGCGAAAATGTTCGATACCGGCCACTATAGCTAATAATTCCTTCTCTATTGTAGAGTAGTTTTTCTCTCGTGGAATAAGTTTTCGGGAATAAAATGCTACTGGGTGTGGTACTTGGTCAACGGTCTGAGTCAGTACAGCCGAAATTCCCAAATCGGAAGCATCAGTATAGAGTTCGAACTCTTGGTTAAAGTCAGGGGCCTTCAGTATGGGTTTATTGGTTAAAGCTTTCTTTAAGGATTCGAAAGCAAGTTGATGTTTATCGCTCCACTGAGTTATGATGTTCCCTGATCGCTTGCCCTTTAATAAGTCAGTCAGGGGAGCGGCGATCTCAGCGAACTGGGGAATGAATTTCCTGTAAAATCCTACTGATCCCAGATATCCTCGTAATTGTTTCTTGGTCTGTGGGGGAGAGATATTACTAATACACTCAACCTTGCTGGAAATTGGTTTGATTTTTCCCGACCCTAATTCATGTCCCAAGTACTTGACTGTTCCAGACCCAATTTTACACTTCTTCGGATTCAAAGTAACACCACTATCCTCTAGTCTATGAAATGTCCAATCCAAGTGATTTATGTGCTGTGACCATAAATTGGATCGAACAGCAATATCATCCAGATATGCGTCGGCAAATCTATCACGGATGGGTTCTGTCGGGGATTGAGCGATTATCTCGTTTATGGCCCTCTGGAAGGTAACTCCACCGTTTTTTAAACCAAATGGGAGAGTTAATGGTTCAAACAAGCCCCAGGGGGTTATGAACGCTGCAATTTCACTAGCTCGAGGGGTTAGCGGAATCTGCCAGTAACCTTTATTAAGATCTAAAATTGATATCAGACTCGAACCTGCGACCTGATCAATGAGATCGTCTAATCTCGGGATGGGGAAGGCTTCTCCTCGAGTCAGGTCATTAATTTTCCGATAATCAATACATGGTCGCCATTCTGAGTCTGATTTGCGTACCAATATTATGGGAGAGGCCCACTGGCTTCTGCTAGGGCGGATAATTCCTAACTCCAACATTTGATCTAGCTCAGTTTTTAATATTTGTTTCTTTTCTGGAGACATGCGGTAGTAAGGCTGGACTACGGGTGAAGCACCTTGCACATCAATATCATGGGTAACACCGTGGAAACGTCCCAGTTGTCCAGAGAATAAACGGGGGTAACGGTCAAATAACTGACTAATATCGTCCCTGTGGTCTGGGTTTAAATGACTGATATCCGGCCAGGTTTTCTTAGGTACAGATTCAAGAGGACTGCAAGGATCGAATTCTTTCTCAATGTCCGTAGGGGCTTGGTAATCTAATAGGGTAGGGTCTTGGGACTCATACACCGGACTACTATCAGCTAGAGCTGCACCCTCCTCCCTACCTGTCCAGGGCTTCAACTGGTTTACATGCATAACACGGTATTTTACTCTCTTATCAGGCATGTATATAATATAGGTATGCGACGCTACCTTTTCGTGTACCGGATACGGTCCCTGGAGGGCATTCTTCAGCTTATTACCTTTTAACGGTAATCGTACTAACACTAATTCACCACGCTGGAATACACGCATTTTCGCTTTCTTACTTCTGTCATACTTTGTTTTACGACCATCTGCGGCCTGTTGTGCATTCTCGCTGGCGTCACGTAACGCTTCAGCTAATCTATGACATAATTCTTGTACATAGTTATTTATGGGGATCCCTTCATCCCGCTCATTTCTAGCCCAGAGATCATAAGTGGAATCTAGATTATCTCTAGGTTCGCGCCCATATAGAAGGTAGAAGGGAGAATATCCTGTGCTAGAGTGCTCTGCACTTCTATATGCAAATAATAGCCAGGGTAGCATCTCATCCCAAGACGATAAAGAGTTCTCCCCAAGGATTCTAAGCATGGTTTTCAATGTACCATTATATTTCTCTATTGATCCGTTGGTTTGAGGCCTGTAACTCGTGCTAGTTAAGTGACGTATATCGTGCTCGGCTAGGAAGCGTGTGAATGTTTCAGCTATGAAAGCGCTTCCTCGGTCAGTCAACAGGGTCTGGGGTTTTCCATGTCGAGATATTATCTCGATCAGGGCTTTTTGTGCATTAACAGCTGTCGCTGCGGCGCATGGGAAAGATTCCGTATATTTAGTGGCATGATCAATAAAATTCAAGATATACTGGTTCCCATTTATAGTTTTCTTCATGGGTCCAACGAAATCAGCGGATATAAATTTGAATGGTTGGGATATAATGGGCAGGGGTTTCAATGGGGCTACAGTGGCTTTCTGTCCCTTACCCGCTCTCTGGCACGGCCCACAGCTATGGCAGAATCGTTTAACATCTGCGCGGATTCCCGGCCAAAAGAAGCGGCGCTTAATGCGCTTCAGGGTCTTACTAGGTCCCTGGTGTCCCGTACTTAAACTGTCATGGGCGAGTCCCGTTATATGATCACGGAATCCCCGTGGAACTACCACCTGATCATATATTTTCCAGGGTCGAACTTTGGACGTGTCTTGAGGTTGTTCTCTCCTCATAAGTAGTCGGGGTTCGAGCTGGATGTAATATCCTTGCCGAATAGGTGTTCCTTCTTGAGCCATTTCCCAGAGGGGTGCTAAGGTCGGGTCATTATTCTGTTCTTGCAATAATTTATCAGGACTCAAATCGTCAATAGAGGGAATATTTTGGGGTTTAACTGTACTGGCTTTCTCAGAGGGGGAATTGATCTCAATTGTATTCCGAAAAGGTAAGACATTGTGATTTGTATCGGTCGTGTTTTCTGAGTCTGGGTTGGACGTGACAATTTCATCAAACGGGATAATTTTCTTATTTGAGCGTGTAACCACGCCACAGGTAATCAAATCAGTGACAGGGGCAGTTTCACAGTCGTTACCTATTATAAGATCCACCCCCGCGGTGCATCTGTGTTTTAATACAGCCACCTTCAATGTTCCTTGGTATATTGGACAATCGACGCTAATCTTTGCTATCGGATAATTACCAGGGATATAATTGACACCGCGGATTGTTACCCGTTCACCTGTGTATTCTAAATGATCAGCGGTCTGATCAGTAGCCGACAATAAACTAATTGTCGCACCTGAATCTCTCAAATACGTCACTTGTGCGGTGTTATTATTTATGCGTGCTTGACCTGTATATTTGACAAGTAATGGATTTACCATCTCGGTATTTTCATATGAGTTCACTGGCTCATTGGTTATAAAGGCTGAACTATGAGTAGTGTTTGACACTTGGTGTCCGTTTGCTAGGTTTCTAGTACCCCTGTACCTAGGTGAATTGGGATCTGCCCAACACTCTGTTCGTCCGTGGCCATTACGCCTACAATAACTACAATATTTTTCTATCCGGGGAGTTCTATGGGTAGCTTGGGAATTATCTATCCTAATATTGGGTCGATACATGGGTGATGGGATATATGGCCTTGGGGCTGGAGGTCGGTGTTCTGTATCTCTGGGTTTCACATTCGGATTTGAATTAATCCGTGTCCTGGGCGCTAATCTGCGATGGAGGTTATATTCATCAGCCAGGGAAATACATTCCTGGAGAGTAGATGCTTTCTTATCCAGAATGAACAAATTAAGCTCATCACTTAGCTGGGAATCGAATCTATATCTCAAGAGCAGCTCGATCCAGTTGACCTCGCTCGGATCATTGTTCTCCGTCCATAGAGTCATTTGCTCCCTTAATTCCTTAATGAATTCGGAATATGTCTGCTGAGGTTTCTTTACCCAAGAGAAGAAATTCTTTCTATATACAGTGGGTGAGAGTCTATATTCATCCAAGATGGCGGCCTTGAGGGTATCGTAATTATTAGCGTCTTGGACAGGAAGAGTGGCATATATATTTCTGGCCTTGTCGGACAACTTGTCTATAATATGGCCCACCCATGTTTGTTTGGCGACCTGGCTAGCTTCGAACAGTCTCTCACATGTTGCGAAGAATTTATCTGGCCTCATAGTCTGGGTCCAAATAGGAACAGAAATGTTTGTCTTAGAGGGCCTATTATCTGTATGGAGGGGGTTATTTTGCTGAGATTCCTGATCTCTCTGGATTTCTCTCAGGCGAATCTCCATCTGCATTTTCTCCCTTTGCATTCTTTCCTCCCTGTCCCTTTCTTTCTCTTCTCTTTCCCCTCTTTGTTTTACTTCTTCCCTCTCTCTTTCTCTTTCTTCTCTTTCCCTCTCTCTTTCTTCTCTTTGTTTTACTTCTTCCCTCTCTCTTTCTCTCTCTCTTTGTTTTACTTCTTCCCTCTCTCTTTCCCTCTCTCTTTCTTTCTCATAAATCTCACCCTGACGTTCCAGATTTGCCTGATTAAAGAAGGGAAGTCTCATTAATTTGTCCCATATCTCATCACCTGTTGTCTGCAAGTCGGGGTGAACCGGCCCCTCAGTTTCCTTATTAGCACTCCTAGTTGTAGCCATTTTATTTTTTTATTTCCCAAAATTTTTAATCCCCAGAATGTATCTCCAAATGTATTATAGAATTGAGTTCAATAAAAGGAAGTAAATCACTAATATAATTTTAATGATAATATTAAGCCTCTATGAAAAGAAAACTGGTACTTACCGAAGTCTGTCTCGTCCGTTAATCCAATATATAATTTATCACATATTCAAAGTTTGCACATTTCCAATAATTTAATCCATTTCATTAATTTAATAATTCGTTGACGTCTTTCACTTATTTCCAAATTCTAACACTGTCTCGCATGCACTTCTGTTTTCCCACGTTAATTAATAGTCCCTTGTATTCTTCATGTATAAATCCTAGTGTCCTTCACAATATTCCATATATAAATTCTAGTGTCCTTCACAATATGTCACGATATGTCACCTCTTCTTTATTTCCAATCCCGGACGAGCGTCCCAATTGTCGCAAACTCTCCTTTTTCTTCTCGTAATAATATGTCTCGGTTGCTACGGCTCTTACCAGGGTCTATCCTATTGTAGACTCGCTGGAGTTGTCTAGGGGGTTTCTTCGTTATTATATGTATTAATGATAACTCAACACAGTATTACATTTCTTCTATATAATATCTTGTTTAAATTGGCATCAGAAATATCCATATATATATAATCAGTGATCTATATATATATACATCGTATCATTAAAAGCTTATTTAACAATCCATTT
>CM026386.1:45944232-46069307 GCA_014843695.1 Archivesica marissinica
TTCCTACCTGGGTTACAGAATCATAACTTTTAATCCACATTGAATATGCAAATGGACAGATTATCAATGAAGATGATTTCTAGTTCAAACTTCATCACTGTCAGCTGAACCAATCAGACGATTGAGACTGAGTTTTGAGATTGGAGAAAAGTTTTATAACCTCCAGGCTTCTGGTCTCTGATTAAAAAAAAATGGCAATCTTAAATTTTGATGCTCCACTTGTGTTAGACAGTGTAGGGGTTGAGTGGTTATGGTCGTTGACTTCAAAATCACTTGACCTTCACCGCTGTAGGTTTGTGTCTCACTTGGGATGTCAAATTATTTCATTTGAGGAAGCTATCCAGCTGGTTTACGGTAGGTCGGTGGTTCTATCCAGGTGCCCATCTGTGCCTGCAGTACTGCTCGGAGGGGCACCCGAGGTCTTCCTCCACCAGTAATAGTTGGAGATTTGCCGTATGTGCCTACAGTACTGCTCGGAGGGGCGAGGTCTTCCTCCACCAGTAATAGCTGGAGATTTGCCATATGTGCCTGCAGTACTGCTCGGAGGGGCGAGGTCTTCCTCCACCAGTAATAGCTGGAGATTTGCCATATGTGCCTGCAGTAATGCTCGGAGGGGCGAGGTCTTCCTCCACCAGTAATAGCTGGAGATTTTGCATATGTGCCTGCAGTACTGCTCGGAGGGGCGAGGTCTTCCTCCACCAGTAATAGCTGGAGATTTGCCATATGTGCCTGCAGTACTGCTCGGAGGGGCGAGGTCTTCCTCCACCAGTAATAGCTGGAGATTTGCCATATGTGCCTACAGTACTGCTCGGAGGGGCGAGGTCTTCCTCCACCAGTAATAGCTGGAGATTTGCCATATGTGCCTGCAGTAATGCTCGGGAGGGGAGGTCTTCCTCCACCAGTAATAGCTGGAGATTTGCCATATGTGCCTGCAGTACTGCTCGGAGGGGCCCCCGAGGTCTTCCTCCACCAGTAATAGCTGGAGAATTGCCATATGTGCCTGCAGTACTGCTCGGAGGGGCTCCCGAGGTCTTCCTCCACCAGTAATAGCTGGAGATTTGCCATATGTGCCTGCAGTACTGCTCGGAGGGGCTCCCGAGGTCTTCCTCCACCAGTAATAGCTGGAGATTTGCCATATGTGCCTGCAGTACTGCTCGGAGGGGCTCCCGAGGTCTTCCTCCACCAGTAATAGCTGGAGATTTGCCATATGTGCCTGCAGTACTGCTCGGAGGGGCACCCGAGGTCTTCCTCCACCAGTAATAGCTGGAGATTTGCCATATGTGCCTGCAGTACTGCTCGGAGGGGCTCCGAGGTCTTCCTCCACCAGTAATAGCTGGAGATTTGCCATATGTGCCTGCAGTACTGCTCGGAGGGGCTCCCGAGGTCTTCCTCCACCAGTAATAGCTGGAGATTTGCCATATGTGCCTGCAGTACTGCTCGGAGGGGCTCCCGAGGTCTTCCTCCACCAGTAATAGCTGGAGATTTGCCATATGTGCCTGCAGTACTGCTCGGAGGGGCTCCCGAGGTCTTCCTCCACCAGTAATAGCTGGAGATTTGCCATATGTGCCTGCAGTACTGCTCGGAGGGGCTCCCGAGGTCTTCCTCCACCAGTAATAGCTGGAGATTTGCCATATGTGCCTGCAGTACTGCTCGGAGGGGCGAGGTCTTCCTCCACCAGTAATAGCTGGAGATTTGCCATATGTGTGATTTTAAACCACGAAAAGAAACAAAATATATTAGACATTAGTGAAGCCATTTATGCTATTAAAAGTATGAAAAGCAGGTAATACATATGGAAGGTCATATCTATTTCAAAATATGGGATAAAATAGGTGGCCATTTTGTTTCCATGGTAACCTCAAAATAAATAGCATAATTTAACTGTTTATTAATTAACATTAATTTACTATGCACTGGAGTATTGCTTTTGCCCTTTTCTTGAGCATTGAGAATAAAAGGAACTAAATATTATTTACTACACAAACAGACTGCCAATTGATTGTTTGTGTGCTATTTAGTAAACCCTGGGATAACTTTAGTAAACCAGTCTGAGTGCAGGAAATAGGACATGTTTACTTCTTCTTCAAAACATTTCCGCTTTTTGTTGCAGTTTGAACTTTCAACTCTGTGATTGCTATAGTAGGAGTCTGCTAGGAGAGTTTTTTATTTAAGTTTATTTAACGTCGCTACCGGTTGCCCATTTGAGCAACGGCCAGTTTACCTAACAACCAACACCTTTCCTGGCAGGCTCCAGCGGTTAACCAGTACTTAGTGCAGCAACCTCCGTAAGAAAGTGCCAACTTTTTCATGTAAATGAGACACGGTCTGAGTGGAGCTCGTACCCATCACATGACCATCAGTGAAAAGAAACTGCCAACTTTTTCATATAAATGAGACACGGTCTGAGCAGGGCTCGAACCCGTGACCATCAGTGATGATAGGTTACAGTGGTATACAAGTCAGCGACCTTAACCTCAGGAGAGCAATAGTTTTCTCATTTGAGAATGGGGTGGTCGAGCGGTTACGGCCGATGACTTTAAATCACTTGCCCATCACCGCTGCAGGTTTGAATCCTACTGTGGGTGTCAAATTCTTTCATGCGAGGTAGCTATCTATCTGGTTTGCAGAAGGTCAGTGGTTATACCCGGGTGCCCGTCCATGTCTGAAATACTGCTCTTAGAGCACCCAGGTTCTTCCACAACCATTAACCCATTTTATTCTGGATATATTTAAATGCTTTTGCAAACAACATAGATCCAGATCAGCCTGTCACGCTGCGTGCTGATCAGGATCTATGTTGTTTGCTGTATAGCCAAGTATCTTGGCAAGATTATCTGAATAGCAAACAGCATAGATCCTGATCAGACGGCACGTTCCGTGGTGGTTGATCTGGGTCTATGTTCTTTGCAAATACCGTTTATCTGTTGTGTACAAGTAGCAGGTATATGATTTTATTGATGGTTGACTCCTTGCATGCTGGCTGTGAAAATAACAGTTAGTGTTCAGTTACAAATAAGAAAAACACATTAATGAATTGTCGTCTGCTACAACTATTTATAGTCTTTCCGCCTCCGTGGTCGAGTGGTTAAGGTCGCAGACTTGTATACCACTGTAACCTATCATCACTGATGGCCACGGTTTCGAGCCCCGCTCAGACCGTGTCTCATTTATATGAAAACAGTTGGCAGTTTCTTACGGAGGTTGGTGCACCCAAGTACTGGTTAACCGCTGGAGCCTGCCCAGGAAAGGTGTTGTTAGGTAAACTGCCCGCCGGCGATATAGCCCAAAATGGTGCTGATGCAGGCGTAACACCCGAAATATAATAATAATATAATAATAATTTATAGTCTTTATTTTACCCCGAATGCAAAGAGTTAATCTACATATCTATGATACATTTATTTTAGATCTAATAGCCAAAATATTATGTGAGGTTTTAATTTTAAAAACTTTTTCAGTTGTTCAGTTTTGAAGGTGGCATGACAGAAATTCATACTATAACTAAGTCACTGAGGGAACCGGAGCAGCTGGAGGCCGACTACCTGGCAAATTATCTACAAAGATTCTGATAAACTGTGGGAAATTACCTCCTCACAACTACCTGCCAAGTTATTCCATCCCGACTACCTGCCAAGTTATTCCATCCCGAGTACCTGCCAAGTTATTCCATCCCGAGTACCGGCCAAGTTATTCCATCCCGAGTACCTGCCAAGTTATTTCATCCTGACAACCTGGCAAGTTATTTCATCCCGACAACCTGATAAGTTATTCCATCCCGACAACCTGATAAGTTATTCCATCCCGACAACCTGACAAGTTATTTCATCCCGACAACCTGGCAAGTTATTTCCTCCCTACAACCTGGCAAGTTATTTCCTCCCGACAACCTGATAAGTTATTCCATCCCGACAACCTGACAAGTTATTTCATCCCGACAACCTGGCAAGTTATTTCCTCCCGACAACCGGGCAAGTTATTTCCTCATTGACTACTGGACAAGAATTCCTATTACGAATAATTGGGAAGTTATCTACAGACACTGCCGTGGAATTTCAACAAGGATTTCGGAGAGGAATTCAGTAAATGAAGTGCGGATACTGGACAGCAGTCAAATGAATACATTGCACAGCCCTGTCACTTTGTATGGAAGTTTACAGTCGTGCAGGCTTTCTCTGTCATTAAAAGAACTGTATGTGATTCGCAAATGGAAACGATATATGGCATCGAATTACTGATAGCAATAATGATAACGTCAATGTTTAAACTGAAACTGCTGATGACATCTGTCATTATTTTGACTTGTTGAAGGTCGCAGGTTCTACCAGGGTGTACACAACTGCATGCCAAATGGGGCACGTGGCGGGGTGGGGGATGGGGCACGTGGGGGTGGGGTGGGGGTGGGGGTGGGGTGGATGGGGCACGTGGCGGGGTGGGGGATGGGGCACGTGGCGGGGTGGGGGATGGGGCACGTGGCTGGGTGGGGGATGGGGCACGTGGCGGGGTAGGGGGGGGGTCAAGAAAAGTTTAAATTCACTGTATGATATAATGTGTGAGTGGGACACTAAACCAGAGTGACATTAGAATACAGGAAGGTATACAGGAAGGTATACAGAACTTTATACATATCAATTATTCCTGCCAGTTGAACATGTTAAAAGTGTGCCATTTAAAAAATGTTATTTATACATGTAATGTGATAGGTTGACATTGTAAACTGGGTATCATAGATACACTGGAGGAGCCACTACAGGCCTGTACAGCCACACTGAGCCACACCGAGACAGCTGCCTCCGTTTCAAAATTTCCAAAGCAAATAAAAAATAAATGAAAAATAAAATACAAAAAATATCCCTTTGCTGTATAAAATGTTGACTGCTAGAAAGCTGAAACGTTCATAATTATACGTCTAAACTCATTAAATCAGAAAACGCATGAACTCACTTCTATACCCCAACCATTTTAAGGGGGAACATGTCCCCGGACCCCCTTAGATTGCCTCGGTTTAAAGTTGCCTATGGCTACGGTACTGCTCTTGGCCATCATATTTGACTCCTTTTTGTGATATTGGCATCAATTTTGCACATGGAAGATACCTACTGTCGTATATTGAACAACACTTTTATAAAATGCATTTTCTAGATGTCTAGTTAGCAACATACTGAAGAAAAATCTGATGATTATTTTTTTATATGCAAACTGTGATATATTTGTTACTTGTATTTAAGGATGGCAATGAGCGCTTGAGTATTCGAATACTGAGAAGAAAATGTATCGGTTAGCAAAATCATAATCGGGTATTCGAATACTGGCAAGAAAATGTATCGGTTAACAAAATCATAATCGAGTATTCGAAATCAAATTGCTGGAAAAAACACAAACAGTTTGCTCTTGTCGTCAGACGTAAATCTTTGCCAATTGTTCCTTTCAATGAACAGTAATTATCTTAATCCGGGACCATCCAGGGGCCAATAATCCATCGATATGCTGATACGTAAGTTTGACATTAATCCTCATTTACAGGTATTCAATCATTTAATAATGTTTTATTGCAACTTTTTCCATAATGATGAATACCATTTACAAATCACAATAACATTACTGTCACATTAATAACATACATAAATCCTGATAATATCCTTATACATATTCATGACATTTTTCAAAGTGCAAAAGGATTGGGCTACAAGTGTTGAACATTAGCAACAACCCTTTCCAAAAGATCAACTTTGCTATCAATTTGTTCTGATGTATGTAGATATTTCCTTCAATGAACAAGTGAATAGTTTGACAGATTTGACAAGTGTTTTTGTCCCGCTTTTATATTTTATCTGGGTGTCGCTTAACCCATTTCATTCTTGATACATTTATATAGGCTTTTGCAAACAACATAGATCCAGATCAGCCGCAGCGTGACGCTGCATGCTGATCAGGATCTATGTTGCTGGCTACATAGCCAAGTGTCTTAGCAAGATCATCTGAATAGCAAACAGCCTGATCAGACGGCATGTTCCGTGGCGGTTGATCTGGCTCTATGTTCTTTGCAAATACTGTTTGAACAGTATCCAGAATGAAATGGGTTAAGAAGAATAAAATAGCATCATTATGACAGGAGGTTAATCAAAGATCGTATCTACACATTTGACAGTAAACTGTTAAAGTAAACTGTTAATATGTTTGCTTGATAATTTTGTCAATAAAGGGATGTTTCAATTTGCCCACGTATAACTTAAGTCCTGTGCAGATAAATAGCATCCGTATGTGCCACATCCGAAATATCTACCAAATATCTGAAATTAAGTAATCATACGTTCCCAATACTACAATGTAGATCTAGCCAAGAATCAAATGATTGTTTCCGAATACTCGAGTACTCGATCGGATATATGTCCGAGTACTCGATCGGATATATGTCCGAGTACTCGATCGAATATATGTCACGAGTACTCGATCGGATGTATGTCGAGTACTCGATCGGATATATGTCCGAGTACTTGATCGGATATATGTCCGAGTACTCGGTCGGATATATGTCACGAGTACTCGAGTACTTGATTGGATATATGTCTCGAGTACTCGATCGGATATATGTTCGAGTACTCGATCGGATATATGTCACGAGTACTCGATCGGATATATGTCATGAGTACTCGATCGGATATATGTCTCGAGTACTCGATCGGATATATGTCACGAGTACTCGATCGGATATATGTCCGAGTACTCGATCGTATATATGTCACAAGTACTCGATCGGATATATACTCGAGTACTCGATCAGATATATGTCCGAGTACTCGATCGGATATATGTTCGAGTACTCGATCGGATATATGTCACGAGTACTCGATCGGATATATGTCTCGAGTACTCGATCGGCTATATGTTCGAGTACTCGATCGGATATATGTCATGAGTACTCGATCGGATATATGTCATGAGTACTCGATCGGATATATGTCTTAGTACTCGATCGGATATATGTCCGAGTACTCGATCGGATATATGTCACGAGTACTCGAGTACTTGATTGGATATATGTCTCGAGTACTCAATCGGATATATGTCATGAGTACTCGAGTATCAAAATTGCTACTCATTGCCATCCCATGTATTTATTATTATTTGTGTTTAAATTATTAGAAAGCTGTGGGTGATGTAGAGTAGGCCTGACGTCCGTACAAACATGCGTGCATTCATCCGTCCACAATTCCATGACTCGTTGGGACGGGCCTATTATTGTTAGAACTTGTGACACGACCATTTTGCTGTTCTTTTTGTTGGTATGTTTTGTATTTGCATATATATGTAATATGAATCCAGCGACAAGATATGATTAAACAAAAACTAAATCCACTTCTCCGTCTTTCAATTCATTTGACCAACTTTGATGTTATTTGGTACATCTGGCCTCGAGATTATAAAAGTTTTCTCACATCTCAAACGTGAGCTCAAGTAATTTGATTGGTTGATTATGAGATTTAAACTTGGACATACTTGAACCAATCAGAAGCTTGAGATAGAGTTTGAAATTGGAGAAAAGTTTGATAACCTTCAGCCTGGCCTGGCATCGAACTCCTGGTATTTCGCACCTGAAGCGAACGCGCTACCACTGCGCTATCACAACTTTCATATTTATGTTTGTTTGTTTTACTTCATTGTATTCTCACGCTTTTAAAGTGACATAAAATCATGAAACAGAGAACTGTGTATATAATATAATTTTTATCAAATACAGTAAAACCTGTGTTAGTGGTCACCTCCATTAAGCAGTCAACCTGTATTAAGCAGCCAGATTCCCAATTTGCTGTTTTAATATACATTTGACCTCTATTAAGCAGCCACTTTCTGTGATTCCCTTGGCTGGCTGCTTAACACAGGTTTGACTGTATTCGCAACAGAAACGGAATAATTGATTTAATAAACAATATAGTCAAACCTGTGCTAAAGGCCGCATATGAAAACCTGTCTCTAAAGACCACCATTTTTCTCTCACGTCGAGCGATTTTCAATGCATTTTAACCCTCTATTGAGATACCACCTGCCAACAAAGGCCACTTTTTTACTTTCCCGAGGGTGGCCTTTATAGACAGGTTTGACTGTACATTGTTTTCTGGCATAACTAATGAACAGGATAATAATCCACATATAATACAGCGTGTGTATCGTGAAAAACAACATTTAGTGGAAGTCTTTATAGCGCAGTATTAGCACGTTCTCTTTATGTGCGAAAGGCCAAGAGTTTGAGCCTCGCTGGAGCGTTATCATTGTCATTTAAATTCCACGTTGCCTCTTCTCTCTCCCTCGTGGCGATGGATTCCCGCTCAGGCCTTGTCTCATTTATATGAAAAAGTTGGCAGTTTCTTATGGAGGTTGGTGCACCCAAGTACTGGTTAACCGCTGGAGCCTGCCCAGGAAAGGTGTTGTTAAGTAAACTGCCCGCCGGCGATATAGCCCGAAATGGTGCTGATGCAGGCATAAAACCCGAAATATAACATAGAAATATAACATCCATCGAGAGTGATTAATATAAATTGTAGGAACTTGTTTCACAATCGAGCTAAAATAAATTTGTATGCACTAACATTGATGGTACAGATTTACTGGTATATCTCGCCATTTGTGCCTGCACATGTTTATTTTAGACTGATTTGATTTAAATTATCAATATCAATAATAAGTATTCAATAATAAACAATCATCAATTCAGTTATATGAAATCCTACTTTCACTTTTGAGAGTTTGTAGACTGCAAAAACACGAATTTATTGATTGAAAGATAGTCAGCCAAAAAATAAAAAGTTAGTGTTCGAATTATTTCGGAAGAAATTTGTAGTAGCACTGTAATTTATGCGTGAAACAACAATGTTTGTTTGTGTGATGCTAGGCCGCTTTAAAATGCGAGAATGTCTGCTTAATTTGATGTACAACTCCAAAACTACAGCCATTAATTAATTTATACAATCGATGTGTCTCGAGTTTGTACCCTAGGACATTTTCTCAAAATCGATACAATAATTTTTTTTATTTTATGTAGATTAAAATTATTTAAAACACTCGTGACTTTGTTATTATTCCATTATTATTAATATTGGACTTGTGTCAAAAGGCCAGAGTATTATATTAAATCCTACGCATAAATAGACGAACTTAACAATTTTAATTAGTAGGATCTTTTTGCATAATTATGTGCTTTAAGTAAGATATAAGCCTTAAACGGCTCCAATATATAAAATATTGGTACTGTCTTTGGCGCTACGCGCCTCACACAGTGCAATATATTACATATTGAATAGTTTTCGGCTTGTATCCTATACATAAACTGGTACTGCAAAACAACGATGGTTCATTTATTTTTACACATAATTTATGCGAGCTAATTACATGGCCATTTGAATGTTGTTTGTATTCTAGAGTATTGCCTTGTAGGCGTTACCAATGCATACTGGTTCACAAGTAATAGACGATATTTGTGTTTATTATTTTACGCTTTCCAATAATAATAAGGAAATGTGTGAGTAAAATAAATTTACTATTCCACTGCTTTCAACAACACACTTTATTTCTCACTTTGCATGTGTGGTAGATAGCTGCGTAGCCGCTGCATTGTGAAATTTTGTCAAGACGAAAGTTTTCGGACTAAAGCTGTCAGTGACGTTATTTCTGATGTCATTTATCGTCGTCTAAACACGGTGTACTAGCGCCATTTAGAGCATAATTACATCATTTTCTATCATAAAAACTCTTTTCAGCCTAAAATAAAAAGAACATTTCTTTGTTTAAGTGAATAATATTTCACATTATCACTCGTGGTCTGATAATAATACTTTCAATGTTCATTCGGTGAAATATCATACACTGAAACAAGCAAATATTCGGTTATTTTTGTAAATTTGTAATTTATTTCATTTAATGATTACCGAAATGTGTATTTGCACATGAGGTAGAACATTATTTCTGTGATCACAAGATGAAATAAAATCCTAACTTACACTAATAAACACAAATCTTCTGCCGTCTCCGTGGCCTGGTGGTTAAGGTATCCATCTACGGAGCGGGAGGTCAAAGGCTCGAATATCGTCAGGGATTCGTTCTGATATGGCCGGTTGGTGAGCCGCCAGCTAGTTAAATAATGGTTACCGATTGCCTACCAGCCTGTCTCCTGGCATGCAAGTATAGGATTCGTGAAGTACTGCTGTTCATAAAAAAGAGGTGTCTCGTAAGTCAGAAATGGCTGGTCCTTTAAATAGGGGTGACACTATAATAAACAAACAACAGACGGATATGTAGTCCAGTGGTAACACACTGGACTGGTAATCCAGGGATCACAGGTTTGATCCCCTGTCTGACCCTAATAAAATTAACAGTCTTTCAGATGGGACGTTAAACCGAGGTCTCGTGTCGGTGCTTTACACTGCACGTAAAAGAACCAGAAGAGACTTTGGAATGGGTCTCTGTCTGTATCATTGCACTATCCTCCAAAATCTAAAATGACTAATCTCTTCAGGAGGCGTCGCTCATATGGGTAACCGGTAGCGACGATAAATATACGTAAAAACACATAAACAAACACTTTTAGTTTATGGTTTCCAATGATTGTTGACTAATATATTTTTATCCCCTTTCTGTTTTTATTGCCCCTGCCATGAGCCTCATTTCAATACAAGACACAACCACTTAACGTATGTTAGTGTGAACGTTAGCAATAACAAATTTATACAAATTTATGTTTAGTCCGCCTCTGGTCGAGTGGTTAAAGCCGTTGACTTGTATGCGACTGTAACCTATTGCTAGGTAAACTGCCTGTCCAGGATATGTATTGCTAGGTAAATGCCTGTCCATGATATGTATTGCTAGGTAAACTGCCTGTCCAGGATATGTATTGCTAGGTAAACTGCCTGCCCAGGATATGTATTGCTAGGTAAACTGCCTGTCCAGGATATGTATTGCTAGGTAAACTGCCTGTCCAGGATATGTATTGCTAGGTAAACTGCCTGTCCAGGATATGTATTGCTAGGTAAACTGCCTGTCCAGGATATGTATTGCTAGGTAAACTGCCTGTCCAGGATATGTATTGCTAGGTAAACTGCCTGCCCAGGATATGTATTGCTAGGTAAACTGCCTGCCCAGGATATGTATTGCTAGGTAAACTGCCTGTCCAGGATATGTATTGCTAGGTAAACTGCCTGCCGGCGATATAGCCCAACATTGTGTTGATGCAGACGTAAAACCCGAACACATTTATTTTAGGTTAATTATGAAACAAGGTTTAGCAACATTAGATTAATCACTCTCGAGACCTCACTCCTGATGGAATCCATCACATTGAAGGAAATAGAAAAGGCAAATGGGAATATAAGTGCCTTGCTTAACCCATTTGATTCTGGATACCATTCATCAGTATTTGCAAAGAACATAGAGCCAGATCAGCAGCCACGGAATGTGCCGTCTGTAGCAGGCTCTATGCTGTTTAGTTTATACAAATTTATTTTCGCTCGATTGCGAAACAAGTTCTTACAACTATTAATCACTCTCGAGACTTCATTCCTGATGGAATCCATCGCCACGAGGCTGCTGTTTGCTATTCAGATGATCTTGCTAAGACACTTGGCTATGTGGCAAACAACATAGATCCTGATCAGCATGCAGCGTTATGCTGCGGCTGGTCTGGATATATGTTGTTTGCAAAAGCCTTTAAATGTATCCAGAATGAAATGGGTTACGTATTTGTCAAGGTTACAGCTGGGCAGTAATGGATATATGTTGTTTGCAAAAGCCTTTAAATGTATCCAGAATGAAATGGGTTACGTATTCATCAAGGCTACAGCTGGGCAGTAATGGATATATGTTGTTTGCAAAAGCCTTTAAATGTATCCAGAATGAAATGGGTTACGTATTTGTCAAGGTTACAGCTGGGCAGTAATGGATATATGTTGTTTGCAAAAGCCTTTAAATGTATCCAGAATGAAATGGGTTACGTATTCGTCAAGGTTACAGCTGGGCAGTAATGGATATATGTTGTTTGCAAAAGCCTTTAAATGTATCCAGAATGAAATGGGTTACGTATTCGTCAAGGTTACAGCTGGGCAGTAATGGATATATGTTGTTTGCAAATGCCTTTAAATGTATCCAGAATGAAATGGGTTACATATTCGTCAAGGTTACAGCTGGGCAGTAATGGATATATGTTGTTTTCAAAAGCCTTTAAATGTATCCAGAATGAAATGGGTTACGTATTCGTCAAGGTTACAGCTGGGCAATAATGGATATATGTTGTTTGCAAAAGCCTTTAAATGTATCCAGAATGAAATGGGTTACGTATTCGTCAAGGCTACAGCTGGGCAGTAATGGATATATGTTGTTTGCAAAAGCCTTTAAATGTATCCAGAATGAAATGGGTTAAGTATTCGTCAAGGCTACAGCTGGGCAGTAATGGATATATGTTGTTTGCAAAAGCCTTTAAATGTATCCAGAATGAAATGGGTTACGTATTCGTCAAGGCTACAGCTGGGCAGTAATGGATATATGTTGTTTGCAAAAGCCTTTAAATGTATCCAGAATGAAATGGGTTACGTATTCGTCAAGGCTACAGCTGGGCAGTAATGGATATATGTTGTTTGCAAAAGCCTTTAAATGTATCCAGAATGAAATGGGTTACGTATTCGTCAAGGCTACAGCTGGGCAGTAATGGATATATGTTGTTTGCAAAAGCCTTTAAATGTATCCAGAATGAAATGGGTTACGTATTCATCAAGGCTACAGCTGGGCAGTAATGGATATATGTTGTTTGCAAAAGCCTTTAAATGTATCCAGAATGAAATGGGTTACGTATTCATCAAGGCTACAGCTGGGCAGTAATGGATATATGTTGTTTGCAAAAGCCTTTAAATGTATCCAGAATGAAATGGGTTACGTATTCATCAAGGCTACAGCTGGGCAGTAATGGATATATGTTGTTTGCAAAAGCCTTTAAATGTATCCAGAATGAAATGGGTTACGTATTCGTCAAGGTTACAGCTGGGCAGTAACAGCAATCACGAATACTTCCAGTATCATTTTTTTAAAACTATTTATTTTACAAAGATTGCGAAGCAAGTTTTAACAACTTATATTAATCACTCTCGTTGGCACGGCTGAAAGCGTAAATGTGGGCATTCGTGTGGGAGGAAACCGGAGTACCCGGAGAAAACCCACCTGTCCGATCTGGCGACCATCATACCATCTCACATACTTCCCAGTCCGAGGATCAAACTCGGGTTACATTGGTGAGAAGCGATCGCGCTAAGTAGTCATTTTAGATTTGTGTAGGATAATGCAATGATACAGAAAAGAGACCCATTCCAGAGTCTTCTCTAGTTCTTTTACGTGCACGGTGTGTACTATTAAAAATGACATCAGAAAGTACTGTTTTATAATTAACTGTTTATGAAAGTAGCTGTAATACAAAAGTACATTCAGCCTCGGGGGGGGGGGGGGAATATGAAACATAAGCAGCGGTAAAAACCCACTATTTTCCGCTGTTTCAAAAACGCTGACAGATAGCATTTTCTTTTACTGAGAAAACTCGATGATTCTTGGAAAGCATAACATAAAACTGTTTCCTGTCAATTATCTTGTTATTCCTGGTGTGACGTATTGTCAACTGTGTAATGCTCGTAAACATGCCAAACAATGAGATTGTCTTAGAGAACATGGGATAATACCGTAAATATCCTAATTATAGTCTGCTCCAAAGTTAGCCGTGATAGCGGTTTTTGTTTCAGGTGTGAAATTCCCGAAGTTCGCGCCAAACTGTAGCTGTTACGATTATGCCCTTAGGCAGCAAGGCACTTAAATTCCACATTGCCTCTGCTTTCTCCCTTCTCGTTGTTGGATTCCATCAGGAATCTAATGTTGTAAAAACTTGTTTCGCAATCAAGCTAAAATTAGTTTGTTTAATCTAATGGTCGACTATAGTGTAGACACTATAGTCGCTAGAGAAAAATCACTGGTATTCCAGTGGTATGCTGGTATTCCAGTGATATGCTGGTATTCCAGTGATATGCTGGTATCCTAGTGGTATGCTGGTATCCCAGTGGTATGCTGGTATTCCAGTGATATGCTGGTATTCCAGTGGTATGCTGGTATTCCAGTGGTATGTTGGTATTCCAGTGGTAAGCTGGTATTCCAGTGGTATGTTGGTATTCCAGTGGTATGTTGGTATTCCAGTGATATGCTGGTATTCCAGTGGTATGTTGGTATTCCAGTGGTATGTTGGTATTCCAGTGGTATGTTGGTATTCCAGGTATTCCAGTGGTATGTTGGTATTCCAGTGGTATGTTGGTATTCCAGTGGTATGCTGGTATTCCAGTGATATGCTGGTATTCCAGTGATATGCTGGTATCAGTGGTATGCTGGTATCCAGTGTATGCTGGTATTCCAGTGTATGCTGGTATTCCAGTGGTATGCTGGTATTCCAGTGATATGTTGGTATTCCAGTGGTATGCTGGTATTCCAGTGGTATGCTGGTATTCCAGTGATATGCTGGTATTCCAGTGATATGCTGGTATTCCAGTGGTATGTTGGTATTCCAGTGGTATGTTGGTATTCCAGTGGTATGTTGGTATTCCAGTGGTATGTGGTATTCCAGTGGTATGTTGGTATTCCAGTGGTATGCTGGTATTCCAGTGGTATGTTGGTATTCCAGTGGTATGCTGGTATTCCAGTGGTATGTTGGTATTCCAGTGGTATGTTGGTATTCCAGTGGTATGTTGGTATTCCAGTGGTATGCTGGTATTCCAATGATATGTTGGTATTCCAGTGGTATGTTGGTATTCCAGTGATATGTTGGTATTCCAGTGATATGTTGGTATTCCAGGTATTCCAGTGGTATGCTGGTATTCCAGTGGTATGCTGGTATTCCAGTGATATGCTGGTATTCCAGGTATTCCAGTGGTATGCTGGTATTCCAGTGATATGTTGGTATTCCAGTGGTATGCTGGTATTCCAGTGATATGCTGGTATTCCAGTGATATGCTGGTATTCCAATGATATGTTGGTATTCCAGTGGTATGTTGGTATTCCAGTGATATGTTGGTATTCCAGTGATATGTTGGTATTCCAGGTATTCCAGTGGTATGTTGGTATTCCAGTGGTATGTTGGTATTCCAGTGATATGTTGGTATTCCAGGTATTCCAGTGGTATGCTGGTATTCCAGTGGTATGCTGGTATTCCAGTGATATGCTGGTATTCCAGGTATTCCAGTGGTATGCTGGTATTCCAGTGATATGTTGGTATTCCAGTGGTATGCTGGTATTCCAGTGGTATGCTGGTATTCCAGTGATATGCTGGTATTCCAGTGATATGTTGGTATTCCAGTGGTATGCTGGTATTCCAGTGGTATGCTGGTATTCCAATGGTATGCTGGTATTCCAGTGATATGCTGGTATTCCAGTGGTATGCTGGTATTCCAGTGGTATGCTGGTATTCCAGTGATATGCTGGTATTCCAGTGATATGCTGGTATTCCAGTGGTATGCTGGTATTCCAGTGGTATGCTGGTATTCCAGTGGTATGCTGGTATTCCAGTGGTATGCTGGTATTCCAGTGGTATCCACTACTGGTGTTTTTCACGTGACACTGTGTTATCCGTTGATTTCCAGTGCTCATTTTCACTAGGGTATTGGAGTGTGTGTTTTACGTTTATTTATCGTCGCTACCTGTTGCCCATATGAGCAACGCTTCCTGAAGAGATTAGTCATTTGAGATTTTTGGAGGATAGTGAAATGATACATAGAGAGAGACCCATTCCAGAGTCAAATGATGACATTTTCATATTAATAATTGTTGAGTAAAAAACATGCATTAAAGTAAATTCAAAAAGGACACCTTGCTGTTTGAACAGTGTGTCTGAATGTCCTACATTTGTGCACATATCAAGAAGGAAATTTGCCAAATATTGGCAACCCTGTTAATCAATTGTTCTTTGTGTGTGTTTTACGTTTATTTATCGTCGCTATCGGTTGCCCATATAAGCGACGCCTTCTGAAGAGATAAGTCATTTTAGATTGCTGGCGGATAGTGCAATGATGCAGACAGAGACCCATTTTAGAATCTCCTCTGGTTCTTTTACATCACGGTGTAAAGCATCGACACGCGACCTCGGTTTAAAGTCCCATCTGAAAGACTGTTAATTTTATTAGTGTCAGACTGGGGATTGAACCTGCAATCCCTGGATTACCAGTCCAGCGTGTTACCACTGGACTACAGATCCGTCTGTGTGGGTATTGGAAATGCCGTAAAGCCAATTTAAGCCCGAAATACCTCTGCTATTCAAGCAGCATCTTTCCTAATTTCTGGATTGTGTACTGTACAGTCAAACCTGCATTAATGGTCACCTCTATTAACCTATATTAAGCATCCAGTTGCCAGATTACCAACAGTCAAACCTGCATTAGTGGTCACCTCTATTAACCTGTATTAAGCATCCAGTTGCCAGATTACCAATAGTCAAACCTGCATTAGTGGCCACCTCTATTAACCTATATTAAGCATCCAGTTGCCAGATTACCAATAGTCAAACCTGCATTAGTGGTCACCTCTATTAACCTGTATTAAGCATCCAGTTGCCAGATTACCAATAGTCAAACCTGCATTAGTGGTCACCTATATTAAGTATCCAGTTTCCAGATTACCAATACAGTCAAACCTGCATTAATGGTCACATCTATTAACCTATATTAAGCATCCAGTTTCCAATACATTTGACCTCTATTAAGCAGCCACCTGTGCTAAGCAGCCACTTTCTGTGATTCTATTGGATGACATTATCACTGCGCTATCACGACTTCCAGTCAGATTTTGATTCCAAAACGTAGGGGATTATGCGTCTAGTACAATTAGTACAGGTGTCTATTAGAATCTTTACGGTAATACTGAAAATGGTGAAATGTAGAAATTAATGACATTGTATTGGAGTAATTGGGACTGAATCTGGAACATGAGATGGAAGGGTGGTATTTAGTTCACCAGATCCAACATTAAGCCTGGAGATAAGATATTCTGATAATGGGGTTTTGTCTCATCAATATTATCAAATTGCAACATTTTCTACTGACATGTCTGAAGCTAATTGGTAAAGTGTGAAAACAATTCACAATCATTAATATCTTATTAACATAATGGTGTATGGGAGATTGCATTGGATACGTTTTACAAATGTTTACAAGTTCGCTTTGTTGCAACGCTGTATGCAGCATAATGTACATGTTGCTTGCACTTCATCAGATGATTTTGCTTTCACCAAGCTGCCCGGACGGAATAAAAGGTTATATAACTTCTCAGTTGGATCTCCAGCTTCTGCTCAACTCAGAAGCCGGGGGGGGGGGTATAAAACTGTTTCCATCTCAAATCTCCATTAAGATAGAATTTGGGAGTCGATAATTATGATGTCAAAAGGTTTATAGATCTTTAGCCCGGGAACAGGCGTTGATATATTTTGCCTGGTCAGTCAAATAAATATATTTTAACACCGAGACAATTAATTGGGCTGTATTGAGTTTCTGATCATGTTTTGCCAGAAGTTTAAAAGTGAATAAGTGAAAAATCGACAGATAGGCTACCTTTCCTTCATATAGATTTAGGTTAATATACTATTATATCTCCATACAAACGACAGCCATTTAGCTATCATGCAGTAAGTAGTAAGTAAGTAAGTAAATTCTTTATTTAGAGAGGGTAACCCATTTAGCAAGGCTAATCTTCCATGGGGCCCTCTTAAACATAAAACATATGTATACACACATGACATACACAACAACTGAACTAAAAGACATGTGGTATTAGAACTAATAAAAGTAAGAACGCATCTACATAAACTACAAGTTGTATGCATGGATTATGAACAGTAGTTGACAGTATTAGTAAATATTAGACATCCAGCCATTTTAAACAATTCGATTTGAACAAAGTAAGTGAGCTTGAAGTTTTTATTTCCAAGGGTAGACAGTTACAAACAATTGGTCCAGAGTATAAAAGGCTACCCTTAAACATCTCACAATGTGCGTTAGGTATATAACAATTTAGATTTGTATTTGAAGTGTTAAAAATGCACTATCAGTTTGTGATTTTTGTTGGAACATGTCATGGAGATAATTAGGATAAAAATTATTACATTTTAAACATGAAACATGCTTTAATATTAAAGACTCGTCGGTCAAATCGCTGGATGTTAAGAAATTTCAAAACTTCATTGAAGCCGTGATATTCGTTACCTAAGATTGTACGACAGGCACGTTTTTGTAGCTTTAAAATCTTTTGAGTATTATATACTGATGTACCACCCCAAAGAATAACACAATAATCCAAATGAGGTTGGATATAAGCTTTATAAAATAAAGTTTGATACTGTACAGTTAAAAACTCCCTAATTCTATATAACAGCCAGATATATGATGATATCTTTTTACAAAGTGCTTTATTATGGATGAATCATTCTGAATGTGCACACCTAAACGTTTTTCACCGGGACTCTGTCCAAGTACAATATCTTTATACATAGTTCTAATTCGCAATTTTGCAATACATGTTTTCTTTGGACAGTAGTGATAAGAAGTACCCTTGTTTTGTCAGTATTCAATTGCATACCATTGTTTAGACACCAGCTAGCATGATTCAAATTTGACTGTAGTATCTCCTTATTTTTTTGGATATCATAAAAAGTTGTGTCGTCAGCATATAAGTCAGTGGATGACACATTATTACCTGTAATTAGTGGTAGATCATTAATAAATAAGAGAAATAGCAGGGGGCCAAGAATAGAACCCTGTGGCACTCTACATGTAATGATACATTTGTTTTTAGACAAGGTAGTATTAATTTGAACAACCTGTTGGCGATCGGATAGGTACGATTTAAGCCAATCCAGAGTTGAAGTATCGCATTTATAAATTTTAAGTTTCTGTAAAAGAATATCATGATCTATAAGGTCAAACGCTTTTCGAAAGTCTATCATAACTGCTGGTGTAAGTTGACCATTCCTTTGCATATGTCACTATTTAACAAATTGCAGTTAAAATCACCTAGTATTATTACTTCTAGGTCTGCATTATAAATATTATCTACAAAGTTTTCAAGACGATCCTTCCTTTCAGTTTTAGACATCGGATGGCGATAGACTTGGCAAACAAGAACAGATTTACTATTCTTGAGAAACACTTCAAAAACTACACATTCTATATCGTTCGTTTCTAGATCTATCCTGCGCCTTACATCTATATTGTCTCGGATATACACCAGAATACCACCACTAGTCCGGTCAATATATAGACCACAAATTGCAACAGAACCTTTTTATACGTTTTTGCCATCAGGAAGGTCACTAGAATGACATACTAAAAATCTACCAAAATCTACACAGGCGAAGTTAGTTATTTTCACCCAAATCCAAGATGGCCGCCGTTTCGGGAAGGGCCGTAACTAATGTTGCTAGAACTTGTGGCCCGACCCGTTTGCTTTTCTTTAATTTGTCATGTTTGTATTCACATGTATATATGTAAAAAAAACTAATCGAGCAATAAAATATGATTAAACTAAATGGCCGCCGTAAAACCTTATTTTTCGATATATTCGCTTCTAATGAACATTTTCTCATTATGTTAAGTTCTAAATTAGGGTTTTTAATATCAACGAATCTGTAGACATATATGCCATGCACATTGAAGTGATATTTCCTTTGCATTTACCAAAAATATCAAATTTACATGGATAACAGCAACTGTGAATTTGCAATCGATGGCAGCTTGACAAGTTTTTCAACGACAACTGGAAGGTGTTTCATTTCAGGAGTTCATCATGTAATACATTTCAGGTTAGATCGTTGGGATATGTGGTACCAATATGACTGGTGTTATAAATCATGCTTAGTTAAGATACATGTAGTTACCGTACCATCATTATAACTAACCACAATATTATCTTGTTTGTTCCAGGAACAACATCGTAAATGATGGACGAATGCATCTTCTGTCATCAGTCTCTAACAGGGGAGAGTTTGGTTGTGACATTAACGAAGAAAGGGTGTGAAGTGAGAGCAGAGAAGATGAAATCCAGACAGAGCCTGGCCAACGAGTTCACATAGAATGCCGGAAGGTATACTGCAATCCGAAATCAATAGCTGCTTCCACGAGAAAAGGGACATTTGATGCCAGTACTTTAAAAAGTAGTTTGAGATCCTCAGAACCTGCTTTTGAGTACAACAAACACTGTATATTCTGTGGAAATCCAGACACATATGATCATCGAAAAATGGCAAGGGACACAAGCTGATCGGAATCCGAACAGATGACTTCCAAAATGAGATAAACAAAGTATGTGATACACGTAAAGACAGTTGGTCAGAACTAGTGAAAGGGAGGATCTACAGTGTGAACGACCTTTTTGCAGCTGATGCATTATATCACCAAGTGTGCAGTATAAATTTTAGAACAAATAAATCTGTTCCGCAACATTTCACAACAAATGACCACACAGAAGCCAAACGTGGCAGACCTCGATGTTCTGTTCAAGCAGAAGCTTTTCTTAAAGTAACAACGTACTTACAAGAGAACGATGATGAACAAACCACCATACATGATCTCATTGAAAGGATGTCAGAATATGTGTGTACTGAAAACACTCCATACCATTTCACGTATATGAAAGACCAGCTTATACAGCATTTTGGTGATGAAATAGTTATTATATGTGAGATAAATGGAAAAACAAACGTTGTACGACGTAAAGCCTCTTCGATTCTCCACGAGTTCTATAGTCAAACAAAACAGGAGGATGCTGTGGCTGAGAAGATGAGAATAATCGAGACGGCAGCAAAACTGATTAAAAGTGACATACAATCATTAAATCAATCGAAGGAATCATATGCAAGCTTACATGAGATATCGTCTGTAGACGAGGCCATATCCTTCCTTCCAGAATCACTGCGCTTGATGTTACATGTGTTTTTTCCATCTGGCAGTCAAAGTGTAAAGTTGGCTTCATTGGGACAGGGAATCATGCAAGCTACGCGACCAAGAACTATTATAGCACCACTACAGGTGGGACTAGCAGTTCAATTACATCATCACTTCGCATCTAAATTTCTAGTAGAGTCACTAAATAAGCACGGATTCTGCTGCTCATATTCAGAGGTCATGAAGTTTGCTAGCAGTTCTGCAAAAGCACAGGGAACCGATATTCCTAGTTACACAGCAGATAATTTTGTGCAGTATGTGGCAGATAATGTCGACCACAATATCAGGACAATCGACGACATGAATACATTCCATGGTATGGGCATGATTGCAACAATTACACCTGCAACGAAGAATAGTCAACGAATTCCACGTATTGTGGTCAGTGCAGCAGACATCTCGGCTATTGGTACTGTCAACATAGTGCCATTCATGCCAGAAAGCAATGGACTGCAATCCATATTGTATGAAAAGCTTTCTGATTTCACTGATGACAAAACAGCTATTCTTGATGAGTTGTGGAAAGTGTCATTGCCTGTGCGTTCGCCAAGATCAGCTTGGTCTGGCATGATGCAGATGGTCCACACTGGTGACCATCCAGGAAAATCATCAGTATTCTTCCTGCCAATGATAGACATGGATCCGGGTAACATGTCATGTGTGAAGTCAACTCTTCTGTTCATATGTGATCATGCTAGGCGTTACAATATAACACCGATTGTAACCTTCGATCAGCCACTTTGGTGGAAGGCCTTACAAGTGATACACAGTTCACCAGAGAACAATCCACTACGTTCCATTGTGCTGAGGTTAGGAGGATTTCACACACTGATGAGTTTCATTGGAAGTATTGGTCACATTATGGAAGGATCAGGGTTGCATGAACTCCTTGAAACAATATATGCAAACAATACAGTCATACACATGCTTAATGGGAAGGCAATACAGCGAGCAGTTCGGGGCCTACTGCTTGTTGATGGAGCATTGAATGCTATGATTGTTTCTGCAGAGTTCCACATCAAGCCACCATGCATGATCACACACGATGGTACCGGTACAGATGAGAGTGTTGTCCAAGAAGAACCTGCCTCTTCATCAGTGACTCAAAGTGATCAGAGTGGAGATGCTACACTGACTGACCTTGACAAAATAGGTAATCTACACGACAGTCTTCTGACAGGAAAGTTGACTGTTGAGGAAGCATGTGCAGCCGAGGAATTGATCAGAGTCACAGATAGGCTACATATGAGAAAGCAGTCCATGCAGACTTCACGCACAGCAACTCTGTGGCTACAGTTCATGGAGATGACGCAAATCCTTCGTAAGTTCGTGAAAGCCGAACGACTGGGGAACTGGGCTCTCCATATGAAAGCTATGCATGAAATGCTACCATACTTAGCTGCTTCTGGGCATAACTTGTATACCAAAAGCCTCCATATCTACTTACAGCAGATGACAAAACTCCCCCAGACGTCCCCAGAAGTATACAGACAGTTCAGCGAAGGACTCCACGTTGTGCGTAGGTCTGATCGATTGTGGGCAGGACTTTCAGCTGACCTTGTGATTGAACAAGTATTGATGAGGAGTATGAAAACGAGTGGTGGTTTGACCAGAGGACGTGGCATGTCAGAGACACAACGGCTTTTGTGGCTGCTGTCACATCCACATTGTTCTGAGGTGAACAACGCAATGCAGCAGCTAACTGGTGTTAATTACACTACAAGTGATCAACACAAAGAGTTAACAAAAGCCAGACAAGAGAAGGACATGAGTGACACTTGTGAACTGTTAACATTCCTGGAGTCACGAAATCCATTCTGTGACAACAGCAGTTTGCGAAGTATTGCCACTGGTGTGAACGCTGACAACAGAGTGAATGTTGATAAGGCAAGAGATATAGGAGGCAAAATCCTGACATCAATGTTGAACAAGTCAGTTCTTGATTACACATTCAAGAAGAAGGATCAAGTAGTGACACCGAGTGCATCATCTGTCAAAATCCACAATGAAACAATCCACATCGACCCAATGTTATTGTTTCAAAGGCTTATCACTGCAGGAACACGGACTGATCAGCTGCAAGATATATTCCAGTTTGAACTTTGCAGTTACCCAACATCCATTTTTGAAGCTAAATATGTAATGCGGGCTGCCAATAAACCGGCCCTGGCAGATGATCTGTGGACTCTGATGCCTGAAACAGTTTCTAAACCAATTGGCGACAGTCAATATGTTTTGGATGGGGGTGCCCCTCTGCACCGAATACCATGGTCAAGTGGAACAACGTACACTCTCTTATGCAAACAATACACAGACTATGTCACTAGAAAATATGGACAAGCTGTAATTGTGTTTGATGGATATGGAGAAGAACTGTCCACGAAGGACAGTGCTCAGCAGAGACGAACAGGTGGACGAGTTGGAGCAACTGTGGAGTTCTCGAGTGACATGGTAATGAAATCAAAGGATGATTTTTTGTCGAACAAGCACAATAAGCATACATTTATAAACTTGCTAAGTGACCGTCTACAACAAGCTGGATGTCAAACACATCATGCAGATGGCGATGCTGATCTTCTGATTGTGCAAACTGCTGCAGGTTGCGCTGCCACTGGTCAAACAATGTTGGTAGGAGATGACACAGACCTTCTTGTGCTCCTTTGCTACCATATCAAGGATGATTCCCATAACATATTCTACAGGCCAGAACCAACGGCAACCCAAAAGAATATCACACGATGTTAGGACATCAAAACCGTGCAGAGAATCCTGGGAAGGGGAGTCTGTAACCATCTTCTATTAGCACACGCCATATTAGGATGCGACACCACATCAAGGGTGTTTGGCATTGGGAAAGGGGTTGTTATGAAGCTTATTCGTAATGAACCTTATTTTCAGTTACACGCTGGTGTGTTCCTCGATGAAACTGCAACCCAGAGGGAGATAGTGAGTGCTGGTGAAAAGTGTCTTGTGAGCATCTTAAAAGGTGCCCCGGAAGACACCCTTGATAAGCTGAGATTACAGCGTTTCCACCATAAAGTAGCTACGAGCAAAACGTGTGTGCAGCCTGAAACACTGCCCCCAACAGCAGCAGCAGGCAAGTATCACAGCCTGCGTGTATTTCACCAAGTTCAGGTATGGAAGGGAGTTCCAAACTTGTCTCCTTGTGTCTATGGCTTGGCTGTGCAGGATGGTAAATTGCTGCCATTGCAATGTGATCTTGAAGTGGCTCTCAAAACACTACTTGAAGTTGTACGATGTAACTGTAAGTCAGGATGTGAAACTCTACGTTGCACATGTCGCAAAGCAGGACTTGATTGTTCCACTGCATGTGGAGAGTGTAGGGGTATATGCTCAAACATGACTACCCAAATCGCCGAAGATGTCGGAGATGATGAGGATGACATGTAATTGGCCATCATCCAGATTTGTCGTCGTTTTAGTGACATTTTGATATACTAGTATGTTATATCGTACATGTTATCATTGTTTAAACAGTAGGCCTATGTCTCTCTTTGTTCTGTTGTCTCATGTGGGATTGTATGTGACCTACATGTATGTGTTCTTGCTCTATATTGCAAAGTTTGGTACACGACATGTCAGTCAAGTGATATATATGATAGTTAATGTGTTTTTTCGGGGTAAAAAATGGTATTTTGTTGCATAAATTGGATGAATGCAAAATAAATATTATTTCAATGTGCAAGCCATGTATGTCAGCATATTCATTGTTATTAAAAACCCTAATTTAGAACTTAACATAATGAGAAAATGTTCATTAGAAGCGAAGATATCAACAAATAAGGTTTTACGGCGGCCATCTTGGATTTGGGTGAAAATAACTAACTTCGCCTGTGTAGAATTTGGTAGATTTTTAGTATGTCATTCTAGTGACCTTCCTGATGACAAAAACGTATAAAAACTTTATGTTGCAATTTGTGGTGGGTTGAGGTGCTGTGGGCGATATTTTGACTGGACTACACCCCCATTGGATAAGTAGTCGCCATATATATCCCACCTCCATATATATTACTGGGACTACACGAGATTCTGGCCTTTATCGTATTGGTAATGGCGTGAAGAGGTGCTTCTATGAGGGAAAGGGTTTATGAACATTGGCTGGGCTACTACATTGTCAATGTATGTCATATTGGTAATAGCGTCAAGAGGTGCTTCTATGAGGGAAATGGTTTATGAACATTGGTATGGCTACTACATTGTCAATGTATGTCGTATTGGTAATGGCGTCAAGAGGTGCTTCTATGAGAGAAAGGGTTATGAACATTGGTTTGGCTACTACATTGTCAATGTATGTCATATTGGTAATGGTGTCAAGAGGTGCTTCTATGAGGGAAAGGGTAAATGTATGTGGTATTGGTAATGGGTCAAGAGGTGTTTCTATGGGGGAAAGGGTTAAAACCCCAAAATAAACAAAATAAGAGTTTGGTACTTGCCCCATGAAGCCTGGATTCTAACACTCGTTGGCAAGGTGACATACAATATATCAGAGGGGTTCATTATCGCCAGACAAACGATGATATTAGGGATTGAAAGAAGAACAATAATAGAATTTATGCAGTGATTTTATAGCAACATTATAGATATATATATGAATTGCTAACAAAATAAGTGAAATAGTCTAAACAATATAAAACAAACATAATCTGCATATTAAATACAAATCTAAGACCAACGAGTGATACAATAATTTACCAGCAATATATTTACAAACAAAGTTACCCGCAGGTGCATTACAAAACCAACAGTGCTGCTGTGTGTGTTTTACATTTATTTATCATCCACATGAGTGAAGAGATTAGTCATTTTAGATTTGTGGAGGATAGTGCAATAATACAGACAGACCCATTCCAGAGTCTCCTCTGGTTCTTTTACGTGCATGGTGTAAAGCACCGAGACCTTGGTTTAAAGTCCCATTTAAAAGACTGTTAAACAGTGCTACTTAATGACAACAAATCTTAGATAATAATTGTAATAACGGTGTGAACTCGGGTTGTAACAATATTCTCCACCCTTGTACATGGCGCTATCATTGCAAATGCCATTCACTGTAGTTTATATTCTTTGCATACATTACAAAATTAGTAATATTATGTAAAGTTTAACCAATTAACATTTTGTTTGTACCAATTAGGTAAAATATTAATATACAATCAAACCTGGTTTAGTGGTCACCTCCATTAAGCAGCCAACCTGTATTAAGCAGCCAGTTTCCAGATATGCTTTTTTATTATACATTTGACCTCTATTAAGCAGCCACCTGTGCTAAGCAGTCACTTTCTGTGATTCCCTTGGCTGGCTGCTTAAGACAATTTTAGTTTGGTACGAAGCTCATAATTTTATGGGTCTGTGATTTGTCAGTTAACTGGAATAACTTAGCAATATGCTGGCTGTTGTCATGGGTCGGCTGTTGTCATGGGGCGGATGTTGTGATGGAGCGGTTCAAATTATAAAGAATGTAGGAAGTTAGTTCACATGGGCTGGAATACACATTTATTATGTAAACATAAACATATATACACCCAAAACTAATTAACAAACTAACAAATTAGCTTTCCACATATAATTTAATGTAACAATTAATTACATCACATGCATACAGAACAGAACATAAGTTTATTCATACGCAGGTACATTGTCATAATTATAGACAAATAAACAAGTATTATTCTGTATTCAAATTTCATATAAAGGATGAACATTCTAGTTGGGTGTGGTGTAATTAAGAAGACAATGCATTCAGTATAGAGGTCATACAGTTTAAAGAACTCCTAAGCAAACGAGCCAAGCTTAATAACACCTTTCTATTATCACTGTTCATTAAAATACATAATTAAAATTGTATACATGTAGTACTCTACTCATTAATGAGTTTCTTCCTCAAATCTTAGTAATACGGACAAATTAAAATAAAATGATACTCATCTTCAATGTCTCTAACATTGCAACATTGACAATAACGCATTCATTTAAACCATTTCTAGAGCCCAAAGTGGGTAGATACCTATCATTGCAAAGGAGGAATATATATATAGAACAAAAGGAAAGTCTGAGTTCTCAGACATGAGTATTTGCAATTGAACTCTACTCCACAGCAGAAAGAGGCAAGCTCATTGTATCACCATACAGCTGATATAAAGCAATAGGCACACTGTACTACATACACAATATGCAAATAGATAACGGCTTTCAACGGCGGCTATGTGTGGGAAGCTATGTGTGGGAAGCTATGTGTGGGAAGCTCCATAGGTGTTGTATGTGTATGTAGAGAAAAGGGTTAAAGACATTTAGACCCTTTCAAAGGAGACAATTGACATGTATGCAGAGATATTAGTTTGTTACAATGTGTGTTTCATACCAAGTTCTTGACTGCATGTTAGCAGCAGAAATAACAGTGGAATATATCGTGCAATTTCATTAGAATTGTGTCGTAACTGAGTTTTCAGTTACAAATAAGAAAAACACATTAATAAATTGTCATCTGTGCTACAATTACTTGGAACTATTTATAGCATTTATTTTACCCAGCATGCAAAGGGTTCTATTTCACTGTGGTGCTTGCATTTGCTGCTATGAATCAGCAGTAAGCTGCATGTGTCATGGTGCGGCTCAAACTATGAAGAATGTAGGAAGTATAATACCATACATGGATAAAACTAAAATACGGGCTGGAATATACCGTGATATGCGGAGATTAGGGATGGCAACGAATAGCGATTTTTTCTTCCCAATATTCGAATACTATAATAGTATTCAAATATTCGGACGTTTGGGCGAATATTCGTTGCCTTCCCTAGCCTAGATATGTAAATATAAACTTTATAAAACAAATTACGCGCTAACAAAAAATTATTGACCATAATTATATACACATAAATATAGTAACATCAAAATTAAAATTCATGACCAGGGTCGGAGGTTATAAATCTTTTCTCAAACTCGAGCTCAAGTGATATGATTAGTTTAAACATATTTGATTTCCCAATATAAAACATATTGAACAATGCATACATCACACATAATCAAAATACAGAAAAAGGATTAGAATGGAAGACAAAGTCTTATATAATTCTTCTCCTCAAGTGATATGATTGGTTGAGTCGTAGATATGCCCGTGGCTCAACCAATCGGAGCTTTAGATCAAATTTGAGATTAGAGAAAAATTTATTTCCTCCAGACCAGTAAATGCAACAGATTAAAGATCTATAACGACTTACTTCGTTGGCTGGGAGCAATAATATAAACTAAGCTAACGACAGCACCAAAATTACAAAATTTAAATAATGTCCAGTTTCTATTTTATAGTCACTATCCATAACTCAATACTGTCAATCTGATAACCTCATCAGATGAACATTTAACCCTTTGCCTGCTGAGTAAATAAAATCAAATTTGCAAACAACATAGATCCAGATCAGCCGTGGCATGTCGCCACATCTGATCAGGATCTATGTTGTTTGCTATTCAGCTAAATGTTTTAGCTCCACTATCCGAATAGCAAACAGCATAGAGCCTGATCAGACGGCACGTTCTGTGCTGTCTGATCTGGCTCTATGCTGTTTGCAAAAGTGATTTTATCTGCCGCTAGCGTGCAAAGTGTTACAGATTATTATTTTGGATCCAGAACTGTACCGTAACCCGTTACCACATCTGGGCGTACAACCAATGTTACTTCTCTGTGATAAGTGGTAAATGGCATAAACCGGTCAAATCTGTGATAGCGGCCACTTTAGTGAAATTACTCCCGAGAAACGCTCTCGTGATTTGACCCAGTTTTCTGACAGCTGGTTTCAAAAATAATCTTTCTTTCTACAAAATACAATTAAACTTATGACCGAGAACAGAATCTGGCTAAAAATAATTGCTATTTGTCCCACCAGTGAGTCATAAAGAACACCACAGGGATTCGGCACGTTTAAATACTTAAATATATATACTAGTACCCCCAAACGTGCCAAATCCCTGTGAAAGAACACAATGATGCAGTATTCCCCAGAGTTACAGTTACAACATAATAAACAACACAATTCATTTACAAGCATAGTCGACTATAATAAGCATATACATTGCATACTGTGTAACACGCTCGCCCACATGGTTCGCCTGAGGCGAGGGTAAATAAGCTCAATCATCACTGTGTAACCAAATATAATTTCTGGTTAATTTAACCCATTCAACCCCGCGTAACTGACATGGACTGGTGCATGATATTTTTAGACAAATAAATTAATAAGAATATTAAATTTGGACCAGTTCATTTATCAAAATGGGTAAATTTTGTCTAAAAAATAGTAATATTACTGGCAAAAAGTGCAGATTCTGATGAGACGGCCTATTTAGAGGCCTGTGGTGTTGAAAGGGTTAATGAATCTAGCTAGTGTTTCGGTAAAGAAATTCAACGTAAAAGACAATTTTAATTCTTTTGAACATATACGGTACAATATATAATTATTTTTACTACCCGGTAGGCTAGTCCATTACCGTAAACATTTGGTTTAATTTGTGTCCGTTTGGTTTTCTTCTAATATCGTTTCTTCACACGCAAAAACTTGAATTACGGAAACGTTTCCAACATGTTCAACCATCTTCCAGCTTCTACCATATCACATTAAATTTTAATCCCTGCAAAATATCCACATTGAGGTCGATGCTACATATTGGTCTGGTTTTCCCGTAATATATATATGCCACATTATAATTAGATTCGGCATAAATATACATGTGGGGCCAAAATCAAGCTATTTTCTCCAGCTCGACAGTTACAATTCCATACCACTTGAAATATCTTAAATTGCCGCAAAATATCCAAATCTGGAATATATGTCAAGTTTACAGAAAAATTCGAAAATAAATTGCTAATAGTTTTGATCTATATGTACTAGCAGCAAAAGTCAAAGCTATTTTCGTCTCCAGCTTGATAATTACAATTCTATACCTCTTGAAATGATTTAATCCTTTCCTTCATAGAGATTTAGGTTAATATACTATAGTATCTCCATTCAAATGACAGCCAGTTAGCTATCATGCAGTGGATAAGTAGTCACCATATCTATCCCACCTCCATAGATAATATTACTGGCACTATATGAGATTCTAGCCTTTACTATGAACATTGGTTTGACTACTACATTGTCAATGTATGTCGTATTGGTAATGTCGTCAAGAGGTGCTTCTATGAGGGAAAGGGTTAAACAACCACAAAATATCCAAATCTGAAATATATCTTTCAAGAATATAGAAAATTCGAAAATAAATGGCCACTAATGCTTATCAACATGTACTAGCAGCCCATCACCATGGCAAGTTGCATCAACAATGACCATGCCGTTTGGGATTAGTCGAAAATAGATTTTCAAGATGGCTATTATGACAGTCATCTTTAGTTATGGATAGCATAGGAATTAACCATGCAGACCATTTTAACCATTGCAGATTTAAACACGGTATTGCAATTCCTTCTTTGTGTGTACAGACAAAATTGTGAGCCATACTAGAATGATATGTAGTATATAATATGTTTAAAGCAGCATTACATCGTATGAAATAAAAGATATTTGAAAAATTCAATTTTTACGTATGGGTAGCAATGCTGCTACACATTCTAACATTATACTTTGTATGCTTATGTTCATTTGATAAACAGTATTTTTTTGCGATAAAACAAACTCGAAACCGAAAGTAGGACTTTCCGAGTCGATCGGTCACGCACTTGTTTACAACCGGAACGCATCGTCCGCACTTGTTTACATTCGGACTGCATCGTCCCCATTTGTCCCACGTTGTCTTTTTTAATTAAATTACTTGATATGTTGATTCATACCTCTGTTAGCTAAGTCTTTTAGGGACATTTCTACATCCCCGCGAGGGGTTCGACATTAGAGGAAGATAGATAGTATTTCATGTTCAAAATATATACGTTGTTTTCTACATCCTCTGTTGTTTCACCCATGCGCGCTGTGCGTGTTTACATTTCGTGTGTTGATAAACAAATTCGCGTATACGACGGTTTAAATTTATTGGAATTTTATCGTTTCTGAGTGACTATTTCAATTTTTGTTAACACACACACATTAGTATTTATATTTTACCCAAAACATCCTTTTTTACGATGTAATGCTGCTTTAAAGCCCCATGAAGAGGTTACTTCGAATTTGCTGCTCATCGAGATATTGCAAGGAGCGGATGATTAGATATTGTGATTATTGTCTTATATTTTCATTTCAGAGTCCAACTAAAACAAGGTTATCCTAGTTTTTTGTTCGGGATTGACGCCTGCACTGGGCTATCTCGTCGCCAGTGACTAACCTAGTCAAACCAAGATTATATATTTTTCAACAATGTTCAAGTACAACAAAAATGGTAAAAGCATTGGATTTCATTTCTGAAAAACTAGGGCAATATTGGTTTTGTATCGAACACAATTAAATGATAACAAACCCTATTATAAACCCGATTAACGCAGTTCTTAGCACGCTTGCTAGCTCGCTTCTCACAAATGCAACCCGGGGTCGATCCTCAGACCGGGAAGTATGTGAGATGGTTCGGTAGTCAACAGATCGGACGGGTGGGTTTTCTCTGGATATTCCAGTTTCCTCCAACACGAATGATCACATGTACGCTTTCATTTGCGCCAACGAGAGTGATTAATATTAAGTTGTTAAAGCTTGTTTCACAATTGTTGTTACAAGATTTACCCCTTTTGAACAGGAATGCAAGTTTAAATACCTGTAGTAAAATGTACCAAAATCTCATCCGCTTCTTTTACAACTGTCAACATTCAGTAATAACTAAGTATTGCTGACACATGCAACGATCACTAATCAATGAAATCAAAGAGCATAAATTTGCAGCACTACAATTGGCCTAGAATTAAAAAAAAGGGCTGACACACAGAATGATCTCTAACCAATGAAATGAAAGAGTGGGACAATATAACGCTATAAATAGTACTGGAATACACCATTCCATCTATAAATATATCTATAATTAGATTGACTCTACAGACACAGTAAAACAAACAAAATCCCATAGGGCCTTGTATTATTATGCAATAGAAAGGTAACTTGCTAAATAACAAAAATAACATATTTGTATAACGTATTTATCGATGTATAGCGCGCTGTATCATGCATAACATGAACCTACTATTTGGCACAATATTTGGAGCGGGGTTGGGAGGGGGAGCAATGGGACGGAGTTCTGATGTCTGACATACGCATGAAAATAGTAGTTTCCCCATATTTGTTAAAATATGCTGAAAAAAGGGCTTCATAAATTTAATATGCTGGTAAAACAACAAGAAGAAAATCTAAAAGTTGTGAACTACCAGGGTAACGCGAAATAATTATTAAAAGCAGGATAAAACATGTGAATTATAAGAAAATTACACAAAGGAATGCAGACGGGAAGAGATTAGTCATTTTAGATTTTTGGAGGATAGTGCAATGATACAGACAGAGACCCATTCCATTGTCTCCTCTGGTTCTTTTACGTGCACAGTGTAAAGCACCGACACAAGACCTTGGTTTAATGTCCCATCTGAAAGACTGTTAATTTTATTAGGGTCAGACGGAGGATCGAACCTGCGATCCCTGGATTACCAGTCCAGCGTGTTACCACTGGACTACAGTTCCGTCTGTGCAGATTACGTCATATATACAATATTATATATTTAATGTAAAATGCGTTTGTAAACTAAGAGTATATATATTCAAACTTATTAATATTGTGTTTGTAAACACACAGTTTTTTCAATATAGAAGATTAACTCTTTGAAAATTGCAATAAAATAATTGTCAGCCATGATGTATAATTTGATACATGACAGTAAATTGTAACCAAAATAATTTTCAAATGCTACAAAATGTTCGGCAGAATGGAAATATATCATATTTTAAATAATCAAGTTCTGAAATGAGCACAACAATGTAACAGTTGTCACAATGTATACTATTTCTTACTTGTACGTTTAAACCATATTCCACCCAGAATGTACCTTTTCGATTGGCGCGTCACATACGGGACAGGGATCAAACCTATAACCTTCCGCGACTTTCACAACGATGAACGCTCATCATAAAATAATTTATTTACAATAACTGTGTACATATATACGCATAGGCATAACAATATATACAGGTACAATTATATACAGTTAAACCTGTCTTAAGCAGCCAGCAAAGGGAAGCACAGAAAGTGGCTGCTTAGCACAGGTGGCTGTTTAGTAGAGGTTAAATGTATAATAAAGCAACATATTGGGACTTTGGAAACTGGCTGCTTAATGGAGGTGACCACTAACACAGGTTTGACTGTATGCAGTACAATATCACAAACACATCACACTATACGCAACACATTGTTCGTAATTCTTTGCATGCTGGGTAAAATAAATGCTATAAATAATTCCAGTAATTGTAGCAGACGAACATTCATATATGTGTTAACTGAAAAAAATTGGAAATATGTCCTGGAATATCCTTGTACAGGGTTCATTCTAGGTCAGGGTTCATTCTAGGTCAGAATTTTTGGGAGATGTGAGAAAGCGCGTGATCGCTTCCTTAAATGGTGTTCTTTAATATACTTCTGCAAAATAGTGTTAAAATGCACAGTACAACCATTAAATACAACATTTGAATAGAAGGAGTGGTTTATAATGGGTCAGTGTATTTACTAGACAAAATTTTGTTTGAAAATCGTAAAAACCAAAAAAAAAAAATTATTTTAATTTTTTTTTTTTTTAGGGAGAAGTGGGCGAAGTCAGGGCGAAGTCAGGGTCCCTAGGGCGACACATCGCCCACATCGCCCTCTAAACTGATCCCTGATTGTATTATTTCACTGTTTTTTTCCTCGCCAGTGTGCAGAGTTAAAAACTGCATGAGTCATCTCATGTCATGGTCATAAAAATTATACGGTATGGAATAAAATCTTTCAAATCTGCCGGAATCACAGGAATGAAGATAAGCAGAGTGCTCGGATCCATTAGTGGTCTTTTAAGATCATTAAAGGGCATGACTGCGGCATTACTACTCCAGAACTACGCGGTGTTCAACTGTATCAAGGATATAACTATAACTGTATCAAGGTTTTAAACTTGATAAAAGATTGCCAGTAAATTCACTTTATTTCATTAATTATAATTATATCACCGTTAGCAACTCACTCTATAATAACCCATTAGAACAAATTGTTACTGATACAACAAAACTATGATATGGTTTAATGGTCTAGCTAGCCAGCGTTAGAACTCACCTTCTACCGCTGTCGCCAGGGCTGCCAGTTCGCTCCATATCAGGAACAAGAGATAAATGGTGATATGTGAGAAAGTTGTCAATCACTTACAGAGGTTGGAGAGTTGAGTATTGGTTTACTGGTTCGTACCTCTGCCACACCAGACTGACCACCCAGTAATAATCACAAAATGATTGATGGCCAGTAGTAGAAAGAGGAAGACAAACAGAATTAGTTGTATCTGGGTACACGAGTAACTGCACACATTTAGCATCTAGTAACAAGCTAGACAAGCTAGACATACATAACACTTGAAAGACAATCATATCTGAGATTCATTATAAACATTTAAACAATAGGACCAGAGTCAAGCACCTGATATTAGTCAAGCACTTGATATTAGCAAACCGAGCTATCGGGAAGGGCCGTAACTAATGTTGCTAGAACTTATGGCCCGACACGTTTGCCTTTCTTTAATTTGTCGTGTTTTGTATCAACATGTATAAGTAAAACCAAATCAAGCAATAAAATATCATTAAACTAAACTAAACTATCAACAAAATACAATATAAATTAATTTGAAGAGAATCCGGCTAAAAATGCACACTCTAGTGAACACAATTAGATGTAAACATGTCTTCAATGTAGATAATATACATGTACAATAGTTACACACAATAAAAACAAAGCAAGCATTTAACTTGATAACATTACAATAGACCTCCAAATTGTTCCACTCTACAAACCACCAATTAGTCGACAACTTATCCACTTTGATTATTAACTCTTTGCATGATGGGCTTGCATTATAAAGGCTATAAATAGTTTAAATAATTATAGCAGACGTCAATTCATTAATCTGTTTTTCTGATTTGTAGTTGAAAACTCAGGAAATATGTCACGACATAAATCTTAATGAAATTGCGCGACATATTTTACTTATTTTCAGCGCTAGCATGCAGAGTTAAGCGGTTATTTATCGTTGCCACCGAAACTTAGGGGCTGCCCCCTCTCCAAAAGTATATTAGTCATTTTATGTTTTGGAGGATACTGCATGATACAGAAGACACCCAATTGCAGAGATGGGTTCCCCGGCTCTGTTACATGCCAGGTGCATAGCATGGGACCCCTGTTTATAGTCCCACCCGAAAGACTAAACCCGTAACTTGCCAATCACGACTAAAATCGCTTTTAGTTTATACAAATTTATTTTAGCTCGATTCCGAAACAAGTTCTTACAACTTATATTAATCACTCTCGAGACCTCATTCCTGATGGAATCCATCTCCACGATGGAGAGAGAAGAAATATATAAGAAATCTCTTTTGCAAACAGCATAGAGCCAGATCAGGCACAGAACATGCTATCAGGCTCTATGCTGTTTGCTATTCGGATAGTGGAGCTGAAACAACATAGATCCTGATCAGAAACGGCGCTACGTCGTGGCTGATCTGGATCTATGTTGTTTGCACATTCCATCCAATTTATTCGGCAGGTTACGTGTTAATATTATTAGTGGACGAATCACGACCCACGGATTCGCAGTCCAACGTGTTAACTAGTGGACAACTGATCCGCCTCTAAAGCTTCTCCACATGTTGAATATCTGGTCACATGACCAATAATGCAACAAGTTCATTGGCTGACCAGAAATCGACATGTTCATTGGCTGAGCGGAAATGAACATTATAACAACTACCGGTAAACGTTTATAAATACAGACTATATGCACCACTCTAAATACATGATACAGTTACAATACACTTAAATAAATTAAAAATACCCTATCATTTCCTCATTCACACTAGCATCAGCAAGTTTATTTATCACATGAAGCAACTCTGTATTTGGCACAGACACTTATCTAGCCACCACGTGTCTGTGGTATTTGGCACACATGCTTTCACCTAGACCCCATGCAGCTATGGCAATTGGCATACAAGTAAAGATGCATGCCAAGTGTTCAGCCCAAACTCGTTCATTAGTGTTTCCTGATCCAGTACGCGACATATGCATAAATATTATATAAAAGCTCATCTTATAAACTGATGTTCTGTGATTAGTACTCTCATTTATATGCAGGCGCGTAGCTAAGCCTAAATATGGATTACACACCATCCTAGGGGGGTCCGGGGGCATGCCCCACCCAGAGATTTGTTTTCCCGCTATATGGTCTCAGGTGACTTTTGCCTACTATGAACATCAGCTACAATCAATATCTGTTGGCATTTCGTTCATGTCTGCTTTATTGTGAATGATCAATGTCAGTGCCACCCCTTACCCTCTTAATTTACGATCCAGTTTTTATTGCATTTTTCGCATTTATTTAATTTTCAGGAACTGTCAAAATAAATCTTACGCACGTGCATACATGCGTAAGCCTAGCTACGCGCCTGCTATGTGATGAGGCACCTTTTACCCTGGAACACACACCCTCAGCAAGGCTAGCGCAGTTTAGGCCTACCTTGAATAAGTTTAAATCATTGCTACAATGATCACAAACCAATGTTATTACCGGTAATAAATTATTAAAATTTATTTACAAAGCATCTTGTTATTATAGGATAGATGTCAACGAACACATAATGTGAATATATATGTCTAAAATAGTTCTAGCTTAATTTGTGCTATAGTTTTTTTTATTTAACCATATTTTATTGCAAATCAATAGTACATATGTCATACGCATACAGATACAATACATAGCATGAAAATACCATAGTTGCTAACATTCATGTATTTATGATATTAATCATCTGTTCATGCTTTTCTCATGTATTGTACAGTAATTGTACTTTATGTACTGTCCCGCCATACGTCCCGCCATACATAGTGTACGGGCGAGGAACAATTACCGTATGTTTAAAGCCAAATAAATTTGGAAACTTGAAAGCTACAATTTTATTAATTTATACAAATTTATTAAACTTGATTGAGAACGAAGTTTTTATAATGTTAGATTAATCACTTTCGAGACCTCATTCCTGATGGAATCCATCGCCATGAGGGAGAGAGAATTTAATTCATTGTAATTAAGTCCCAATTTTCAAACAATTGAAGGTAATTTGTTATTAAATTAAAATTCAATTACAGGTAATTGCAGTTAATCAGGTAGTGCAACATTTGTTCTGTAATTGTCATTTTGAATTCAATTACTTTTCAATTAACCCTATTCAGTCAAATATGTATAACTTTGACCTAGGATTTCGGACGCCATGATCTGATTTGCTTAAAACTGATGCGGGATATTGTTGGAATACGTCAAAACAATTCTAATAAAACTCTGCCAACTGGTTTCACAACGATAAACCATGTTTTACTCGACTATAAATAACGCACATACAAACAGATTTCCATTCAAACATGACCAAAATATCGCATCTTATAGAGTGTGTCACAAAACTACAAAATGGGAGTAAAATGACGTCACATTGACGTCAAATGCGAAACAATGTTTTATTAAACACTAAATTCCTTCTTTGCATAAGACAAGATGTCGAGTCATGTTAGAATAACGAATAACCCACTTGTAAGGATGAATGGACAACAGTTTGTGGATACCAAACAACCCGCTTAATTAGATAAAATAATGACAGTTTGTGGATATCGAACAACCCGTCTGTATGGATGAAATGACAACACAGTGGATATATACCCAACAACCCACATGTGTTGATAGTTCGATCCGATGTCACTTTTATTCTAACTGACACCAGGGTAGATGGTATCAGGGTCACAAGGGTATCAGGGTCACCAGGGTAGATGGTATCAGGGTCACCAGGGTAGATTGTACCAGGGTCACCAGGGTAGATGGTACCAGGGTCACCAGGGTAGATGGTATCAGGGTCACCAGGGTATCAGGGTCACCAGGGTAGATGGTATCAGGGTCACCAGGGTAGATGGTATCAGGGTCACCAGGGTAGATGGTATCAGGGTCACCAGGGTAGATGGTATCAGGGTCACCAGGGTATCAGGGTCACCAGGGTAGATGGTATCAGGGTCACCAGGGTAGATGGTATCAGGGTCACCAGGGTATCAGGGTCACCAGGGTAGATGGTATCAGGGTCACCAGGGTAGATGGTATCAGGGTCACCAGGGTATCAGGGTCACCAGGGTAGATGGTATCAGGGTCACCAGGGTAGATGGTATCAGGGTCACCAGGGTAGATGGTATCAGGGAGTTACTGAAAGTCTCTGGCCTATGTCTGTAGGGCGTTACCAAGGGAATATGCTAATATCACCACTGTGCAGGTGTGATTTACAATTCTCTGGGCCCTTATTTCCCAAGTCTGTAGGGGTTATAATCTGTTACGTTTACTGATGCATGGGCGTGGTTGACAAGTCTCTGGACCCTTATTTCCTAGGTCTGTAGGGGTTATAATCTGTTGATTTCATTGATGCTAGGTTGTGTTTCACAAGTCTCTGGACCCTTATTTCCTAGGTCTGTAGGGGTTATAGTCTGTTGATTTCATTGATGCTAGGTTGTGTTTCACAAGTCTCTGGACCCTTATTTCCTAGGTCTGTAGGGGTTATAGTCTGTTGATTTCATTGATGCTAGGTTGTGTTTCACAAGTCTCTGGGCCCTTATTTTCCAGGTCTGTAGGGGTTATAATCTGTCGATTTCATTGATGCTAGGGTGTGGTTGACAATTCTATGGTGAGCTTCATCGGCTCTAATAGCGAGAATAACGTCTTTCATTGTGGCATCTTCCTGTAGCAATAGACAACACACATGTTTTAACTCTTGCATCCTGGGTAAAAAAGGCTATAAATAGTTCAAATAATTGTAGCAAACGACAATTCATTAGTGTGTTTTTCTTATTTGGTTTAAACAGGTTCGATCCCCTATCTGACCCTAATAAAAATAACAGTCTTTCAGATGGGACTTTAAACCAAGGTCTCGTGTCGGTGCTTTACATTGTGCAGGTAAAAGAACCAGAGGAGACTCTGAAATGGGTCTCTCTCTGTATCATTGAACTATCCTCCAAAATCTAAAATGACTAATCTCTTCAGGAAGCATCGCTCACATGGGCAACCGGTAGCGATGATAAATAAACGTAAAATACACACAAATAATTGTAGCAAATGACAATCCATTAGTGTGTTTTTCTTATTTGGTTTAAACAGTATTTATTGCAAAACATAAATGACATATAACATATTATTACAACATACATAATTGCAAAGGATCAAGTAAGAAGCTAAAATTAGCTTTTATAAAACTTAGTCTTCTTTGAAAGTGAAAACTCTGGCAATGTCATGGATCATCTACTGATAGCACACCCTGTAGCGGATATACTAGAAAAGCCCAGGCTACACACACATATATGCACACCCTGTAGCTGATATACTAGAAAAGCCCAGGACACACACAGATATGCACACCCTGTAGCTAATATACTAGAAAAGCCCAGGCTACACACACAGATATGCACACCGGATATACTAGAAAAGCCCAGGCTACACACACATATATGCACACCGGATATACTAGAAAAGCCCAGGCTACACACACATATATGCACACTGGATATACTAGAAAAGCCCAGGCTACACACACATATATGCACACCGGATATACTAGAAAAGCCCAGGCTACACACACAGATATGCACACCGGATATACTAGAAAAACCCAGGATACACACACATATATGCACACCCTGTAGCTGATATACTAGAAAAGCCCAGGCTACACACACATATATGCACACCGGATATACTAGAAAAGCCCAGGATACACACATATATGCACACCCTGTAGCTGATATACTAGAAAAGCCCAGGCTACACACACAGATATGCACACCCTGTAGCTGATATACTAGAAAAGCCCAGGCTACACACACAGATATGCACACGGATATACTAGAAAAGCCCAGGCTACACACACATATATGCACACCCTGTAGCTGATATACTAGAAAAGCCCAGGCTACACACACAGATATGCACACCCTGTAGCTGATATACCAGAAAAGCCCAGGCTACACGCACAGATATGCACACCCTGTAGCTGATATACTAGAAAAGCCCAGGACACACACACAGATATGCACACCCTGTAGCTGATATACTAGAAAAGCCCAGGCTACACGCACAGATATGCACACCCTGTAGCTGATATACTAGAAAAGCCCAGGCTACACACATAGATATGCACACCCTGTAGCTGATATACTAGAAAAGCCCAGGCTACACACAAGATATGCACACCCTGTAGCTGATATACTAGAAAAGCCCAGGCTACACACACAGATATGCACACCCTGTAGCTGATATACTAGAAAAGCCCAGGCTACACACAGATATGCACACCCTGTAGCTGATATACTAGAAAAGCCCAGGCTACACACAGATATGCACACCAGATATACTAGAAAAGCCCAGGCTACACACAGATATGCACACCAGATATACTAGAAAAGCCCAGGCTACACGCACAGATATGCACACCCTGTAGCTGATATACTAGAAAAGCCCAGGCTACACACACAGATATTCCAAGGAGCAGAAGTGATGAAGAAATCACGTCATTAAATCTGCTTGGTTTAATAATAATGTATTCAGATTGTTTACCTGTAAGCAAACCTTGAGAATCTGCCCACAAATGAACTCGTTTTTATGAAATTTAATTTTTTTAAATTACCTCCCTTTATACATATTTTCTATGCAATCATCAATAAATTTGCTATTGGGGTTTAAAGTCGCACACAAACAGCTCAGATCATCATAGTGAGACTCAGCTATTATTGATGGAGTAAGACCGTGATTTCCGAGCAGAATTTCGGGCTCTAACAGGCACCAAGGTAGAACCACTGACCTTCTGCAAGCCAGCTAGCTGACTTTGTACAAGGTGGTTTACTGAAGTGGACACTAGGATTGTCAGTTTAGTCTTGTTTGAAGAGATAGGGATATTTTACAGCATCACTAACATCACTTGATTGCATACAGCCAAATACAAAAATTTGTCTTCATTATGAAAACTTGATGCAGTAGAAAGAAAGTGAAGATTGCATTTGAATATTATTATAAAATTAACATGTTCATTGTACCATAGGCGTACCGGTATTCTGTCACTTAAAGTTTTACTGTGAATAGCTTTTTTCTAAATTTTTATTTTAGCTCGATTGCGAAACAAGTTCTTTCAACTTATATTAATCACTCTCGAGACCTCATTCCTGATGGAATCCATCGCCATGAAGGAGAGAGAAGAGGCATGTGGAATTTAAATGCCTTGCCTAAGGGCACAATCGTAACAGCTCCAGCGGGCTCGAACTCCAAACCTTTTGCACCTGAAGCGAACGCGCGCATCCACTGCGCTATCACGACTTCCACAATATGAATAGATTCTAGTCAGTCTCTTTTATAATAAATGAAATCATATTACTATGTAAAGGTGATTATTCTTGCATTTAATACGCTTCACTAAACTCAGATTGCGTAACATCTTTTAAAATAAAACCACAATATAACTCACATGTGAATTAAAAATGGCGTCAAAAAAAGAACCTGCGTTTCAGTTTCAGACATCAATCAAAGTTCATGTACCAGAAATGTGTTTTCCGGTATTGTCACGTGATTGACAAGTGACCTTGTAAAGCCTAGCATTTGACTCCCTCCCCCCCCCCTGTTACAAAAATAAGGAAATATTTCGTTGTATATATCTTGGTGTCAAGGATTTTTAACTCATTCAACACCAAGTAACTCACATGGACTGGTCCATGATATTCATAAACCAATAAATGAATCAGAAAATCACATTTGGACAAGTTCATTTATCAAAATGGGTAATTATGTCTAAAAATAGTCATATCACTGTCAAAAAGTGCAGATCCTGATGAGACAGCTCGTCACGAGCCGGCTCATCTGGATCTACACTTTTTGTAAGCCTATTTAGAGGTCTGTGGTGTTGAAAGGGTTAATGGTACACTAGAATGAGACTTGAAACACGGGAACATTTACATATTTTCGAAATAAAGGTGAGTATTGATCTGTTTTTGCTCATTTTCGTGCTTGGCAGTTTTTTAGCGTATACCATATAATTCAAGTACATGTTACCGACAGCGATGACATCATTTGCAAACAAATTCGAAAACAGGCGGTGTACAGAAATAGGGCTATTGACAATACATGTGGTTATTAACCCATTCAACACCAAGTAACTGACATGGACTGGTGCATCATATTTTTAGACCAATAAATTAATAAGAAAATTACATTTGGACCAGTTCATTTATCAAAATGGGTAATTTTTCTCTAAAAATAGTAATATTACTGGCAAAAAGTGCAGATCCTGATGAGACGGCTCGTCACGAGCCGGCTCATCTGGATCTACACTTTTTGTACGCCTATTTAGAGGTCTGTGGTGTTGAAAGGGTTAAATACACTTACCGGTAAACTCCAGTATGAGATGGCGACCTCTGGACTTGGCATTGTTTTCCAGTGCGACATTGGACCGTCCTCAATATCCTAAAAGTGTACATAACATTTCCATTACAACTACAGCAGCTGTTGCTTTTTAATTTGTTTCTTCATAAATAAATTGAATGGGGCTGATCTGGATCTATGTTGTTTGCTATTCAGACAAGTGTTTTAGCTTCATTATCCAAATAGCATAGAGCCTGGTGAGACGATACGTTCTGTGCCATCTGATATGGCTCTATGCTGTTTGCAAAGGCAGCTTTAGTCGTGCTTGGCAGGTTAAGGGTTAAAATCGCAGGTCATATGGCGATTCTCCAGCCGTTCAGCGTGAAGGAGGACCCTGGGTGTCCCTCCAAGCAGTATTTCAGGCACGGAGGGTCACTTGGGTAGAACCACCGACCTTCCACAAGCCAGCTGAAAGAATTTGATACCAGCGGTGAGGGGTAAGTGATTTGAAGTCAGCTTGTTTTTAACGAAAACTAATGCCCTACTTTTGCTGCATTAATTTGGCGCACAGCAATAATATGCATGTTAATGTCATGGTTGTAGGAATTGTTTGCTGTAGAAATTTGCTATTTAAAACAAGGGTAGGATAATTACAGAGACAGGTATTAAAGAACACAGTCAGGAAGATTGAGGAATTGTGGGTAATCATCTCTGTAGATATTGTTGAAATCTTGACATGCGTTTAACTCTTTCACTGCCAATGTCGCATAAAAGCGTCCTTGCAAAAAGCCAAGATCCTGCCCTTGCAAAAAGCCGAGATCCTGCCCTTGCAAAAAGCCAAGATCCTGCCCTTGCAAAAAAGCCGAGATCCTGCCCTTGCAAAAAGCCGAGATCCTGTCCTTGCAAAAAGCAGAGATCCTGCCCTTGCAAAAGGCCGAAATCCTTGCAAAAAGCCGAGATCCTGCCCTTGCAAAAAGCCGAGATCCTGCCCTTGCAAAGAGCCGAGATCCTGCCCTTGCAAAGAGCCGAGATCCTGCCCTTGCAAAGAGCCGAGATCCTGCCCTTACAAAGAGCCGAGATCCTGCCCTTGCAAAGAGCCGAGATCCTGCCCTTGCAAAGAGCCGAGATCCTGCCCTTGCAAAGAGCCGAGATCCTGCCCTTGCAAAAAGCCGAGATCCTGATCACACTATGGATATCATACATTACATTTAGAAACAATTTTAATGTGATTTTTTTTTTGGCACTCGCTTATAAGTCAGTAAGCCACATTGAGGCCATAATCTGGTGGTAAAAAAGTTGTCTAGGCGGGTATGGACGATATATAATTAATAGCAAAGATAAACTTTGTTCTTTAAATCTTAACCCTTTCCTCATAGAAGCACCTCTTGACGCCATTACCAATACGACATACATTGACAATGTAGTAGCCAAACCAATGTTCATAAACCCTTTCCCTCATAGAAGCACCTCTTGACGCCATTACCAATACGACATACATTGACAATGTAGTAGCCAAACCAATGTTCATAAACCCTTTCCCTCATAGAAGCACCTCTTGACGCCATTACCAATACGACATACATTGACAATGTAGTAGCCAAACCAATGTTCATAGACCCTTTCCCTCATAGAAGCACCTCTTGACGCCATTACCAATACGACATATATTGACAATGTAGTAGCCAAACCCATGTTCATAATACAGTCCATAATCTCATGTAGTCCAAGTAATATCTATGGAGGTGGGATAGATATGGCGACTACTTCTTATCCACTGCACGATAGCTAAATGGCTGTCATTTGTATGGAGATATAACAGTATATTAACCTAAATATCTATGAAGGAAAGGGTTAAATCCAAATCACTCGAGCGAAATCTAAAGCTGATATACAAAAATTAGGCCTGGTACATTCACAGCTGTTTCCAGACTGACAGACAAAATCAATATCTAGGAGAGAGACATAATTTGCTCTTTTGTCAATATTCTAAGAGTGTAATTCAAAATGACAGCCACATTAGTCACACAGTTACTGGTAACAGGGAGTGGCTACGGCAGTCTAGACTGCCTATTAATATTAATGAAATTTATACCAGGACCAACTAAGCATGGAGCAAGTAGAAATTGACAGCTTACATAAACAATTGACAACTCTGTAGAGATAACAATATTATCCCATACACGTACGTACATGTAGAATCTTACATGAGTGGTGATTTCATACCATATTTTATGAAACTGAGTTTTGGAATTTAGCTATTAAGCTCAGCTATTGGTGAGCTCAACCCTTTCATAGAATATGGTATGAAATCACCACAAGTGTAGGCTTATTTTTATAACATTACCATAGCGTGTTCATTTCAATAAATAATGTTGCTAGTTTCATTTTGTCGCCAAGTGTCGGCTCAAATTGTCATGACATCACTAAACAGTCATTATTTTCATTATTTTTCATGATTATTGGCCGCCACTAGTTCATACAAATTTCATTTAGATTAATTGCAAAACCAGTTCTTACATTAGTTTTAATCACTTTCGAGCCCTCATTCCTGATTGAATCCATCGTGATGAGGTGAGAGATGATGTGGATTTAAAGTGTCTTGCCTAAGGACGTGTGTCTGATGGGGCTCGAACTGACAACCTCTCGGATAAACCATACCAGCCGACACCTTATCCTTTACACCACGGAGGCTCCACCAATACCGGTTCCTCATTTGTTATAATTCACTTAATATACCATCAAGTATGGAGCCTTCCGAGAATTCAACACTTTGTTAACCCATTACCATTCTGGATACATTTAACAGCTTTTGCAAACAACATAGATCCAGGATCAGGATCTATGTTGTTTGCTACATAGCCAAGTGTTTTAGCAAGATCAACCGAATAGCAAACAGCATAGAGCTTGATCAGACGGTACGTTCCGCGGCGGCTGATCTGGCTCTATGTTCTGTGCAAATACTGTTTGAACGGTATCCAGAATGAAATGGGTTAAGAAGTACTATTGTAAATGCTAGCAATTAAGTATTATAGGTTGCTCCACATAGTAGTATGTATTACTGAACAAATATTGCATATTGATATTACATGTTATGTCATACCAATGCAATTGTGCAGTGTATTACTGAACAAATATACATGTTATGTCATACCAATGCAATTGTGCAGTGTATTACTGAACAAATATACATGTTATGTCATACCAATGCAATTGTGCAGTGTATTACTGAACAAATATACATGTTATGTCATACCAATGCAATTGTGCAGTGTATTACTGAACAAATATACCTGTTATGTCATACCAATGCAATTGTGCAGTGTATTACTGAACAAATATACATGTTATGTCATACCAATGCAATTGTGCAGTGTATTACTGAACAAATATACATGTTATGTCATACCAATGCAATTGTGCAGTGTATTACTGAACAAATATACCTGTTATGTCATACCAATGCAATTGTGCAGTGTATTACTGAACAAATATACATGTTATGTCATACCAATGCAATTGTGCAGTGTATTACTGAACAAATATACATGTTATGTCATACCAATGCAATTGTGTAATGTATTACTGAACAAATATACATGTTATGTCATACCAATGCAATTGTGCAGTGTATTACTGAACAAATATACCTGTTATGTCATACCAATGCAATTGTGCAGTGTATTACTGAACAAATATACCTGTTATGTCATACCAATGCAATTGTGTAATGTATTACTGAACAAATATACATGTTATGTCATACCAATGCAATTGTGTAATGTATATTCTACAAATTTTGGACGCCTTCTTGGATTTCTCAAATGGGTTAATTGCTGGATACTATATCCGATACAACAAATCCTTTCTACTGGGAAAAGATGATGAAATGAAACACAAAACTCTTAATCACATCTTCACTTTCTTTCTACTGCATCAAGTTTTCATAATGAAGACAAATTATTGTATTCGGCTGCATCCAATGAAATATTTTGTGTGCATTGATGTTTGTGGATGTGTGTTTGTGGATGTGTGTTTGTGGATGTGTGTTTGTGGATGTGTGTTTGTGGATGTGTGTTTCTGGATGTGTGTTTCTGGATGTGTGTTTGTGGATGTGTGTTTGTGGATGTGTGTTTGTGGATGTGTGTTTATGGATGTGTGTTTATGGATGTGTGTTTGTGGATGTGTGTTTATGGATGTGTGTTTGTGGATGTGTGTTTATGGATGTGTGTTTGCTTCTGGGGATTAAGACCCTGGGTGTCCCTCTGAGCATTATTTTAGGCACGGGTGGGTACCCGGGTAGAACCACTGACCTTCCACAAGGCATGTGAATAGCTTCCTCACTTAAATGAATTCTACACACCTAGTGGAATACGAACATACAACGGTAAGGCTCAAGTGATTTGAAGTCAACGACTTGAATCACTCAGCCATGCATGGACGTGCATCTCAAAACAATTCCATAGCAATGAACCATTAAACTTTGTCATGTTCTCTTCTGTGTCTTAGGAAATAGGAAGACTCCCCTGGACTTTCATCATGTGCCTGGCAAGCCAATCGCACTAGTGTAACACATATCAAATAAACACTGAACTATAATGTTACCTGTAAACATTTTGTATACGTTATCACTGCTTCTTCTTCTAGGTATCCCACAAATCTATGACAGAACCTCGGCGATACCATGTACCATACACTGAACATTACCACAAACACACCTGTAATAACACAATTATATGTACATGATTCTATTTTGTTTTTCATCACAATTTTATTAACCCTCTCGACACAATTATCCATTCCCACATAGAAGCATCGCTCGACACCATTATCCATTCCCACATAGAAGCATCGCTCGACAAAATTACCCATTCCCACATAGAAGCACCTCTCGACCAAATGAGATGTTGAAGATGTATAGCATTCATGTAGTTGAGTAGAAGAGACTGATACCAATATGCCTCAGCATTGAGCTTGTATTGTGCCTTGTCCTGTGTCAAAGCTTCAACTACAGAGGTACAGAGCCACCCAGAGCAACACAGGGGTACAAACAAAGAGTTATACCCAAATTGTGGTGAATACCCTCCATACTGGTACGCTAAATTTATCATTGCTACTTGGTTGCCATCATTGGTGGCGTGGTAGGCAGTGATAGTGCAAGATGCAGGGCGAGTCATTCAAGGCCCACTCGATCATTTCTATGCACACAGAATGGTACACAGTAGCAGAGGTCAGACTGAAGTTCTCCGAAAACTGACAAGAAAATGAACAAGAGAATGGCACAAGTTGGGTTTAAGCGGGCTCTAACATGCCAAGCCAACATGACACCCAGCATGACACCCAACATGCCAAGCCAACATGCCAAGCCAACATGCCACCCAACATGCCAAGCCAACATGCCACCCAACATGCCAAGCCAACATGCCACCCAGCATGACAAGCCAGCATGCCAAGCCAACATGCCACCCAACATGACACCCAGCATGCCAAGCCAACATGCCACCCAACATTGCCAAGCCAACATGCCACCCAACATGCCAAGCCAACATGCCACCCAACATGCCAAGCCAACATGACGCCCAACATGACACCCAGCATGACAAGCCAACATGCCAAGCCAGCATGACACCCAACATGCCAAGCCAGCATGACACCCAACATGACACCCAACATGACAAGCCAGCATGACACCCAACATGACACCCAACATGACACCCAACATGCCAAGCCAACATGACACCCAACATGCCAAGCCAACATGACACCCAACATGCCAAGCCAACATGACACCTTCATTAATTCTACAATGGTTGATACTAGTACACTAAAATGCAAGTACCCTGTGTGCCGATGACTCCCCACTTGAACAATCGATTCGGCATCTTCAGTTGCAACGCAGTCATCAAATGCATTCTTTCATTTTCTGCCTCCTCTATAAATATAGGAATAAGATAATAATAATAATAATAGAGCGCATTAGCCAGAAGAAAAGTACACTAGACTAGGAATAGAGTACATTAGCCAGGAGAAAAGTACACTAGACTAGGAATAGAGCGCATTAGCCAGGAGAAAAGTACACTAGACTAGGAATAGAGCGCATTAGCCAGGAGAAAAGTACACTAGACTAGGAATAGAGTACATTAGCCAGGAGAAAAGTACACTAGACTAGGAATAGAGAGCATTAGCCAGGAGAAAAGTACACTAGACTAGGAATAGAGCGCATTAGCCAGGAGAAAAGTACACTAGACTAGGAATAGAGCGCATTAGCCAGGAGAAAAGTACACAGACTAGGAATAGAGTACATTAGCCAGGAGAAAAGTACACTAGACTAGGAATAGAGTACATTAGCCAGGAGAAAAGTACACTAGACTAGGAATAGAGTACATTAGCCAGGAGAAAAGTACACTAGACTAGGAATAGAGTACATTAGCCAGGAGAAAAGTATACTAGACTAGGAATAGAGCACATTAGCCAGGAGAAAAGTACACTAGACTAGGAATAGAGCACATTAGCCAGGAGAAAAGTATACTAGACTAGGAATAGAGTACATTAGCCAGGAGAAAAGTACACTAGACTAGGAATAGAGTACATTAGCCAGGAGAAAAGTACACTAGACTAGGAATAGAGTACATTAGCCAGGAGAAAAGTACACTAGACTAGGAATAGAGTACATTAGCCAGGAGAAAAGTATACTAGACTAGGAATAGAGCACATTAGCCAGGAGAAAAGTAAACTAGACTAGGAATAGAGTACATTAGCCAGGAGAAAAGTACACTAGACTAGGAATAGAGTACATTAGCCAGGAGAAAAGTACACTAGACTAGGAATAGAGTACATTAGCCAGGAGAAAAGTATACTAGACTAGGAATAGAGCACATTAGCCAGGAGAAAAGTACACTAGACTAGAAATAGAGCACATTAGCCAGGAGAAAAGTATACTAGACTAGGAATAGAGTACATTAGCCAGGAGAAAAGTACACTAGACTAGGAATAGAGTACATTAGCCAGGAGAAAAGTACACTAGACTAGGAATAGAGTACATTAGCCAGGAGAAAAGTACACTAGACTAGGAATAGAGTACATTAGCCAGGAGAAAAGTATACTAGACTAGGAATAGAGCACATTAGCCAGGAGAAAAGTACACTAGACTAGGAATAGAGCACATTAGCCAGGAGAAAAGTATACTAGACTAGGAATAGAGCACATTAGCCAGGAGAAAAGTACACTAGACTAGGAATAGAGTACATTAGCCAGGAGAAAAGTACACTAGACTAGGAATAGAGTACATTAGCCAGGAGAAAAGTACACTAGACTAGGAATAGAGCGCATTAGCCAGGAGAAAAGTACACTAGACTAGGAATAGAGTACATTAGCCAGGAGAAAAGTACACTAGACTAGGAATAGAGAACATTAGCCAGGAGAAAAGTACACTAGTCTAGGAATAGAGCACATTAGCCAGGAGAAAAGTACACTAGACTAGGAATAGAGCGCATTAGCCAGGAGAAAAGTACACTAGACTAGGAATAGAGTACATTAGCCAGGAGAAAAGTACACTAGGCTTGGAATAGAGTACATTAGCCAGGATAAAAGTACACTAGACTAGGAATAGAGTACATTAGCAAGGAGAAAAGTACACTCGACTAGGAATAGAGTACATTAGCCAGGAGAAAAGTATACTAGACTAGGAATAGAGCACATTAGCCAGGAGAAAAGTATACTAGACTAGGAATAGAGCACATTAGCCAGGAGAAAAGTATACTAGACTAGGAATAGAGCACATTAGCCAGGAGAAAAGTACACTAGACTAGGAATAGAGTACATTAGCCAGGAGAAAAGTACACTAGACTAGGAATAGAGTACATTAGCCAGGAGAAAAGTACACTAGTCTAGGAATAGAGTACATAAGGACTGGAAATGTGGGCATTCTGTCTGGTAGGGAGTGCATTAGGTCAGGAATAGAGTGCATTAGGTCCAAACTATATGAAATGTTTTTTTAATTTAAGTTTATTTAACGTCGCTACCTGTTACCCATTTGCGTGATGGGTAGTATGCCTAACAACACATATCCTGGGCAGGCTTCAGTACTTGGTGCACCAACCTCCGTAAGAAACTCCCAACTTTTTCGTATAAAGAGACACGGTCTGAGCGGGGCTCGAACCCGTGACCATCAGTGATAATAGGTTATAGTGGTATTCAAGTCAGCGACCGTAACCACTCGACCATGGAGGCGGTCCATATATGAAACGTACATCCACTTTTCATTAGAAAAACAGTCGAGTATGTGAACAAATACCACCAAAAGCCATACAGAGAAATTAAACACTCTCCACGGTTTCAAAGTGTTACCTAGCAACGTATGAATCCATCCGTAGTCTCTTTGCATACGCCGTAACGAGTGGAGATGTCGTGTCATAGCTGCAACCATTCCAGGAACTCCAGCAACTGTTTCCAGGAATATAATCCGTCTGAAAGTAGGAGCATTTGTTAAACAGAGGGCTTCGAATAAGCTACTATGTAAGTTTTTTCCCAATCTTAACAACTATATACAGATACAGACAGAGACCCATTCCAGACCTCGGTTTAACGTCTCATCTGAAAGACTGTTAATTTTATTATGGTCAGACAGGGATCGAACTTGCGATCCCTGGATTACCAGTCCAGCGTGTTACCACTGGACTACAGAACCAAAGAGATGTTGTAAGTCAGCAGCAATGGTATGTCATCTGAGAACCAGTAATTTGTGTACGCTACCCTACAGATTCTTATGGTCAAAACTGTGCATGATGTTTAGTATTTTATGTTTTATGCCATTACAAACTCGAATGTCACAAATGAGCGAGTAATGTGGTGTTCAATGCCCTCCCGACTCCCAGTTCTAACCTGAACATGTAGCTAATTGCCTTACAAATTCTAAAAGAACAATAACAGTCATCAATCAGTTACTGCCCCTGAATACTTCCTAATAGTATATAGGTTTCCTCTTAAGTGGTTTCCTCTGTTTTTATCGTTGCACAGCATGCTATCAATTTTGTTTCCATTTTCTCATCTCATAATTATTAAATGACTATATCTCAACATATACCCTATAGTATATCCAGTGGGTACTTATCTGTAGAGATTTGTTATCAATTAATTAACATGGATTTGATAAAATCACAATCATATACTGCAATATCCCCTAGGCGAATTGCAGTAAAAACATAGGATTTCAATCAAAAGGACCGCTATGCATTTCGAGATAAATGGGAGCTTATCTGCCAAGGGAGGTAATTTAAGCCCACATTGCATCTTCTCTCTCCCTCGTGGCGATGGATTACATCAGGAATGAGGTCTTGAGAGTGATTAATATTAAGTTGTAATAACTTGTTTCGCAATCGAGCTAAGATAAAATTTGTATTACCTAACAAAATGTGAACATTGTATTGCAATCTTGTATTAGTATGCCCCTCCCACCCACTCTCCCACACACCCTCCCACACACACCCTCCTACCCACCCTCCCCCCCCCCCACACACACACCCACACACACCCTCCCATCCACCCTAAACACACACACCCTCCCATCAACCCTCCCCTACCCACACACACACCCTCCCACACACACACACACACACACACACACACCCACATGAACATTCAATGCAAGCAAACACTTAGCAAGAAGCCATTTAACATGATTTACAAAGGCTTATAACATGCTCCAGTAAATGTTGAACTCAAAAAATATGTATGCCCTATTTAGTTAAGACATGAAACATAGTACTTAAACACTTAAAATCCACATCATACATCAATAGAATCAAGGAGTGCAGTGCCTTTAACAAGGGAAATGCAAGCTGAGATTCTCAATTACCTTTAACCACAGGCTTTACAAATCTTTATATCTAGACTAGGGTAATATTGAAATTGTGTACTCAATTGTAAAATGTTCAGTCTTTACTAGGTTGGTAAACTGAATGCAAATATTTGTCTGGAAAACTGGTTTTACGGCCAATCAGCACATTTATTGGTGTAATTTACAGCAGAGGGGAAAGCATTCTCCTTTAATGGTCATATTTCTATCTACATGTGTATCTGTGTATCAAAACAACAGAAAGTAAACCAAGTTTCAAGACTTGAGAGATAATATTCAACTATAGTAACATTGAATAAGATTATGGTGATGTTTAGGGTATCTCCATCATATAGGGCACCATATGACTCCATCATATAGAGTACCAATGTCTCCATCATATAGGGTACCAATGTCTCCATCATATAGGGCACCATATGACTCCATCATATAGAGTACCAATGTCTCCATCATATAGGGTACCAATGTCTCCATCATATAGGGCACCATATGTCTCCGTCATATAGGGCACCATATGTCTCCGTCATATAGAGTACCAATGTCTCCATCATATAGAGTACCAATGTCTCCATCATATAGGGTACCAATGTCTCCATCATATAGGGTACCATATGTCTCCATCATATAGGGTACCAATGTCTCCATCATATAGTGTACCATATGTCTCCATCATATAGGGTACCATATGTCTCCATCATATAGGGCACCAATGTCTCCATCATATAGAGTACCATATATCTCCATCATATAGGGTACCAATGTCTCCATCATATAGGGCACCATATGTCTCCATCATATAGGGTACCAATGTCTCCATCATATAGAGTACCATATGTCTCCATCATATAGTGTACCAATGTCTCCATCATATAGGGTACCATATATCTCCATCATATAGGGTACCATATGTCTCCATCATATAGGGTACCATATGTCTCCATCATATAGAGTACCATATGTCTCCATCATATAGGGTACCAATGTCTCCATCATATAGAGTACCATATGTCTCCATCATATAGAGTACCATATGTCTCCATCATATAGGGTACCATATGTCTCCATCATATAGGGTACCATATGTCTCCATCATATAGGGCACCATATGTCTATATCATATAGGGTACCATATGTCTCCATCATATAGGGTACCAATGTCTCCATCATATAGAGTACCATATGTCTCCATCATATAGAGTACCAATGTCTCCATCATATAGGGTACCAATGTCTCCATCATATAGGGTACCAATGTCTCCATCATATAGAGTACCATATGTCTCCATCATATAGAGTACCATATGTCTCCATCATATAGAGTACCATATGTCTCTATCATATAGGGTACCATATGTCTCCATCATATAGAGTACCATATGTCTCCATCATATAGGGTACCATATGTCTCCATCATATAGAGTACCATATGTCTCCATCATATAGTGTACCATATGTCTCCATCATATAGTGTACCATATGTTTCCATCATATAGGGTACCATATGTCTCCATCATATAGAGTACCATATGTCTCCATTATATAGGGTACCAATGTCTCCATCATATAGGGTACCATATGTCTCCATTATATAGGGTACCAATGTCTCTATCATATAGGGTACCATATGTCTCCATCATATAGGGTACCAATGTCTCCATCATATAGTGTACCATATGTCTCCATCATATAGGGTACCAATGTCTCCATCATATAGGGCACCATATGTCTCCATCATATAGAGTACCAATGTCTCCATCATATAGGGTACCAATGTCTCCATCATATAGGGTACCAATGTCTCCATCATATAGAGTACCAATGTCTCCATCATATAGGGTACCATATGTCTCCATCATATAGAGTACCAATGTCTCCATCATATAGGGTACCATATGTCTCCATCATATAGAGTACCAATGTCTCCATCATATAGGGTACCAATGTCTCCTAGTCCGCCTCCGTGGTCGAGTGGTTAAGGTCGCTGACTTGTATACCACTGTAACCTATCATCACTGATGGTCACGGGTTCGAGCCCCGCTCAGGCCGTGTCTCATTTATATGAAAAAGTTGGCAGTTTCTTACGGAGGTTGGTGCACCCAAGTATTGGTTAACCGCTGGAGCCTGCCCAGGAAAGGTGTTGTTAAGTAAACTGCCCGCCGGCGATATAGCCCAAAATGGTGCTGATGCAGGCGTAAAACCCGAAATATAACATAAATATAACATAACCAATGTCTCCATCATATAGGGTACCATATGTCTCCATCATATAGAGTACCAATGTCTCCATCATATAGGGTACCATATGTCTCCATCATATAGAGTACCAATGTCTCCATCATATAGGGTACCAATGTCTCCATCATATAGGGTACCAATGTCTCCATCATATAGGGTACCAATGTCTCCATCATATAGGGTACCATATGTCTCCATCATATAGGGTACCATATGTCTCCATCATATAGGGTACCATATGTCTCCATCATATAGGGTACCATATGTCTCCATCATATAGAGTACCATATGTCTCCATCATATAGGGTACCATATGTCTCCATCATATAGGGTACCATATGTCTCCATCATATAGAGTACCATATGTCTCCATCATATAGGGTACCATATGTCTCCATCATATAGGGTACCATATGTCTCCATCATATAGGGTACCATATGTCTCCATTATATAGAGTACCATATGTCTCTATATCATATAGGGTACCATATGTCTCCATCATATAGAGTACCAATGTCTCCATCATATAGGGCACCATATGTCTCTATATCATATAGGGTACCATATGTCTCTATATCATATAGGGTACCATATGTCTCCATCATATAGAGTACCAATGTCTCCATCATATAGGGCACCATATGTCTCTATATCATATAGGGTACCATATGTCTCTATATCATATAGGGTACCATATGTCTCCATCATATAGAGTACCAATGTCTCCATCATATAGGGCACCATATGTCTCTATATCATATAGGGTACCATATGTCTCTATATCATATAGGGTACCATATGTCTCCATCATATAGAGTACCAATGTCTCCATCATATAGGGCACCATATGTCTCTATATCATATAGGGTACCATATGTCTCTATATCATATAGGGTACCATATGTCTCCATCATATAGAGTACCAATGTCTCCATCATATAGGGCACCATATGTCTCTATATCATATAGGGCACCATATGTCTCTATATCATATAGGGTACCATATGTCTCCATTATATAGGGTACCAATGTCTCCATCATATAGGGTACCAATGTCTCCATCATATAGGGTACCAATGTCTCCATCATATAGGGTACCAATGTCTCCATCATATAGGGTACCAATGTCTCCATCATATAGAGTACCATATGTCTCCATCATATAGGGTACCATATGTCTCCATCATATAGGGTACCATATGTCTCCATTATATAGGGTACCAATGTCTCCATCATATAGGGCACCATATGTCTCCATCATATAGGGTACCATATGTCTCCATCATATAGGGTACCATATGTCTCCATTATATAGGGTACCAATGTCTCCATCATATAGGGTACCAATGTCTCCATCATATAGGGCACCATATGTCTCCATCATATAGGGTACCATATGTCTCCATCATATAGGGTACCATATGTCTCCATCATATAGGGTACCATATGTCTCCATCATATAGGGTACCAATGTCTCCATCATATAGAGTACCATATGTCTCCATCATATAGTGTACCAATGTCTCCATCATATAGGGTACCATATGTCTCCATCATATAGGGTACCATATGTCTCTATATCATATAGGGTACCATATGTCTCCATTATATAGGGTACCATATGTCTCCATCATATAGAGTACCATATGTCTCCATCATATAGGGTACCATATGTCTCCATCATATAGAGTACCAATGTCTCCATCATATAGAGTACCATATGTCTCCATCATATAGAGTACCATATGTCTCCATCATATAGGGTACCAATGTCTCCATCATATAGTGTACCAAATGTCTCCATCATATAGGGTACCAATGTCTCCATCATATAGGGTACCATATGTCTCCATCATATAGGGTACCATATGTCTCCATCATATAGAGTACCATATGTCTCCATCATATAGGGTACCATATGTCTCCATCATATAGGGTACCATATGTCTCCATCATATAGAGTACCATATGTCTCCATCATATAGAGTACCATATGTCTCCATCATATAGGGTACCATATGTCTCCATCATATAGAGTACCAATGTCTCCATCATATAGAGTACCAATATCTCCGTCATATAGGGTACCATATGTCTCTATATCATATAGTGTACCAATGTCTCCGTCATATAGGGTACCATATGTCTCCATCATATAGGGTACCATATGTCTCTATATCATATAGGGTACCATATGTCTCCATTATATAGGGTACCATATGTCTCCATCATATAGAGTACCATATGTCTCCATCATATAGGGTACCATATGTCTCCATCATATAGAGTACCAATGTCTCCATCATATAGGGTACCAATGTCTCCGTCATATAGGGTACCATATGTCTCCATCATATAGGGTACCATATGTCTCTATATCATATAGAGTACCAATGTCTCCATCATATAGAGTACCAATGTCTCCATCATATAGAGTACCATATGTCTCTATATCATATAGAGTACCAATGTCTCCATCATATAGGGTACCAATGTCTCCATCATATAGGGTACCATATGTCTCCATCATATAGAGTACCATATGTCTCCATCATATAGAGTACCAATGTCTCCATCATATAGGGTACCATATGTCTCCATTATATAGGGTACCATATGTCTCCATCATATAGAGTACCATATGTCTCCATCATATAGAGTACCATATGTCTCCATCATATAGGGTACCAATGTCTCCATCATATAGGGTACCATATGTCTCCATCATATAGGGTACCATATGTCTCCATTATATAGGGTACCAATGTCTCCATCATATAGGGTACCATATGTCTCCATTATATAGGGTACCAATGTCTCTATCATATAGGGTACCATATGTCTCCATCATATAGGGTACCAATGTCTCCATCATATAGTGTACCAAATGTCTCCATCATATAGGGTACCAATGTCTCCATCATATAGGGCACCATATGTCTCCATCATATAGAGTACCAATGTCTCCATCATATAGGGTACCATATGTCTCCATCATATAGAGTACCAATGTCTCCATCATATAGGGTACCATATGTCTCCATCATATAGAGTACCAATGTCTCCATCATATAAGGTACCAATGTCTCCATCATATAGGGTACCAATGTCTCCATCATATAGGGTACCATATGTCTCCATCATATAGGGTACCATATGTCTCCATCATATAGGGTACCATATGTCTCCATTATATAGGGTACCAATGTCTCCATCATATAGGGTACCAATGTCTCCATCATATAGGGTACCAATGTCTCCATTATATAGAGTTCCATATGTCTCCATCATATAGGGTACCATATGTCTCCATCATATAGGGCACCAATGTCTCCATCATATAGGGTACCATATGTCTCCATCATATAGGGTACCAATGTCTCCATTATATAGAGTTCCATATGTCTCCATCATATAGGGTACCATATGTCTCCATCATATAGGGTACCAATGTCTCCATTATATAGAGTTCCATATGTCTCCATATTATAGGGTACCATATGTCTAACTACCTTTGTCTAGGGTATGTCTAACTACCTTTGTCTAGGGTACCATATGTCTAACTACCTTTGTCTAGGGTACCATATGTCTAACTACCTTTGTCTAGGGTATGTCTAACTACCTTTGTCTAGGGTATGTCTAACTACCTTTGTCTAGGGTACCATATGTCTAACTACCTTTGTCTAGGGTATGTCTAACTACCTTTGTCTAGGGTATGTCTAACTACCTTTGTCTAGGATATGTCTAACTACCTTTGTATAGGGTATGTCTAACTACCTTTGTCTAGGATATGTCTAACTACCTTTGTCTAGGGTACCATATGTCTAACTACCTTTGTCTAGGGTACCATATGTCTAACTACCTTTGTCTAGGGTATGTCTAACTACCTTTGTCTAGGGTATGTCTAACTACCTTTGTCTAGGGTACCATATGTCTAACTACCTTTGTCTAGGGTATGTCTAACTACCTTTGTCTAGGGTATGTCTAACTACCTTTGTCTAGGATATGTCTAACTACCTTTGTCTAGGGTATGTCTAACTACCTTTGTCTAGGATATGTCTAACTACCTTTGTCTAGGGTACCATATGTCTAACTACCTTTGTCTAGGGTACCATATGTCTAACTACCTTTGTCTAGGGTATGTCTAACTCATGGAGATTATGAAGCTCTTGGTTCTGTGGCACCTCAGTAAATTGTTTGTAACATTCCACCCACCCATGTTCAATTATTTTACGATAAATTGAAAAGTCGAAGCTTTGCATAATTTTACAACACAGTTACTCTTAACAAAACCAGTAGTATCTACCTGTAATAACATTCATAGCTACAAAATTTATTTGCAATTAATGCTAAAAAAAGTAATTATCTAGTGATTGAAATGTTCATATTTAATTTAGGGAGATCTGATCTACCATTTGATCACCTCAAAGGACTGTATGACCTCTAGTCTCTTGGGAAGGTCACCACATGATTCATCAAATGATTGCAAATATTCTTGAATCAGAAAATCATTAAATGTCTGCATCAATATAACCCAATGTGATTGATCAATATTATGGTTATGGTATCTATGAAGGCACAATCCACCAATCTAGTCACTGTATAAACAGGCGGGTGAGAATCCAATAATGTTAACATGTGCTAAGGAAATAACCATATTAACAGAGGAAACCACTTTAGAGGACCTACATACTTTTAGGGAGTAGTCAGGGGCAGTAACTGATCGATATCTCTCATAATGGTAACATGAAATAGTTTGTTTGGGTTTTACGCCTGCATCAGCACAATTTTGGGCTATATTGCCAGCGGGTAGTTGACCTAACAACACATGTCCTTGGCAGGCTCCAGTGGTTAACCAGTACTTGGTGCACCAACCTCTGTATAGAAACTGCCAATTATTTCATATAAATGAAATATGGCCTGAGCGGGGCTCGAACCTGTGACCATCAGTGATGATAGGGCCACGGAGGAGGACTAAACAGTTGACTGAGAATCCAATAATGTTATCATGTTATTTTTTTTATTTATTCAAATTTATTTTAGTTCGATTGCGAAACAAATTCTTTCAATTAATCACTCTCGAGACCTCATTCCTGATGGAATCCATCGCCATGAAGGCGAGAGAGAAGAATGGAATTTAAATGCCTTGCTTAAGGGCACAATCGTAACGGCTCCAGTGGGGCTCGAACTCCAGACCTTTCGCACCTGAAGCAAACGCGCATCCATTTTACACTAATTAAACTGTCAAACAAACAATACTTATTGCTTTGAATTATTTTGAATTTGAATAATACAGTCCTATTACTCCATATTTCACAATGGCTTCCCATAAAATAAAATAAAAAATTTTTAAAAAATGAAGTACAGACCTCCGACTTTAACAATTAAAGTGATGAGTTTTAAATTCAAAACGTATTTGGAAGTAAAAATCAGTTTAAAAAACTACTTTATTAAAACTATGAAACAAATATTCTCAATAAAAACATGAATATATACAGGGGTTAAATATATTTTTCAGAGCTACCTGCCCTGTTCAAATATAGACCTGAAAAATACATTGGCCCTTAGTAAATTTCCACTGATCAGCTATGGTGAATTTGTTTGCAACATACTATTAATAACAACATTCTTTCCATAATTAAATAATTTATGAACCAACACAATATTGATTGGCCCCCCAGCTGTATGTAAACTATCACGTGGGTGATGCAAGGATGAATTGCACAAACTAATGAAACTTGCTAATTGTCATGTAGGCCATCATCAGAGCTTGCAATTCTACAGGGGGTAAATATATTTTTCAGAGCTACCTGCAGTGGTAGCACGTTCGCTTCAGGTACTAAAGGGTCGGATTTCGCGCGGTAGCTGTTACGATTGTGCCCTTAGAAAAGGCACTTAAATTCCACATTTCCTCTTCTCTCTCCCTCACGGATTCTATCAGGAATGAGGTCTCGAGAGCGGTTTATATAATGTTGTAGCAACTTTAACAACTGTGAGGCTACAATAATTATAATTTAAAAATACCTTTTGATAAAGAAAAATAAAAAGATAGTTTGTTGTGTATTGGCGAGAACTCAAACACCTGTAATTTAAAACAATCTTGAGAAACTAATGTAAGAATTAAATGTAAAATAACCTGAGAAACCAATGTAAGAATTAAATGTAAAACAACCTGAGAAACCAATGTAAGAATTAAATGTAAAATAACCTGAGAAACCAATGTAAGAATTAAATGTAAAACAACCTGAGAAACCAATGTAAGAATTTAATCTAATACAACCATAGAAACCAATCTAAGAATTTATTATAAAACAACCTGAGAAACCAATGTAAGAATTTGATCAGAACCTGAGAAACCAATGTAAGAATTTAATCAGAACCTGAGAAACCAATGTAAGAATTTGATCTAAAACAACCTGAGAAACCAATGTAAGAATTTAATCTAAAACCTGAGAAACCAATGTAAGAATTTATTATAAAACAATATCCAATTAGGTCCTTGACTCTCTCTAGACAAGTGGGTAGCAATTAATTAATTAACACTTCCAATAATATCATAATATCTCCATAAATTATAATCATCATCACATTATTGGTTCCAAAAATAAATTCATTAATATTTCCACACACCCATATTTCTGATCATTATGTAAGCTGCTCAACTATCCAAGCAGAACAGCATAAGCAGAACAGCATTTATCCATCATACTGTATATATATACAAAATTAACAAATATCAACCTGTCAAATGCCTTAAATACTGCTCAACCTATAAACTATAAAAACAAGCAGACAATTAAAATTTACATACACAGACGGATCTGTAGCCCTGGTAATCCAGGGATCGCAGGTTCGATCCCCCGTCTGACCCTAATAAAATTAACAGTCTTTCAGATGGGACGTTAAACCGAGGTATCGTGTCGGTGCTGTACACCATGCACGTAAAAGAACCAGAGGAGATTCTGGAATGGGTCTCTGTCTGTATCATTGCACTATCCTCCAAAAATCTAAAATGACTAATCTCTTCAGGAGGCGTCGCTCATATGGGCAACCGGTAGCGACGATAAATAAACGTAAAAACACACAAGTTTACATGCACTGTATTCACACATTGACATTTTATATACTGAACATCATGCAAGCAAAGTATATATTCAAGGCCACATTTGTTTGGTTTTTGGGTTTTAATATCACAGGTATAGTATGATGGTCGCCAGATCGGACAGGTGTATTGTTCTCGGTTACTCCGGTTTCCTCACACACAAATGACAACGATATTGATTAACCCATTCGACCCCAAGTAACTGACATGGACTGGTGAATGATATTTTCAGACCAATAAATTAATAATATAATTACCTTTGGCGAGTTCATTTATCAAAATGTGTAATTTTATCTAAATATAGTAATACTTATTACTGGCAAAAAGTGCAGATCCTGATGAGACGGTTCGTCATGAACCGGCTCATCTGGATCTACACTTTTTGTAAGTCTATTTAGAGGCCTGTAGTGTTGAAAGGGTTAATATAAGTTGTTACAGCTTGTTTCGCAATCATTGCAAGAATAAATAAAGCTTAAGAAGAAGAAAGTGGCACAAACAGCTTGGATCATACGGCGATTCTCCAGCTATTACTGGCTGAGGTAGAACCACGAACCCTACACAAGGCAGCTGGATAGCTTCCTCACATGAAATAATTTAATGCCCCCAGTGGGATTCGATCCTACAGCGCTGAGGGACAAGTAATTTGAGGTAATCGACCATAACCACTTGGTCACCTGACCATGATGTGCCTGCTAGAGCTATGTGCCTCGGGAGCTAGTAACAGGCCTGCTAAACCAAGTTAACAATGAAGTGCCTCAATGTAGGCTTCAGCTAGAGCTATGTGCCTCGGGAGCTAGTAACAGACCTGCTAAACCAAGTTAACAATGAAGTGCCTCAATGTAGGCTTCAGCTAGAGCTATGTGCCTCGGGAGCTAGTAACAGGCCTAAACCAAGTTAACAATGAAGTGCCTCAATGTAGGCTTCAGCTAGAGCTATGTGCCTCGGGAGCTAGTAACAGGCCTGCTAAACCAAGTTAACAATGAAGTGCCTCAATGTAGGCTTCAGCTAGAGCTATGTGCCTCGGGAGCTAGTAACAGACCTGCTAAACCAAGTTAACAATGAAGTGCCTCAATGTAGGCTTCAGCTAGAGCTATGTGCCTCGGGAGCTAGTAACAGGCCTGCTAAACCAAGTTAACAATGAAGTGCCTCAATGTAGGCTTCAGCTAGAGCTATGTGCCTCGGGAGCTAGTAACAGACCTGCTAAACCAAGTTAACAATGAAGTGCCTCAATGTAGGCTTCAGCTAGAGCTATGTGCCTCGGGAGCTAGTAACAGGCCTGCTAAACCAAGTTAACAATGAAGTGCCTCAATGTAGGCTTCAGCTAGAGCTATGTGCCTCGGGAGCTAGTAACAGACCTGCTAAACCAAGTTAACAATGAAGTGCCTCAATGTAGGCTTCAGCTAGAGCTATGTGCCTCGGGAGCTAGTAACAGACCTGCTAAACCAAGTTAACAATGAAGTGCCTCAATGTAGGCTTCAGCTAGAGCTATGTGCCTCGGGAGCTAGTAACAGGCCTGCTAAACCAAGTTAACAATGAAGTGCCTCAATGTAGCTATAGGCTTGCTACACCACTGAGTTGGTTATGATGTGTACAAGCATAACTACGGCCCTGTTAACCCTTTCCTTCATAGAGATTTAGGTTAATATACTATTATATCTCCATACAAACGACAGCCATTTAACCCTATCCTTCATAGAGATTTAGGTTAATATACTATTATATCTCCATACAAACGACAGCCATTTAGCCATCATGCAGTGGATAAGTAGTCGCCACATCTATCCCACCTCCATAGATATTACTGGGACTACATGATATTCTGGCCTATATTATGAACATTGGTTTGGCTACTACATTGTCAATGTATGTCGCATTGGTAATGGCGTCAAGAGGTGCTTATATGAGGGAAAGGGTTAAACAAGCCGACAATGCTGTGCCCCGGCATAACTACGGGCCTGCTAAACCAAGTCAACTATGGTGTGTTCTGACATACGTATGAAATAAAGGCCTGTTAAATCAAATAGAGCATCAATTGCACGAGACCTACCGTAGCCATTTATATTCGTTTCTCTCTCCTCTCGAAAATCCAGATATTATATCAAACGTTTTCCTCATCACCTGTACGGTGAAATATGCGGCCTGAAACCAGAAATCAGCTTATCAACAAAACATGAACCATGACCTAAAACATGAACCATGACCTAAAACATAAACCATGACCTAAAACATAAACCATGACCTAGTCATCAATAACACAACAGTGACATTGATATTGCACACACCTATTCAATTTACCAGTATACTGCAGCATCAACTTTTAATATTTAGGCCAATGAAAGTTTAATTGGTAAATTTACATCCCAAATTGCATAGATTTATAAAGAAGATTCTGAATTCAATGAGATTGAGGCGCTTACATGGAGGGGGCGGGAGGTGGAGAGAGGGAGGGGAGGCAGAGAGGGAGGGGAGGGAGAGAGGGGAGGGGAGAGAGGGAGAGGGAGGGAGAGAGAGGGAGGGAGGCAGAGAGGGAGGGGAGGCATAGAGGGAGGGGAGGCGAGAGGGAGGGGAGGCGGAGGGAGGGGAGGCGGGGAGAGGGAGGGGAGGAGGCAGATATGGAGGGGAGTCAAGAGGGAGGAGAGGTGAGAGTGAGGGGAGGTGAGAGTGAGGGGAGGCGGAGAGGGAGGGGCAGAGAGGGAGGGCAGAGAGGGAGGGGAGGAGAAGAGAGGGAGGGGAGGAGAGAGGGAGGGGAGGCATAGAGGGGGGGAGAGGGAGAGAGGTAGGGGAGGCAGATAGGGAGGGGAGGCAGTGAGGGAGGGGAGGCAGAGGGGAGGGGAGGCAGAGAGGGAGGGGAGGCGAGAGGGAGGGGGTGAGAGTGAGGGGAGGCAGGGAGGGGAGGCAAGAGGAAGGGGAGGCAGAGAGGGAGGGGAGGAGAGAGGGAAGGGAGGCATAGAGGGAGGGGAGGAGGGGAGGCGAGAGGGAGGGGGGTGAGAGTGAGGGGAGGCAGAGAGGGAGGGGGAGGCAGAGAGGGGGTGGGAGGGAGACAGAAAGGGAGGGGGAGGCAGAGAGGGAGGTGAGGCAGAGAGGGGGTGGGAGGGAGACAGAAAGGGAGGGGGAGGCAGAGAGGGAGGTGAGGCAGAGAGGGGGTGGGAGGGAGACAGAAAGGGAGGGGGAGGCAGAGAGGGAGGTGAGGCAGGGAGGGGGAGGCAGAGGGGTTTGAGACAAGTGTAGATGGTATTCTAGCAATTAATTTATAATGGTCATGTTTATTGTCGGCGGGATTGTACATTCTAAAATAAATAGCACCAAAAGGGAATCACAGAAAGTGGCTGCTTAACACAGGTGGCTGCTTAATAGAGGTCAAATGTATATTAAAACAACATATTGGTTATCTGGAAACTGGCTGCTTAATACAGGTTGGCTGCATAATGGAGGTGACCACTAACACAGGTTTGACTGTATATTCGAATTTTCGGCTTAAAAGCCTTTTTCTCTGGTAACATAAATCATCCAGCTAATACATTGTCTTTAAGGTGTATAGAGAGGACAATATATATATATATATATATATTACTGGTTCCCTGCTAGGAACAATCAACACATAATTTAATGTATATGTTTACGCACAGGAACTTGAAATTTTATCCATAAGCCACCAAAGGTCTCGTACCTCTATCCTAGGACACCCCCCTCTATTTTTTTTTAATAGAGGGGGGTGTCCTAGGATAGAGGTACGAGACCTTTGATGGCTTATGGATAAAATTTCAAGTTCCTGTGGTTTAAGTTCAAAATAAAATATATTCTGTAAAATCACATTCTACCTTATCAACACTGTTTTTTTGTGGTCGGAAATTGAAAGAAATTAGGATAAATACTGGTAATAAAATGTTAGGTACAGTTGTGGTCATACAAAATAATTAAACTTACTCCGCCTAATAAAAACCTAGTTAACAAGGTCAGGAGTTCGAGCCCCGCTGTAGCCGTTACGATTGTGCCCTTAGGCAAGGCATTTAAATTCCACTTCTCTCTCCCTCGTGGCGATGGATTCCATCAGGAATGAGGTCTCGAGAGTGATTAATATAAGTTGTAAGAACTTGTTTCGCAATCGAGCTAAAATAAATGTGTATAAACTAATAAAAACCTAACAAAACAAATTATTCGTGGAATGTCATTCATAGTTGTGTAGCATGATACATATTCCAATAATGTTAGAAGCCTGCAGCAAACTGGTTGTGGAATTATTGATGAGCCGCTAATTACATCACTCACTGAGCGGCTGTACTTATGCCCTTCCTGAATGGCATACACAATGATACAATCTTGTAAACTGATGATGTGCACTATAAATAGATTCTTCAATTGTAAACGTGCTGTCTAGACATTTACTATTATTTTCAATCATATTGATCTTAAATTTTTTAATGTAACTTGTTAAATAGATTGCCAATTACAGACATCACCCACATAGTACATGCGGAACAGCTGATGTACAGATGTGTTTGAGGAGTGTCGGCTATGATATCGTCCTGATGGTAGCGTGATGTAATACATGTATTAACAACATGCATATATTTTGAACAAGGTCACATTTAAAATAAGGCTTGGTCATGTTAGGTTTTTGGGAGTATTTGACATTACTATTGAATTAAAGTCATATTCTTCTGTCAATGTATTATGCAATATATTGCACATACAGTCAAACCTGTCTTAAGCAGCCAGTCAAGGGAATCACTGAAAGTGGCTGCTTAGCACAGGTGGCTGCTTAATAGAGGTCAAATGTATAGTAAACTAGCTTATTGGGAATCTGGAAACTGGCTGCTTAATACATGTTGGTTGCTTAATAGAGGTGACCCCTAACACAGGTTTGACTGTACACAGCATTTCATAGTCAATCCACGGATTATGTCAGAAATATGTTTGGTTTATACAAATTTATTTTAGCTCGATTGCGAAACAAGTTCTTATAACTTATATTAATCACTCTCGAGATCCGATTCCTGATGGAGTACACCGCCACGAGGGAGAGAGAAAAGACAGCGTGGAAATTAAATTCTTGTTTAGAACGTGTTTCGCAATCAAGCTAAAATAAATTTGTATAAACTAAAACATTATACATGTATTGATAAAAAGCCTTGTGTCCTGGTTGATGTTTAGAAATGCTTTAGATGTACCAGTAAGCGTTTATAACAGAAAAGTACATTCTTTATACAGACCTATACACTCAACACAATTCCTAATCGGTGACCTAGTGTGCTACTGTATTTGGAGCAAATTAATAACCATATACAGTCAAACCTGTCTTAAGCAGCCAGCCAAGGGAATCACAGAAAGTGGCTGCTTAACACAGGTGGCTGCTTAATAGAGGTCAAATGTATATTAAAACAACATATTGGAAATCTGGAAACTGGCTGCTTAATACAGGTTGGCTGCTTAATGGAGGTGACCACTAACACAGGTTTGACTGTACGTGTCGGTGCTTTACACCGTGCACGTAAAAGAACCAGAGGACACTCTGGAATGGGTCTCTGTCTGTATCACTGCACTATCCTCCAAAATCTAAAATAACTAATCTCTTCAGGAGGCGTCGCTCATATGGGCAACCGGTAGCGACGATAAATAAACATAAAACACACACACAGACTAGGAATTTTATTGAGTGTAGAAAGGTGTACCAATGGATCAGTAAGTTATGGTTTTTATTTCCTAAATTTATGCATCTAGAAAATAAATTCTAATTTGTAAATTTTTGGAAGTGATAAGCATGTAGATTATTTCATCCGTATATTATTGGTTTTGCTACATTTATTTTATAACTTATTTCATTTTTTATGTGTAGAAACTATTTCGCATCAACAACTAAATATTTGTGTGCATTCTTTATTTGTCAATAAAACACTGTCGTGACGTCATACCTTTGTACGATGCAGTTCATTATTATTAATATTGGACTGGTGTCAAAATGCCAGAATATTTTATTAAATCCTACGCGTACATGTACACAATTAACAATTATAATTATAAGAATCTTGTTATATAAGAGCATATGTTTTAAGTAAGATATAAGGCTCAAACAGATCCAGTGGAAGTCGTGATAGCGCAGTGGATGCGCGTTCGCTTCAGATGCGAAAGGTCCGGAGTTCGAGCCTCACTGGAGCCGTTACGATTGTGCCCTTAGGCAAGGCATTTAAATTCCACATTGCCTCTTCTCTCTCCCTCGTGGCGATGGATTCCATCAGGAATGAGGTCTCGAGAGTGATTTATATAAGTTGAAATAACTTGTTTCGCAATCGAGCTAAAATAAATTTGTATAAACTAAACAGATCCAATATGTAAAATATTGGTACTGTCTTTGGCACTATAATAATGCATCTCACACTGTCCAATATTTTACATATTGTATCATTTTTGGCATACATGTATATCCTATACGTAGATTTATTTTGTGAAGTACTTTTGAAAATATAAACAGTACATGTATAGAACCTATCACTTGAAAATTGACTACTGGCAACAAAGAGTGAGCATTTATTACCAGTATTTTGAAAGAAATCGATGTCTTTTTTTGCCTTGTGAATGCCATGATCAGTGTCCTTAACCCATTCAACACCAAGTAACTCACATGGACTGGTCCATGATATTCATAAACCAATAAATGAATCAGAAAATCACATTTGGACAAGTTCATTTATCAAAATGGGTAATTATGTCTAAAAATAGTCATATCACTGGCAAAAAGTGCAGATCCTGATGAGACGGCTCGTCACGAGCCGGCTCATCTGGATCTACACTTTTTGTAAGCCTATTTAGAGGCCTGTGGTGTTGAAAGGGTTAAGATCAATATATATATTTCATCTACTACCATAACCAAATGTGTGAATGGAACATGTTGGGGTCAAGTTTCAATGGGTAAGCAACTTGACCTTGGGGGTCGCTCACTTACAGCGCCATCGAACTGGCTGTCACCTTTATAAACTCAAAGCAAACACAGTGACCATCACCAATATATTATCTTTGAAGACTCTGTAAGTCATTGCATTGAAACCAGTTATGAAAATGAGGTCACTGTCACCTTGACCTAGTTACCTACCGCAAAATGAATAGCCCATAATCTAATGATAAATACGCACAATACTAAGTTTGTAGTATGTGGGTCATATGGGTGTGTGTGTTTTACGTTTATTTATCGGTGCTACCAGTTGCCCTTATGAGCGACGCCTCCTGAAGAGATTAGTCATTTTAGATTTTTGGAGGATAGTGCAATGATACAGACAGAGATCCATTCCAGAGTCTCCTCTGGTTCTTTTATGTGCACGGTGTACAGCACCTACATGAGACCTCGGTTTAAAGTCCCATCTGAAAGATTTTATTAGGGTCAGACAGGGGATCAAACCTGCGATCCCTGGATTAGCAGTCCAGCGTGTTACCACTGGACTACAGATCCATCAGCTAGGTAACACAACCATTAACATAAAACTAAACAGTGCTAAATCAACAGCGGATCAGGTTATTTGTACATACCCTATCTACAAATCCCTTTGGGTCCCTGTGTGTTATCTCCACATTGTGCAACTCACTGTCCGACCTGAAAGCAGAACAATTCGTGTAAACTTTATTTCCAGAATAAAAATAAATAAACTGAAATCAATTTCTCGTCCATGAAATTAGGATGGTCATGATATTTGTGCATGTACAAATTCTTATTTGTAACAGATGGGCTATGATGCATGAAGGTGGGGGATGCTGGGGTGCAGGATATATGAGGCACTAAGATTGGATGTATGCAATTTTAAAAATGGAACATTTTAAATATATTTCATCTACTACGGTAGTTGATAATATGTTCCATACCAAATTGATCAAAATTGACCAAGCTGTTTGGCAGCAGAAGTCGAAAGTAGATTTTCAAGATGGCCTCAATGGTGGCCATTTTGTATATTAGAAGTCATATGCTTAGAAGCGCTCGCTTCTCACAAATGCAACCCGAGTTTGATCCTCGTATAGGGAAGTATGTGAGATAGTACGGTGGTCGCCAAATCGGACAGGTGGGTTTTCTCCGGGTACTCCGGTTTCCTCCCACACCAATGACAACATTTACGCTTTCACCCGAGACAACGAGAGTGATTAATATATGTTGTTAAAACTTGCTTCGCAATCGTTGTAAAATAAATAAAGTTTAAACTTAAAAGTCCAAAACATGTATATTATGCACTAATTGTTCAAAGGTGATCAGAAATTTGTAGCTGAAAACAGTGAGCTAGTTTTAAATATTTATTAATAGAATCCCTGTTGCAACCAAAATACATACATTGCGACAAAGATAACTTGCTATGTTGACCACAATGTAAATTATGTTATCCGAATAATGTAAATTATGTTATCCGAATGGAAATTAAACAATCTCCATCTCATTTGTATGAGGTATAACTGATCTCATTTATTTAAATACATGTACATTGTCCTCTAAAATTACATAGAAAAACAAATTAGAACAGAAATAGTACAACTAGTGTAACTTTGGTCAGTTGTTTCAACCCGTCGTAGCCCGCTAAACAAAACTAAAGTCGTTTTTTGCAAATAGCATAGATGTAAATCAGCTGGCACAGAAATCTGAATATGCCATTTGATCAGACATTGCTGATCGTAAAATGTTTGTAAAGCCCTTGGCTGAATAGCAAACAGCATTGATCCTGGTCATGACATAGCCGTCTGCTGCAGCTGATCTCGATCAATGTTATAGGTTTATGGTTGGCATCACATAGAATAATCACCCCCATATGAGTAGACATCTGAGTGAGGGATAGTCACTATTCCATGTTATAGATCAATGACTCCCCCCCATATGAATAGAAATCTGAGTGAGGGAGAGTCACTTTTCCATGTTATAGAACAATGACCCCCCAGTATGAGTAGACATCTGAGTGAGGGATAGTTACTATTCCATGGTATAGAACAATGACCCCCCCCATATGAGTAGACATCTGAGTGAGGGATAGTCACTTTTCCATGCTATAGAACAATGATCCCCCATATGAGTAGACATCTGAGTGAGGGATAGTCACTTTTCCATGCTATAGAACAATGCCCCCCCCATGTGTACACTGAACAAGTGAGGGTGAGTCACTTTTCCATGCTATAGAACAATGCCCCCCCCATGTGTACACTGAACAAGTGAGAGTGAGTCACTTTTCCATGCTATAGAACAATGCCCCCCCCATGTGTACACTGAACAAGTGAGGGTGAGTCACTTTTCCATGCTATAGAACAATGCCCCCCCCCCCATGTGTACACTGAACAAGTGAGGGTGAGTCACTTTTCCATGCTATAGAACAATGCCCCCCCCCCCCATGTGTACACTGAACAAGTGAGAGTGAGTCACTTTTCCATGCTATAGAACAATGCCCCCCCCCCATGTGTACACTGAACAAGTGAGAGTGAGTCACTTTTCCATGCTATAGAACAATGCCCCCCCCCCATGTGTACACTGAACAAGTGAGGGCGAGTCACTTTTCCATGTCATAGAAAAATGACATGCCCATGTGTACACTGTACGAGCGAGGACAGGTTACTTTCCCATGCCATAGAAAAATTTCCCCACTATGTGTGCACTCTACAAATGAGGGTGGGTTATTTGTTCATGCCATAGAATAATGACCACCACCCCCCCTATGGTACACTACATATGTATGAGGACAGGTCACATTTCGATGCCATAGAAAAATGACCCCTCCCCCCGCATGTGTACATGTACAAATGAGGGCGGGTAACTTTTCCATGCCATACATATAATGACCCACTTTATAAATAAATTTAGAATTTTTGCCACCTATATATTACTAGTCTCAAAGACGTAAGGTCATTTTTCTGCAAGAGAACAGAATAATGACCCGGGGTCTATATTCTATAACAGAATAATGACCCGGGATCAATATTCTATATGGAAAGTGTCCTACCACATTGGATTAAAGGCTGATCCAATGGTTTATCCGAATTAGATATACATTAAAGTGCCACTGACTTCAGTTGAAATGAATTTGCCACTAGCTAAAAACAATACATTCCCACAACCATACTGTAATGTCCCCACATTTTTAAATCCACATTTACACAATTTGATAGTCTACTATACACACTGTATTACACCGGTCTACTATACACACTGTACTACACTGGTCTACTATACACACTGTATTACACTGGTCTACTATACACAAGTACTGTATTACACTGGTCTACTATACACACTGTATTACACCGGTCTACTATACACACTGTATTACACTGGTCTACTATACACAAGTACTGTATTACACTGGTCTACTATACACACTGTATTACACTGGTCTACTATACACACTGTATTACACTGGTCTACTATACACACTGTATTACACTGGTCTACTATACACACTGTATTACACTGGTCTACTATACACACTGTATTACACTGGTCTACTATACACACTGTATTACACTGGTCTACTATACACAAGTACTGTATTACACTGGTCTACTATACACACTGTATTACACTGGTCTACTATACACACTGTATTACACCGGTCTACTATACACACTGTATTACACCGGTCTACTATACACAAGTACTGTATTACACCGGTCTACTATACATACTGTATTACACTGGTCTACTATACACACTGTATTACACTGGTCTACTATACACAAGTACTGTATTACACTGGTCTACTATACACACTGTATTACACTGGTCTACTATACACACTGTATTACACCGGTCTACTATACACACTGTATTACACTGGTCAACTATACACACTGTATTACACCGGTCTACTATACACACTGTATTACACTGGTCTACTATACACACTGTATTACACTGGTCTACTATACACACTGTATTACACTGGTCTACTATACACACTGTATTACACTGGTCTACTATACACACTGTATTACACTGGTCTACTATACACAAGTACTGTATTACACTGGTCTACTATACACACTGTATTACACCGGTCTACTATACACACTGTATTACACCGGTCTACTATACACACTGTATTACACCGGTCTACTATACACAAGTACTGTATTACACCGGTCTACTATACACACTGTATTACACTGGTCTACTATACACACTGTATTACACTGGTCTACTATACACACTGTATTACACTGGTCTACTATACACAAGTACTGTATTACACTGGTCTACTATACACACTGTATTACACTGGTCTACTATACACACTGTATTACACCAGTCTACTATACACACTGTATTACACCGGTCAACTATACACACTGTATTACACCGGTCTACTATACACACTGTATTACACTGGTCTACTATACACACTGTATTACACTGGTCTACTATACACACTGTATTACACTGGTCTACTATACACACTGTATTACACTGGTCTACTATACACACTGTATTACACTGGTCTACTATACACACTGTATTACACCGGTCTACTATACACACTGTATTACACCGGTCTACTATACACACTGTATTACACCGGTCTACTATACACACTGTATTACACTGGTCTACTATACACACTGTATTACACTGGTCTACTATACACACTGTATTACACCGGTCTACTATACACACTGTATTACACTGGTCTACTATACACAAGTACTGTATTACACTGGTCTACTATACACACTGTATTACACTGGTCTACTATACACACTGTATTACACTGGTCTACTATACACACTGTATTACACTGGTCTACTATACACAAGTACTGTATTACACTGGTCTACTATACACAAGTACTGTATTACACTGGTCTACTATACACAAGTACTGTATTACACTGGTCTACTATACACAAGTACTGTATTACACTGGTCTACTATACACAAGTACTGTATTACACTGGTCTACTATACACAAGTACTGTATTACACTGGTCTACTATACACAAGTACTGTATTACACTGGTCTACTATACACAAGTACTGTATTACACTGGTCTACTATACACAAGTACTGTATTACACTGGTCTACTATACACAAGTACTGTATTACACTGGTCTACTATACACAAGTACTGTATTACACTGGTCTACTATACACAAGTACTGTATTACACTGGTCTACTATACACAAGTACTGTATTACACTGGTCTACTATACACAAGTACTGTATTACACTGGTCTACTATACACAATTACTGTATTACACCGGTCTACTATACACAATTACTGTATTACACTGGTCTACTATACACACGTACTGTATTACACTGGTCTACTATACACAAGTACTGTATTACACTGGTCTACTATACACAATTGCCCTACATTTTGTATTTGTTAACCCGTATCACACTAATTGTGAATAAAGTCGCTTGTGCAAACAGCATAGAGCCATATCAAACGGCACAGAACATGCTGTCTGATCAGGCTCTATGCTGTTTGCTATTCGGATGGTGGGGCTACAACACTTGACCAAATAGTAATCAACATAGATCCTGGTCAGACGTAATGTTGCACCGCAGGTGATCTGGATCTATGTTGTTTTTGGAAGTCCGAAGTCGTGATAGCATAGTGGTAGCGCATTCGCTTCAGGTGCGAATGACACAGAGCTTGAGCCCCACTGGAGCACTTAGGCAAGGCATTTAAAGTCCACGTTGCCTCTTCCTCTCTCCCTCGTGGCGATGGATTCCATCAGAAATGAGGTCTCGAGAGTAATTAATATAAGTTGTAATAACTTGTTTCGCAATCGGGCTAAAATAAATTTGTAGAAAGCTATGTTGTTTGCAAATTCCTTAATATATATTAAGCAGGATAAGGAATACGGCAAAAATGTCGTACCCAAACTCAACCAAGAGATGAGGAGAAATAAGTAATATTGTGACCAAACAACTACCGGTAACCATACATCAATACAGTCAAACCTGTGTTAGTGGTCACCTCTATTAAGCAGCCAGTTTTCAGATTCCCAATAAGTTGTTTTAATATACATTTAACCTCTATTAAGCAGCCACCTGTGCTAAGCAGACACTTTCTGTGATTCCCTTGGCTGGCTGCTTAAGATAGGTTTGGCTGTATACTTTAAAAGTACAACTAATCTTATTTCTACATAGGGGAATAGAGCAGGGCCTCTAATGGTGCCCTACCCTACATTAGCTGGGTTTTGTTTTAGCATTGATAACAAGTAGGGTGCAGTTTAGGGGACTTCACATCTCTGTTGCCTAGTTACCTACCATATTCTGTGTGGTAAAGCATCTGTTCCAATAGGAAGAGCATCTTCGATAGCAAGACCCTTTTCTGTTTTAACTACCGGTACTTGAGGTTTGTTTCTGAAAAATAATTAACGCATAGAGAACTTTGTGAAATAATGGCATATATGTACTGGATACAACATGAATTTTGTCCTCAAAAACGGCTGTTTAATGAGAAGAATTCTTTAGTTTATACAAATTTATTTGAGCTCGATTGCGAAACAAGTTCCTATAACTTATATTAATCACTCTCGAGAGCTTATTCCTGATGGAATCCATCGCCACGAGTAGGCATTTAAATTCCACATTGCCTCTTCTCTCTCCCTCGCGACGATGGATTCCATCAGGAATGAGGTATCGATAGCGATTAATATAAGTTGTAGGAACTTGTTTCGCGATCGAGCTAACATAAATTTGTATAAAATAAACTAAATGTGTGTATCAGATGTTCAAGAAATGTTCACACACATTGCGACCACATATTTCTGATAACACCATAAGCTTCATGGTTATCGCTCTCTACACGACCCACAAGATGGCGGCATGTTGAAAATCATGTGGTATTTGCTCAGTGAATGCAATACAGATAATGATGTCAGTTTACAGCGTGTGCATCTGAGCTATTGACCTATGTCAAACTATATCGATAATTGCAACACTTACCCCAACAATACACGCATTAATGGTAGCGGTTTATCTGGTGTTCAATCTTTTTAGCCAATGGGATCCATTCAAACACTGATGAGATTTGTACACGTTTGTCCAACATGACGACAGCGTCATGTGGCATTTGCTCACTTCTTAATTTTTCTTTTTTTCTATGTTATACTTCCGAACAATTCTGATTATGACTGGTAGGCCCTTGTTGCAATCTATGTACCGGTATATGCCTGTATGCACCCGATAGACCCTGTAGGATCGTGTGTGTGTGTTTTACGTTTATTTATTGTCGCTACCTGTTGCCCATATGAGCGACGCCTCCTGAAGAGATTAGTCATATAGATTGTGGTGGATAGTGCAATGATACAGACAGAGACCCCGTCTAGAATCTCCTCTGGTTCTTTTACGTGCATGGTGTACAGCACCGACACGAGACCTCGGTTTAAAGTCCCATCTGAAAGACTGTTAATTTTATTAGTATCAGACGTGGGATCGAACCTGCGATCCCTAGATTACCAGTCCAGCGTGTTACCACTGGACTACAGACCCGTCTGTGTATGATTGTGTCACATAGTGTTACTATTTATACTTATAAATGTATGTGTATTTCTATATTAAAGATATATGACATATCCATAATTCACCCATTCAACCCCAAGTAACTGACATGGTATGGTGCATGATATTTTTAAACCAATCAATTAAGAAGAAAATTACATTTGGACCAGTTCATTTATCAAAATGGGTAATTTTGTCTAAAAATAGTACTATAGTAATATTACTGGCAAAAAGTGCAGATTCTGATGAGATGGCTCATCTGGATCTACACTTTTTGTAAGCCTATTTAGAGGTATGTGGTGTTGAAATGGTTAACTAGTTCGAAAAAGGTTCGAAAAAGTAAAAATTGTACCTGAAATGTTCAAGTCTATCTGGATCAGGGAGCTGGCCAGGGTCGGCATCTAGCTTCCCTCTCCTGATAAAAAATGAGAACATAGTAAATACATGAGGATGCATACACTGGGTTCAACATTCCATGCAGATGGTGTATCACAACAATGTCGAGGGAGACAACTGTGACAATGTGTTTGATGTCACTTTTGTTTTGGGGGTTTTCAGTCGCACCAACAGCCTAGGTCATATGTCGACTCTCCGCTATTGGAGGAGGAAGACCATGTGCGCCTCCGAGCAGTATTTTGGGCGATAGACTGGCACCCGGGTTGAACCACTGACCTTTAAGATAGCTGGATAGCTTCTCACATTAAAGAATTCGACACCGCCAGTGGGATTCGAACCTACAGTGGCGAGGGCCAAACGACCGTAACCATTTAGTTTGAGGTCTAGTCAATTATGCAGAATCAACGGTGGAGTAGTTCTCTGTGCATGAAATTCGCATGCATCGGTTGGTTACGAATTGCATGATATATTATGCCCTTTCATGTTGAACAAAAGCTATAAAACAGCTATAAAATTATAGAATTTGCAAAACAGAATGAATTTTAAACCAATAAAAACCTATAAAACCGCAAATAACCTAGTACATTGCTGTACATTGCATATTGATGACTCATGTAGGGCCGTAACACTTTACAATATTGGGAACATTTGTTTAAACATTGCCTCTTCTCTCTCTCCTTCATGGCGATGGATTCCATCAGGAATGAGGTCTCGAGAGTGATTAATATAAGTTGAAAGAACTTGTTTCGCAATCGAGCTCAATTAAATTTGTATAAACTAAACAAAATTTGTTTAAACTAATTTGGCTACGTAAATAATACTATTAATAGGTCTGTATATATATCATTAAAATACCCATGTATATAGCGTTACACATGCATGACTTAAAACAATGACACTATTGCATAGATATCTATATATTAAATTTCAAAGATTCGTTCACCAAATTTAATAGTTGTGTTCATTTAGAATCATACCTGAAATGTTCCAGTTTATCCGGATCTGGAAGCTTGGCAGAGTTGACTTCTGTGTCTGTCTTCCCAGTATTAGTGGATGCAAAACACTTCTGTGTGGATATGGAATAGTGTAATGTGGTTACTGTAAGGGTCACTCGACATACGCACAAAATATCAACTAAAACGGTAGTGCCTACCGATAGAACCAGGAGCGTAGCTTGGCTGGTATCGATGTGTAGGGCAACTTAAAACTTCGGTCCAGGGTCGTCCCCAGGAAAACTATTTATAGCGTATATAAGTTAATCCTGGCCTCCCGATTTTTGTTGCAGATTTGGCATTTAAATTTTTTCGATTTTTCGGGGGAAAGTGTAGGCCACGGCAACGGCCTACAAGTAGCTACGCCAATGAGAACTTGATTAGCGATTTTAACGGGGTCTATTCCAACATACACATGTAGCCTAATCGTTATTTATGAGAATGATGACCGGAGTTCATTTGGCGGGTAGCCAAGGTTACCTAAACTGGGTTACAGTATCTTATTGTCGATTTTTAACTTCTGGCAAAATGATATGATCAGAAGCTCAATACGGCCCAATTAATGGTATCGGTGTTAAAATATATTTATATGACTGACCAGGGAAAATATATCAACGCCTGTTCCCAGGCTAGAGGTTACCTACAATCTGATTTATAAACAGCGGTATATATCCTCGAGTTTCCGGTTTCCGTTATGATAGGAAATGATCGGCATTCAACAAAACGAATCTTAAAACTACATAGTTTCTAAATGTATGATGTAAATAAAGTAACGTTCCTCTTTTATTCCAAATAATTAGTACCGGAGTTTTCGTGACCTTTGAGAAAATCAATTTTGCGTAACATCGAATGGGTGTAAATATAAAACGAACACGTTTAGTTGACGACGACAGTAAACGACTGTATGGACCTCAAAACAATATAAGAGAAGTCTCCAAAACTATCCCCCCTTACACTAATTAAAATTGAAACCCAGTCTATTTAGACCTTCACATTAAATGACAGGTAGGTAAACAAATCAGACGACGCAAAACAACTGGAAATGGTCAATATTTTGCAGTAAATCCAATGGATAAATGGTGATCTGAATCTGAATCTGAATGGATACGACGTAGAATCCTTTCGGCATGTACACGTCGGAGAGAGAGAGTCTATACTAATTTGGCTGAAAGAGCTGACCTAAAGCTCTCAGCTGATTTGGCGCACACAAAACTATCTTCAAGTTTGTTCCAGTCTTTTATAGTTTTGGGGAAGTAAGAGTTTGTATATTTGTCTGTTCTACCCTGCTCAATAACGAAACACTTGCAATATTGCATTATGAAAGATAGCATGTTTTATACCAATCCAAGGAAAATAACCGATTTCTTACGCCTCCAAGGATTATAGGGAGCATTTGTGTTGCCAAATATGGAAAATGACCGTTGACACTATCTATTCCTGATTGGTGACGTCAGGAAACACCGATCGCGTGCAGTATTGTAAATACTTACGGGGTAACGAAAACGAAGGTATCACGATTTGAAGACACTAGAGGATATATATGTATAGATTTAAAACAATACATTGCATTCATTTGTGTTGTGATTAGGCATAAGATACATGTTGTGACATACTTATTACTTATATGAAGCAAGTTTTAAATTTGTGATTCGCGCACCTGCCGTCCAAATGAACCCTGAGATATCAACAATGACGGCGCTAATTCCCGACCAAGCACGTCACACATATCTGCATCGCACCTGCCCTAGACTAGTTCCGCGCATTTCGGAAATGCCCCCCCCCCCCAACCATATAAACTCGTGAGGGGAGATAACTGGAGTCACGGGCTAGTGAATTGTATACGAACATCAATGGAATCATTATAATTAAAACAAAATGTGTGGTCGTTGTTAGCTAGTCCACAGGAACTTGAAATGTTATCCATAAGCCACCAACGGTCTCATACCTCTATCCTAGGACACCCCCTCTATTAAAACAGCAACTTGAAATTGTATCCATAAGCCACCAACGGTCTCGTACCTCTATCCTAGGACACCCCCCTCTATTAAAAAAACCATGCTTTTTTAATAGAGGGGGGTGTCCTAGGATAGAGGTACGAGACCGTTGGTGGCTTATGGATAACATTTCAAGTTCCTGTGGCTAGATCGATTATGCAAGTATAAGACGAAGCGTCCAAGCGTCTCTAGAGCTGTCCAATATTGATTGGATGTTTTGATATCTACTACAGGACTATTGATTGATGGTGAACATGTGCGTACAATAATTTTATGAAATGAGTTTAGATGAATACATATATGAAATGCAAGCATGGTCCGTTAGGCCTAAATGGCAATATAATTAGCATATGATTAGAAATATATTGACTGCAAGCTAATATAGTAATAACCTACGAACATTATAATTATAAGAGGTTCCGAAAACTGACAGGTCCAGGTCCGGCTGTTATAAACCGTTTCACCACTCTCCAACTCAAGCTGTGGCGTCCGTGGTCCAGTGGTAGAGCGTCGGATTTGGAATCGAACGGTCCCGGGTTCGATACTCGGTCAGGCCACGTATGTAGTGCCATTGAGCAAGGCACCTCACACACGTTGCTTAGTACTGGTTAATCGCTTAGGTCGGCTAAGCCTGCCCAGGAAAACATGTCTAAGTCCCCGAGAGGGGTTTGACATTAAAGAAACATACATACATACAAGCTCAAGTGATTGGTTAAATTTGAGATATGCACTCAATTCAACCAATCAGAAGGCGCAAGTCTGAGTTTGGTATTTGATCATTTCTTTGTAACACCCGGGACATGTTAATTAGCTATATCCACATATTACTAATTAATTTAGCAATAGTAAGTCTTGCTACGCGACTGCACTAACCTGTGAAACATACGGCTTCAGCTGCTGACAAGAGAGCGCTCCAACCCGGATGTTGTTCACGCCAATTAATAGGCAATTTTTATAAACACTCCGTAATAGCACTGCCGAAGTCATATTTATTTTATTGTCCAATAGTTTATATTTAATTTAAGATAATTTATGTCTTGTGAATAATTTACAGTAAGCCGTTACACTGTGTGTAATTAATAATCTCCACTGTATATATGAACGATACGTTCAAGACCCTGCCACTTTATTAGACTGAGATGTTGCAATACTATCGGTACATTTCGTTTGATTTGTAATACTGTATGTACTGAACGGGTTTACGCATGCGCACTGACGTAATAGTTGCACGGGCTCGTTCCATTAACAATGCGCTTGCGCAACTTTTTCCTTGAAATTAATTAGTACTGAGCGATTGGGAAAATTTGACAATCCCTAGATTTGTACTACATATAAATGTAAGGAGTTCGGGGACAGGAGCTCAGGGGTCAGGATCGTAGTTATCTAGCACAGGTTTATCATGTTTCCTTACCGTGAAGACGCACATCCAAGAATGATCAGCTCATAATATTTCTACGAACTATATTGTTCATCTTTAACATACCACTATCTCTCTACCTGTAAGACTTACGATAACTGTTTCTATAAGTACACACGTACGATGATAGCACAATGCAAGGTTTATTTTTGAGTCAACAATAGCCTACAGATTGTTATCTTACAGATTTCGGAGAAATAAGTTCTTATACGTGACGTGTGCGGTCTTCAGTCAGGGTTAACCGTGATGTAAAACTTGAGAATTGACCCCGAACGTATATGACTATGTCATTATGACGAAGCTGTCTTAATCTGCTTAAACATCTTAAACCACACACATTGTGCATGTTACATTTAGAATATCGATTTACAGCTCGATCTTGATATCGCCATCAAGTGTTGACAGTTTAAGTGCATGTTATATAAATAATGATGGTATCGATTTCGGTCACGCTCATGATATCAACGTCACGTCTGAATTCGGGTTTTCCGTGTTTGTTTCCGGTTCAAAAATGGAAACAAAACCAAGGGTGTAACTTTATTATACAGGAATGTTTGCGAAAAATTAAAATAAAACAATTTAAATGTCAAAATTGCAATACAAGTCGGAGGCCACGGAGCTACGATTATAGAATGGCAACGAAACCATAGGCGGTGTTAAGGGGTGGGGTGGAATCGCACCCCCTAATCTATCTGGCTAGCATAATATTTTATGATTAAAAAACGATGCATAATTTTATAGGTCAAAATATGTAAGATTCACATTTACCGTATTTTCCTACAACATAACATGGGGTCCGCCACTCCCACGACACCCCCACGCCGCCCACACCCACGCAAACATGAATGTACATACCAGCTGTTTATATATATATATCTGTCGATACATTCTACTTGATGTACAATCATTCATTGGCGGCGAAACAAACTTGTTTCCGTAGGAAAAGAGAACAATGAATAGGGAAACTATAATATTAGCTGTTAATGAAGCAAGTCCAAATTCACAGACGCTTGGGTCTGGGCAAATGTGTTCGGGATGAAAACCAGAAAACTAAAACACTTGTTTCTTTGGGGGGAGGGGGGGGGGCGTAAGAACACTAGTTTATACAAATTTATTTTAGCTAGATTGCGAAACAAGTTCTTTCAACTTAATCACTCTCGAGACCTCATTCCTGATGGAATCCATCGCCATGAAGGAGAGAGAAGAGGCAATGTGGAATTTAAATGCCTTGCCTAAGGGCACAGTCGTAACGGCTCCAGCGGGGCTCGAACTCCGGACCTTTCGCACCTAAAGCGAACGCGCATCCACTGCGCTATCACGAAACGCACTATACATTTGTTTTACTGTATAGTGTCAAGCCTATAGTGTATCATAGTGTTTTTTAGTTGTGTGGTTTTGAACCCGAAAACATTTACCCAGACCCCAAGCGCCTGTGTCCAATAAATAAGACCAAGTACAATAAATGGTCTGGAACCGATGGAAACGATGTGAATGACGTCATTCACTAGAAACGTATACAACATTTGCGCTCAATATGTAACAGAAGGCCGCATAGCTCAATCAACGGAGAACTGAAATTTTACATTTAAGATCTGTAAGTAGCTCTGTGCTTAGTCCGTCTCCGTGGTCGAGTGGTTAAGGTCGCTGACTTGTATACCACTGTAACTTATCATCACTGATGGTCACGGGTTCGAGTCCTGCTCAGACCGTGTCTCATTTATATGAAAACGTTGGCAGTTTCTTACGGAGGTTGGTGCACCCAAGTACTGGTTAACCGCTGGAGCCTGCCCAGGAAAGGTGTTGTTAGGTAAACTGCCCGCCGGCGATATAGCCCGAAATGGTGCTGATGCAGGCGTAAAACCCGAAATATAACACAAGCTCTGTGCTTAATTAGATATTAAGTCAATGCATGATATCTTACAATGCTGCAATTAAAGTTTAGGTTTCCAAATGTTTATGGGAGTATGCACCCAGACAAGGCTCGCACCGTGTACCGGGTTCCAAGCTCCTCCAAAACTGGCATGATCCGCACCTGTCAACTTTCCTACTTAGTTATAAGAAAGTTGAGGCAAGTTTTAAGGATGTTGATGTTCTTGTAAGCATATTTACCAGTACGATACATATATATAAAGCAAACAAAACGCACGTCCGACAATATAACTGAACAACAATGCCCAGAGGATATATATTCTCCGGGACAACCCTCCTCGTAGAAATAAAACCAGACATCATTTTAAACCATGCTACGCCCCTGAACTATGTGACACGGATATATATTTACAGAAAACACGTAAGGTCTATCAACATCGTCATCCCAGTCGTGTAACTGTTATCCTTTGACATTCTTTGTTGTGTATTTTCGCTACAACAATATGTTGTGCACTAGCTGTGATGACGTACACGTGCATGTGTGTGTGTTTTGCGTGTGTTTATCGTCGCTACCGGTTGCAAATTTGAGAGACGCCTCATGACGAGATTAGTCATTTTAAATGTTGAGAGGATAGTGCAATGATACAGACAGAGATCCATTCCAGAGTATCCTATGGCTCTTTTATGTGCACAGTGTAAAGCACCGACACGAGACCTCGGTTTAAAGTCCTATATGAATCGGTCCCTGAATCTCGATTCATCCACAGTCCAACCTGTTAACCACTGGACTACTGACATGCCATGTGATAACATATAACCAAATAAAACAAATGGAACCACTCCATTGACAGTTATTTATCACCTATCTGTTAATAATAATGTACACATATACAGTGCTCGCATGTTCTAACTAGACCGTTTTCATTTTGTTTTTTCCAAATAATGTTATGGTTAACGGTAATACAGTATACATCACCATGCGTTATGTATATATCATCATGCGTTATGTATAAATCACCATGCTTTATGTATATATCACCATGCTTTATGTATATACCATCATGCGTTATGTATAAATCACCATGCTTTATGTATATACCATCATGCGTTATGTATAAATCACCATGCTTTATGTATATACCATCATGCGTTATGTATAAATCACCATGCTTTATGTATATACCATCATGCGTTATGTATAAATCACCATGCTTTATGTATATACCATCATGCGTTATGTATAAATCACCATGCTTTATGTATATACCATCATGCGTTATGTATAAATCACCAAGCTGTATGTATATACCATCATGCGTTATGTATAAATCACCAAGCTTTATGTATATACCATCATGCGTTATGTATAAATCACCATGCTTTATGTATATACCATCATGCGTTATGTATAAATCACCATGCTTTATGTATATACCATCATGCGTTATGTATAAATCACCATGCTTTATGTATATACCATCATGCGTTATGTACTTGATAAATATATAATCTTATGTTCACTAGGGTAATCCTATTTTCATTCACCTTCCTCCATAACCCCGTAACACATCATAATGGTATTGGAATTAATCTGCATATTTTATAACCACTTAACACGTTTCATTAGTGTTGAAAGGAACAGACGGCATACAGTAAAATAGATCTGCGTCTCTGTGTGTGTTTTACGTTTATTTATCGCCGCTACCGGTTGCCCATATGAGCAACGCCTCCTGAAGAGATGTTTCATTTTAGATGTTTGGAGGATAGTGCAATGATACAGACAGAAACCCATTTCAGAGTCTCATCTGTTTTTCTAAGGTACACGGTGTACAGCACCGACACGATACCTCGGTTTAATGTCCCATCTGAAAGACTGTTAATTTTATTAGGGTCAGACAGGGGATCGAACCTGCGACCCCTGGATTACCAGTCCAGCGTGTTACCACTGGAGTACAGATCCGTCCGTCCATAGTACATGTACATATAAATGGCGCATGTATATAAACATCCAAATTGCCTCCCTTTATTGTAAAACGTTGTTTGCAATTTAATAATGTACGAGTCGCCTCCCTTTGTTATCACAATTGAATAAATCGGTAGCGATGATAAATAAACTTAAACACACAGAGAAATATGATAATTATCGAGAATAATCCACCAAGCATGGTATACATTGCCATACATGTATGTACACACACTATTTACAATGCAAGCACATACATACAAACAAGAAACGTGTCTTCATTGCATGCTATATACATAATAGAGGCAGTAATCCCACAAAACGGGTGGCAGTAAACTAAAGCTGAACAGTAGAATACTCTTCAATTGAAGATCAAAAATAACCCTAACCCTAATGCCCAGATTACTGCCAATTGTCCCAAGATTACTAAACTGCCAATATATTTCGTTACTATTTTCGTTACTTATATCGTTAACTGCATGATACATACATGTATACCCATACTATTTGACAAAATAAGCTTTTAGACTGAGTCACTTGGAAGTCGTGATAGCACAGTGGATGCGCGTTCGCACTTGAAGGTCCGGAGTTCGAACCCTACTGGAGCCGTTACGATTGTGCCCTTAGGCAAGTTCCACGTTGCCTCTTCACTCTCCCTAGTGGCGATGGATTCCATCAGGAATGAGGTCTCGAGATTGATTAATATAAGTTGTAAGAACTTGTTTTCGCAATCGAGCTAAAATAAATGTGTATAAACTAATTGTTAAAGTGTACTGATATATATATAAACATGTATGTTTATCTTATCTGTATATTAATGTTTTAATAAGTGTGCAATACAGTCAAACCTGTCTTAAGCAGAAAGTGGCTGCTTAACACATGTGGCTGCTTAATAGAGGTCAAATGTATATTAAAACAACATATTGGTAATCTGGAAACTGGCTGCTTAATACAGGTTGGCTGCTTAATGGAGGTGACTACTAACACAGGTTTGACTGTATACACATAATTATATGTAACATGTATATAAATTGCGTTAGCATTTTACAAAGAAAATCACAGACGGATCTGTAGTCCAGTGGTAACACGCTGGACTGGTAATCCAGGGATCCCAGGTTCGATCCCCCGTCTGACCCTAATAAAATTAACAGTCTTTCAGATGTGACGTTAAACCGAAGTGTCGTGTCGGTGCTTTACATCGTGCACGTAAAAGAACCAGAGGAGATTCGGGAATGGGTCTCTGTCTGTATCATGCACTATCCTCCAAAATATAAAATGACTAATCTCTTCAGGAGGCGTCGCTCATATAACCGGTAGCGACGATACATAAACGTAAAACACACACACACAAAGAAAATCATTTTATCAGAGTTGCGTCTGTGACCGAGTGGTTACGGTCGTTGGCTTCCTATCGCTTGTAGCTCACCGCTGTAGGTTCGAATTCCGCGAATTCTTTGGTTTAAACATATTTTATTTATCAAGATAAACATGACATATACCATCTGTAAATATAACATCCATACAATACAACTATCAAGACAAGTGGATTGAATTGAAAGCTACAAGTGCTTATGGTAATTCTCTCCACTGTTAATTTTATTAGGGTCAGACAGGGGATCGAACCTGCGATCTCTGGATTACCAGTCCATATTTATTTTAAATCTAATGGTAATTCTCTCCACTCGAATTCTTTCAACTTAGGAAGCTATTCAGGTAGCATGTGGAAGGTCGGTGGTTCGATCCGGGTGCCCGTTCGTGTCTGAAATACTGCTGGGAAGGTCACCCGGAGTCCTCCTCCACGCATACTAGACGGGTAGTACCATACTGATGACATAAGCTGTATGTGTGCCCTGAAGCCACACAATCAAACAAACACATCAATGATTTCACGTTTTATAAAAAAAACCATTGTAGTTCAGTGCTAAATCACTCTGTCATTGTCAAATCGTTGTTTCATTTTATTGTTTTGGTAATTCATTAAATATTGTGTACATTCTTATTAGACCTTGATACATTAACTATTAGTTTATCAAAACAATTCTTACACGTTTGTCTTGTCATTCACACAAACAGTGAAAAACATAACTTGAACAAAAGCAAACTGTCCGATTAGCGCAGTGGTTAGCGCGCTGGCTTCTCACCAATGCAACCCGGGTTCCGGGAAGTATGTGAGATGGTGGTCGCCAGATCGGACAGGTGGGTTTTCTCATGGTACTCCGGTTTCCCCCCCCCCCCACACACACACACGAATGACCATATAAACGTTTTCATCCGCGCCAACGAGAGTGATTAATATAAGTTGTTAAAACTTACTTCACATTCATTGTAAAATAAATAAAGATTAAGCAAACAGAATGTCAATGTGAGGTAAATATGTGAGAGGAAGCCAAAGATACGCATCTGATTATTAAATAATGCATTAAAATGGGTGCTTCATATGAGCAGGGCTCTCTAACAGCTTAGACGACTGTTCTGGTGAGGGGCCAGATTAGCTCCCTGTTAGAGTTTACTGAATAATAACAGTAGCAGAAGCACACATGTCATGAACCCAAACAACTTGCAACGTAGCTTGTGTATGAAACAACATATCTAAACACGAAGCACCAACGATAAACGGTCGTCTTTGTGTATGAAATAACATATCTAAACACGAAGCACCAACGATAAACGGTCGTCTTTGTGTATGAAACAACATGTCTAAACATGAAGCACCAACGATAAACGGTCGTCTTTGTGTATGAAATAACATATCTAAACACGAAGCACCAAAGATAAACGGTCGTCTTTGTGTATGAAACAACATGTCTAAACATGAAGCACCAACGATAAACGGTCGTCTTTGTGTATGAAATAACATATCTAAACACGAAGCACCAAAGATAAACGGTCGTCTTTGTGTATGAATCAACATATCTAAACACGCAGCACCAACGATAAACGGTCGTCTTTGTGTATGAAACAACATATCTAAACACGAAGCACCAACGATAAACGGTCGTCTTTGTGTATGAAACAACTTCTCTAAACACGAAGCACCAACGATAAACGGTCGTCTTTGTGTATGAAACAACATATCTAAACACGAAGCACCAACGATAAACGGTCGTCTTTGTGTATGAAATAACATATCTAAACACGAAGCACCAAAGATAAACGGTCGTCTTTGTGTATGAAACAAGATATCTAAACACGAAGCACCAACGATAAACGGTCGTCTTTGTGTATGAAATAACATATCTAAACACGAAGCACCAAAGATAAACGGTCGTCTTTGTGTATGAAACAACATGTCTAAACACGAAGCACCAACGATAAACGGTCGTCTTTGTGTATGAAATAACATATCTAAACACGAAGCACCAAAGATAAACGGTCGTCTTTGTGTATGAAACAACATATCTAAACACGAAGCACCAAAGATAAACGGTCGTCTTTGTGTATGAAACAACTTCTCTAAACACGAAGCACCAACGATAAACGGTCGTCTTTGTGTATGAAACAACATATCTAAAGACGAAGCACCAACGATAAACGGTCGTCTTTGTGTATGAAATAACATATCTAAACACGAAGCACCAACGATAAACGGTCGTCTTTGTGTATGAAACAACATGTCTAAACATGAAGCACCAACGATAAACGGTCGTCTTTGTGTATGAAATAACATATCTAAACACGAAGCACCAAAGATAAACGGTCGTCTTTGTGTATGAAACAACATATCTAAACACGAAGCACCAACGATAAACGGTCGTCTTTGTGTATGAAACAACATATCTAAACACGAAGCACCAACGATAAACGGTCGTCTTTGTGTATGGAACAACATGTCTAAACACGATGCACCAAAGATAAACGGTCGTCTTTGTGTATGAAACAACATATCTAAAGACGAAGCACCAACGATAAACGGTCGTCTTTGTGTATGAAACAACTTCTCTAAACACGAAGCACCAACGATAAACGGTCGTCTTTGTGTATGAAACAACTTCTCTAAACACGAAGCACCAACGATAAACGGTCGTCTTTGTGTATGAAACAACATATCTAAACACGAAGCACCAACGATAAACGGTCGTCTTTGTGTATGAAACAAGATATCTAAACACGAAGCACCAACGATAAACGGTCGTCTTTGTGTATGAAACAACATATCTAAACACCAAGCACCAACGATAAACGGTCGTCTTTGTGTATGAAACAACATATCTAAACACGAAGCACCAACGATAAACGGTCGTCTTTGTGTATGAAACAACATGTCTAAACACGATGCACCAAAGATAAACGGTCGTCTTTGTGTATGAAACAACATATCTAAAGACGAAGCACCAACGATAAACGGTCGTCTTTGTGTATGAAACAACTTCTCTAAACACGAAGCACCAACGATAAACGGTCGTCTTTGTGTATGAAACAACTTCTCTAAACACGAAGCACCAACGATAAACGGTCGTCTTTGTGTATGAAACAACATATCTAAACACGAAGCACCAACGATAAACGGTCGTCTTTGTGTATGAAACAAGATATCTAAACACGAAGCACCAACGATAAACGGTCGTCTTTGTGTATGAAACAACATATCTAAACACCAAGCACCAACGATAAACGGTCGTCTTTGTGTATGAAACAACATATCTAAACACGAAGCACCAACGATAAACGGTCGTCTTTGTGTATGAAATAACATATCTAAACACGAAGCACCAAAGATAAACGGTCGTCTTTGTGTATGAAACAACATGTCTAAACACGCAGCACCAACGATAAACGGTCGTCTTTGTGTATGAAACAACATGTCTAAACATGAAGCACCAACGATAAACGGTCGTCTTTGTGTATGAAACAACATATCTAAACACGAAGCACCAACGATAAACGGTCGTCTTTGTGTATGAAACAACTTCTCTAAACACGAAGCACCAACGATAAACGGTCGTCTTTGTGTATGAAACAACATATCTAAACACGAAGCACCAACGATAAACGGTCGTCTTTGTGTATGAAATAACATATCTAAACACGAAGCACCAAAGATAAACGGTCGTCTTTGTGTATGAAACAACATGTCTAAACACGCAGCACCAACGATAAACGGTCGTCTTTGTGTATGAAACAACATGTCTAAACATGAAGCACCAACGATAAACGGTCGTCTTTGTGTATGAAACAACATATCTAAACACGAAGCACCAACGATAAACGGTCGTCTTTGTGTATGAAACAACTTCTCTAAACACGAAGCACCAACGATAAACGGTCGTCTTTGTGTATGAAACAACATATCTAAACACGAAGCACCAACGATAAACGGTCGTCTTTGTGTATGAAACAACTTCTCTAAACACGAAGCACCAACGATAAACGGTCGTCTTTGTGTATGAAACAACATATCTAAACACGAAGCACCAACGATAAACGGTCGTCTTTGTGTATGAAACAACATATCTAAAGACGAAGCACCAACGATAAACGGTCGTCTTTGTGTATGAAACAACATATCTAAAGACGAAGCACCAACGATAAATGGTCGTCTTTGTGAATGAAACAACTTCTCTAAACACGAAGCACCAACGATAAACGGTCGTCTTTGTGTATGAAACAACATGTCTAAACATGAAGCACCAACGATAAACGGTCGTCTTTGTGTATGAAACAACATATCTAAACACGAAGCACCAACGATAAACGGTCGTCTTTGTGTATGAAACAACATGTCTAAACACGAAGCACCAACGATAAACGGTCGTCTTTGTGTATGAAATAACATATCTAAACACGAAGCACCAAAGATAAACGGTCGTCTTTGTGTATGAAACAACATATCTAAACACGAAGCACCAAAGATAAACGGTCGTCTTTGTGTATGAAACAACTTCTCTAAACACGAAGCACCAACGATAAACGGTCGTCTTTGTGTATGAAACAACATATCTAAAGACGAAGCACCAACGATAAACGGTCGTCTTTGTGTATGAAACAACTTCTCTAAACACGAAGCACCAACGATAAACGGTCGTCTTTGTGTATGAAACAACATATCTAAACACGAAGCACCAACGATAAACGGTCGTCTTTGTGTATGAAACAACATATCTAAAGACGAAGCACCAACGATAAACGGTCGTCTTTGTGTATGAAACAACATATCTAAAGACGAAGCACCAACGATAAATGGTCGTCTTTGTGAATGAAACAACTTCTCTAAACACGAAGCACCAACGATAAACGGTCGTCTTTGTGTATGAAACAACATATCTAAACACGAAGCACCAACGATAAACGGTCGTCTTTGTGTATGAAACAAGATATCTAAACACGAAGCACCAACGATAAACGGTCGTCTTTGTGTATGAAACAAGATATCTAAACACGAAGCACCAACGATAAACGGTCGTCTTTGTGTATGAAACAACATATCTAAACACGAAGCACCAACGATAAACGGTCGTCTTTGTGTATGAAATAACATATCTAAACACGAAGCACCAACGATAAACGGTCGTCTTTGTGTATGAAAAAACTTCTCTAAACACGAAGCACCAACGATAAACGGTCGTCTTTGTGTATGAACTAACTTCTCTGAAAACGAAGCAACAGTTCGTCTTTGTGCGTGGCCTGAATGTATAATTGCTGTCCGCAGATATAGTAGATCGTTGTAGGTCTTTAGCGCATATATTAATAAATAGGGTGAATATTCCAACAACCGCATAATCATCGTGACGAGAATTGCAATCCGCGACCTTGAACGGTTGAAGACCGACCGCATGAACCTGTGACGCTCGTTTATGCAATCGGATTATGTGGGTGAAACATTAATATATATTCACGACAATTAAGCTGATGTAATAGGCTGAGCTTTTTATAGTTATAAGCTTAACCTCGTGACAACTCAGTAAAGGTTCAATTTGTAGTCGTTGCCTTGTATAATTATGTATAGTGGTAGACTAACGTATTGATCTATGTTCAACTAGCACTCAATAACTAACCATGTGCTAATCCACAACCTACACGTTACTGAATAGTAACATGTATTGTAACATATTGGGAAAGGGTCCTCAGAGAAGCCGTTTATACTTGGACCAGACATGTACGTCTCAGACACAGTGGGTTATGACCTGACGAACCAACCTATACCTATGGTTCAGACGGACGGACATATAACTCCTTATAAGTTCATGTATATAGGCCTATATATACACACATATGTGGCGTGATCTAGGTAGAAGACGATCTAGATAGAAGACGTTTCCGGTAAAAGACAACGAAATGTAGTGTCAGTGCTAATCTATACTTTTAATATACTGTAATATTTCAATATGATAATTATTAGTTTGATATTTAGATATTAGTTTTAAATGTCCTAAACGTTCAAATAATTGATTTCTAGAGATGTATAAAGTAGCTGGATAGTGAATAATCACTACATTTGGAACTAATTCCAATTTAAAGTTCAAAGCCAAAGCTCTGTTGGAATACTGACCCAAAGGCCAGCAAACCTAATCGCCAAATACACATATGTCAGAGATTAAATAGACATTTCCATGTGCACAGGACCGGAGAAATAGATCATTGGTCAACATAAATCACATGATAGAAAAGGACTAACTCATTTTAATAAAAACACCCCCATTCCAATTAATGTAGATTTCTGTATTGAACAGCCAATTAAAACAAGCGTACTAGAAAGCAACTAGGCAAGCATTCCAAAATGGATGCCTCCATGACTTAGAAATTGACGACTAATTCAGCTATAATAATACTTATATATTTGTTTAAAAAGAGGTAAAATCCTGTCCTATTACATTGATAATTAAATCATACTTTGATATATTACTGTAAAGTTTAAGTCTTAATAAAGCATTCTTCTTCTTCTTCTTCTTCTATATTATTATAATACGTATGTTCACTGAGTATAATGTATCGTTGGATCACGAATTAGTTCATGCTTGCATTTTGATTTGTAATTAGATCTATACCTTGTATTGTGTACAGTGCAGGGTGTAACCGCAGGGATTCGGCACGTTTGGGGGTACTTAAATATATATACTAGTACCCCTAAACGTGCCGAATCCCTGTGGGTGTAACCGCGTGTTGATCTCGTAGTTGTGTGTCAAAGTTGACAACTGGAGGTGGCCTCTTCATCAATTCACAGGATGACAAGTAGTTCTTTCGAATATAAGGCCCTCATTAGGGCAAAGCATCTCACCATGCGTCGCCAACAGCAATAAACAAATCGACAAGGCATTTAACAACGATTCGTCCACGTCGTTTCCGTTTGTGCACTCGAAACCTGAGAGAAAACGTCCAGTGGAGACCACGTAAGGTTGAGGGACAAACAAGTACACGATCATTGTGTCTGTAGCCCAGTGTTGTTGCTGGGTGGAAAGTGCCCGTGACCCGTGAGTCGCTCAGCCGGGAGATGCAGTATTTGTTCATGCTGATTGCGTTTCTTTAGCCTCTGCGCCGGAAAACCATATCCATGGGGGAGCAGTCTAAGTCGATTTAGTCGATGTCATAACCACCACCATTAGCTTAGCATCACCATCAAATGTATATGTAACATCTGTCATAACGGGGATATTGGCTCTGAGTAACATTATCTGCTCAAATAAGATTAATTTACACACTTGCATGATTAGTGTACCCACTTGCATGATTAGTGTACCAACGTGCATGATTAGGGTACACTTGCATGATTAGTGTACCAACTTGCATGATTAGTGTACCAACTTGTATGATTAGTGTACCAACGTGCATGATTAGTGTACCAACGTGCATGATTAGTGTACCAACGTGCATGATTAGTGTACCAACGTGCATGATTAGTGTACCAACTTGCATGATTAGTGTACAGACTTGCATGATTAGTGTACCAACTTTTATGATTAGTGTACAGACTTGCATGATTAGTGTACCAAGGTGCATGATTAGTGTACCAACTTGTATGATTAGTGTACCAACGTGCATGATTAGTGTACCCACTTGTATGATTAGTGTACCCACTTGTATGATTAGTGTACCAACTTGCATGATTAGTGTACCAACTTGTATGATTAGTGTACCAACGTGCATGATTAGTGTACCAACGTGCATGATTAGTGTACCAACGTGCATGATTAGTGTACCAACTTGTATGATTAGTGTACCAACTTGTATGATTAGTGTACCAACGTGCATGATTAGTGTACCAACGTGCATGATTAGTGTACCAACTTGTATGATTAGTGTACCAACGTGCATGATTAGTGTACCAACGTGCATGATTAGTGTACCAACTTGTATGATTTATTAGTGTACCAACGTGCATGATTAGTGTACCAACGTGCATGATTAGTGTACCAACGTGCATGGTTAGTGTACCAACTTGTATGATTTATTAGTGTACCAACTTGTATGATTAGTGTACCAACTTGCATGATTAGTGTACCAACCTGTATGATTAGTGTACCAACTTGCATGATTAGTGTACCAACTTGTATGATTAGTGTACCAACTTGTATGATTAGTGTACCCACTTGTATGATTAGTGTACCAACTTGCATGATTAGTGTACCAACTTGCATGATTAGTGTACCAACTTGCATGATTAGTGTACCAACGTGTATGATTAGTGTACCAACTTGCATGATTAGTGTACCAACGTGCATGATTAGTGTACCAACGTGCATGATTAGTGTACCAACTTGTATGATTAGTGTACCCACTTGTATGATTAGTGTACCAACGTGTATGATTAGTGTACCAACTTGTATGATTAGTGTACCAACGTGCATGATTAGTGTACCAACTTGTATGATTAGTGTACCAACTTGTATGATTAGTGTACCAACTTGTATGATTAGTGTACCCACTTTCATGATTAGTGTACCAACTTGCATGATTAGTGTACCAACGTGCATGATTAGTGTACCAACTTGTATGATTAGTGTACCCACTTGTATGATTAGTGTACCAACTTGTATGATTAGTGTACCCATTTGTATGATTAGTGTACCAACTTGTATGATTAGTGTACCAACTTGTATGATTAGTGTACCAACTTGTATGATTAGTGTACCAACTTGTATGATTAGTGTACCCACTTGTATGATTAGTGTACCAACTTGTATGATTAGTGTACCAACTTGTATGATTAGTGTACCCACTTTCATGATTAGTGTACCAACTTGTATGATTAATGTACCCACTTTCATGATTAGTGTACCAACTTGCATGATTAGTGTACCAACGTGCATGATTAGTGTACCAACTTGTATGATTAGTGTACCCACTTGTATGATTAGTGTACCAACTTGTATGATTAGTGTACCAACTTGTATGATTAGTGTACCAACTTGTATGATTAGTGTACCAACGTGCATGATTAGTGTACCAACTTGCATGATTAGTGTACCCACTTTCATGATTAGTGTACCAACTTGTATGATTAGTGTACCCACTTTCATGATTAGTGTACCAACTTGCATGATTAGTGTACCAACGTGCATGATTAGTGTACCAACTTGTATGATTAGTGTACCCACTTGTATGATTAGTGTACCAACGTGCATGATTAGTGTACCAACTTGTATGATTTATTAGTGTACCCACTTGTATGATTAGTGTACCAACGTGCATGATTAGTGTACCAACTTGTATGATTAGTGTACCCACTTGTATGATTAGTGTACCAACTTGCATGATTAGTGTACCAACTTGCATGATTAGTGTACCAACTTGTATGATTTATTAGTGTACCAACTTGTATGATTAGTGTACCAACTTGTATGATTAGTGTACCAACTTGCATGATTAGTGTACCAACTTGCATGATTAGTGTACCAACTTGCATGATTTATTAGTGTACCAACTAATATATAACGGTATGCCCGCTTAAATGCAATGTAAGTCGTTAACCCCGCCTGTAAGCGACTTGACCCAGCTATGTACCACGCACGAATTGGTTTTTGCCAAAGAAGTAAATTTACCTCAGGGTAGAGTTTTCGCTAAAACGTTCACTGCTAGTACGTACTGATGGCCAATGATATATCTGATTGTACAGCAGACAATCATGTCAGATAACTGAGGAGTCGGCCCTCGACTTGTCCTGAAACGGCGACTGTTTTTGATTACTTATAGGACCCTGGATGCCTGTCCAACACACTCATCCCGTCATCTTGAGGCTACTAGCTTGGATGTTTGAAGAACACCATGATCATGTCTTGGATCCGTAGGTCGTCTTCTAATTGGTCAGCATCCCTATGCACCTGATAATGTTGATCAACGTTCGGGTGTCCGCGAATAATTCATCAACCAGTAGCCCCTTGCTTCATCGTCACTGCAACAGTCAATGCTGTCTTACGTCGCTCGTACATGCTCTGATACATCATCTTCGGATCATTGTGTTGAATGTTGAAATGATCGTCGGAAGAACAGTTGAGGCAAGTCGTAGTGACACCGTATTCGTCATCCATTCCTGTGCTTTCAAACGGGAAAAATGCGGACATGTAAAATTAGACCCGCAAATATAGTGTGGAATATCTGTCCCAATTGCCTCCGCAGTGCCAATTCAGCCGACGTTCCACGTCTCGTGGTATCTATGGTATCTATGTGGATACATTTGAAAACTGTTTGTTAATGAACATCATGAATGCGAACTTCATCTAGAAACTATATATCTTCTACGTGTGCCATATTGTTAGTCAAAGTCGATGGGTTGTTTTTGTGAAACCTTTTCTTCAATTGATATGTGTATTGCCCAGACTGGAGCATTATCGTACACATACGGTCTGAGAAGATCACCTAGCCTGGGTTCCAGTCTGTCGATTTTTCACTTATTAACTTCTTGCAAAATGACAGATATGATCAGAAACTCCATACGGCCCATTAATGGTATCGGTGTTAAAATTGAGTGACCAGGCAAACTATACCAAACGATCACCACTGTTTATGGGAATCCAATACTCAATTATCCAACTGTGGTAAGCGACTGACACATACATGTACATAAGTATATATCATAATGTTATCACTTGTCCCTGGAAACGAACTCGCGGTTCTGATGATAGCGGAGACAATGGCTAGTTCTAGCAACTCCGCCACATATTCTCTATATTGTTATCACATACCGATCCGAAGAATCTCGGAGGGGGATATATGTTTGGCATTGTCCGTCCGCGTGTTCTTCAGTCTGTCCATCCGTCATTCCGTTCGGAGTCACAGCTTTGGACTCAGGAACCTCCAATTAAATATGCATCATCATAGTGCGCAGGTGCACTAATAACCTCCGTCCACATTGGGTCAGTAACACAAGAGGTATGTGCCTTAGAGTCAAGACACGTGGAAGTCGTGATAGCGCAGTCGTAGCGAGTTCGCTTCAGGTGTGAGAGGCCAGAGTTCGCGACAAGTTGTATACTATGGCCGTTACGAGTGTGCCCTTAGGCAAGGCACTTAAGTTCTATATTTCCTCTTCTCTCCCCCTCATGGTCATGGATTCCAGCAGGAGCGAGGTCTCGAGATCGATTAAACTGATGCTGTAAGAACTAGTTTCGCAATCGAGCTAAAAGAATGTTCTATGAATTAAAGTTTTTGCAAAAACATGAGTCAGAGCTTATTAGCACATAGATTTTTTATTCTTTCGAACATGAAGAAGTATTCGGGTCGTGTGGCTTTATGGAAAGACTACACCTCCAAAACAAGGACCATATTAAGTGTGTTGAATTTAATAAGGTAATGAAATGTAGTTTGTGTGTATATGAGTATGGCATATAAAAGCTAGTGCTAATCTTAAATTTATTAGACTCCAAATAAATGGTCTTATGATAACTGTAGCCAATGGCGGTATATGAGGGTGGGTTAAGAGGTTTAACCCTCTCTTCGGCTGTCAATATATACCCCCCCCCCCCCTGTTTTCACTAATATAATTCCCGGATATAAATACCTACACATACCACTGCGATGCGCAATAACAACTAAACCATTGCAAGCAGACCGTGACTAGATATATCTATGTTTTAAGTTCACAAAAGTCATTACATACGTCAATTATGTAAATTTTCATCAATATGTAATCTGTTTTAATTTATTCCCATATAATACACCTGTATCATCCAGAATAAAAAACCACCAGCCGATGACAGTGCATGTAGGTATATTCCCATGAGTTTAATGTTAAACTTTGCTCTCCAAGGTGTTATCCAAGGCGCTAGTTTCTAGAGGGGACTTTTGAGGACAAACTGAACGACAGACATGAATAAATTAATGACGCACTTTATAAATGTTTGAGCATGCTAAATATATTATACACAGACGGATATGTAGTCCAGTGGTAACACGCTGGACTGGTAATCCAGGGATCGTAGGTTCGATCCCCCGTCTGACCCTAATAAAATTAACAGTCTTTCAGATGGGACGTTAAACCGAGGTCTCGTGTCGGTGCTTTACACCGTGCACGTAAAAGAACCAGAGGCGATTCTGGAATGGGTCTCTGTCTGTATCATGCACTATCCTCCAAAATCTAAAATAACTAATCTCTTCAGGAGGCGTCGCTCATATGGGCAACCGGTAGCGACGATAAATAAACGTAAAAACACAAAATGTATTATTATTTTGTTTGAGGAAAGGTGTTGTTAGGTAAACTGCCCGCCGGCGATATAGCCCAAAATGGTGCTGATGCAGGCGTAAAACCCGAAATATAACAACATTATTTTGTTTAACCATTAACCCGCCAATCACAACAAAAGTTGCTTTCGAAAACAGCATTGAGTCAGATCAGACGGTACAGAATCAGAATGTGACGTCGGAAAATTTTACAAATATTTAGTAATCCGTGGTAATTTGTAGGTTGAAACAACATCAGTTTATTCATACTCGGAGGACGGATTATATAAAATCGTTCGATATACGTTTGCCTTAAGGCAGTAAGCACCGCGCATTTAAACATGAAGTGAAATTCGTTTTCTATATCATTGGTGTTGCATGATATACATAGACGTTCATTTTTCTCAATATGATTTCTACCATATCGGTCAGTTTCTATTTTTAAAGTATGGGCACTTATCCGTAGTTTCGTAAAAGCGATTCTAAGCTTCCTACTTTGGATTCTATCGAGATATGATTCGTACCCAACATTGTGTTTAGGTTTGTTTATACAATATCAGAACATTATTAGCGGTGCGATCAGACGAGCTATTTTGTAAGAAATCATCAATGATGCGATGTTCAAATTCTGATAAAAAAATTAGTACAATGAATAGCATGCGGGTGTTTCCCAGCATACACACATCCGTATGTACTTAACAAATATTTACCTCTTGATACCTTTTGTTTTAGATGTACTTTTGCTGTTACCCATGTGCATGTTTTTCGTTAAAAAATTGTATTGTCTGTTGTTACTCATGTAACCTGATGTAATAAAGGAATTTTGAATTTGAAAACCAATTACTCGTCCTGCATTGTTTATCGACCCGTAATTATTTAGTAATTAAATATAACGTGCACACCATTGCAATTCAACAATGTTGCATGAACAACAACAACAACGACAACCGCAACAACGTTTATTTAGCAAATCGACATAATACATGCCTTTTGCTAATGAACAGTACAATCATATATATTTATTTATTTATAATCACACACAAATATGAGTGAAATAATATTTCGTTAATATGGTAGTTTACATATGATACATGTATACACACTTAAATTACACTATTTGAGTTCTTAACACATGCTATTCAGATTCTACAGCATTTAATTGACAGTGTTGACAAATTCGGATTATTCTTTCAGTACCGTTATATCGACCAGTTTCAATAGCGAGGCTATGCGATGATAATCTATTACAAGAAAAATGCGTATTTTATCAAACACATATATACCAATTGCGTCTTTTTAATAGATAGAAATTGCTTCTTTTTGTGACTTGTGACCTTTGACTAGCAACGAGTATTGCTTCTTCTTATAAGCATAGTCATTTCGAGTTTGCAAACTAATCAACCAATTGGTTCTATAGCAATTGGTTGAGTTTTGAAAACTAGCATTTACAGTCTACAACCGTTCTGTCAAAGTCAGTTATATCGCTTTATCCGGTTATCTCGATCGGTCGGATCAGTATCCCGTTTCAGACACCATCATTTTACATATAACTGAATCTGAATTTCGTTAAGTCAAAATTCGGTTATGTCGAAGTATTTTGTTCGTTCCTACGGAATTCGACATAACGGATGTAGACTGTACTTCATTTTGTATATAATAGCTTAATTATTTCGTAATATAATAACAATTCCTTTATTTGTGTAAAATATCAATTGACTAAATTGTGAATTCCTACTCGAGTCCATATTCCCCATTTGTTTCTATTCTGAATTGTACATTGTATACGTGTAACTTTACAGGTAATATTTTGTCCTATTTTTGATTGATCAATGATCATGTCCGTAAACGTGAGCATATTAATTAGGTTTAATCTGAAATCTTAGCTCCGAAAACGGATACGACATTGTTTATCTATCACATAATCGCATGTGTATATATGTAACATATACAGTGAGTTTGCTTATTGAAGTTTACTACATTTGGCCATGAAATTGTTTTTATTGCGACGACGTCGTCACCATCATGTTTTTATTATCCGTCTCAATTATGATCAAGCGAATTATGGAACGTGAATTGTGAGATGGGTAAGGTCGACAATGTACCTCTTTGTGAGCCAGCCAATCAACGGGATCAAGGTCGACTACTAATTTGAGGTCGAATACTATTTTTGAACATTCAACTTATCTGATGTCAATGAATAATCGCATGTTCAAAAACATCCTATTGCTTGTAATATTTAAATAGGCATAACATTCGCCTCAAATAATTCGTTCGACTATACTTAGACTAATAATTTATACATAACAACTTAACATAATTATTTGTCGAGGCATAGCCAAGGGGGAACCGATCAAAAGGTAAGGAATTTAAAATAGTTAAACTCTACCATCCATAATTTATGACAATCTAATCATCCCACGAATGACAAGCATCCAACCCAGAGCCACAATAAGTTTGTCATGGCAACCGTTACTGAGAATAGTTAGCAACATCAGCTTCACATACAAGTTCATGTGCACATAGCAATATGTAACATTTACTTTAGAGCTAACGTTCACATCCCAGCTCGTAGAGTTGTGGATACTGATTTTCTGGTTGTAAAATAAAATCATTGTTTGTCCACGTTCACTATTATTTGCACTTGTTGTATATAACAGTAATGTTGTTTTTCCACGTTCACTATTATTTGCCCTTGTTGTATATAACAGTAATGTTGTTTTTCCGCGTTCACTATTATTTGCCCTTGTTGTATATAACAGTAATGTTGTTTTATATGAAAACATACTACCGTTACAAGGATGACAACATCAATGATGTATGCGCGTATATTTGCACGCTTAAATAGTTTCATATTTTTAGCATAACACGTGATTGCAACATTGTTGTTGCTATTTTGTATACGACAATGGGGCGTTCATCTGCACCAAACAATAACAATTGTTTCTCATTCATGTAACTTCTAAAACAGTTAAACCGAATAAGGCAACAGCGGTACTTTCTGCTTAACCCCAGTGTAGCAATCAACATATTCATCAGTATGATTAATCATTCAGTAGCATGCAATATATGATTTACCATAAACACATTTTTTAAGCCACATGTTATAGTTGAACAACACTGCACTGTATTAATTTATACCAGACACACTTTCTATATACAACATCAAAAGCTGTGTGAGAATCAACACAAAGACACAATATCATTTCTTATATTGGACATTATAGCGTTATAAATTATTATATAGTCAGCCGTGCTTTTGTTTTTACGGAAACCGAACTGACACTTCGACAATAAATAATGTTCTACTCTCCATATATTTAATATCGGTTGTCCAACAATATTTAAAAAACTTAGAATAATGCACGCTTAGTCTAGTCATTGCTATATCACGAAATGTGTTAACATCATAACCAAGTTTCCATATTATTAGTATTGGACAATATTTCCCTTTGTCTAGCTATGTGTGTGTCTTGAGTTTATTTATCGTCGCTAACTCCATATGAGCGACGCCTCCTGAAGATTTTATGTTATGATTCGGGTTTTACGCCTGCATCAGCACCATTTTGGGCTATATCGCCGGCGGGCAGTTTACCTAACAACACTTTCCTGGGCAGGCTCCAGCGGTTAACCAGTACTTGGGTGCACCAACCTCCGTAAGAAACTGCCAACTTTTTCATATAAATGAGACACGGCCTGAGCGGGGCTCGAACCCGTGACCATCAGTGATGATAGGTTACAGTGGTATACAAGTCAGCGACCTTAACCACTCGACCACGGAGGCGGACTTCCTCCTGAAGAGATTAGACATTTTATATTTTTTTTTTTTTTTTTTTTGGAGGATAATGCAATGATACAGACAGAGACCCATTCCAGAGTCTCCCCTGGTTTTTTTACGTGCACGGTGTAAAGCACGACACGAGACCTCGGTTTAAAGTCCCATATCTGAAAGACTTTATTAGATTTTATTAGGGTCAGACGAGGGATCGAATCAGCGATCCCTGGATTACCAATCCAACGCGTTGACCGTCTAGCTATCAGGGTAGAAACACTTATTATACATGTAGTTTGGTGATGACATATCAAGGCAGTCGATGAATATTTCGAGTATCACAGGTCACAAACAATGTATGTAGTCTACGATCTATCCCTAAATATTAGTTTATTTGTTGACTTTCTGTATATACTGTTACCATTTATCTAACTAACCCTCCACAGACACTCCATCGTACTTACTGACAAACTCCTGGCTTGATCATGACCTCGGCTAACCACTGTATACTGATTTGGTTACGAATTCTATACAACTATACTAGAAGACATAGAAAACGTCCACCTGCATTATATGATTATTATTACGAAATATATTATTATGAAAACGAAATACGAACGATTCCATCAAAGATATATCACATCTTTATTACAAAACACAAACTGAATATAAAAATATTCCAAAATGTTTAAGACTATGTATTTATATAGTTATTGTTTTTCATGTAAAACATTTATCCGAAGTGTGCGTTTTCTATGTCCTCTAGTATAACTCGAAAGTTTTATATTTAACAAGTCTGCACTTTGTATGAAAGCTGCATACTCCAACAAGCAGGCAGATATAACGCGTTGCGACTTCAAATTTGCATGTTCTATATCCATGTTCACTTGCACGTCTAGCATGCATTGCTGATTATATAACACCAGTAATCGGCTATTTTATTTTAATACAGATGTAGTCAGAATACCCCACGTCATGTTCCAAAATATTTAAAACAAGATTAAAACCCGATTTTAACTCGTATAGAACGTGAAACAGCGGCATGGCATTGAACGTAACAATAACTGGAGACAAGACAACAAATAAATAGCCCAGAGTATGTCCATTCTGTCAGCCACAAACCTCCGACGTCTCAATCTCCTGTCTGAACATGCCGGTGTAAATACAAAGATAGTTGACAGTATCTTCATATCCTCATTTACTTCTTATTCACATATTGCAATGATACACAGGTTTAATAGCATCCCACGAACACAGCTGACATCAGGCCAGGATTACCCAATGGGAACACTATGCTCTGTGCTGAGGGGCCACGATCATTAAAGGAGTCCACCGCCGAAGTTGTTTGTGCCTCCAAAAACGCGAAATGGTGAGTGATCTAAAGATAAAATGCTGTTATGCTACACATTCTCCAAGATACTTTCTTTCTGTGTTTACTTTTATTGTGGGTTACTAATCAGAGCTATATAATGGGTTTGACAGCTCTCCAAATCAAATGATCTTAAACATGCCAAACTATGGTTTTGAAATATTACCTGGTCATAGATATACAGTAAAGTGCTTGTGCAATGACATGGAACTAAATTACTGTTCACTATAGTCTAGATAATTATGCATTATCTGCGATGATATTAGCAGAAACACAAATACAGTATAACCCATAAAACAAGACCACCTACGGAACAGCAAAGAAGTAATCTTATTAGCGGGGTTATTTCGTGCATGTGTGTTTTACGTTTATTTATCGGCGCTACCGGTTGCCCATATGATCGACGCCTCCTGAAAAGAATAGTCATTTCAGATGTTGGAGGATAGTGCAACGATACAGACAGAGACCTATTTCAGAAACTCCTCTGGTTCTTTTACGTGCGCATTGTAAAGCACCTACACGAGACCTCGGTATAATGTCCCATCTGAAAGGGTCAGATGGGGGATCGAACCTGCGATCCCTGGATTCCCAGCCCATCGTGTTAACCACTAGACTACGTATCCGTCTGTGGGGTGGTCTCATTATTGAGTTACCAACCAAGTTATTCTAAGTAAATATAACATATTTTATATCTCATTCCATAGTAATATGGTTGGGGTGGTCTCTTTAAAGCAGCATTACATCGTATGAAATAAAAGATATTTGAAAAATTCAACTTTTACGTATGTGTAGCAATGCTGCTACACATTCTAACATTATACTTTGTATGCTTATGTTCATTTGGTAAATAGTGTATTTTTGCGATGTTCATTTGATAAACAGTGTTTTTTTGCGATAAAACAATCTCGAAACTGAAAGTAGGACTTTCCGAGTCGATCAGTCACGCACTTGTTTACAACCGGAACGCATCGTCCGCACGTGTTTACATTCGGAGTGCATCGTCCCCATTTGTCTCACGTTGTCTTTTTTAATTAAATTACTTGATATGTTGATTCATACTTATGTTAGCGAAGTCTTTTAGGGACATGTCTACATCCCCGCGAGGGGTTCGACATTAGAGGAAGATAGATAGATAGTCTATCATGTTCAAAATATATACGTTGTTTTCTACAGCCTCTGTTTCACGCATGCGCTCTGTTCGTGTTTACGTATCGTGTGTTGATAAACAAATTCGCGTATACGACGGTTTAAATTTATTGGAATTATATCGTTTCTGAGCGACTATTTCGATTTTTGTAAACACACACGCGTTAGTATTTATATTTTACCCAAAACAATCTTTATTACGATGTAATGCTGCTTTAATGAGCTACCAACCATATTAACTATGAATGAGATCTAAAATATGGAATAAATTGGATTAAAACGGCAGAGAAAACAATAAGATAAATACAATGCAAGGTCAGTGCACTAACAGATATATATGGTCATGTTTTTTAATTACTAAATTATGAAATATAACAATATTTCCCTTCATAAATTTGAATCGTATCTACCTATTGTTTTCTCTGCAATATTAAGCCTCATACTCGACCAATCAAATGCTTTAAGTATGAGTTTGAGATATGAGAACAGTTTTAGAACCTCGGGGCCCAGGGTCCACACGTTTTGTTTCGGAGTTCTTGCATATATGTGAGACGACTTTCGTACAGTTTACACAATAGTGCACATTTCAATCCCAGAAGCTTTAAGGGCATTGTTCACGAACAAGTTCATACAGTAAACTCGCCCATAAAGACCACCCCTAGATTAAAACCACCCCGATAAAATATGTATAACCTCGGGGCATGGTTATTCACAGATCACAGCTCGAAAGCGAACTCGCAAAGTCACGTCCAGTGACGAAACTTCAACAGCTGATGCGGAATAGTCAACGAGTGCAAAAGACACATTCCGTATGAAAACATTGTACGTGAGTATTGATAAAATTTTAATGCATAAGCGAGAATATGTCACATTGAATGACAAATTAAATGTACTCACTGAACCTAATCATAAAATCCTTACCTAATTAAGACGTTACACGCTAGGCAATGGCATTGATGCATGCACGTCATTTGGCTTGAATGACGAATGCCAAATAGACATTTCTGCTACAATGAATAAATAGGAGAATTCAAGTTGTGCGAGAGTGTGTGTGCAGCAGAAGCCGTCTGACATACCCCCTATTTGAACATTCTCATGGAGGTTGGCCCCGTTAGTAACAACCGTGTGTTTACGTTTAGTTATCGTCGCTACCAGTTGCCCATATGAGCGACGCCCCCTGAAGAGATTGGTCATGTTAGATTTTTGGAGGATAGTGCAATGATACAGACAGAACCATTCCAGAGTCTCCTCTGGTTCTTTTACGTGCACGGTGTAAAGCACCGACACGAGACCTCTTTCTTAAAGTCCCATCTGAAAGACTGTTAATTTTATTATGGTCAGACGGGGATCGAACCCGAGTTCAGGTTGAGTACATGCGACCCACGAAACTCTTAACCCGGCCCTGGCTAGTATTATATAATGGCATAGCTTGCCGAACTTAAAAAACAATAATAGTTTATCTGCAAAACTGCACGTGTTTAATAACATGTCACAAACACAGCCAGGCAAATTATGTCCGTGCCTTATCTATCTTCCAACAAACACTCCTCGTAAAACTGAACGTATTTAATATAGCATTTCACTAAACTCGCCGAATGGTCAATAAAACTTCTACATCTACAGTACCTCGCACTGATGCAATTTTCATATAAAGTATTGTAAAGTAAAGTGGTTGTTTATTATAGTGTTCAAAGGGACAGTCATTTCTGACTTATGAACAGCAGTACTCCCAGAACCCTATCCTTGAAGGTCAGGCGCCAGGCTGATAGGCAATCAGTAACCATTATTTAACTAGCTGGTGGCTCAAGCCGATCATATCAGAATGAACCCCTGACAAAGTCTGAACAATCGACCTCCCGTTCCGTAGGTGGACACTGAACCACTAGATCATGGATACAGCTGTAATTGTTTATAAAAATCGACAAAGATGCCTAAACTTAATTATCCTTTCGACTTTATTCATAGCTGGTAATGCCGATAGGCTCAATATACCTGCTCGGCGATAATTATGCTATATCATCCAAGGGAGACCACTGACGTAGCAATTCTCTAGTTGATCAGTCACGGCTATCCTTCTTATTTAAAGTGGTGCTTCATTGACATCAACATTGCCAAACATGCACTTCCCATTCCGATACAATGTTATTTGAAATAAAAATAAAACTTCTTCTCTACAGGAAGATCGGTCACACCCATAACTTCAGGAATATAACACCTGCAGCATGTTGGAGGGAGGCTGGGATAACACCTGCAGCATGGTATAACCATGGTGCTTGTTTGTGTCACTACCTAAGCAATGGGCACTCCGCAAGACAAGATCACCCTTCCTTCACTACAAAATAATATACCAGTTAAATAGGCATACAAAAAGTGTAGATCCAGAATTTTACTATTTTTAGACAAAATTACCCATTTTGATTAATGAACTGGTCCAAATGTAATTTTCGGATTAATTTATTGGTCGAAAATTATCATGGACCAGTCCATGTCAGTTACTTAGAGCTTCAAATTGTAATGCCGATTCTAATCATCCTCAGAATGGGGCTGTTAATAACAAATATTGTTCTATGTCAAATTGCAGGTAAACAGGAGTTGCAACGAAGAGCGTTCGGCAAGATAACGACAAGAGCAAGAACGTCGACACGCTGATCATCGCCAGCAACTGCAGAAGGCTCAACCGCGCCACCTGTTCAAAGCTTCAGGTGATAGTGATAGCGAACTAGATGTAGAGGGAGATAACGACAAGTCCGATAACTCTCCCCAGTCTGAAACATAGGAAGAAGGTTTACCGGGAGATATGTCTCTAGCAGTGAAAAGTTCTATTGGAGAGCCTGGACAAGGTATTAAGTTGACCTTCACAAAACGACCAAAGCTGGCTCAGTTTAGCAGCGAGTCTCCATTTAGCGATCAAGGGGAATATAGGGACAGAGCATTTAAGGGTGGTAGAAAACAGAAACAAAGTTCTCCATGATATTTCTCGATACGAAGCTGCGCCGTCAACATTGTCGCATCTTGGACTGTATTAGTATGAAGGCGAAGGGAGCTCAGATTGCGGTATGGGACGTAACTCACTCACTGTGAAATTTAGGAAGAAGGATAGTTATACAGAATAAAATGAATGCTTTGTAGACGTTGCGTTTTTTTATTGTGTTTGCCCTTTGTGATGAGAACTAGGATTGTGTCAGCCGTCTGTCTGTCTGTCTGTCTGTCTGTCTGTCTGCCTGCCTGTCTGTCTGTCTGTCTGTCTGTCTGTCTGTCTGTCTGTCTGTCTGTCTGTCTGTCTGTCTGTCTGTCTGTCTGTCTGTCTGTCTGTCTGTCTGTCTGTCTGTCTGTCTGTCTGTCTGTCTGTCTGTCTGTCTGTCTGTCTGTCTGTCTGTCTGTCTGTCTGTCTGTCTGTCTGTCTGTCTGTCTGTCTGTCTGTCTGTCTGTCTGTCTGTCTGTCTGTCTGTCTGTCTGTCTGTCTGTCTGTCTGTCTGTCTGTCTGTCTGTCTGTCTGTCTGTCTGTCTGTCTGTCTGTCTGTCTGTCTGTCTGTCTGTCTGTCTGTCTGTCTGTCTGTTGTCTGTCTGTCTGTCTGTCTGTCTGTCTGTCTGTCTGTCTGTCTGTCTGTCTGTCTGTCTGTCTGTCTGTCTGTCTGTCTGTCTGTCTGTCTGTCTGTCTGTCTGTCTGTCTGTCTGTCTGTCTGTCTGTCTGTCTGTCTGTCTGTCTGTCTGTCTGTCTGTCTGTCTGTCTGTCTGTCTGTCTGTCTGTCTGTCTGTCTGTCTGTCTGTCTGTCTGTCTGTCTGTCTGTCTGTCTGTCTGTCTGTCTGTCTGTCTGTCTGTCTGTCTGTCTGTCTGTCTGTCTGTCTGTCTGTCTGTCTGTCTGTCTGTCTGTCTGTGTTGTTGTCTGTCTGTCTGTCTGTCTGTCTGTCTGTCTGTCTGTCTGTCTGTCTGTCTGTCTGTCTGTCTGTCTGTCTGTCTGTCTGTCTGTCTGTCTGTCTGTCTGTCTGTCTGTCTGTCTGTCTGTCTGTCTGTCTGTCTGTCTGTCTGTCTGTCTGTCTGTCTGTCTGTCTGTCTGTCTGTCTGTCTGTCTGTCTGTCTGTCTGTCTGTCTGTCTGTCTGTCTGTCTGTCTGTCTGTCTGTCTGTCTGTCTGTCTGTCTGTCTGTCTGTCTGTCTGTCTGTCTGTCTGTCTGTCTGTCTGTCTGTCTGTCTGTAGTCCAGTGGTTAACACGTTGTACTCGTAATCCAGGGATCGCAGGTTCGATCCCCAGTCTGACCATAATAAAATTAACAGTCTTTCAGTTGTGACTTTAATCGAGGCCTCGTGTCGGTGCTTTACACCGTGCACGTAAAAGAACCAGATGAGACTCTGGAATGGGTCTCTGTCTGTATCATTGCACTATCCTCCAAACATCTAAAATGATTAATCTCTTCAGGAGGCGTCGCTCATATGGGCAAAAATAAACCGTTGCACACCTACACATGATTATTTTTGACAAGGACCGTTACCTTGGCATTTATAACAGTGACATGAGTCTTTATATGCAAGTAGCAATATTTACACTTTGTGTTCACAGACAAGTAGGTAACCCATTTCAATAAATTAATTTCAATTCAATATAATTATGTATTGCATTAAATATGACACCATACTTATAGCAAAGAATACATATATAAACAAAGTACAATGGACAGACAAGGATACATTTTCAGAAGAGCATAGATGGTTGTTGTGTCTAACAAAATTTAATTTCTTAATAAATTTGCGTAATATATACTGAGTCAAAAAAGAAACGATACCTGGTGTTTATGTGTCTATAATTTCAACATTTATTAAGAAAATTCTTTGAAAATTCATAAGATGATAGTCAAACATGTTTGAAAGAGGATCACATACAGCATACTGAGCCTCCGAAACTGTCTGCTGCGTGATGACGTAATTCGTCGGACAGGGGTCTAATGGAGTTTTCACACAGACGTCAATACCGAGTATGGGCACCATTTGCGTCTCTCACTGCAATGCACCGCCGTCGCATCGAACGGAAGAGTGTCTGAATCTCTTGCTGGTCAGTATTTGTCCACTCCTGACGCAAAACATCCCTCAGTTGGTTTAATGTTACCGGCTGACGTCGTCTGACGCGGCGGTCTAACGTATCCCACACATGTTCTATGGGTGACAAGTCTGGTGACAAAGCAGGCCACGGCAGGGTTTCAATATTGTTCTGCTCCAATAATGTGGTGGAAATCCGAGCAGTATGACACCTGGCGTTGTCCTGTTGGAACAGTGTGATGTTTCTGTTGGCGTTAAAGAACGGCACAACAACTGGCGCAAGGATCTCATCACAGTACCGCTGGGCGTTTAGGTTCCCGTCCACCACTAACAGTTCAGTGCGACTGCCGAAGGTGATACCGCCCCACGCCATAACGCTTCCGCCCCCGAACAGATCGACCTGACGTACACATGCGCCGGCGTAACGTTCACCGCGTCTGCGATAAACCCGCTCTCTGCCATCCGCTCGACGCAAACAGAACCGCGATTCATCGCTAAACATCACCGAATTCCACTGTAACCGAGTCCAGCGAGCACGTTCCGTCGTCCATTCCCGCCGTACGTCACGGTGACGTCGTGTCAGGATGGGTCCAACGTATGGCCGATAGGCACGAATGCCACGTTCACCGAGCCGGTTCCTGACTGTTTGTGCACTGATGCGATTGTTGGTCATCCCAGGAGTAACGGCAGCTGTGTACGTAGCAGGTAGGAACCGGTCACGTAAATGTGACGTCCGAATGTGATGGTCCTGTTCACGCGTCGTCACACGTGGTCGACCAGATCTTGGACGGTCGTCCACCGATCCATGTGTTCGATAACGTCGAAGTAGACGTGTTATCGTGATCCGCGTAACCCCCGAGTCGATTTGCGACGTCACGCTGACGTAAACAGCCGTCAATCATGCCAATGGCACGCATTCTCTGATTGCGGTTTAGCCTAGGCATTTTGTTAGAGGTAACAATGGGTATGTAAGGTGTTTTTCCTCGATGATAATGCAATACCAGTACAATAAACCGGTTTTCCGATGTGTACATGTGCAGGAAGTTGTCTTTGTTGAGGAGCACGTGCAAATCGGAAATTCGGCGTTCCAGGATTATCGGGTGTTTATTTACCTGTGTTTATGGTTGGCTGACGTTGCAATAAGATACCCGGTACTGATACGTAATAATATATTAAACCTTTCTATGGTTTTATCCGTTTTACGTCATTTTTAGTTTGGTATCGTTTCTTTTTTGACTCAGTATATAAAATTGGACAGGTTTTGAACAATTTTCCTATTAGTCTGTGTAAGAAAGGTAATAAACTTTTGTTCGGTAGGCCAAGTATAATAGTAGCGTTTCAGATATTTTTTTCGGTTAGTTGTATGATAGCAATCATGACGGTTAGTTGTATGATAGCAACCACGACGGTTAGTTGTGCGATAGCAACCACGACGGTTAGTTGTGCGATAGCAACCACGACGGTTAGTTGTGCGATAGCAACCACGAGGGTTAGTTGTGCGATAACAACCATGACGGTTAGTTGTACGATAGCAACCACGATGGTTAGTTGTACAATAGCAACCATGACGGTTAGTTGTATGATAGCAACCACGACGGTTAGTTGTGCGATAGCAACCATGACGGTTAGTTGTATGATAGCAACCACGACGGTTAGTTGTGCGATAGCAACCATGACGGTTAGTTGTATGATAGCAACCACGACGGTTAGTTGTGCGATAGCAACCACGACGGTTAGTTGTATGATAGCAACCACGACGGTTAGTTGTACGATAGCAACCACGACGGTTAGTTGTATGATAGCAAACATGACGGTTAGTTGTATGATAGCAACCACGACGGTTAGTTGTGCGATAGCAACCATGACGGTTAGTTGTATGATAGCAACCACGACGGTTAGTTGTGCGATAGCAACCATGATGGTTGGTTGTACGATAGCAACCACGACGGTTAGTTGTATGATAGCAACCACGACGTTTAGTTGTATGATAGCAACCATGATGGTTAGTTGTACGATAGCAACCACGACGGTTAGTTGTACGATAGCAACCACGACGGTTAGTTGTATGATAGCAACCATGATGGTTAGTTGTACGATATCAACCACGACGGTTAGTTGTACGATAGCAACCACGACGGTTAGTTGTATGATAGCAACCATGATGGTTAGTTGTACGATAGCAATCATGACGGTTAGTTGTACGATAGCAACCACGACGGTTAGTTGTATGATAGCAACCATGATGGTTAGTTGTATGATAGCAACCACGACGGTTAGTTGTACGATAGCAACCCCGACGGTTAGTTGTATGATAGCAACCATGATGGTTAGTTGTACGATAGCAACCACGACGGTTAGTTGTACGATAGCAACCACGACGGTTAGTTGTATGATAGCAACCATGATGTGTAGTTGTATGATAGCAACCACGACGGTTAGTTGTACGATAGCAACCACGACGGTTAGTTGTATGATAGCAACCATGATGGTTAGTTGTACGATAGCAACCATGACGGTTAGTTGTACGATAGCAACCATGACGGTTAGTTGTACGATAGCAACCACGACGGTTAGTTGTACGATAGCAACCACGACGGTTAGTTGTACAATAGCAACCACGCCGGTTAGTTGTATGATAGCAACCACGACGGTTAGTTGTATGATAGCAACCATGATGGTTAGTTGTGCGATAGCAAACATGACGGTTAGTTGTATGATAGCAACCATGACGGTTAGTTGTACGATAGCAACCACGATGGTTAGTTGTATGATAGCAACCACGATGGTTAGTTGTATGATAGCAACCACGACGGTTAGTTGTGCGATAGCAAACATGGCGGTTAGTTGTATGATAGCAACCACGATGGTTAGTTGTATGATAGCAACCACGACGGTTAGTTGTACGATAGCAACCATGACAGTTAGTTGTGCGCTAGCAACCACGACGGTTAGTTGTATGATAGCAACCATGACGGTTAGTTTTGCGATAGCAAACATGTCGGTTAGTTGTACGATAGCAACCACGACGGTTAGTTGTATGATAGCAACCACGACGAGTAGTTGTACGATAGCAAACATGACGGTTAGTTGTACGATAGCAACCACGACGGTTAGTTGTATGATAGCAACCACGACAGTTAGTTGTACGATAGCAACCACGACGGTTAGTTGTACGATAGCAACCACGACGGTTAGTTGTACGATAGCAAACATGAGGGTTAGTTGTATGATAGCAACCATGACGGTTAGTTGTATGATAGCAAACATGACGGTTAGTTGTATGATAGCAACCACGACGGTTAGTTGTGCGATAGCAACCATGACGGTTAGTTGTATGATAGCAACCACGACGGTTAGTTGTGCGATAGCAACCATGATGGTTGGTTGTACGATAGCAACCACGACGGTTAGTTGTATGATAGCAACCGCGACGTTTAGTTGTATGATAGCAACCATGATGGTTAGTTGTACGATAGCAACCACGACGGTTAGTTGTACGATAGCAACCACGACGGTTAGTTGTATGATAGCAACCATGATGGTTAGTTGTACGATATCAACCACGACGGTTAGTTGTACGATAGCAACCACGACGGTTAGTTGTATGATAGCAACCATGATGGTTAGTTGTACGATAGCAATCATGACGGTTAGTTGTACGATAGCAACCACGACGGTTAGTTGTATGATAGCAACCATGATGGTTAGTTGTATGATAGCAACCACGACGGTTAGTTGTACGATAGCAACCCCGACGGTTAGTTGTATGATAGCAACCATGATGGTTAGTTGTACGATAGCAACCACGACGGTTAGTTGTACGATAGCAACCACGACGGTTAGTTGTATGATAGCAACCATGATGTGTAGTTGTATGATAGCAACCACGACGGTTAGTTGTACGATAGCAACCACGACGGTTAGTTGTATGATAGCAACCATGATGGTTAGTTGTACGATAGCAACCATGACGGTTAGTTGTACGATAGCAACCATGACGGTTAGTTGTACGATAGCAACCACGACGGTTAGTTGTACAATAGCAACCACGCCGGTTAGTTGTATGATAGCAACCACGACGGTTAGTTGTATGATAGCAACCATGATGGTTAGTTGTATGATAGCAACCATGATGGTTAGTTGTGCGATAGCAAACATGACGGTTAGTTGTATGATAGCAACCATGACGGTTAGTTGTACGATAGCAACCACGATGGTTAGTTGTATGATAGCAACCACGATGGTTAGTTGTATGATAGCAACCACGACGGTTAGTTGTGCGATAGCAAACATGGCGGTTAGTTGTATGATAGCAACCACGATGGTTAGTTGTATGATAGCAACCACGACGGTTAGTTGTACGATAGCAACCATGACAGTTAGTTGTGCGCTAGCAACCACGACGGTTAGTTGTATGATAGCAACCATGACGGTTAGTTTTGCGATAGCAAACATGTCGGTTAGTTGTACGATAGCAACCACGACGGTTAGTTGTATGATAGCAACCACGACGAGTAGTTGTACGATAGCAAACATGACGGTTAGTTGTACGATAGCAACCACGACGGTTAGTTGTATGATAGCAACCACGACAGTTAGTTGTACGATAGCAACCACGACGGTTAGTTGTACGATAGCAACCACGACGGTTAGTTGTACGATAGCAAACATGAGGGTTAGTTGTATGATAGCAACCATGACGGTTAGTTGTATGATAGCAAACATGACGGTTAGTTGTATGATAGCAACCACGACGGTTAGTTGTGCGATAGCAACCATGACGGTTAGTTGTATGATAGCAACCACGACGGTTAGTTGTGCGATAGCAACCATGATGGTTGGTTGTACGATAGCAACCACGACGGTTAGTTGTATGATAGCAACCACGACGTTTAGTTGTATGATAGCAACCATGATGGTTAGTTGTACGATAGCAACCACGACGGTTAGTTGTACGATAGCAACCACGACGGTTAGTTGTATGATAGCAACCATGATGGTTAGTTGTACGATATCAACCACGACGGTTAGTTGTACGATAGCAACCACGACGGTTAGTTGTATGATAGCAACCATGATGGTTAGTTGTACGATAGCAATCATGACGGTTAGTTGTACGATAGCAACCACGACGGTTAGTTGTATGATAGCAACCATGATGGTTAGTTGTATGATAGCAACCACGACGGTTAGTTGTACGATAGCAACCCCGACGGTTAGTTGTATGATAGCAACCATGATGGTTAGTTGTACGATAGCAACCACGACGGTTAGTTGTACGATAGCAACCACGACGGTTAGTTGTATGATAGCAACCATGATGTGTAGTTGTATGATAGCAACCACGACGGTAAGTTGTACGATAGCAACCACGACGGTTAGTTGTATGATAGCAACCATGATGGTTAGTTGTACGATAGCAACCATGACGGTTAGTTGTACGATAGCAACCATGACGGTTAGTTGTACGATAGCAACCACGACGGTTAGTTGTACAATAGCAACCACGCCGGTTAGTTTTATGATAGCAACCACGATGGTTAGTTGTATGATAGCAACCATGATGGTTAGTTGTATGATAGCAACCATGATGGTTAGTTGTGCGATAGCAAACATGACGGTTAGTTGTATGATAGCAACCATGACGGTTAGTTGTACGATAGCAACCATGATGGTTAGTTGTATGATAGCAACCACGATGGTTAGTTGTATGATAGCAACCACGACGGTTAGTTGTGCGATAGCAAACATGGCGGTTAGTTGTATGATAGCAACCACGATGGTTAGTTGTATGATAGCAACCACGACGGTTAGTTGTACGATAGCAACCATGACAGTTAGTTGTGCGCTAGCAACCACGACGGTTAGTTGTATGATAGCAACCATGACGGTTAGTTTTGCGATAGCAAACATGTCGGTTAGTTGTACGATAGCAACCACGACGGTTAGTTGTATGATAGCAACCACGACGAGTAGTTGTACGATAGCAAACATGACGGTTAGTTGTACGATAGCAACCACGACGGTTAGTTGTATGATAGCAACCACGACAGTTAGTTGTACGATAGCAACCACGACGGTTAGTTGTACGATAGCAACCACGACGGTTAGTTGTACGATAGCAAACATGAGGGTTAGTTGTATGATAGCAACCATGACGGTTAGTTGTATGATAGCAACCATGACGGTTAGTTGTACGATAGCAACCACGACGGTTAGTTGTACGATAGCAACCGTGACGGTTAGTTGTACGATAGCAACCGTGACGGTTAGTTGTACGATAGCAAACATGACGGTTAGTTGTACGATAGCAACCATGACGGTTAGTTGTATGATAGCAACCATGACGGTTAGTTGTATGATAGCAACCATGACGGTTAGTTGTACGATAGCAACCATGACGGTTAGTTGTATGATAGCAACCATGACAGTTAGTTGTACGATAGCAACCATGATGGTTAGTTGTACGATAGCAAACATGACGGTTAGTTGTACAATAGCAACCATGACGGTTAGTTGTACGATAGCAACCATGATGGTTAGTTGTATGATAGCAACCATGATGGTTAGTTGTATGATAGCAACCACGACGGTTAGTTGTACGATAGCAACCACGACGGTTAGTTGTACGATAGCAAACATGACGGTTAGTTGTATGATAGCAACCATGACGGTTAGTTGTACGATAGCAACCACGATGGTTAGTTGTACGATAGCAAACATGACGGTTAGTTGTATGATAGCAACCATGACGGTTAGTTGTACAATAGCAATCATGATAGCAACCACGATGGTTATTTGTGCGATAGCAATCATGATAGCAACCACGATGGTTAGTTGTACGATAGCAACCATGACGGTTAGTTGTACGATAGCAACCGTGACGGTTAGTTGTACGATAGCAAACATGACGGTTAGTTGTACGATAGCAACCATGACGGTTAGTTGTACAATAGCAACCATGATGGTTAGTTGTACGATAGCAACCATGACGGTTAGTTGTATGATAGCAACCATGACGGTTAGTTGTATGATAGCAACCATGATGGTTAGTTGTACGATAGCAACCACGACGGTTAGTTGTACGATAGCAACCATGATGGTTAGTTGTACGATAGCAAACATGATGGTTAGTTGTACGATAGCAACCATGACGGTTAGTTGTATGATAGCAACCATGACGGTTAGTTGTATGATAGCAACCATGACGGTTAGTTGTATGATAGCAACCACGACGGTTAGTTGTACGATAGCAACCACGACGGTTAGTTGTATGATAGCAAACGTGACGGTTAGTTGTATGATAGCAACCATGACGGTTAGTTGTACGATAGCAACCACGACGGTTAGTTGTACGATAGCAAACATGACGGTTAGTTGTATGATAGCAACCATGACGGTTAGATGTACGATAGCAATCATGATAGCAACCACGATGGTTAGTTGTGCAATAGCAATCATGATAGCAACCACGACGGTTAGTTGTGCGATAGCAATCATGATAGCAACCACGACGGTTAGTTGTACGATAGCAACCATGACGGTTAGTTGTACGATAGCAATCATGGCGGTTAGTTGTATGATAGCAACCACGACGGTTAGTTGTATGATAGCAACCATGATGGTTAGTTGTATGATAGCAACCATGACGGTTAGTTGTACGATAGCAAACATGTCGGTTAGTTGTACGATAGCAAACATGTCGGTTAGTTGTACGATAGCAACCATGACGGTTAGTTGTATGATAGCAACCATGACGGTTAGTTGTACGATAGCAAACATGTCGGTTAGTTGTACGATAGCAACCACGACGGTTAGTTGTATGATAGCAACCACGACGGTTAGTTGTACGATAGCAACCACGACGGTTAGTTGTATGATAGCAACCATGACGGTTAGTTGTATGATAGCAACCACGACAGTTAGTTGTATGATAGCAACCACGACGGTTAGTTGTATGATAGCAACCACGACGGTTAGTTGTATGATAGCAACCACGACGGTTAGTTGTATGATAGCAACCATGATGGTTAGTTGTATGATAGCAACCATGACGGTTAGTTGTATGATAGCAACCATGACGTTTAGTTGTATGATAGCAACCACGACGGTTAGTTGTATGATAGCAACCACGACGGTTAGTTGTATGATAGCAACCACGACGGTTAGTTGTACGATAGCAACCACGACGGTTAGTTGTATGACAGCAACCACGACGGTTAGTTGTATGATAGCAACCACGACGGTTAGTTGTATGATAGCAACCATGACGGTTAGTTGTACAATAACAACCACGACGGTTAGTTGTATGATAGCAACCATGACGGTTAGTTGTATGATAGCAACCACGACGGTTAGTTGTATGATAGCAACCACGACGGTTAGTTGTATGATAGCAACCACGACGGTTAGTTGTATGATAGCAACCATGACGGTTAGTTGTATGATAGCAACCACGACGGTTAGTTGTATGATAGCAACCACGACGGTTAGTTGTATGATAGCAACCACGACGGTTAGTTGTATGATAGCAACCACGACGGTTAGTTGTACGATAGCAACCACGACGGTTAGTTGTATGATTGCAACCACGATGGTTAGTTGTATGATAGCAACCACGATGGTTAGTTGTGCGATAGCAACCACGACGGTTAAATGTATGATAGCAACCATGACGGTTAGTTGTGCGATAGCAACCATGGCGGTTAGTTGTATGATAGCAACCATGACGGTTAGTTGTGCGATAGCAACCACGACGGTTAGTTGTATGATAGCAACCACGACGGTTAGTTGTGCGATAGCAACCATGACGGTTAGTTGTACGATAGCAAACATGACGGTTAGTTGTATGATAGCAACCACGACGGTTAGTTGTATGATAGCAACCATGACGGTTAGTTGTATGATAGCAAACATGACGGTTAGTTGTATGATAGCAACCACGATGGTTAGTTGTATGATAGCAAACATGAAGGTTAGTTGTACGATAGCAAACATGACGGTTAGTTGTGCGCTAGCAACCATGACGGTTAGTTGTGCGCTAGCAACCATGATGGTTAGTTGTATGATAGCAACCATGACGGTTAGTTGTATGATAGCAACCACAACGGTTAGTTGTGCGATAGCAACCATGACGGTTAGTTGTATGATAGCAACCACGACGGTTGGTTGTATGATAGCAACCATGACGGTTAGTTGTATGATAGCAACCACGACGGTTAGTTGTATGATAGCAACCACGACGGTTAGTTGTGCGATAGCAACCATGACGGTTAGTTGTATGATAGCAATCACGATGGTTAGTTGTACGATAGCAACCACGACGGTTAGTTGTACGATAGCAACCACGACGGTTAGTTGTACGATAGCAACCATGACGGTTAGTTGTACGATAGCAATCATGACGGTTAGTTGTATGATAGCAACCATGACGGTTAGTTGTATGATAGCAATCATGGCGGTTAGTTGTACGATAGCAACCATGGCGGTTAGTTGTATGATAGCAACCATGACGGTTAGTTGTATGATAGCAACCATGACGGTTAGTTGTATGATAGTAACCCTATTGGTTAGTTGTGTGATAGCAACGATGACGGTTAGTTGTATGATAGCAATCATGGCGGTTAGTTGTACGATAGCAACCATGACGGTTAGTTGTATGATAGCAACCATATCGGTTAGTTGTATGATAGCAACCATGACGGTTAGTTGTACGATAGCAACCATGACGGTTAGTTGTATGATAGCAATCATGACGGTTAGTTGTATGATAGCAACCCTGACGGTTAGTTGTATGATAGCAACCATGACGGTTAGTTGTATGATAGCAACCCTGATGGTTAGTTGTATGATAGCAACCCTGACGGTTAGTTGTATGTTCCTGTGGTTTTGTAAAGTGTAAATATTAAGTTCTACGCACCCTACTGATAAATGACATACGAGAACTACATGGGGTGAGAACAGTACCCTAGACGTACTGTACCCTTATGGAACTCCATACTAGAAATGCTGTACCCTTATAGAACTCCCTCCATAACTAGGCATGCTGTACCCTTATAGAACTCCCTCCATAACTAGACATGCTGTACCCTTATAGAACTCCCTCCATAACTAGGCATGCTGTACCCTTATAGAACTACCTCCATAACTAGACATGCTGTACCCTTATAGAACTCCCTCCATAACTAGGCATGCTGTACCCTTATAGAACTACCTCCATAACTAGACATGCTGTACCCTTATAGAACTACCTCCATAACTAGACATGCTGTACCCTTATAGAACTACCTCCATAACTAGACATGCTGTACCCTTATAGAACTCCATAACTAGACATGCTGTACCCTTATAGAACTCCCTCCATAACTAGACATACTGTACCCTTATAGAACTCCCTCCATAACTAGACATACTGTACCCTTATAGAACTACCTCCATAACTAGACATACTGTACCCTTATAGAACTACCTCCATAACTAGACATGCTGTACCCTTATTAAACTCCATAACTAGACATGCTGTACCCTTATAGAACTCCATAACTAGACATGCTGTACCCTTATAGAACTCCATAACTAGGCATGCTGTACCGTTATAGAACTCCATAACTAGACAGGCTGTACCCTTATTAAACTCCATAACTAGACATGCTGTACCATTATAGAACTCCATAACTAGACATGCTGTACCCTTATAGAACTCCCTCCATAACTAGGCATGCTGTACCCTTATTAAACTCCATAACTAGACATGCTGTACTCTTATAGAACTCCATAACTAGACATGCTGTACCCTTATTAAACTCCATAACTAGACATGCTGTACCCTTATAGAACTCCCTCCATAACTAGACATGCTGTACCCTTATTAAACTCCATAGCTAGACATGCTGTACCCTTATATAACTCCCTCCATAACTAGACATGCTGTACCCTTATAGAACTCCATAACTAGGCATGCTGTACCCTTATAGAACTCCCTCCATAACTAGGCATGCTGTACCCTTATATAACTCCCTCCATAACTAGACATGCTGTACCCTTATAGAACTCCATAACTAGGCATGCTGTACCCTTATATAACTCCCTCCATAACTAGACATGCTGTACCCTTATAGAACTCCATAACTAGGCATGCTGTACCCTTATAGAACTACCTCCATAACTAGGCATGCTGTACCCTTATAGAACTCCATAACTAGACATGCTGTACCCTTATAGAACTCCCTCCATAACTAGACATGCTGTACCCTTATTAAACTCCATAGCTAGACATGCTGTACCCTTATATAACTCCCTCCATAACTAGACATGCTGTACCCTTATAGAACTCCATAACTAGGCATGCTGTACCCTTATAGAACTACCTCCATAACTAGGCATACTGTACCCTTATTAAACTCCATAGCTAGACATGCTGTACCCTTATAGAACTCCCTCCATAACTAGACATGCTGTACCCTTATAGAACTCCCTCCATAACTAGGCATGCTGTACCCTTATAGAACTACCTCCATAACTAGGCATGCTGTACCCTTATAGAACTCCCTCCATAACTAGACATGCTGTACCCTTATAGAACTCCATAACTAGACATGCTGTACCCTTATAGAACTCCCTCCATAACTAGACATGCTGTACCCTTATTAAACTCCATAACTAGACATGCTGTACCCTTATAGAACTCCATAACTAGGCATGCTGTACCCTTATTAAACTCCATAACTAGACATGCTGTACCCTTATAGAACTCCATAACTAGACATGCTGTACCCTTATTAAACTCCATAACTAGACATGCTGTACCCTTATAGAACTCCCTCCATAACTAGACATGCTGTACCCTTATTAAACTCCATAACTAGACATGCTGTACCCTTATTAAACTCCATAACTAGGCATACTGTACCCTTATAGAACTACCTCCATAACTAGGCATACTGTACCCTTATAGAACTACCTCCATAACTAGACATGCTGTACCCTTATAGAACTACCTCCATAACTAGGCATACTGTACCCTTATAGAACTACCTCCATAACTAGGCATACTGTACCCTTATATAACTACCTCCATAACTAGACATACTGTACCCTTATAGAACTACCTCCATAACTAGGCATACTGTACCCTTAGAGAACTCCCTCCATAACTAGACATGCTGTACCCTTATAGAACTACCTCCATAACTAGGCATACTGTACCCTTATAGAACTCCCTCCATAACTAGACATGCTGTACCCTTATAGATCTCCATAACTAGACATGCTGTACCCTTATAGAACTCCCTCCATAACTAGGCATGCTGTACCCTTATAGAACTCCCTCCATAACTAGACATGCTGTACCCTTATAGAACTCCCTCCATAACTAGACATTCTGTACCCTTATAGAACTCCCTCCATAACTAGACATGCTGTACCCTTATAGAACTCCCTCCATAACTAGACATGCTGTACCCTTATAGAACTCCCTCCATAACTAGACATGCTGTACCCTTATAGAACTCCCTCCATAACTAGACATGCTGTACCCTTATAGAACTCCCTCCATAACTAGGCATGCTGTACCCTTATAGAACTCCATAACTAGACATGCTGTACCCTTATAGAACTCCCTCCATAACTAGGCATGCTGTACCCTTATAGAACTCCATAACTAGACATGCTGTACCCTTATAGAACTCCTATAACTAGGCATGCTGTACCCTTATAGAACTCCCTCCATAACTAGGCATGCTGTACCCTTATAGAACTCCATAACTAGACATGCTGTACCCTTATAGAACTCCCTCCATAACTAGACATGCTGTACCCTTATAGAACTCCATAACTAGACATGCTGTACCCTTATAGAACTCCCTCCATAACTAGACATGCTGTACCCTTATAGAACTCCATAACTAGACATACTGTACCCTTATAGAACTCCCTCCATAACTAGACATGCTGTACCCTTATAGAACTCCATAACTAGGCATACTGTACCCTTATAGAACTCCATAACTAGGCATGCTGTACCCTTATAGAACTCCCTCCATAACTAGACATACTGTACCCTTATAGAACTCCATAACTAGGCATGCTGTACCCTTATAGAACTCCCTCCATAACTAGGCATGCTGTACCCTTATAGAACTCCCTCCATAACTAGGCATGCTGTACCCTTATAGAACTACCTCCATAACTAGACATGCTGTACCCTTATAGAACTCCCTCCATAACTAGGCATACTGTACCCTTATAGAACTCCATAACTAGGCATACTGTACCCTTATAGAACTCCCTCCATAACTAGACATGCTGTACCCTTATAGAACTCCATAACTAGGCATGCTGTACCCTTATATAACTCCCTCCATAACTAGACATGCTGTACCCTTATAGAACTCCATAACTAGGCATGCTGTACCCTTATAGAACTCCCTCCATAACTAGGCATACTGTACCCTTATAGAACTCCCTCCATAACTAGGCATGATATACCCTTATAGAACTACCTCCATAACTAGACATGCTGTACCCTTATAGAACTACCTCCATAACTAGGCATACTGTACCCTTATAGAACTCCCTCCATAACTAGGCATACTGTACCCTTATAGAACTCCCTCCATAACTAGGCATGCTGTACCCTTATAGAACTCCATAACTAGGCATGCTGTACCCTTATAGAACTCCTCCATAACTAGGCATACTGTACCCTTATAGAACTACCTCCATAACTAGGCATGCTGTACCCTTATAGAACTACCTCCATAACTAGACATGCTGTACCCTTATAGAACTCCCTCCATAACTAGGCATGCTGTACCCTTATAGAACTCCCTCCATAACTAGACATGCTGTACCCTTATAGAACTCCCCATAACTAGCATGCTGTACCCTTATAGAACTCCATCCATAACTAGACATGCTGTACCCTTATAGAACTCCATAACTAGGCATGCTGTACCCTTATAGAACTCCCTCCATAACTAGACATGCTGTACCCTTATAGAACTCCCTCCATAACTAGGCATGCTGTACCCTTATAGAACTCCATAACTGCATGCTGTACCCTTATAGAACTCCTATAACTAGGCATGCTGTACCCTTATAGAACTACCTCCTAGACATGCTGTACCCTTATAGAACTCCATAACTAGGCATACTGTACCCTTATAGAACTCCCTCCATAACTAGGCATGCTGTACCCTTATAGAACTCCCTATAACTAGGCATGCTGTACCCTTATAGAACTCCCTCCATAACTACGCATGCTGTACCCTTATAGAACTCCATAACTACGCATGCTGTACCCTTATAGAACTCCCATAACTAGGCATGCTGTACCCTTATAGAACTCCATAACTAGACATGCTGTACCCTTATAGAACTCCATAACTAGGCATGCTGTACCCTTATAGAACTCCATAACTACGCATGCTGTACCCTTATAGAACTCCATAACTACGCATGCTGTACCCTTATAGAACTCCATAACTACGCATGCTGTACCCTTATAGAACTCCATAACTAGGCATGCTGTACCCTTATAGAACTCCATAACTAGACATGCTGTACCCTTATAGAACTCCTATAACTAGGCATGCTGTACCTTATAGAACTCCATAACTACGCATGCTGTACCCTTATAGAACTCCATAACTACGCATGCTGTACCCTTATAGAACTCCATAACTACGCATGCTGTACCCTTATAGAACTCCATAACTAGGCATGCTGTACCCTTATAGAACTCCTATAACTAGGCATGCTGTACCCTTATAGAACTCCATAACTAGGCATGCTGTACCCTTATAGAACTCCCTCCATAACTAGGCATGCTGTACCCTTATAGAACTCCCTCCATAACTAGGCATGCTGTACCCTTATAGAACTCCATAACTAGGCATGCTGTACCCTTATAGAACTCCCTCCATAACTAGGCATGCTGTACCCTTATAGAACTCCCTCCATAACTAGGCATACTGTACCCTTATAGAACTACCTCCATAACTAGACATGCTGTACCCTTATAGAACTCCCTCCATAACTAGGCATGCTGTACCCTTATAGAACTCCCCATAACTAGGCATGCTGTACCCTTATAGAACTCCCTCCATAACTAGGCATGCTGTACCCTTATAGAACTCCATAGCTAGGCATGCTGTACCCTTATAGAACTCCATAACTAGGCATGCTGTACCCTTATAGAACTCCATAACTAGACATGCTGTACCCTTATAGAACTCCTATAACTAGACATGCTGTACCCTTATAGAACTCCATAACTAGACATGCTGTACCCTTATAGA
>CM026386.1:46071335-46112413 GCA_014843695.1 Archivesica marissinica
GCTAACCATGGTGTAGGGAGACTTCAGATATTCTTTCTAAAATGCTAACCATGGTGTAGGGAGACTTCAGATATTCTTTCTAAAATGCTAACCATGGTGTAGGGAGACTTCAGATATTCTTTCTAAAATGCTAACCATGGTGTAGGGAGACTTCAGATATTCTTTCTAAAATGCTAACCATGGTGTAGGGAGACTTCAGATATTCTTTCTAAAATGCTAACCATGGTGTAGGGAGACTTCAGATATTCTTTCTAAAATGCTAACCATGGTGTAGGGAGACTTCAGATATTCTTTCTAAAATGCTACCATGGTGTAGGGAGACTTCAGATATTCTTTCTAAAATGCTAACCATGGTGTAGGGACTTCAGATATTCTTTCTAAAATGCTAACCATGGTGTAGGGAGACTTCAGATATTCTTTCTAAAATGCTAACCATGGTGTAGGGAGACTTCAGATATTCTTTCTAAAATGCTAACCATGGTGTAGGGAGACTTCAGATATTCTTTCTAAAATGCTAACCATGGTGTAGGGAGACTTCAGATATTCTTTCTAAAATGCTAACCATGGTGTAGGGAGACTTCAGATATTCTTTCTAAAATGCTAACCATGGTGTAGGGAGACTTCAGATATTCTTTCTAAAATGCTAACCATGGTGTAGGGAGACTTCAGATATTCTTTCTAAAATGCTAACCATGGTGTAGGGAGACTTCAGATATTCTTTCTAAAATGCTAACCATGGTGTAGGGAGACTTCAGATATTCTTTCTAAAATGCTAACCATGGTGTAGGGAGACTTCAGATATTCTTTCTAAAATGCTAACCATGGTGTAGGGAGACTTCAGATATTCTTTCTAAAATGCTAACCATGGTGTAGGGAGACTTCAGATATTCTTTCTAAAATGCTAACCATGGTGTAGGGAGACTTCAGATATTCTTTCTAAAATGCTAACCATGGTGTAGGGAGACTTCAGATATTCTTTCTAAAATGCTAACCATGGTGTAGGGAGACTTCAGATATTCTTTCTAAAATGCTAACCATGGTGTAGGGAGACTTCAGATATTCTTTCTAAAATGCTAACCATGGTGTAGGGAGACTTCAGATATTCTTTCTAAAATGCTAACCATGGTGTAGGGAGACTTCAGATATTCTTTCTAAAATGCTAACCATGGTGTAGGGAGACTTCAGATATTCTTTCTAAAATGCTAACCATGGTGTAGGGAGACTTCAGATATTCTTTCTAAAATGCTAACCATGGTGTAGGGAGACTTCAGATATTCTTTCTAAAATGCTAACCATGGTGTAGGGAGACTTCAGATATTCTTTCTAAAATGCTAACCATGGTGTAGGGAGACTTCAGATATTCTTTCTAAAATGCTAACCATGGTGTAGGGAGACTTCAGATATTCTTTCTAAAATGCTAACCATGGTGTAGGGAGACTTCAGATATTCTTTCTAAAATGCTAACCATGGTGTAGGGAGACTTCAGATATTCTTTCTAAAATGCTAACCATGGTGTAGGGAGACTTCAGATATTCTTTCTAAAATGCTAACCATGGTGTAGGGAGACTTCAGATATTCTTTCTAAAATGCTAACCATGGTGTAGGGAGACTTCAGATATTCTTTCTAAAATGCTAACCATGGTGTAGGGAGACTTCAGATATTCTTTCTAAAATGCTAACCATGGTGTAGTGAGACTTCAGATATTCTATCTTTGGCGTGATAGAGACTCTTGTGAATAAGTCATGTTTAGCCACTAAACTTTAGGATATTTGCGAATCACTGCAATCACTGCAATCACTGCAATCAGCCTATAAGATTTGGGGATGTTTTCAATCTCTGTCATGTTTGTCCCCTACTATACTCTGTGGAAGCACAGGAAGTTGAGAATGTATCCACGAGGCACCAAAAACCATGTATAAGGCAACAAAAACACTATACCTTATCCTAGGACCCATCCCCCACCTCTATTATAAACATATGTTATTATAATAGAGGGGGGGGGGGTCCTGGGATTGGTTTCCAGGGGTTTGGTGCCATCTACATGGTTTTTGTGCCTTAACCCATTCAACCCCAAGTAACTGACATGGACTGGTGCGTGATATTTTCAGACCAATAAATTAATAAGAAAATTACCTTTGGACCAGTTCATTTATCAAAATGGGTAATTTTATCTAAAAATAGTAATAATTATTACTGGCAAAAAAGTGCATATCCTGATGAGACGGCTCGTCACGAGCCGTCTCATCTGGATCTACACTTTTCATAAGCCTATTTAGAGGCCTGTGGGGTTGAAAGGGTTAAGGAAACAATTTCAAGTTCCTGTGGTGGAATGACTATACTCCTGGAAGTGAGCATGTGGGCATTATCAGGGATACATGAATACCAGACAGCTCACTGATCTATGCCAAGTATTACATGTAGACCTCAACTTCATCTCATATATCGATGTGCTAAAACTCTAGCCAGTACCGTAGCCAGAGGCAAATTTCTACCGAGGCAATTTAGGGGGTCTGGGCGCATGTTGCCCCTTAAAATTGTTGGGGCATAGAAGTGATTTCATGCATTTTTTTATTTAATGAGTTTAGACGTATAATTATGTACTGAAGTTTCAGCTCTCTAAGCAGTCAACATTTTATACAGCAAGAGGATATTTTTTGCATTTTATTTATTTAATTTTTCATTTACTTTTTTTGCTTTGAAATTTTTAACCGAGGCCTGAAATGTAACTTTTTAAATTATAATATCTATGCATTCACCTACCTGTTCAATAATTTACTTTCACACACCTTGCTAAATATTTGTAAATCAACAAACCATGACATGAATAATTCTACTCCCCCCATATAAACTCACAAAAGTGCTGTATAGTAATATCGACATCATATCACTCCACACATGTTCAAGCAAAACATAACACCCACACTTTGAGGCCGACAATAAACAACATAAACAGGGCTCAGGGTTTGTACACAGGGCTGAGGGTTTACACAGGGTTCAGGGTTTGTACACAGGGCTGAGGGTTTACACATGGCTCAGGGTTTGTACACAGGACTCAGGGTTTGTACACAGGGCTCAGGGTTTGTACACAGGGCTCAGGGTTTGTACACAGGGCTCAGGGTTTGTACACAGGGCTCAGGGTTTGTACACAGGACTCAGGGTTTGTACACAGGGCTCAGGGTTTGTACACAGGGCTCAGGGTTTGTACACAGGGCTCAGGGTTTGTACACAGGGCTCAGGGTTTGTACACAGGGCTCAGGGTTTGTACACAGGGCTGAGGGTTTACACAGGGCTGAGGGTTTGTACACAGGGCTCAGGGTTTGTACACAGGCTCAGGGTTTGTACACAGGGCTCAGGGTTTGTACACAGGGCTCAGGGTTTGTACACATGGCTCAGGGTTTGTACACAGGGCTCAGGGTTTGTACACAGGGCTCAGGGTTTGTACACAGGGCTCAGGGTTTGTACACAGGGCTCAGGGTTTACACAGGGCTCAGGGTTGTACACAGAGCTCAGGGTTTGTACACAGGGCTCAGGGTTTGTACACAGGGCTCAGGGTTTGTACACTGGGCTCAGGGTTTGTACACAGGGTTCAGGGTTTGTACACAGGGCTCAGGGTTTGTACACAGGACTCAGGGTTTGTACACAGGGCTCAGGGTTTGTACACAGGGCTCAGGGTTTGTACACAGGGCTCAGGGCAGGGGGGATTTGTACACAGGGTGGTTTGTACACAGGGCTCAGGGTTTGTACACAGGGCTCAGGGTTTGTACACAGGGCTCAGGGTTTGTACACAGGGCTCAGGGTTTGTACACAGGGCTCATTCTAGAGTACTATAATATTTCGCCCAAGGAACCCTGACTTTGCCCCCTGGAGCCCCACTTCTCCCTAAAAAATTTAATACAATTTACATTTTTGTCCAGTAACATACACTGGTCCATTTATTATAATGCACTGTGTCCCCGGCATTAAAGGGTTGTATTTAATGGTGATAATGTGTATTCTAACCCTATTTTATTGAAATTTAAGGACGAAATCACACACTGAGACTCTTCTCCCAAATATTATGACCCTGGTACAGACAGTGTTTTACATGTGCAAGACCCGTCATCATTGGTCGGATTGGGTGGAATTCTACGCGTTCATCCAATGAAATGAACGGGCTCACGTACCGATTCCGTCGATCTCGTAAATCTGAAACGAGGTCCATTTCCCGGAAAAATACGTAAAATCTTTATCTCAACCAGCCGATCAGAATATGGTATCAACCACGCATAACGCGCCTTCATCACTTGCGCCGCCCAGGGTTTGGGTTAGGGTCAAAACGCGTGGTTGATGTCATTATTCAGTTGGGTGGTTGAGAAAAGGCTTACCGGAAAAATACCGATTTCTGCCGATTTTTTTTTGGTTTAATACATAGATATCGTATTTTTTTCCGGCCATATCGTAATAGCGTAATGTGGGTCTCAATATCGTAATCATTACGCCGATATCGTAATGCTTGGCATCTCTGCTTGTATGATTAATGGTCATATACTTCATACATGCACACAGATACAGATAGAAAATATTTATGAATTTACTTTGGTTTCAAGAATACTCATTACATATATACAGTCAAACCTGGGTTAGTGGTCACCTGTATTTAGCAGACAGTTTCCAGATTCACAATTTCTTGTTTTAATAGGTATACATTTGACCTTGGTTAAGCAGCTACCTGTGCCACTTTCTGGAATTCCCATGGCTGGCTGCTTAACCCTTTCCTTCATAGAGATTTAGGTTAATATACTATTATATCTCCATACAAACGACAGCCATTTAACTCTTTCCTTCATAGAGATTTAGGTTAATATACTATTATATCTCCATACAAACGACAGCCATTTAACCCTTTCCTTCATAGAGATTTAGGTTAATATACTATTATATCTCCATACAAACGACAGCCATTTAACCCTTTCCTTCATAGAGATTTAGGTTAATATACTATTATATCTCCATACAAACGACAGCCATTAGCTATCATGCAGTGGATAAGTAGTCACCATATCTATCCCACCTCCATAGATATTACTGGAACTACATGAGATTCTGGCCTTTATTATGAACATTGGTTTGGCTACTACATTGTCAATGTATGTCATATTGGTAATGGCGTCAAGAGGTGCTTCTATGAGGGAAAGGGTTAAGACAGCTTTGACTGTATATTGATTCTGTCAAACATGTCTGATACATGTAAAACTATACAATGTATTTACATTTTAGAATATTAAACCACTCCTAACTGGTTCAATAAGAATTATAATGCATTGTAAGCAATGACACTTGACAAATGGTACGGTGAAAATGAAGATGACATCAAAGATTCATCTGGATACTTAGGTTACACTGGGGCTCGTACATGTATGCGACTGTTGACAAGTTGACTGGTACATGTACCATTCATACTCGCCTATAAGACGAGCTCGCCTATAAGACGACACCCCTACGTTGGTCATGAAATTCTTGGTTTTTGGCATGCACTCGCATATAACACGGGTTGATAAAATGGACACAAGACACAAGTATAAATTGCATGTTTAGCAAGTTGAAGAAATGTTCAGTGTCAGAGTGCTTTCTTTTCTAAAACATATTTATGGATACCATCACATTTTTAAAAAAAAAAACAAATTTAAAAATAATTGTTTTTGTTAGCACTTATTTATTATTATAAGCCACATTTTGAGACCATGATCTGGTGGTAAAAATTTTGGATGGTACTTACTAAATGTTACCGGAAAGTTAGTTAACCCATTCAACCCCAGGTATCTGACATGGACTGGTCCATGATATTCTTAGACCAATAAATTAACCCTTTCAACCCCACAGGCCTCTAAATAGGCTTATGAAAAGTGTAGATCCAGATGAGCCGGCTCGTGACGAGCCGTCTCATCAGGATCTGCACTTTTTTGCCAGTAATAATTATTACTATTTTTAGATAAAATTACCCATTTTGATAAATGAATGGTAATTTTCTTATTAATTTATTGGTCTGAAAATATCACGCACCAGTCCATGTCAGTTACTTGGGGTTGAATGGGTTAATAAGGAAATTTACATTTGGACCAGTTCATTTATCAAAATGGGTAATTTTATCTAAAAATAGTAATAATTATTACTGGCAAAAAAGTGCAGATCCAGATGAGCCGGCTCATCTGGATCTACACTTTTCATAAGCCTATTTAGAGGCCTGTGGTGTTGAAAGGGTTAATGTACTTTTAAGTCCGTTTTCACAATATTTATTACAGGTCATTAGGAACACCCAATTCCTGAAATTGGAATTTTTTGGTAATATAATTATTTATTGTCGCCCCCTGGTGGTTAATCGGAGGGGGGGGGGGGGCAATGCACCCAGAAGTATATTAGTTTGTTTTTGGAGGATAGTAGAAGCATCCCTGGTTCTTTTACATGCCCGGTGTATATCACATAGGCACATCTGAAAGACTGTTAATATTATTATGATCAGACTGGGGATTGAGCTCCCTGCGATCCCTAGATTTGCAGTCCAACTTGTTAATTACTGATGCGCTGACCTGAAATTAGATGTCTTGGAGTTCATTTTTTAAGAGTTTAGCTCGAGACTACAGCCCACTTATTTGTATTACATACAGGTACAGGGTGAAAGACCAGTTCAAACTTAATAAGTTTTAACCCATTTCATTCTGGATACATTTAAAGGCTTTTGCAAACAACATAGATCAAGATCAGCCACAGCGTGACGCTGCATGCTGATCAGGATCTAACCTATCATCACTGATGGTCACGGGTTCGAGCCCCGCTCAGGCCGTGTCTCATTTATATGAAAAAGTTGGCAGTTTCTTACGGAGGTTGGTGCACACAAGTACTGGTTAACCGCTGGAGCCTGCCCAGGAAAGGTGTTAAGTAAACTGCCCGCCGGCGATATAGCCCGAAATGGTGCTGATGCAGGCGTAAAACCCGAAATATATAATAACTATGATCAGGATCTATGTTGTTTGCTACATAGCCATGTGTCTTAGCAAGATCATCTGAATAGCAAACAGCTAAAGCCTGATCAGATGGCACATTCCGTGGCGGTTGATCTGGCTCTATGTTCTTTGCAAATACTGTTTGAACGGTATCCAGAATGAAATGGGTTAATACACTGCAGATACTCCGTTTCTTCTCATTAGGATGGATTATACAGTTTAAAATCTTATATTTTTCTTTTGAAATTTTTTACAAGTAAATTTTATTCCCTAAAATATAAACTGAAATATTAAAGATTTACCATTTAGTTCTTAACCCTTTCAACACCACAAGGCCTCTAAATAGGCTTACAAAAAGTGTAGATCCAGATGAGCCGGCTCATGATGAGCCGTCTCATCAGGATCTGCACTTTTTGTCAGTAATAATTATTACTATTTTTTAGATAAAATTACCCATTTTGATAAATGAACTGGTCCAAAGGTAATTTTCTTATTAATTTATAGGTCTAATAATATCATGCACCAGTCCATGTCAGTTACTTGGGGTTGAATGGGTTAAATATAATTACAATGCATACATTGATGGTTAATTCTTATAAATTAAACTTCCGACTAAATTCAGAGAGACAAAACTACTGTTTGCTAGTGTCATTTTTTTATGCAAGTAATTTGAATAAAACATGCTAACATTGATTGACACGCTAACATTGATTGACATGTGACATGCTAACATTGATTGACACGCTAACATTGATTGACACGCTAACATTGATTGACACGCTAACATTGATTGACATGCTAACATTGATTGACATGCTAACATTGATTGACATGCTAACATTGATTGACACGCTAACATTGATTGACACGCTAACATTGATTGACACGCTAACATTGATTGACATGCTAACATTGATTGACACACTAACATTGATTGACATGCTAACATTGATTGACACGCTAACATTGATTGACATGCTAACATTGATTGACACACTAACATTGATTGACACGCTAACATTGATTGACACGCTAACATTGATTGACACGCTAACATTGATTGACATGCTAACATTGATTGACACACTAACATTGATTGACATGCTAACATTGATTGTTATAATTATGTTATAATTCGGGTTTTACGCCTGCATCAGCACCATTTTTGGGCTATATCGCCGGCGGGCAGTTTACCTAACAACACCTTTCCTGGGCAGGCTCCAGCGGTTAACCAGTACTTGTGTGCACCAACCTCCGTAAGAAACTGCCAACTTTTTCATATAAATGAGACACGGCCTGAGCGGGGCTCGAACCCGTGAACATCAGTGATGATAGGTTACAGTGGTATACAAGTCAGCGACCTTAACCACTCGATCACGGAGGCGGACGCTAACATTGATTGACATGCTAACATTGATTGACATGTGACATGCTAACATTGATTGACATGCTAACATTGATTGACACACTAACATTGATTGACATGCTAACATTGATTGACATGCTAACATTGATTGACATGCTAACATTGATTGACACACTAACATTGATTGACATGTTAACATTGATTGACATGCTAACATTGATTGACACACTAACATTGATTGACACACTAACATTGATTGACACGCTAACATTGATTGACAAGCTAACATTGATTGACATGCTAACATTGATTGACATGCTAACATTGATTGACATGCTAACATTGATTGACATGCTAACATTGATTGACACACTAACATTGATTGACACACTAACATTGATTGACACACTAACATTGATTGACACACTAACATTGATTGACACACTAACATTGATTGACACGCTAACATTGATTGACACGCTAACATTGATTGACACACTAACATTGATTGACACACTAACATTGATTGACACGCTAACATTGATTGACACGCTAACATTGATTGACATGCTAACATTGATTGACATGCTAACATTGATTGACACACTAACATTGATTGACAAGCTAACATTGATTGACACACTAACATTGATTGACACACATTCATTTCATTGCTATTATGGTTTGTCAAAGCGACAAAGAAACAACGGATAGAGCAAAGACTGACCGAGTCAAAATAAAATTGTATAAAACACTGTCGTGACGTCATACCTTTGCACTTGCAACCATTAACCGGCTCCGTGGCTCAGTTGTTAAGGCGTCTGCCTATGGAGCGGGAGGTCGAAGGTTCGAATCTCGTCAGGGGTTCGTTCTGATTTGGCCGGTTGGTTTAAACATATTAAATTCCACTATATACATTCACAAAACAATACATGTACACAAAATCAAAGAATTGGAAAGGATCAAAACGGAAGCAGAGCTTATATAGTTTCTCTCCTCTATGGCTGGTTGGTGAGCCGCCAGCTAGTTAAATAATGGTTACCAATTGCCTACTAGCCTGGCATACAAGCATAGGATTCTGGAAGTACTGATGTTCATAAAAAAGAGGTGTCTCATAAGTCAGAAATGGCTGGCCCTTTAAATAGGGGTGACACTATAATAAACAAACACTTTACTTTATTAGTAATATTGGACTGCTTTCAAAAGGCAAGAGTATTATATCAAATCCTATGCGTAAATGTACGAAATTAACAATTTTAATTAGTAAGATCTTGTTATATTTATATAAGTGTGTATTTTGAGTAAGATATAAGCCTCAAACAGATCCAATATGTAAAATATTGGTACTGTAATAAGCGCTAAGTGCCTCACACAGTCCAATGTTTTACATATTGGATCGTTTTCGGCTTATACATAATATATCTGTACGGTCGGATGTCTACACTGAAGTACTTTCGGTAATACAGTGCATTGCACTTAATTGCAAACTGTTAAATGCATATCTTGATTATTTGCATACATGTACTTAGTCCCTCCCTTCTACACAAAGCAATGAGAGACATCGGTCAGTTACTGCCCCTGAATACTCCCTAAAAGTAGATCGGTCTTTTAAAGCGTTTTCCACTGTTTTTATCGTTGTTTCCTTTGCACAACATGCTAGCAATTTTATTACACTATCGCTTCTTATGATTATTAAATTACTTTATCTTACAGTAACCCATTTCATTAAAGTTTTTGCAAACAACATAGATCCAGATCAGCCGCAGCATGTCGCTGCATGCTGATCAGGATCTATGTTGTTTGCTACATAGCTAAATGTCTTAGCAAGATCATCTGAATAGCAAACAGCATAGAGCGTGATCACGTTCCGTGGCGGCTGATATGGCTCTATATTCTTTGCAAATACTGTTTGTCAAACGGTATCCAGAATCAAATGCGTTAGCATCTCCTACAGTATATGCAATGGAAAATAATGGAAAATATTGTTATCATTTTAATTAACACGTTTTTGATAAAATCACATTTATCATACCGCAACATCTGGCTTAGGGCACAACAATAAAAACAAAGGATTCTAACTAAAAGGACCTATTCACATTTTGGAATAAATCAGACTTTATCTGCCAAGGGAGGTAATAGAAAATTACAGATGTCTCTTATTGAAAGTCCTTACTATATCATTTTTCTTTTGGGATACACTTATTTATCGTCCAGAAGTATAATAGGCATGTTAAATTTTGGAGGATAGTGCAAGATATACAGAGGAGTCTCTAATTCCAGAGGCATCCCTCACCAGGTGAATAGCACCAATACATGAGACGTTGGTTCATAGTCCAATCCGATTAAGGGACTTAATAAATTATTACAGTCCGGGGGATCAACCCTATAATCGACAAGATGGAAGTCATGATAGCGCAGTGGCAGCGAGTTCGCTTCAGGTGTGAAAGTGTTTGCGCCCAGCTGAAGCCGTCTGAAGACGATTGTGCCCTTAGGCAAGGCATTTAAATTCCACATTGCCTCTTCTCTCTTCCTCATTGCGATGGATTCCATCAGGAACGAGGTCTCGAGAGTGATTAATATAATTGTACAAACTTGTTTCGCAGTCGAGCTAAACTAAATTTGTATCAACTATAGACCTACAATCCCGGGATTCGCAGTCCAACGTGTTAACTGTTGGAACACTGGCCTGTCTATTACTACCGGTACATAAATTCTGCCAGCTTATAAATCCTATTATTGCATTTAACACCACAGACCTCTAAATAGGCTTACAAAAAGTGTAGATCCAGATGAGCCAGCTCGTGACGAGCCGTCTCATCAGGATCTGCACTTTTTGCCAGTGATATGACTATTTTTAGACATAATTACCCATTTTGATAAATGAACTTGTCCAAATGTGATTTTCTGATTCATTTATTGGTTTATGAATATCATGGACCAGTCCATGTGAGTTACTTGGTGTTGAATGGGTTAACCCACAAGCAATCTGCTAAACTAGTCATAATCTATCAACAATTTACACCTACAGTGACCATCAGACCCCCAGCAGATGCAATAGAATTGTTCCTCGGAAGGTGTGAATGTTTCTTTGCTTTTTGTGTCTAAAGTAGCACCACAACCTCAGGTCCGTGACTCTCCAGCTATAATTGGTCGAGGAACACCCTGGGTGTCTAGAGCTCCGAGCAGTATTGCAGGCACGGATGGACAAGCACGTTGGTAGAACCACCTAGTGGAGGCACCGAGCTTCCGAAATCCAGCTTGATAGTCTACTCACATGAAAGATTTCCACCCCCCACCCACCAGTGCGATTCAAACCTACAGAGGGGTAAGTGAAATGGTCGACCGTAAACGACTAAGTCTATAAAGGTGTATATAAACCCTTAATGGTCATAGAAAATCAGTCGGATCTGTAGTCCAGTGGTAACACGTTGGACAGGTAATCCCGGGATCGCGGCTTCGATCCCCCGTCTGACCCTAATAAAATTAACAATAAAATAGTTCAAATAATTGTAGCAAACGACAATTCATTAGTGTGTTTTTCTTATTTGGTTAAAACAGATTCGATCCCCCGTCTGACCCTAATAAAATTAACAGTCTTTCAGATGGGACTTTAAACCAAGATCTAGTGTCAGTGCTCTACATGTAAAAGAACCAAAGGAGACTCTGGAATGGGTCTCTGTCTGTATCATAGCACTATCATGAACATTTGGTTGGCTACTACATTGTCAATGTATGTCGTATTTGTAAAGGAGTCAAGGTGCTTCTATGAGGGAAAGGGTTAAAATGTGAAATATTATGGATATACATTTTGTCCCTTTAAGAAAGTATAATGTCACCAGGAAGGGCATATAAACCAGTTATAAATTTATAAACTCAATAAATATTTCGCACCAACAATTTTCCACACAGCTTGCTATATATACAATATGGGATTACAGTATAGAGATCTCGAGAGAAATGTTCTCAGATCAATGGAGCGAATACCATACAGGTTGAAACTACTGCTGACTTTGCTAATATTATTTATTTAACATAGTCCATTTATTATATCAATAAATCATGCAGTGACTAATCACTCAACAGCACCTACATGTATATGTTGACCGTGTAGTTATCGTTATATTCTGCACTTTACATAGTCTGTTACTTTGCGGAATGCAGTACGATACAATCATGATCATACAAACAGTTAACAATAAGACGCATTACATTTATCATCAATTTTTATGTAGGCGTGTCGCCATATCCTTTATGAAAAAATTAATTGACATTTCTAACGCGTTTACTCAATATAGATGCGGAAGTCATGATAGTGCAGTGGTGGCACATTCACTTCAGGTGAGAAAGGCCCTGAGTTCGCCCCCAGCTGTAGCCGTTACGATTTAAGCAAAGCACCTAAATTCCACATGCCTCTACTTTCTCCCTCATGGCTATGGATCCCATCAGGAATGAGGTCTCGAGAGCGATTTTAACTAATGTTGTAAGAACTTGTTTCGCATTCGAGCTGAAATAAAATTTGTATTTATAAACAAATGATACAGACTTGTGTTGTTCAGATGGATGATGCATTTTGTTTTCATGTGTTGCTAAAGTGTCATTCGGCCATGGCTCTAACAGGACATTGGATCTGGCCTTGTACTTCGCAGGATTCACAAACTCAATACAGATTATAGATCATTATATATATATATATAGCTGCAGGCAGGGCTGAACAATGTGCTTTCATGTATGGTTCAGTATAATATATTCATATGAAAATATAGATATGAGGTAATCATCAAAACTTTCACATCTGTTGGTGTCATAGCGATTCAATGACAGTATTTTAGACATTTTGAGATTTCAAGCACTGCATATTTTAGCTCTTAAATTTAAGCTCTTAACGGGGCTAGGGCAAGCCCTGGTATACTCGATATATAGGACAAACCTACAATAAGTAGTGGACAGTGGTTGTCACGCTGGACTCCTTGACAGGGCTAGGGCAAGCCCTGGTATACTCGATATAGGACAAACCTACAATAAGTAGTGGACAGTGGTCGTCACGCTGGATTCCTTAACAGGGCTAAGGCAAGCCCTGGTATACTCGATATATAGGACAAACCTACAATAAGTAGTGGACAGTGGTTGTCACGCTGGACTCCTTGACGGGGCTAGGGCAAGCCCTGGTATACTCGATACAAGACAAACCTACAATAACTAGTGGACAGTGGTTGTCACACTGGACTCCTTGACGGGGCTAGGGCAAGCCCTGGTATACTCGATACAAGACAAACCTACAATAACTAGTGGACATTGGTTGCACACTGGACTCCTTGACGGGGCTAGGGCAAGCCCTGGTATACTCGATATAGGACAAACCTACAATAAGTAGTGGACAGTGGTTGTCACGCTGGACTCCTTAACGGGGCTAGGGCAAGCCCTGGTATACTCGATACAAGGCAAATCTACAATAAGTAGTGGACAGTGGTTACCACGCTGGACTCCTAATTCAGGTATTGTAGGTTCGATCCACAGCTATACAATAATAGAATTACACTATTGTTTACAAGCCTTTGGGGATGAAAATTACATGTACATACATGTACTCATAATACAGGTATTGTAGTAGCCCGTCTTCCAGTCTTTCGACTTTTCACTAATTTACTTCTGGCAAAATGTTGATATTTTCAGAAACTCGATACGTCTTAATTAATGGTCTCGGTGTTGAAATGTGGGTAACTGATAGCCACTGTAAACATGTACGCCCACACAAACACCCACAAACACCTGTCATTTAAATATGCTCTCATTTTATTTTAAAATTTCTTTGATACATGTATATAATATTCCGAACGACATTTCCTGATGATTATTTTTAATCTGAGCTTAATTAACTTTTTTACCATATAGAACGCAAGTCATAAGACATTAGGCTGAAAATAATATAGGATGCAAGTCATAGGACCTTATACTGAAGATCAAAGCCCATGTTTTGGCTTTGGCGATCTGAACACTGGAGAATCCTTATACAAATGATGAGATCCAGAAAACTACCATAACTCAGTGTTAGCAGTTCTGTCACAGAACTATAGTGAGGTAGTAGGTCTGTCACAGAACAATAGTGAGGTTGCAGGTCTGTCATAGAACAATAGTGAGTTAGCAGGTATGTCATAGAACTATAGTGAGGTTGTAGGTCTGTCACAGAACAATAGTGAGTTAGCAGGTATGTCATAGAACTATAGTGAGGTTGTAGGTCTGTCACAGAACAATAGTGAGGTTGTAGGTCTGTCACAGAACAATAGTGAGTTAGCAGGTATGTCATAGAACTATAGTGAGTTAGCAGGTATGTCATAGAACTATAGTGAGTTAGCAGGTATGTCACAGAACTATAGTGAGTTAGCAGGTATGTCATAGAACTATAGTGAGGTTGCAGGTCTGTCATAGAACAATAGTGAGTTAGCAGGTATGTCACAGAACTATAGTGAGTTAGCAGGTCTGTCATAGATCTATAGTGAGGTTGCAGGTATGTCATAGAACTATAGTGAGTTAGCAGGTATGTCACAGAACTATAGTGAGGTTGCAGGTATGTCATAGAACTATAGTGAGTTAGCAGGTATGTCACAGAACTATAGTGAGTTAGCAGGTATGTCATAGAACAATAGTGAGTTAGCAGGTATGTCATAGAACTACAGTGAGGTTGCAGGTATGTCATAGAACTATAGTGAGTTAGCAGGTATGTCATAGAACTATAGTGAGTTATCAGGTATGTCATAGAACTATAGTGAGTTAGCAGGTATGTCATAGAACTATAGTGAGTTAGCAGGTATGTCATAGAACTATAGTGAGTTAGCAGGTATGTCATAGAACTATATTGAGTTAGCAGGTATGTCATAGAACTATAGTGAGTTAGCAGGTATGTCATAGAACTATAGTGAGTTAGCAGGTATGTCATAGAACTATAGTGAGTTAGCAGGTATGTCATAGAACTATAGTGAGTTAGCAGGTATGTCATAGAACTATAGTGAGTTAGCAGGTATGTCATAGAACAATAGTGAGGTTGCAGGTATGTCATAGAACTATAGTGAGGTTGTAGGTCTGTCATAGAACTATAGTGAGTTAGCAGGTATGTCATAGAACAATAGTGAGGTTGCAGGTATGTCATAGAACTATAGTGAGGTTGTAGGTCTGTCATAGAACTATAGTGAGGTTGCAGGTATGTCATAGAACTATAGTGAGTTAGCAGGTATGTCATAGAACAATAGTGAGTTAGCAGGTCTGTCATAGAACTATAGTGAGTTAGCAGGTATGTCATAGAACAATAGTGAGTTAGCAGGTCTGTCATAGAACAATAGTGAGGTTGTAGGTCTGTCATAGAACTATAGTGAGGTTGCAGGTATGTCATATAACTATAGTGAGTTAGCAGGTATGTCATAGAACAATAGTGAGGTTGCAGGTATGTCATAGAACTATAGTGAGTTAGTAGGTATGTCATAGAACTATAGTGAGTTAGCATGTATGTCATATAACAATAGTGAGTTAGCAGGTCTGTCATATAACAATAGTGAGTTAGCAGGTCTGTCATAGAACTATAGTGAGGTTGCAGGTATGTCATAGAACTATAGTGAGTTAGCAGGTATGTCATAGAACAATAGTGAGTTAGCAGGTCTGTCATAGAACAATAGTGAGTTAGCAGGTATGTCATAGAACTATAGTGAGTTAGCAGGTATGTCATAGAACAATAGTGAGGTTGCAGGTCTGTCACAGAACAATAGTGAGTTAGCAGGTCTGTCATAGAACTATAGTGAGTTAGCAGGTATGTCATAGAACTATAGTGAGTTAGCAGGTATGTCATAGAACAATAGTGAGTTAGCAGGTATGTCATAGAACTATAGTGAGTTAGCAGGTATGTCATAGAACAATAGTGAGTTAGCAGGTATGTCATAGAACTATAGTGAGGTTGCAGGTATGTCATAGAACTATAGTGAGGTTGTAGGTCTGTCATAGAACAATAGTGAGTTAGCAGGTATGTCATAGAACAATAGTGAGGTTGCAGGTATGTCATAGAACTATAGTGAGTTAGCAGGTATGTCATAGAACTATAGTGAGTTAGCAGGTATGTCATAGAACTATAGTGAGTTAGCAGGTATGTCATAAAACTATAGTGAGTTAGCAGGTATGTCATAGAACTATAGTGAGTTAGCAGGTATGTCATAGAACTATAGTGAGTTAGCAGGTATGTCATAGAACTATAGTGAGTTAGCAGGTATGTCATAAAACTATAGTGAGTTAGCAGGTATGTCATAGAACTATAGTGAGTTAGCAGGTATGTCATAGAACTATAGTGAGTTAGCAGGTATGTCATAGAACTATAGTGAGTTAGCAGGTATGTCATAAAACTATAGTGAGTTAGCAGGTATGTCATAGAACTATAGTGAGTTAGCAGGTATGTCATAGAACTATAGTGAGTTAGCAGGTATGTCATAGAACTATAGTGAGTTAGCAGGTATGTCATAAAACTATAGTGAGTTAGCAGGTATGTCATAGAACAATAGTGAGGTTGCAGGTATGTCATAGAACTATAGTGAGGTTGTAGGTCTGTCATAGAACTATAGTGAGTTAGCAGGTATGTCATAGAACAATAGTGAGGTTGCAGGTATGTCATAGAACTATAGTGAGTTAGCAGGTATGTCATAGAACTATAGTGAGTTAGCAGGTATGTCATAGAACTATAGTGAGGTTGCAGGTATGTCATAGAACTATAGTGAGTTAGCAGGTATGTCATAGAACAATAGTGAGTTAGCAGGTCTGTCATAGAACTATAGTGAGTTAGCAGGTATGTCATAGAACTATAGTGAGGTTGCAGGTATGTCATAGAACAATAGTGAGTTAGCAGGTCTGTCATAGAACTATAGTGAGGTTGCAGGTATGTCATAGAACTATAGTGAGTTAGCAGGTATGTCATAGAACAATAGTGAGTTAGCAGGTCTGTCATAGAACAATAGTGAGGTTGCAGGTATGTCATAGAACTATAGTGAGTTAGCAGGTATGTCATAGAACAATAGTGAGTTAGCAGGTATGTCACAGAACTATAGTGAGTTAGCAGGTATGTCACATAACTATAGTGAGTTAGCAGATATGTCATAGAACTATAGTGAGTTAGCAGGTATGTCATAGAACTATAGTGAGTTAGCAGGTATGTCATAGAACTATAGTGAGTTAGCAGGTATGTCATAGAACTATAGTGAGTTAGCAGGTATGTCATAGAACTATAGTGAGGTTGCATGTATGTCATAGAACAATAGTGAGTTAGCAGGTCTGTCATAGAACTATAGTGAGTTAGCAGGTATGTCATAGAACAATAGTGAGTTAGCAGGTCTGTCATAGAACAATAGTGAGGTTGCAGGTATGTCATAGAACAATAGTGAGTTAGCAGGTATGTCATAGAACTATAATGAGTTAGCAGGTATGTCATAGAACTATAGTGAGTTAGCAGGTATGTCATAGAACTATAGTGAGGTTGCAGGTATGTCATAGAACAATAGTGAGTTAGCAGGTCTGTCATAGAACAATAGTGAGTTAGCAGGTATGTCATAGAACAATAGTGAGTTAGCAGGTATGTCATAGAACTATAGTGAGTTAGCAGGTATGTCATAGAACAATAGTGAGTTAGCAGGTATGTCATAGAACTATAGTGAGGTTGCAGGTCTGTCATAGAACTATAGTGAGGTTGCAGGTCTGTCATAGAACTATAGTGAGTTAGCAGGTATGTCATAGAACTATAGTGAGGTTGCAGGTCTGTCATAGAACTATAGTGAGGTTGCAGGTCTGTCATAGAACTATAGTGAGTTAGCAGGTATGTCATAGAACTATAGTGAGTTAGCAGGTATGTCATAGAACTATAGTGAGTTAGCAGGTATGTCATAGAACTATAGTGAGGTTGCAGGTATGTCATAGAACTATAGTGAGTTAGCAGGTATGTCATAGAACTATAGTGAGGTTGCAGGTCTGTCATAGAACTATAGTGAGTTAGCAGGTATGTCATAGAACTATAGTGAGTTAGCAGGTATGTCATAGAACTATAGTGAGTTAGCAGGTATGTCATAGAACTATAGTGAGTTAGCAGGTATGTCATAGAACAATAGTGAGTTAGCAGGTATGTCATAGAACTATAGTGAGTTAGCAGGTATGTCATAGAACTATAGTGAGTTAGCAGGTATGTCACAGAACTATAGTGAGGTTGCAGGTCTGTCATAGAACTATAGTGAGTTAGCAGGTCTGTCATAGAACAATAGTGAGGTATGTCACAGAACTATAGTGAGGTTGCAGGTCTGTCATAGAACTATAGTGAGTTAGCAGGTATGTCATAGAACAATAGTGAGGTCTGTCACAGAACTATAGTGAGGTTGCAGGTCTGTCATAGAACTATAGTGAGTTAGCAGGTATGTCATAGAACAATAGTGAGGTTGCAGGTCTGTCATAGAACTATAGTGAGTTAGCAGGTATGTCATAGAACAATAGTGAGGTTGCAGGTCTGTCACAGAACAATAGTGAGGTTGCAGGTCTGTCACAGAACAATAGTGAGGGTGTAGGTCTGTCATAGAACTATAGTGAGGTTGCAGGTATGTCATAGAACTATAGTGAGGTTGCAGGTATGTCATAGAACTATAGTGAGTTAGCAGGTCTGTCACAGAACAATAGTGAGGTTGCAGGTATGTCATAGAACTATAGTGAGTTAGCAGGTATGTCATAGAACTATAGTGAGTTAGCAGGTATGTCATAGAACTATAGTGAGTTAGCAGGTCTGTCATAGAACTATAGTGAGTTAGCAGGTCTGTCATAGAACTATAGTGAGTTAGCAGGTATGTCATAGAACTATAGTGAGTTAGCAGGTATGTCATAGAACTATAGTGAGTTAGCAGGTATGTCATAGAACTATCGTGAGTTAGCAGGTATGTCATAGAACTATAGTGAGTTAGCAGGTATGTCATAGAAATATCGTGAGTTAGCACGTCTGTCATAGAACTATAGTGAGTTAGCAGGTATGTCATAGAACAATAGTGAGCTAGCAGGTATGTCATAGAACTATAGTGAGTTAGCAGGTATGTCATAGAACAATAGTGAGTTAGCAGGTCTGTCATAGAACTATAGTGAGGTTGCAGGTATGTCATAGAACTATAGTGAGGTTGTAGGTCTGTCATAGAACTATAGTGAGGTTGCAGGTCTGTCACAGAACTATAGTGAGGTTGCAGGTCTGTCAAAGAACTATAGTGAGGTTGCAGGTCTGTCACAGAACAATAGTGAGTTAGCAGGTATGTCACAGAACAATAGTGAGGCTGCATGTCTGCCACAGAACTATAGTGAGGTTGCAGGTCTGTCATAGAACTATAGTGAGGTCTGTCACAGAACTATAGTGAGTTAGCAAGTCTGTCACAGAACAATAGTGAGGTTGTAGGTATGTCATAGAACAATAGTGAAGTTGCAGGTCTGTCATAGAACTATAGTGAGGTTGCAGGTCTGTCACAGAACTATAGTGAGTTAACAGATCTGACATAGAACTATAGTGAGGCTGTAGGTCTGTCACAGTACTATAGTGAGGTTGCAGGTATGTCTGTCACAGAACTATAGTGAGGTTGCAATTCTGTCTGTCACAGAACTATAGTGAGTTAGCAGGTCTGTCACAGCACTATAGTGAGGTTGCAGGTCTGTCATAGTCTCATAGAACTATAGTGAGGTTGTAGGTCTGTCACAGAACTATAGTGAGGTTGCAGGTCTGTCACAGAACTATAGTGAGTTAGCAGGTCTGTCACAGCACTATAGTGAGGTTGCAGGTCTGTCATAGTCTCATAGAACTATAGTGAGGTTGTAGGTCTGTCACAGAACTATAGTGAGGTTGTAGGTCTGTCATAGAACTATAGTGCATTAGCAGGTCTGTCACAGCACTATAGTGAGGTTGTAGGTGTGTCACAGAACTATAGTGAGGTTGCAATTCAGTTCATTCAAATCACTGTCTGTAACCCTTTGCCTGCTGAGTAAATAAAATCACATTTGCAAACAACATAGATCCAGATCAGCCACAGCGCAATGCCGCATCTGATCAGGATCTATGTTGTTTGCAAAAGTGATTTATCAGTTGCTAGCATGCAGTGTTAATTAAAAGCATTGATGTACCACAATATGAATACATGTACATTAATTATGTTTCACAAACTTGTTATATGAAAGGTAGCTATTGTTCTGTACTAATAATCATTCAGACATCTATGTTAGTCTGTCATGTATAACTGTAGATAAAATAAAAGGTGATGACACCTCCATATTAAAAGCTATTACAGATATCAAAACGTTTTGTGTACAGATCTATGCCTCCAGCAAAATGTGATGGACATGACCTGTCAGATTTAACCTTGCTAGTAATAGTGTACATAATAAATAGTTCCCCTATACATGTATGTATTAAACAGATGTATTGAGTATTCAGAAAGTATATATATGAACATATGTTAGCTATAATATGCATGTATATATATTATTATTCACACATGCACGGGTACATTCTTGGAAAATCCCTTCCAGTACTGTAACTAACAAATAAATACATATTCTAGATGGTCAATAGTGTGGTCCACACATTGTTTGATCTATTATACTATTATGTACATATTTAAAGCAGCATTACATCGTAATAAAGGATGTTTTGGGTAAAATATAAATACTAATGTGTGTGTGTTTACCAAAATCGAAATAGTCGCTCAGAAACGATAAAATTCCAATAAATTTAAACCGTCGTATACGCGAATTTGTTTATCAACACACGAAATCGAAACACGCACAGCTAGCATGCGTGAAACAACAGAGGATGTAGAAAACAACGTATATATTTTAAACATGAAAGACTATCTATCTATCTTCCTCTAATGTCAAACCCCTCGCAGGGATGTAGAAATGTCCCTAAAGACTTAGCTAACAGAGGTATGAATCAACATATCAAGTAATTTAATTAAAAAAGATAACGTGGAACAAATGGGGGCGATGCATTCTGAATGCAAACAAGTGCGGACGATGCGTTCCGGTTGTAAACAAGTGCGTGACCGATCGACTTGGAAAGTCCTACTTTCGGTTTCGAGTTTGTTTTATCGCAAACAAAACACTGTTTACCAAATGAACATAAGCATACAAAGTATAATGTTAGAATGTGTAGCAGCATTGTACATACGTAAATATTGAATTTTTCAAATATCTTTTATTTCATACGATGTAATGGTAAATGCTGCTTTAAACAAAATAATTTCAAATGACAATTATCCTGATAGTATGCTATAAAGGGGGGCCTATTACATTTTATCAGTTTGCCAGCTTTGGTAACATTTCAATATTCAGAACTTCGGGTAATCTGTTTTAGTATTGTACGCTATTACCCTCAATTTTATACATCAAATATGACTGTTCTATGTCTCTTGAAAAGGTTTTCGCTGAAAGTGTCAATTTCGAACATGGGCGACTTACCTTTAATAGAACAAAAACATCTACTTTACAAAGATCCTGCTCAGTTTCTTATACATGTACTGATGATGATGATGATGTACTCAGGTTCCTATACATGTACTGATGATGATGATGTACTCAGGTTCTTATACATGTACTGATGATGATGATGATGATGATGCATGTTACCATCTATCTATCTCTGAATACTGCCAACTACTCTCGCGAGTGTTACTGGCAGATCACTCTATTGTAGCGGATGGTAGGACACTCGAATTTCCTGGGTAAGAACCAGTACTCAACTCTTCAACCTCTGTAAGCAACTGACAACTTTCTCACATATCACCATTTATCACTTGTCCCGGATAGGGAGCGTACCACGCTGCCCTGATGATAGCGGTGAACTTTTAGGCGAGTTCTAACGACAGTCCGTTAAATCACTTGGCCACGGAGGCTCTATGTTACATGTACTAGTATGTATGCCCAGTGCTGTATTTTGGTATGGGCTGGGTGGGCACAACCTAGTACACTTGAGCTATGCACGTTGCCACAACAATCCAGTGTTCTCAATAGGAACCAGCTGCCGGCCAAAAACACAGATTCAAACAAGAATTTGACAGACGGATCTGTAGTCCAGTGGTTAACATCTATAGATTGCAGGTTCGATCCCCCGTCTGACCCTAATAAAATTAACAGTCTTTCAGATGGGACTTTAAACCAAGGTCTTGTGTTAGTGCTTTACACTGCGCACGTAAAAGAATCAGAGGAGACTCTGGAATGGGTCTCTGTTTGTATCATTGCACTATCCTTCAAAAATCTAAAATTACTAATCTATTCTAGAAGTGTCGCTCAAATGGGTAACTGGTAGTGACGATAAATAAACGTAAAACTCACACAGAATTTGGCAGGTTAGAATTAACTGATTGGTTTTTTAATTAAGTTTCTCTTCCAGCAGCGAAAATCAAAATGAAAACGTGAAAAAGCGCATTTCATTAAGACTTGTACATGTAACTAATTCCTTTGTAATGTTTACTAATGTCCGACATTGTCGGATGCTTTGTTAGCCCAGTCTATGGTCTATAGATGCACGTTTTGTTGACAGATTACCTAGATGCAATAACTTACACCTGTTCTAGTAATAAAACATTTAAAATAAGATTTCTCGCACCAGATTTTATTGGTTGCATGTCATAATGTGACAATAAAAGTGTTAGCTCTATTAGACTATAGACTGCGCACATTGATCAAGGCCACAAAGTTTGTATAACCTTTTTCAATATCATTGCATAAAAGGAAAACAGGCCTCTCCTCAAAGATTTTTGGTAAAGCTCTTAAAATAAATGTGCTGAGGATGCAGTCCTGAGAAAAAAAGTAGAATTTCAAAACTTTTCGTGGGAGGCCCACGTTACCCTCCATTATATAGCCCACGTTACCCTCCGTTATATATTGGATTTAGCTCATCCAGAAATTAATGTGAATCATGACTACTTGTCATGACCATTTGTGTTTAAGTGCAGTATAGACTATAGACACGCAGATCAATAGATCTATATATAAATTTCCAATGTCATCCAGGTTTGTACCAAATATGGAAACATTTGTCTCATGTGGCTGCAATGTGACAGCTTTATGAAAAATGTGTACACCATAAACACAAACCCTGGATTTGAAAAACTCTTATCAATATCGTGCCATCACTTAAACTAGTTCAGACTAAGCATTCTAAGGGCCTGTTCTCAAGTTGAGGAACACATGATAGTGATGATACAAATTACGACACATGTCTACATCCCTGCAAGGGGTTTGACATTAGGGGAAGACAGAATAAGATAGATAAAACTATTACACTGCAGGTGAATTGCAATACCACTAAACAAAATAATGCTTGACACATGTATGTACGACATATATGCACGGCACACCTAGAAGTAAAAATCTAATTTCTTAACCCATTCAACACCAAGTAACTCACATGGACTGGTCCATGATATTCATAAACCAATAAATGAATCAGAAAATCACATTTGGACAAGTTCATTTATCAAAATGGGTAATTATGTCTAAAAATAGTCATATCACTGGCAAAAAGTGCAGATCCTGATGAGACGGCTCGTCACGAGCCAGCTCATCTGGATCTACACTTTTTGTAAGCCTATTTAGAGGTCTGTGGTGTTGAAAGGGTTAACACCCATTTTATTGAAAAGAATTATTATACCAATACATTAAAATTTTAACATCAACACTTTATAAGTTTATTGTAAAGTGTTCAATCCAGCATATAATGATATATGTTTTCATCTGCAGCATATTGAATACATGGTATAAACTACGACACATTTAAGTGGTTTCTCTTACCCATGATGGTAAATCCTCAACTCTGGCTAGAATGGCTTCCTTCTCATTTTTGGCAGCATGTTGTGAGATTTCTATTTTCCTCTGCTGTAGCTTGTTATGTTTTTCTTTCCATGTTACAACAACTAGTCCTAATAATATCCAGGCTGGGCTGAACTGGTAATACCCAAATCCCCAGATAGCTATAGCAGCCCCTGCATACTTGAAATATCTTTTTATAACACCAACAAGGAGTGTATCATCTGATACTGCCTTCCTTTTCGGCTTAGCTAGCTGCTTTTCGGGGTTTTCTGTCTGCTTTTCGTCCGCCATGATGTTGGCCTTGACAGCTTTTGGTGTATGCTGATGCTGTGCTATAAATATGTTACCTGTATCGTCTGCAATACACAATAATTAACCGGGTCATAACTTTCGTGACCCCAGGCATATTCGGTTTACGGCATACAGTAAAAATAGTAATGGATAGTTACTTCGTTATAAACAATTAGTGGTCTATGGCCTGTTAGTTCATCATCAGACATCTAGAAGAGTATACAATGTACTCTCAATGGTGTTAACATAATTATATAGCAGGGGCGTAGCTAGCCCTCTATCCATGTGGATTCATAATTGTACTAGGGGGGGTCCGGGGGCATGCCATTCCTAATTTTTTGGGAAACAATGATGCAATCTGGTGCATTCTGGGCGTTCTGATGTGCATTATTTAGTACTGGAAATTTGAAAGTTTTATGATCATAAATCAACAAATAAACCCTGTACCCCGTAGATGTTTTTTCTCTAAAAGAGAGCTGAAATATCAAACAAATACAAGCCCCGATTGTCTAACAGAAGTCTAATTGTCTGTCCTTTTTGCCAGCGAACGGCATGATTACATGTTCAATGTCAATTTCCATATGTCTGTAGCTATGCATCATTGCTAGCCCAGACAGGCGTTCAGTGGACATAGTATACCTCATATAGTTCTTCACTCTTCTCATGATGCTGGACGACCTCTCAGCTGAGGCTGTTGAAACCGGCATGGTGATGAGCACCACCAGACATGTGTAAATGTCCGGGTACAAAGTTTTGTGTGTGTCCTTCAAAGTTGTGCTGAGGCTTTGCTTCTCCCAAAGACCACCTAACTTTCCAGCGGGCAACTTCACATCCGAAGCTCGCGCGATCTCCACTGAAGTCCTCATGAAATGCATCGATTATTGCATCTTCCTGGGCAGGTGTCAGTTCATGGACAATACTTGGTATCAGGTACTGTGCTTTGAACCTGTCGTTGGCGATCTTCCAGTTCTACAATCAGATGGTCAACGAACGGATATATATAGTGCCCGTTTCCAATAGTCTGAGACGGAATCGGCGGGAACGTTGCCACGGTGGCGTTGGTGTCGAGCTGTTCTTGGCTTTGAAGGTTCTACTTCCTGTACTTCGGCCATGGCCACTGCTTTACCGTACAACTTTGGCCGAATTTTTTTTCCAGAATCATGTGGATTCAGCCGCGTACTCGCGAATAGGCAGCTACGCGCCTGTATAGTATGCATGCGCAGCAATAACCGTACTGAATAGACCTCTTTCAGAATACCGTTGGTTTTGTCATATCGCGGTATAAATTACTTTTGGAATTACCAATACGTTCTAACAGTGTCTCCTATAGATCTATAGATATGTTTATTTCCAACCCAATTTAGACTCCTATTGTTGTTTGTATTCAAAGATTAGCAAATGTACCTGTCTGAAATCCGATGTATGTGACAAATTACCCCCACCCGCTGGCCTAAACAAATAGCTGTCATTTTATATATTCGGTTATAAACACCTGGAGGTGTCATGAAATGTTCCAGAGACAGTGTTTTTGAGAATGAAAGCAAAACACTGTGTGGCGTCAGTGGATCAATGGTAGGTCGGCTAAGTCTGCACAGGAAAACATGTTTAGGTTTCCGCAAAGGGTTTGAAATAAATGGAACATACATACATGTATGCAAAACAAGTGAGCTACGAGTGTACTGATCAATAATGGCGACTAATATAGTGGTGGAACCTATGCTCGGCGTAAATCCTACATATCATGGCCTATAAAAAAAGTTAAATGCACTTGCCGTATATTATTATTGTTTTAAGTCGTGAACACAACTTTCATAAAATTGTTTATATTCGGCTACTGAACAAGTCAGGTGACAGTTGCATTAGGCCACCGTACCGCACAACGGAATGCTATTGAACCATGATTCACCTCTGTCAGCGAAAATAGGTTAAAACTATTTAAATATTTTAAATACGGATGTAAATGGAAAAGATACGCCGAGCATAGGAATACGCCGAGCGTATTCCACCACTCTAAGAGGCCCAGACATGTTGTTTTATAATTAATGTGATCGTTCAATTTCAATACAAACAGTGAGATGTCACTATTTCTATTGGTTATCTTGCTTAATGTACTATTTATTAGCATTGAAACGTAAAATGAATGAAAACGATGTCTCTGGTAGTGTGACTCTTGCCAAAAGAGGAAAGTACATATTAAGCAAGCTTTACAATACAATGGCTCATACTAACCCAATTCCAAAGTTGGACTCCGACTATTACAGAAAGATCCCAACCAATACCTGGCTCATATTAACACACTTCCAAAGTTGGAATCTTATTATTGCAGAAAGAACACACACCCGATTATATTGAACAAGGACTTAATATAACAAGAATGGTATCTGCATCATATGAATGTATTACCATACACCCATTTTAATCCTGCAACGAGTTTCACATGACATTTCAATTGGGTCTCGAGATATTTCAACATTGCATTCTAAAAGTAGGTCAAGAATAGAGGTGATGTTTGTACTTTGTATGAAAAATGTCTCCAGAGCATGACTTTAAATTACGTTGACAATCACATAAAAGTTCTAAGCTTAAGCTGGCGCTACGTAAAACGTTAAATGATTCCCATTGATAAGGTATGTTGTATACAATAGGACGATACGATGAAAACAAAAGAAGACATAGAGGGTATGGTGTTTGTGTTTGTTATTGTAAGATAAGACTCATCGAGTAATCACTGAAATGTGTTGTATTTCCACTAGTGGCGTTAACACTAATTTTTCTTTATGATTTCCAACGAGTTTGGCTAATATAATATTTTTTGTATTCACTTTATTTACTAATTTACACAACCATACAACCACTTATGTCAGTGTGAACGTCTGTAATACGAAATAGATCCGATATCATTTTAAAGTTAGTTTCTGTTTGCTGTCAAAATTAAAAACGAAGACAAATTCATTAGAATATACATGTATTACTTAATAATTAACTGTTCATGAAGATAGCTCAAATAAATAAGTGCATATATCCGCGCAGGAATACGAAACGAAACGGGTGGCATCTTTCACTGTTTCAAAGCGGTGTAAGATGGAGTTTTCTTTCACTGAGAAAACTCAATCATTGATTGAAAACCATAAAAGAAATGGCCAAACCATACTTACAACAGGTTCTGTTTACTCCACTTCACTTTGGCATACACACGCTTGTGTGTTTTGTGGGGTCTTCCACTTGTTATCTATGTAGAGTGATGCGAAGCATTCTTATATTTTCTCAACATAGCATCATCGGTTTGCTTTGTAAAATCAGCATGGCTAATAATCTTGATATATATGTATATAACAATGAATACAGCACATAGCCTATGAATATGGAATGGTGACTTGAGTCGGAGATTATAAACGTTTATAGATGAAAAAGGTCTCCAATTAAATATGATTGGCTGATTTTGAGCTTTTCTCTTGGCTTAATCAATCAGAACGATTGGGACTGAGTTTGATAATGGCAAAAAGCTGTATAACCTACAGGTCTGGTTTGAGCTTGTGTCCACTAGCATATACATGTATATGGATGGATGGATTTTGTTCACAAAATGAGGACCTGTATTACACTGAAGTAAGTTGAAAGTAATTGATAACATGGATCAAAAGCTATGCTATGTTATATTGATTGTATATATACAATCTATCTTCCACTGAAAATGTCTAGGTGCTCTACTCTAGTAGACACACATACTCAAGTAGACACACACCACGTTTTTATCTGCATACAATTCGTATTTCAACGTCATTTTCTACATATTCACCTAGTGCGTTGATGCTGCAGAGTGGTACCATGCATGAGGGTAATTTAGTGGAGTCCGTGGTCCTGTGGTAGAGCGTCGGATTTTGAATCGAAGGCACTCGGGTTCGATACTCGGTCACGGCACGTACGTGGTTCCAAGCAGCAATGCATCTCACACACATTGTTTAGTACTGGTTAACCGCTTAGGCCACATACGTCTGCACACGAAAACATGTTTAGGTCATCGCAATGTGTTTGACATTAATGGAACATGTATGCACATAATTATAACATACATAATTTGGAATTAATATGAAACTATCCACTAATGCTTTAAGTGTATTAAAATAGTGAGATATTAAAAAAATCGGTCTACACTATTGAAATTTACAATTTTCTTGTGGCTCAAAATTAATGTCAGTCTGTTGAAAAATACCGTCATTTTTTGGCGAACATGTGTTTTTTACGCTTAATTATCGTCGCTACCCACATGAGCGACGCCTCCTGGAGAGATTAGTCATTTTAGATTTTTGGAGGATAGTGCAATGATACAGAGAGAGACCCATTCCAGAGTCTCCTCTGATTCTTTTAGATGCACGGTGTAGAGCACCTACACGAGACCCCGGTTTAAAGTCCCATCTGAAAGACTGTTAATTGTATTATGCTCAGACGGGGGATCGAACCTGCGATCTCTGGATTACGAGTCCAATTTGGTGAAAAGATTATAATGGCACTGTATACTCTTACTCTCTGACATTGTTGACAAATTGAAATGCACAGAAATTGAGACTAGATATAGTCATAAAGCACACTGTTATAGCTCACTGTTCCAGCTGCTTGTCATACTGAGTGGTGACGTCCAGCCCCATCCATGCCCGGTAAAGTATCCTTGTGCCATCTGTTCAAGACCTGTAGCCAGTAACCATTGTGCCCTGCAGTGCGACAGATGTGATTTTTGGTGCCATATTAAGTGTGTAGGAGTACCTCCAACCCAATACGACCAACTTATTGGTAACGTCTCGACATGGATATGTCCACTGTGTGGTACTATACAATTTTCAGATTCATTCTTCAGAACTAGTGACTCAAATGTAGACTTGTCGAATAGCTTCTCGGCACTTTCCGACCATGAGGAAGATCCCGTTGAGGAACTGGTACATACTAAGTCACCTAGACCCAAGAATAAACGACCATCCCTGAAGATCTTGAGCGCTAACTGTAATAGCCTAGTATCAGATAATAAACATGCACTTTTGTCAGACTTATTGCATGAGCACAACTCCGATGTTCTGTGTGTGTGTGAGTCAAAGTTGGATTCTACCATTAGCGACTCTGCAGTTCTACCTCAGAGTTCCGGATATGAAATTGTCAATAGGAAAGACAACAAACTTGGTGCCGGAGGAGTGCTGATAGCAGTGAAGAACACCTTAGTAGCATCCCCCGTAACAGAACTAGAAACAAGACTGTGAGTTAGTTTGGACACGTATTGAAATTGTAAACAGCAAGCCATTATTCATTGGTTCCTTTTATAGAACACCTTCTAAGGATGATCCAGAAGTCATTAATCTTCTTCATGAATCAGTTTCAAAACTTACATGTAAAGACACTGCACTACTCAACATCGTTCTCAACGGAGATTTCAACACACCTGACATCATATGGGAGAATTCATCAGTGCGTAACAACCCCAACTACTCAATGCGACTGAATACCACCAAGCTGGACTTCGTGAGCGCTAATTTCCCTACTCAGTTAACAGACGAACCAACACGGAATGACAATATACTTGATTTAACGTTTACTACAAATCCAGATATAATTTCAGACTTAGAAATCCACCCAAGAATGAGTGACCATTGTGTAGTAACTTACAATGTGAACATGTCTGTCAGACGTCAGAAAAAACCTGACCGTTATGTATATCAATACAAGAAAGGTAATATAGAAGAGGTAAAACGGGACATGAGTAACTTTTTGGATTATTTTACATCTGGTAATCCTTATACTAGATCAGTAAATGAGAACTGGAACCTTTTTAAAGATGCGTTACTGAACTCTATGAAGAAAAACATCCCCCAGAAGAAAATTTCATCAAGATGGAACCTACCGTGGTTATCTCCCGAAATCAAGAGACTTTGTCGACGGAAGAAAAGAGCATGGGATGCTGGAAAACAGCCATTCCTGGAGACGATACATTAAATTAGACAAATTAGTGAAAGAATCCACCCAGAAAGCTCATAGAGAATACATTGACAATATTTTAAACATCAGTGTCACTGAAAATCCTAAGAAATTCTATTCCTACATAAAAGATAAGAAATTAGGACAGAGTAACATCCCCGTCCTGAAGTCAAACAATACCATCATTAGTGAACCAAAGGAAACGGCAGAGGCACTCAACACCCAGTATACTTCTGTATTTACCAGATAGACGGATGATCAACTTCCTGAGATAGAAGGTCCCCCGGTCTCCGCAATGACATATATCGAGTTCACCAGCTTAGGTATTGAGAAACTCCTCGATAACCTGAACCCATCCAAAGCATCAGGTCCTGATCTCTTACCAACCAAAATACTTAAGATGGTATCCAACCAGATTGCCCCTATCCTGAGCATCATATTCCAACAGTCATACAACACTGGCCAAGTACCATTAGACTGGCAAAATGCAAATGTAACTGCTGTATTTAAGAAGGGTGATAAGACCAACCCAGCCAATTACAGACCAGTCTCTCTAACATGTATCCTGTGTAAATCCATGGAACACATTGTTTTTAGTCAAATCATGAACCATTTGGACCGGCATAAGATCCTCGTAAATTTTCAACATGGATTTAGAGCAAACCACTCCTGTGAAACCCAATTACTGAACACCGTAGAAGACTTATCACGCAGACTTGATAAGAGAAAGACCACTGACATACTGATCCTGGATTTCAGTAAAGCCTACGACACAGTAGCTCATCGAAGACTTCTCCACAAACTTACACACTATGGTATAACCGGCTATACAAACAACTGGATAGAGTCATGGCTATGCCATCGCCAGCAGAAAGTAGTCCTTGATGGATCTTCATCCTCAGACTCTCCAGTCTTGTCTGGTGTACCACAAGGCACAGTGTTAGGGCCGCTAATGTTCCTTCTTTACGTGAACGATATTGGCGACAAGATATCTCCTCTTATTACTATCAAGCTCTTCGCTGATGACTGTCTGCTATATAGAAACATCAACAGTACTCAAGACGAGATACAACTGCAACTAGATCTAAACACGATGGTTGAATGGTCCAACACCTGGCTAATGCGCTTCAATGCAGCTAAATGTCACCTACTCAAGACCACCAGACAACGCAAACATCTTCAGACCCAATATAACATCGAATGGAACAACCTCCAGGAAGTACAACATCATCCGTACCTTGGAGTGGAATTGACCTCAGATTTAACATGGAAAACTCACATCAGCAACATAACTGGCAAAGCCAACAAGATTCTAAACCTACTGAGAAGACATCTTTATGGATGTAGCCAAGAAGTGAAATCAAGGGCATTCACATCACTTGTTCGACCACATTTGGAGTACTCATCTTCAGTTTGGGATCCTTACTTTAAACAAGATATTCAAGCCTTAGAAAAAGTTCAGCGCAAGGGCGCCCGTTTTGTCACTGGTGTCTACTCCTACAGAGCAAGTGTAACATCCATGCTTGATCAACTACAATGGCCGCCTCTACAACAACGCAGAACCAACAAACGACTAGTAACATTTTACAAAGCTACCAACAATCTGTCTCCAGTCACCATCCCAGAGTATGTCACAACCTCCACCGGCCGCACAAGAACACACGACTTAGCCTACATCCAATTGCACACCAGTTATGAACAGTACAAGAACAGCTTCCTTCCTCGTACCATCAGGGACTGGAATGCGCTTCCTCCTGACCTGGTGCAGACCACATCTGTAGACGAGTTTGGCCTTCGTCTGCAAAAACTAACAGCCTAGACACTTGACACGTTTTTATCAGTTTTTAACTGTACATGTATACGCCTTAGAGCTCTTAACCATTTTGATGATGTCACTTGCCCGTGATGCATTAGCCCTGGGCAGTATTGAAGTAGAAGTAGAATATATTATAATTTCAATAGAGGTGCTTGACCGTTAGAAAAAAATATTGTATGTAAACGAATCCGGGCGGTAGGCTTATTTAATAACTTAATGAAATAATGATTTACTTAGTGCTACGATAATACGATGTGCTTAATGTTTTTTGTGTGGAAATGTTTATGCTGCAAAGTAAACAAGGATCCACTTTACGGACATACCAAAGCTTGGAAAATGGCGGCGTTGGAGATGAGTTTGTCTTTGGAAAATCAAATGTTTGCTCGTTTTTAGTGTAAATAATAAACAGACGACACCAAATATGCCTTCGCAAAAAGTAATTTGTTGCGCCTTTCAGTATAATTTTCATTCGTTTCATATGTGTCACGTTTTCTTTCTTATTTTGTTTAAAGTTTGTCTGGGAAGTAACTGGAAGTGTCTATCAGCACGACCGTCGTGCATGTAATTTTCTTTATCTGCACGACTGTCGGGCCGATATAATTGTTTATCGACACAACGGGTATTTATCAAGGGAGTTAAGTATTAGATCTAGTGGACTCTATCCGCATGACAGTCATTGTCTAGAATTGCTTATCGGCACAACAGGTACTTGTCAAGCTTGTGTGGCATCTAGTTGTAGAGCGTCATAGTTTGGAATAAAACGATCACGAATCTTGGTCAGGCCACGTATATATCGGCAATTACCATGATTTCGTGCATCGCCATTTTCATGTCCATTAATTATCCATGAGATATTGTTTACTTCCGGTTTGCGAATGACATGACAGCTGTCATTAGCAGGTGCTTTATGCATAACCATGATAAGGTGCATGTTAGAAGTTTTCAAAGAGAAAATGCGCAAAAATCAAGTAAATAATCAGTTTTTATTTCGAAAAGATGTAAATATTGATGTATTCATTAATCCCATTAATGTGTACCCTAAAAAACCATTAGACATGTTATAGTAGTGGGTTATGGGGTACTTCACTCTACATGTCCATAAACAACAACTATATGAGGGTTCGTATATAACTTGTCTTTATTTGGTATGCGATCCAGGAGTAGGTATGATATGATGATGATGCTGAGCTGTACATAAGGCTATAAGCCTTACTCAAACTATGGGTCTAAGCTTTCACAGCCTCTCTGTTCCTCTCAATCGTGCAGTGCAGTAGTGTTAAGTCTTGTTACTGAATAAAACTGTAGATCATCGTTAAAACTGTCTATACACAGCAAGTAAATAAATGTATGACTGATCTCCAAAGAACCTGACAACTGAGTGAAGATCAAATCTGGCGGTAAACCCAATTACCCCAGTCATACTTCAATTCCCAAATATGTATTCATACTCTTATGAAATAATGAAATAAGGGAGATAACAAACTATATGAAATGCCTTTTAAAAAACTAGATTAGTTCCCCTTATTTACATACTGTCACATTCATAGGTAAATATAAAGAAATGTGGCAATGCCATGAAGCACATTCTATAAGGAAGATAGATAGGTCAGTTCAAGATCTTGTTTCCCTTTTTAACATTTTTTTTCAAAAATAATATTGTCTATGATATTTACCACTATGCTAATTCATTTCATTTTTTTCCAACTCCAACCTGGCGTCTCTATTCACCAAGTGCATTGACAAATGCATATCAGGCTGTTAGAGACATAGGTTGCCAGTAAACATAGCAGCCAGACAATAATATTATGGTGTGCCACCCCCTCCACATTAAGAGACATTTCTCTCCACGTCACAGCCTACCTCAGTTTGAAGAGTAATCATATTTTGCTAGTGTTAATAATATTCCTTTTTGCTATGCCATGTTGAATCACAAGAGAGTGAACGTGTATATTATTTTAAGCATATGTTATGCAATCTCAGCTTAGACAATTGCATTAAATGCCAAAATTATCACTTTACATAGTAATACCTTTTTCACCTGCTGTAAAAGAGACGGACCTAGACATGTTTTCTTGAGCAAGATTAGTCGACCTAAATGGTTAATAAGTGCTAAGCAATGTGTGTGTGGTGCTCACGGACACTGCAATACAAAACTATACGTTAATTGACCTGTTTTACGAACTTTTCGAATCTTTCTTTATGTACGCGATTTTCTTTGTGAATGACGTCACCACATTTGCTTTGTTCTTTACGAATGATGTCACCACATTTGCTTTGTTCTTTATGAATGATGTCACCACATGTACTTGGTTCTTTGCGAATGACGTCACATGAGTTTGGTTCTTGGCGAATGACCTCACCACATGTACTTGGTTCTTTGCGTACACTCTAGACTGTTGAACCGGAAATTGCTCCCAAAAACAGATAAATAGTCCCATTTTCCATTTTATTTCGAAAATAAATACATTTTGATGATTTCATTAATCTCATTTACGTGTACCCTAAAGCCCCTTATGCCGAGGTAAATATAGAAACATATGTGTTTGTTTTTGTAATTGGTGAACCATTATCTGAAAGGTGTAGTCCTATTGTTCCCACTTATATAAAATTAGGTAAAAACGGGTGTGGGAATAAGAGGATTTGTGTTGCAGTGTGTTTAAGAGTGTTTAAGATCAAATACAATCAAACGGATGGGCAGACAGACAGCAACTATATATATATACATACCATGAACCTGTAACCACCAACAACAAGACTTTGTCCACCGCGTTTGTTGCGGACAAACTCAATTTGAACTTGTACATTCGCCAAAAATTTGGAATGGTCAACCTATGAAGTGGGAAAAAGAGTACTACTGGACAACAGCAAGTGGGAATAAAAGGATTAAACCATCTGAAATACCCAGAAAAACTTTTCTGTTACATGATATTTGATTGGTGGACCCAAAACTAGTTCTTGATTATGACGCTATGTTGATTAATATACACTATCCAAAGAAACGGATTACTGTGGGTGCGATATCTGACTTTTGAGCCGGGACACATGTTTGGTGTTCTAACGACTGAATTGAAATACGTTCTAACGACTAAATTGATATACAATTGCACCTGAAAAACAGCACCATCCGTATTCCAAGTTGGAAAACAGTTATTTTGTTTGTTAGAGTGGGAGGTGTGCCTAATTAATGGCAGTGTATCGTGTGCAGTGTGTTGGGTAACTTGGGTTTAATGTAAAATATACTCAGCCTGGCACAACACTCACTAGATCATAGGTTTGAAATGATTGTTTGCTATTTCACAATGTACGGTAACCGCTTGAAATTAACTCTAACTGCCTAACTTTGAAACCAAATATATTGTGCAGCTGTGTTTGCAAAATTGTCGATCGATTAATCTGCTCAATGAAATGTAGATTTATTTGCAGAAATCAATGGAATTTACTGCAGGGTTCTCCCAATGTTGATGAAATGGGGTGGCACCACCCCAGCTTGAAATTGTTATCACCCTCAGGCCTGTTTGAATCAAGTAACCCAGTATCCAAATATCTCACCCTGTTTGGAAATTGTTAATTATAATGTGACCTTAATGCTAGAATGATCTGATTGTTACTACCAAGCATTTACTGAAAAAAAAAAATTGGGGGGGGGTGGTGTTTGCTGTGCAGTGTGATTTATTTTTCTTACTTGTGGTACCACCCCAGCTTGAAGTTGCTATCACCCTCAGGCCTGTTTGAATCAAGTAACCCAGTGTCCAAATATCTCACCCTGTTTGGAAATTGTGATTATAATGTGACCTTAATGCTAGAATGAGCTCAGGTTGTTACTACAAAGCATCTACTGGGAAAAAAAAACAATTTGTGGGGATGGGGGGGGGTGGGTGTTAGCTGTGCTGTGTGTTTTATTTTTCTTACTTTTACCCTGGTTTATTTTTGTTCTGGAGAGAAGCCTATACTATACATGTAGTTTAATACTGTTGAAATTGTGGAAGTCGTGATAGCGCAGTGGATGTGCATTTGCTTCACATGCGAAAGCTCCGGAGTTCGAGCCCCGCTGGAGCCATTACGATTGTGCCCTTAGGCAAGGCATTTAAATTCCACATTGCCTCTTCTCTCTCCCTCATGGCGATGGATTCCATCAGGAATGAGGTCTCGAGAGTGATTAATATAAGTTGAAAGAACTTGTTTCACAATCGAGCTAAAATAAATTTGTATAAACTAACACTGTTGAAATTAACTCCTCGATATATATATCTATCTGATTTTAATTTGTCTGCACTGTATAGTGTGTTGCATGCTGTTTGCACATAACCGGCACTGTTTTCTCTAATTATAGACACGGTCTAAGGAAGACACCTGGACAACAGATGAATTAAGTAGGGCTCTTAACCAGGTGAGGGTACTATTGTGCCATCTTCTTTCCAGTTCTGTTCACGTTTACCGTTTGCATGTGTCTTGTTTCACAAGTAATATGTACAGAGCTCATTCTATTCTAGAGGGTGACATGGGTGAGATAGTTGCCCTAGGGCTTCACACCCTGGGGGGAGGGCATGGGTGAAATAGTTGCCCTGGGGCTTCACACCCTGGGGGCAAGGGCATGGGTGAGATAGTTGCCCTAGGGCTTCACACCCTGGGGGCGAGGGCGATGGTGAGATAGTTGCCCTAGGGCTTTGCATCCTGGGGGTGAGGGCATTGGTGAGATAGTTGCTCTAGGGCTTTACATCCTGGGGGTGATGGCATGGGTGAAATAGTGCCCTAGGGCTTCTCACCCTGGGGGGAGGACATCGGTGAAACTTCCCACTAAACATTTTTTGTGTACAATTTTCAAACAAACTATTGACCAGTAGACCACACTTGCCATTGTAAAGCACACATTTAATTGTTTGTACTTTTGCCGTTTGAATGTGACAAAAATCCTGTCTTATAAACGAGTATATAGTGTAGGTAACACAAATAAGAAGCATTCTCATTAATCAGTGGACAACTTTGCATTAACCCTTCCCCCATAGAGATGTAGTTTTATTTCATACATTTGGCTGTAATTTACCAATCGTACACAATGGATAAGCTGTGAACTTGTCTACTCCACCTTCATGGAGGTTTCTAGGAATTATTAAGTGTTGTATACACTACGTTGTTCCGATCTTTATTATAGCTTGTTTGACTACTAATGTGTCGTTCTATGTCAATAGGCATTGGCGTCGAGAGGTGCTTCTAAGGGGGAAAGGGTTAAATACTGAAAGTTGCAATCACAGTTGTCTGTGGCTGTATATAAGTGCTGGTTCACAAAAATAAAAAATGTTTTTTGCCTTCCAACGAAATGCCAAACTCCAATTTCGGGGATTTCACTGGTAGAGTGGGGACTTCACTGGTAGAGTGGGAACTTCACTGCTTCACTGGTAGAGTGGGGACTTCACTGGTAGAGTGGGGACTTCACTGGTAGAGTGGGGACATCACTGGTAGAGTGGGGATTTCACTGGTAGAGTGGGGACTTCATTGGTAGAATGGGGACTTCACTGGTAGAGTGGGGACTTCACTGGTAGAGTGGGGACATCACTGGTAGAGTGGGGACATCACTGGTAGAGTGGGGACTTCACTGGTAGAGTGGGGACTTCACTGCTTCACTGGTAGAGTGGGGACATCACTGGTAGAGTGGGGACTTCACTGGTAGAGTGAGGACATCACTGGTAGAGTGGGGACATCACTGGTAGAGTGGGGACATCACCGGTAGAGTGGGGACATCACTGGTAGAGTGGGGACATCACTGGTAGAGTGGGGACTTCACTGGTAGAGTGGGGACTTCACTGGTAGAGTGGGGACATCACTGGTAGAGTGAGGACATCACTGGTAGAGTGGGGACTTCACTGGTAGAGTGGGGACTTCACTGGTAGAGTGGGGACTTCACTGGTAGAGTGGGGACTTCATTGGTAGAGTGGGGACATCACTGGTAGAGTGGGGACTTCACTGGTAGAGTGGGGGACTTCACTGGTAGAGTGGGGACTTCATTGGTAGAATGGGGACTTCACTGGTAGAGTGGGGACTTCACTGGTAGAGTGGGGACTTCACTGGTAGAGTGGGGATTTCACTGGTAGAGTGGGAACTTCACTGGTATAGTGGGGACTTCACTGGTAGAGTGGGGACTTCATTGGTAGAATGGGGACTTCACTGGTAGAGTGGGGACTTCACTGCTTCACTGGTAGAGTGGGGACTTCACTGGTAGAGTGGGGACTTCACTGGTAGAGTGGGGACATCACTGGTAGAGTGGGGACTTCACTGGTAGAGTGGGGGACTTCACTGGTAGAGTGGGGACTTCATTGGTAGAATGGGGACTTCACTGGTAGAGTGGGGACTTCACTGGTAGAGTGGGGACTTCACTGGTAGAGTGGGGATTTCACTGGTAGAGTGGGGACTTCACTGGTATAGTGGGGACTTCACTGGTAGAGTGGGGACTTCACTGGTAGAATGGGGACTTCACTGGTAGAGTGGGGACTTCACTGGTATAGTGGGGACTTCACTGGTAGAGTGGGGATTTCACTGGTAGAATGGGGACTTCACTGGTAGAGTGGGGACTTCACTGGTAGAGTTCGGACATCACTGGTAGAGTGGGGATTTCACTGGTAGATTGGGGACTTCACTGGTAGAGTGGGGGCTTCACTGGTAGAGTGGGGACTTCATTGGTAGAATGGGGACTTCACTGGTAGAGTGGGGACTTCACTGCTTCACTGGTAGAGTGGGGACTTCACTGGTAGAGTGGGGACTTCACTGGTAGAGTGGGGACTTCACTGGTAGAGTGGGGACATCACTGGTAGAGTGGGGATTTCACTGGTAGAGTGGGGACTTCATTGGTAGAATGGGGACTTCACTGGTAGAGTGGGGACTTCACTGCTTCACTGGTAGAGTGGGGACTTCACTGGTAGAGTGGGGACTTCACTGCTTCACTGGTAGAGTGGGGACTTCACTGGTATAGTGGGGACTTCACTGGTAGAGTGGGGACTTCATTGGTAGAGTGGGGACATCACTGGTAGAGTGGGGACTTCACTGCTTCACTGGTAGAGTGGGGACTTCACTGGTAGAGTGGGGACATCACTGGTAAAGTGGGGACTTCACTGGTAAAGTGGGTACTTCACTGGTAGAGTGTGGACTTCACTGGTAGAGTGGGGACTTCACTGCTTCACTGGTAGAGTGGGGACTTCATTGGTAGAGTGGGGACTTCATTGGTAGAGTGGGGACTTCACTGCTTCACTGGTAGAGTGGGGACTTCACTGGTAGAGTGGGGACTTCATTGGTAGAGTGGGGACATCACTGGTAGAGTGGGGACTTCACTGGTAGAGTGGGGGACTTCACTGGTAGAGTGGGGACTTCATTGGTAGAATGGGGACTTCACTGGTAGAGTGGGGACTTCACTGGTAGAGTGGGGACTTCACTGGTAGAGTGGGGATTTCACTGGTAGAGTGGGGACTTCACTGGTATAGTGGGGACTTCACTGGTAGAGTGGGGATTTCACTGGTAGAATGGGGACTTCACTGGTAGAGTGGGGACTTCACTGGTAGAGTTCGGACATCACTGGTAGAGTGGGGATTTCACTGGTAGATTGGGGACTTCACTGGTAGAGTGGGGGCTTCACTGGTAGAGTGGGGACTTCATTGGTAGAATGGGGACTTCACTGGTAGAGTGGGGACTTCACTGCTTCACTGGTAGAGTGGGGACTTCACTTGTAGAGTGGGGACTTCACTGGTAGAGTGGGGACTTCACTGGTAGAGTGGGGACATCACTGGTAGAGTGGGGACTTCACTGGTAGAGTGGGGGACTTCACTGGTAGAGTGGGGACTTCATTGGTAGAATGGGGACTTCACTGGTAGAGTGGGGACTTCACTGATAGAGTGGGGACTTCACTGGTAGAGTGGGGATTTCTCTGGTAGAGTGGGGACTTCACTGGTATAGTGGGGACTTCACTGGTAGAGTGGGGATTTCACTGGTAGAATGGGGACTTCACTGGTAGAGTGGGGACTTCACTGGTAGAGTTCGGACATCACTGGTAGAGTGGGGATTTCACTGGTAGATTGGGGACTTCACTGGTAGAGTGGGGGCTTCACTGGTAGAGTGGGGACTTCATTGGTAGAATGGGGACTTCACTGGTAGAGTGGGGACTTCACTGCTTCACTGGTAGAGTGGGGACTTCACTGGTAGAGTGGGGACTTCACTGGTAGAGTGGGGACATCACTGGTAGAGTGGGGATTTCACTGGTAGAGTGGGGACTTCATTGGTAGAATGGGGACTTCACTGGTAGAGTGGGGACTTCACTGGTAGAGTGGGGACATCACTGGTAGAGTGGGGACATCACTGGTAGAGTGGGGACTTCACTGGTAGAGTGGGGACTTCACTGCTTCACTGGTAGAGTGGGGACATCACTGGTAGAGTGGGGACTTCACTGGTAGAGTGGGGGACTTCACTGGTAGAGTGGGGACTTCATTGGTATAATGGGGACTTCACTGGTAGAGTGGGGACTTCACTGGTAGAGTGGGGACATCACTGGTAGAGTGGGGACCACTCTTCACTGGTAGAGTGGGAACTTCACTGGTATAGTGGGGACACACAAAACTTCACTGGTAGAGTGGGGACTTCACTGGTAGAGTGGGGACATCACTGGTAGAGTGGGGACTTCACTGGTAGAGTGGGGACTTCACTGGTAGAGTGGGGACTTCATTTGTAGAATGGGGACCACCTTCACTGGTAGAGTGGGGACTTCACTGGTAGAGTGGGGACTTCACTGGTAGAGTGGGGATTTCACTGGTAGAGTGGGGACTTCACTGGTATAGTGGGGACTTCACTGGTAGAGTGGGGACT
>CM026386.1:46113413-46159426 GCA_014843695.1 Archivesica marissinica
AGAGTGGGGACTTCACTGGTAGAGTGGGGACTTCACTGGTAGAGTGGGGACTTCACTGGTAGAGTGGGGACTTCACTGGTAGAGTGGGGACTTCACTGGTAGAGTGGGGACTTCACTGGTAGAGTGGGGACTTCACTGGTAGAGTTCGGACATCACTGGTAGAGTGGGGATTTCACTGGTAGATTGGGGACTTCACTGGTAGAGTGGGGGCTTCACTGGTAGAGTGGGGACTTCATTGGTAGAATGGGGACTTCACTGGTAGAGTGGGGACTTCACTGCTTCACTGGTAGAGTGGGGACTTCACTTGTAGAGTGGGGACTTCACTGGTAGAGTGGGGACTTCACTGGTAGAGTGGGGACATCACTGGTAGAGTGGGGATTTCACTGGTAGAGTGGGGACTTCATTGGTAGAATGGGGACTTCACTGGTAGAGTGGGGACTTCACTGCTTCACTGGTAGAGTGGGGACTTCACTGGTAGAGTGGGGACTTCACTGCTTCACTGGTAGAGTGGGGACTTCACTGGTAGAGTGGGGACTTCACTGGTAGAGTGGGGACTTCACTGCTTCACTGGTAGAGTGGGGACTTCACTGGTAGAGTGGGGACTTCACTGGTATAGTGGGGACTTCACTGGTAGAGTGGGGACTTCATTGGTAGAGTGGGGACATCACTGGTAGAGTGGGGACTTCACTGCTTCACTGGTAGAGTGGGGACTTCACTGGTAGAGTGGGGACATCACTGGTAAAGTGGGGACTTCACTGGTAAAGTGGGTACTTCACTGGTAGAGTGTGGACTTCACTGGTAGAGTGGGGACTTCACTGCTTCACTGGTAGAGTGGGGACTTCATTGGTAGAGTGGGGACTTCATTGGTAGAGTGGGGACTTCACTGCTTCACTGGTAGAGTGGGGACTTCACTGGTAGAGTGGGGACTTCATTGGTAGAGTGGGGACATCACTGGTAGAGTGGGGACTTCACTGGTAGAGTGGGGGACTTCACTGGTAGAGTGGGGACTTCATTGGTAGAATGGGGACTTCACTGGTAGAGTGGGGACTTCACTGGTAGAGTGGGGACTTCACTGGTAGAGTGGGGATTTCACTGGTAGAGTGGGGACTTCACTGGTATAGTGGGGACTTCACTGGTAGAGTGGGGATTTCACTGGTAGAATGGGGACTTCACTGGTAGAGTGGGGACTTCACTGGTAGAGTTCGGACATCACTGGTAGAGTGGGGATTTCACTGGTAGATTGGGGACTTCACTGGTAGAGTGGGGGCTTCACTGGTAGAGTGGGGACTTCATTGGTAGAATGGGGACTTCACTGGTAGAGTGGGGACTTCACTGCTTCACTGGTAGAGTGGGGACTTCACTTGTAGAGTGGGGACTTCACTGGTAGAGTGGGGACTTCACTGGTAGAGTGGGGACTTCACTGGTAGAGTGGGGACTTCACTGGTAGAATGGGGACTTCACTGGTAGAGTGGGGACTTCATTGGTAGAGTGGGGACTTCACTGGTAGAGTGGGGACTTCACTGGTAGAGTGGGGACTTCACTGGTAGAGTGGGGACATCACTGGTAGAGTGGGGACTTCACTGGTAGAGTGGGGGACTTCACTGGTAGAGTGGGGACTTCATTTGTAGAATGGGGACTTCACTGGTAGAGTGGGGACTTCACTGGTAGAGTGGGGACTTCACTGGTAGAGTGGGGATTTCACTGGTAGAGTGGGACTTCACTGGTAAGTGGGGACTTCACTGGTAGAGTGGGGATTTCACTGGTAGAATGGGGACTTCACTGGTAGAGTGGGGACTTCACTGGTATAGTGGGGACTTCACTGGTAGAGTGGGGATTTCACTGGTAGAATGGGGACTTCACTGGTAGAGTGGGGACTTCACTGGTAGAGTTCGGACATCACTGGTAGAGTGGGGATTTCACTGGTAGATTGGGGACTTCACTGGTAGAGTGGGGGCTTCACTGGTAGAGTGGGGACTTCATTGGTAGAATGGGGACTTCACTGGTAGAGTGGGGACTTCACTGCTTCACTGGTAGAGTGGGGACTTCACTTGTAGAGTGGGGACTTCACTGGTAGAGTGGGGACTTCACTGGTAGAGTGGGGACATCACTGGTAGAGTGGGGATTTCACTGGTAGAGTGGGGACTTCATTGGTAGAATGGGGACTTCACTGGTAGAGTGGGGACTTCACTGCTTCACTGGTAGAGTGGGGACTTCACTGGTAGAGTGGGGACTTCACTGCTTCACTGGTAGAGTGGGGACTTCACTGGTATAGTGGGGACTTCACTGGTAGAGTGGGGACTTCATTGGTAGAGTGGGGACATCACTGGTAGAGTGGGGACTTCACTGCTTCACTGGTAGAGTGGGGACTTCACTGGTAGAGTGGGGACATCACTGGTAAAGTGGGGACTTCACTGGTAAAGTGGGTACTTCACTGGTAGAGTGTGGACTTCACTGGTAGAGTGGGGACTTCACTGCTTCACTGGTAGAGTGGGGACTTCATTGGTAGAGTGGGGACTTCATTGGTAGAGTGGGGACTTCACTGCTTCACTGGTAGAGTGGGGACTTCACTGGTAGAGTGGGGACTTCATTGGTAGAGTGGGGACATCACTGGTAGAGTGGGGACTTCACTGGTAGAGTGGGGGACTTCACTGGTAGAGTGGGGACTTCATTGGTAGAATGGGGACTTCACTGGTAGAGTGGGGACTTCACTGGTAGAGTGGGGACTTCACTGGTAGAGTGGGGATTTCACTGGTAGAGTGGGGACTTCACTGGTATAGTGGGGACTTCACTGGTAGAGTGGGGATTTCACTGGTAGAATGGGGACTTCACTGGTAGAGTGGGGACTTCACTGGTAGAGTTCGGACATCACTGGTAGAGTGGGGATTTCACTGGTAGATTGGGGACTTCACTGGTAGAGTGGGGGCTTCACTGGTAGAGTGGGGACTTCATTGGTAGAATGGGGACTTCACTGGTAGAGTGGGGACTTCACTGCTTCACTGGTAGAGTGGGGACTTCACTTGTAGAGTGGGGACTTCACTGGTAGAGTGGGGACTTCACTGGTAGAGTGGGGACATCACTGGTAGAGTGGGGACTTCACTGGTAGAGTGGGGGACTTCACTGGTAGAGTGGGGACTTCATTGGTAGAATGGGGACTTCACTGGTAGAGTGGGGACTTCACTGATAGAGTGGGGACTTCACTGGTAGAGTGGGGATTTCTCTGGTAGAGTGGGGACTTCACTGGTATAGTGGGGACTTCACTGGTAGAGTGGGGATTTCACTGGTAGAATGGGGACTTCACTGGTAGAGTGGGGACTTCACTGGTAGAGTTCGGACATCACTGGTAGAGTGGGGATTTCACTGGTAGATTGGGGACTTCACTGGTAGAGTGGGGGCTTCACTGGTAGAGTGGGGACTTCATTGGTAGAATGGGGACTTCACTGGTAGAGTGGGGACTTCACTGCTTCACTGGTAGAGTGGGGACTTCACTGGTAGAGTGGGGACTTCACTGGTAGAGTGGGGACATCACTGGTAGAGTGGGGATTTCACTGGTAGAGTGGGGACTTCATTGGTAGAATGGGGACTTCACTGGTAGAGTGGGGACTTCACTGCTTCACTGGTAGAGTGGGGACTTCACTGGTAGAGTGGGGACTTCACTGCTTCACTGGTAGAGTGGGGACTTCACTGGTAGAGTGGGGACTTCACTGGTAGAGTGGGGACTTCACTGCTTCACTGGTAGAGTGGGGACTTCACTGGTAGAGTGGGGACTTCACTGGTATAGTGGGGACTTCACTGGTAGAGTGGGGACTTCATTGGTAGAGTGGGGACATCACTGGTAGAGTGGGGACTTCACTGCTTCACTGGTAGAGTGGGGACTTCACTGGTAGAGTGGGGACATCACTGGTAAAGTGGGGACTTCACTGGTAAAGTGGGTACTTCACTGGTAGAGTGTGGACTTCACTGGTAGAGTGGGGACTTCACTGCTTCACTGGTAGAGTGGGGACTTCATTGGTAGAGTGGGGACTTCATTGGTAGAGTGGGGACTTCACTGCTTCACTGGTAGAGTGGGGACTTCACTGGTAGAGTGGGGACTTCACTGGTAGAGTGGGGATTTCACTGGTAGAGTGGGGACATCACTGGTAGAGTGGGGACTTCACTGGTAGAGTGGGGACTTATGGACACCGGCACATTTCTAGTATTGATTTTTTGTGTGCCAAAGTGATTAGAATAAGTGCATTGTTCAAGCAGTATTTCCAGGGTTCATTCTAGGTCAGAATTTTTGGGAGAAGTGAGAAAGCGCGTGATCACTTCCTTAAATGGTGTTCTTTAATATACTTCTTCAAAATAGGGTTAAAATGCACAGTACAACCATTAAATACAACATTTGAATAGAAGGAGTGCTTTATAATGGGCCAGTGTATCTTACTAGACAAACTTTTGTTTGAAAATCGTAAAAACCAAAAAATAATTATATTTTTTTAGGGAGGGCGAGGTCACGGTCCCTAGGGCGACAATTTCGCCCACATCGCCCTCTAGAATCATCCCTGATTTCAAAACAACTTTCTGTATGTATTTGTACATTTGACTCATTTTAGGTATGTATTTTAATTGTAGCATTATATAAAATATCAATGAAGTGTACAAATGTATGTTGTGTTTTCAGAAAAATGAGAGAAAAGATCATAGAGATAGGGATGCGGGTAGAAAGAGAGATCGCGTGAACGGGGAAGATAAGCAGCGCCAGCATAGAGACGAGGATTCTGAAAGGAGACATCGACGGGCAAGGGATGAGGTTAGTTAGGGTCATAAACATTTAACCTCTATTAAGTCACTAACTTTGCTAAGAAGTCACTGTGTGTGTGGTGTACGTTTATTTATTGTCGCTACCGGTTGCCCATATGAGCGACGCCTCCTGAAGAGATTAGTAATTTTAGAGGATAGTGCAATGATACAGACAGAGACCCATTCCAGAGTCTCCTCTAGTTCTTTTACGTGCACAGTGTACAGCACCGACACGAGACCTCGGTTTATGGTCCCATCTGAAAGACGGTTAACTTTATTACGGTCAGACGGGGGATCGAACCTGCGATCCCTGGATTACCAGTCCAGCGTGTTACTCCTTTAGCTGATTGCTTATATGCTTATAATACTAATGTTAGGGTTGACGTATAATTTAGGATAAAAGAAGTTTTATTTCATGTCAGATTTGCAAATAACATTAGCTAATAAGCTATTTCGGATAAACATACATGTATACTACAATCAGAACATAGTAACCCATTCAAACCCAAGTAACTGACCTGGACTGGTGCATGATATTTTTAGACCAATAAATTAATAAAAAAATTACCCTTGGACCAGTTCATTTATCAAAATGGGTAATTTTATCTAAAAATAGTAATAAATATTACTGGAAAAAAGTGCAGATCCTGATGAGATGGCTCATCTGGACCTACACTTTTTGTAAGTCTATTTAGAGGCCTGTAGTGTTGAAAGGGTTTTAAGTAAAACATTTACAGAATCAAAATAGCTTAAAAATGAACGCAACTATAAAACACAGCATGAGAAATGATCTGGATTAAACTTACTATGTATATCTCAACAGCTAACCTCCCCCCCCACACCCACACACACATACCACAGCCTACAAACTGCACTTTGGTAAGTGGGCATTTGCGCGAGTCGATACAGGCCTTGTTTATCACCCAATACAAATCAGCAAATCATTTGTTTTGTAGATACATGTAGATAATACTGCGAATGAAACTAATTTACAATGTGATACAATATACGTTTGTGTATATGTTATATCGCGATACATTGGATGTTCGTATCCCGATCCACTTTGGTGTTAATGTCGAAGCCTCAAACTGCGTCAGAGATATCCCCGATTGGAAGTACAGATGTTCATGAATAAAAGGTGTCTCTTAGCCCTTTCCTTCATAGAGATTTAGGTTAATATACTGTTATATCTCCATACAAACGACAGCCATTTAGCCCTTTCCTTCATAGAGATTTAGGTTAATATACTATTATATCTCCATACAAACGACAGCCATTTAGCCCTTTCCTTCATAGAGATTTAGGTTAATATACTATTATATCTCCATACAAACGACAGCCATTTAACCCTTTCCTTCATAGAGATTTAGGTTAATATACTATTATATCTACATACAAACGACAGCCATTTAGCCCTTTCCTTCATAGAGATTTAGGTTAATATACTATTATATCTCCATACAAACGACAGCCATTTAACCCTTTCCTTCATAGAGATTTAGGTTAATATACTATTATATCTCCATACAAACGACAGCCATTTAACCCTTTCCTTCATAGAGATTTAGGTTAATATACTATTATATCTCCATACAAACGACAGCCATTTAGCCCTTTCCTTCATAGAGATTTAGGTTAATATACTATTATATCTCCATACAAACGACAGCCATTTAGCCCTTTCCTTCATAGAGATTTAGGTTAATATACTATTATATCTCCATACAAACGACAGCCATTTAGCCCTTTCCTTCATAGAGATTTAGGTTAATATACTATTATATCTCCATACAAACGACAGCCATTTAGCCCTTTCCTTCATAGAGATTTAGGTTAATATACTATTATATCTCCATACAAACGACAGCCATTTAACCCTTTCCTTCATAGAGATTTAGGTTAATATACTATTATATCTCCATACAAACGACAGCCATTTAACCCTTTTCTTCATAGAGATTTAGGTTAATATACTATTATATCTCCATACAAACGACAGCCATTTAACCCTTTCCTTCATAGAGATTTAGGTTAATATACTATTATATCTCCATACAAACGACAGCCATTTAACCCTTTCCTTCATAGAGATTTAGGTTAATATACTATTATATCTCCATACAAATGACAGCCATTTAGCTATCATGCAGTAGTTAAGTAGGCGCCATATCTATCCCACCTCCATAGATATTACTGGGACTACATGAGATTCTGGCCTTTATTATGAACATTTGTTTGGCTACTACATTGTCAAAGTATGTCGTATTGGTAATGGCATCAAGAGGTGCTTCTATGAGGGAAAGGGTTATGTCAGTAACTACGGGATCAGTACTGACGTGCATAAGAGATGTCTCATGAAATGATTGGACCCTTCTATAGAGGTGACACTATAATACACAAACACTTCAAATCACTTGCCCCTCGCCACTGTACGTTGCAATCCCATGTGTCATAATTACTTCATGTGAGGAAGCTATCCACGTGTAGGTCGGTGGTTCTACCTGGGGGTGCCTGTCTGCCTGCATTACTGCTCAGAGGGGCATCCGTAGCCTGGGTTCCAGTCTGTTGATTTTTCACTTTTTAACTTCTGGCAAAATGATATGATCAGAAACACAATACGGCCCAGTTAATAGTCTCGGTGTTAATAGTCTCGGAGTTCGAGCCCCACTGGAGCTGTTACGATTGTGCCCTTAGGCAAGGCATTTAAATTCCATATTGCCTCTTCTCTCTCCCTCATTGCGATGGATTCCATCAGGAATGAGGTCTCGAGAGTGATTAATATAAGTTGTAAGAACTTGTTTCGCAATCGAGCTAAAATAAATTTGTATAAACTAAACGAATTGCACAGTGGTGCTAGATTCATAGAAAAGTCTAAACGTTTCTAACAATATGTATGTAAACAGGGGCTGATGCGCTTGCATAGTGATACACCATGAAAACTGTATGTGTTATTTCATCGCTTTCTACCCCCTCCCATTCCCGTTTATCTAGCTATAATTTCATACACTTATTATATATTTTGGTCTTACTACATAATACGTTTACGTCTTAGTCGCCTGGTAATGGAGATAATCTCAATAAGCTTTAAGCTTTCGATTAAATCCATTTTCATTATGTATACAATTTATATGTACTGTATATTATGAATGAATATTTAAACAAAACGAATTGCACAAATGTATTATTTCCTATTTTTTTTTGATGCAGGAAGAAAATGGGAGAGCAGCTCGCTTGACGGAGGTAAGCTTATTAATGTTACATTGTGGTAGAGAACCAGGTTGCCCAGCAATGTCCATTTAAAGGATCATACCAAGCTCTTAAAGAATACGAACTATACTGCCTGGATGATAAATGAATATTTAGTCCACTGTAGGCTGCCTCTGTGGCCGAGTAGTTACCGTCGTTGACTTCATTCAAATCACTTGCCCATCATCGCTTCATTCAAATCCCATTGGGAGTGTCAATTTCATGCATTTAAGCTATCCAGTTGGTTTGTGGGAGGTTGATGGTACCCGGGTTCTTCCTCCACTAATAATAGCTGGAGAGTCGCCAAGCTGTTGGAGTGACGTTATGGTCGCCAGATCGGACTGGTGGGTTTCCTCCCACAGGAATGACTACATTTACGCTTTCATCTGCGCCAACGAGAGTGATTAATATAAGTTGTTAAAAATTTGCTTCACAATCGTTATTCTCTGAAGTACATCATGTATCATGCTTCAGGATGATCGAGACAGACAGCGAGAAGAAAGACGTCGGCAACGAGAAGGCAAAGCCGGCAGCAGCAGTAAGGACAAGAAGGGAGAACTTCAATTTGTATGTATTATCTCCCTTTGCATTTCTGTTGCCATTTGTAATGTGCTTATTTTGTGGCTGCCATTGTTGACCATTTTGATTTTAGTGAAATGTGCGTCGTAACAAAATTGTCTATTCATGTGTGTGAACATTGCTTGCTTTAACCCATTCAACACCAAGTAACTCACATGGACTGGTCCATGATATTCATAAACCAATAAATGAATCAGAAAATCACATTTGGACAAGTTCATTTATCAAAATGGGTAATTATGTCTAAAAATAGTCATATCACTGGCAAAAAGTGCAGATCCTGATGAGACGGCTCGTCACGAGCCGGCTCATCTGGATCTACACTTTTTGTAAGCCTATTTAGAGGTCTGTGGTGTTGAAAGGGTTAAATACATATCTCCCACACACTGAAGTTGAAGGTGTATTGGTTTGAAATTGTCCGTTTGTCCGCACCCATAAAATGGGACTTATGAGCTTTGAGAACAATAGTATTAATGTCTAGGATTAGGGGTTGTTTGGCAATAAAAACTTTTATGGAGCAATCTATTCAGTTTATGTGGCTATTGATTAAAGTACAATTTTGGGTCAGGAAAGGTGTTGTTAGGTAAACTGCCCGCCGGCGATATAGCCCAAAATGGTGCTGATGCAGGCGTAAAACCCGAAATATAACATAATTTTGGGTACGTCCATAGACACAATTTTACATCAAATTAACTGCTTTAGTTGAATGTGTTATTTTAGCGGGGGAAACCAGACAAGAAGGGTATAGAACTGAATGATATGTACGACAATGATTCTGATGATCGTCAGAAACGACACCACGGTGATAGAGACCGTGATCGACGGCAACTTGTAGAAGATGAGCGACGACATCAGGACCGCGAGCGCCGCCATCGTAATGAAGATGGTGATAGCGAAAGACGCAGACCTCATAAAGATGCTGATAACGATCGAGACAAGAGAAGGAAGCATAGAGAGAATGCTGATGCTGATTTGGGACGGCGACGGAAACATGGAGAGAGTGATGATCGAGATAGGAGAAAACGTGTGGAAGATGAGGTAGAATTAAATAACTTAAAACTTACTTTTGGGTTTTCCCCAGAATAATGAGAACAGGGTCACCAAATGCTCATTCAGTCCAGTCCGCCTCCGTGGTCGAGTGGTTACGGTCGCTGACTTGTATACCACTGTAACCTATCATCACTGATGGTCACGGGTTCGAGCCCCGCTCAGGCCGTGTCTCATTTATATGAAAAAGTTGGCAGTTTCTTACGGAGGTTGGTGCACCCAAGTACTGGTTAACTGCTGGAGCCTGCCCAGGAAAGGTGTTGTTAGGTAAACTGCCCGCCGGCGATATAGCCCAAAATGGTGCTGATGCAGGCGTAAAAACCCGAAATATAACATAACATAAATCATTCAGTCCAAAAAAGAGCCGTCTAATGAATTTGTATGACATGTTTCACTTATTTTCACTGCTAGCTTGCAGAGAACTAACAATGTGTGATAAATGACAAACGATTTTAGCAAATTATTTAGCTTAGAAGCCCTATATACATGTAGTATGCATGACATTCTCAGTGTAACGCTGGTGTAGTGGTCCAAAAGACACGGAAACTGACTATGTTCCTCTCTGACTAGAATGTTTGTAAGTACGAGTGTATGTCAGATGTTTTAAAATGAATCTATTCCAATATTTAGTGAAACAATCCTTTATTGCATGCCTAAGAATATGATCGACAACTAGCGACATAACAATTGAGAAGCATTAGTATTCTAAATGATAGGGCCGAGTGCTTACGGTCGTTGACTTCAATTTCACTTGCCTCTCAAGTATTCTAAATGATGAGGCCTCCGTGGCCGAGCGGTTACGGTCGTTGACTTCAATTTCACTTGCCTCTCAAGTATTCTAAATGATGGGGCCTCCGTGGCCGAGTGCTTACGGTCGTTGACTTCAATTTCACTTGCCTCTCAAGTATTCTAAATGATGTGGCCGAGTGCTTACGGTCATTGACTTCAATTTCACTTGCCTCTCAAGTATTCTAAATGATGTGGCCGAGTGCTTACAGTCGTTGACTTCAATTTCACTTGCCTCTCAAGTATTCTAAATGATGGGGCCTCCATGGCCGAGCGGTTACGGTCGTTGACTTCAATTTCACTTGCCTCTCAAGTATTCTAAATGATGAGGCCTCCGTGGCCGAGTGGTTACGGTCGTTGACTTCAATTTCACTTGCCTCTCAAGTATTCTAAATGATGGGGCCTCCGTGGCCGAGCGGTTACGGTCGTTGACTTCAATTTCACTTGCCTCTCAAGTATTCTAAATGATGAGGCCTCCGTGGCCGAGCGGTTACGGTCGTTGACTTCAATTTCACTTGCCTCTCAAGTATTCTAAATGATGAGGCCTCCGTGGCCGAGCGGTTACGGTCGTTGACTTCAATTTCACTTGCCTCTCAAGTATTCTAAATGACGGGGCCTCCGTGGCCGAGTGCTTACGGTCGTTGACTTCAATTTCACTTGCCTCTCAAGTATTCTAAATGATGAGGCCTCCGTGGCCGAGCGGTTACGGTCGTTGACTTCAATTTCACTTGCCTCTCAAGTATTCTAAATGATGGGGCCTCCGTGGCCGAGTGCTTACGGTCGTTGACTTCAATTTCACTTGCCTCTCACCGCTGTTGGTTCGAATCCATCCCACGCTGGGGGTGTTGAATTCTGAGGAAGCTATTCAGCTGGAACCCGGGGTCTTCCTCCACCAATAATAGCTGGAGAGTCGCCATATGACCTAAGCTTCCTCCACCAATAATAGCTGGAGAGTCGCCATATGACCTAAGCTTCCTCCACCAATAATAGCTGGAGAGTCGCCATATGACCTAAGCTTCCTCCACCAATAATAGCTGGAGAGTCGCCATATGACCTAAGCTTCCTCCACCAATAATAGCTGGAGAGTCGCCATATGACCTAAGCTTCCTCCACCAATAATAGCTGGAGAGTCGCCATATGACCTAAGCTTCCTCCACCAATAATAGCTGGAGAGTCGCCATATGACCTAAGCTTCCTCCACCAATAATAGCTGGAGAGTCGCCATATGACCTAAGCTTCCTCCACCAATAATAGCTGGAGAGTCGCCATATGACCTAAGCTTCCTCCACCAATAATAGCTGGAGAGTCGCCATATGACCTAAGCTTCCTCCACCAATAATAGCTGGAGAGTCGCCATATGACCTAAGCTTCCTCCACCAATAATAGCTGGAGAGTCGCCATATGACCTAAGCTTCCTCCACCAATAATAGCTGGAGAGTCGCCATATGACCTAAGCTTCCTCCACCAATACTAGCCGGAGAGTCGCCATATGACCTAAGCTTCCTCCACCAATACTAGCTGGAGAGTCGCCGTATGACCTAAGCTTCCTCCACCAATACTAGCCGGAGAGTCGCCATATGACCTAAGCTTCCTCCACCAATACTAGCCGGAGAGTCGCCGTATGACCTAAGCTTCCTCCACCAATACTAGCTGAAGAGTCGCCGTATGACCTAAGCTTCCTCCACCAATACTAGCTGAAGAGTCGCCGTATGACCTAAGCTTCCTCCACCAATACTAGCTGAAGAGTCGCCGTATGACCTAAGCTTCCTCCACCAATACTAGCTGAAGAGTCGCCGTATGACCTAAGCTTCCTCCACCAATACTAGCCGGAGAGTCGCCATATGACCTAAGCTTCCTCCACCAATACTAGCCGGAGAGTCGCCGTATGACCTAAGCTTCCTCCACCAATACTAGCTGAAGAGTCGCCGTATGACCTAAGCTTCCTCCACCAATACTAGCTGGAGAGTCGCCGTATGACCTAAGCTGCGGTGCGACTTTAAACCACAAAACAAACAAAACAAATTCTAAATGAATGTATATAAATAGGAGAAATGTCACCTATTATTCTGCTAATGCATGTTTTTGAATGACTCGCTATGGTTATAAAAAAGCTTTGCCTTAAACTTTGCTTCAACTTACCTAACACACGGAGTTGATTGGCTTGATGAGTTCAGTCAGTGTGATCTGTAAAACTATGCAAGACCATCGGAAATGTCGAGTAGTATTTTGTTCTGTGCGTATTAATGCAGATATCTCAGACAACTGTCCTGTGAGTTACAGCAAAGTTTCACATAGACTGCTCGTGTGTCTGTTTTACGTTTATTTATCGTCGCTACCGGTTGCCCATATGAGCGGCGCCTCTTGAATAGATTAGTCATTTTAGATTTTTGGAGGATAGTGCATGATACAGACAGAGACCCATTCCAGAATCTCCTCTGGTTCTTTTACGTGCACGGTGTAAAGCACCGACACGAGACCTCGGTTTAACGTTCCATTTGAAAGACTGTTAATTTTATTAGGGTTCGATGGGGGATCGAACATGTTCGATCCCTAGATTACTAGTCCAGCGTGTTACCACTGGACTACAGATCCGTCTGTGACTGCCCGTGTTACATTGAGTTTATCATTTATACTGATTGGTGTCGTGAGATCATGTTGTGTAGCTATATAGTTAGTCCCTATCCTTACATATATATAACATCACTTTTATTTCATTAACCCGTAACACTAATTTTATATTAACTTTCAAAATGCTGAAAAAGAAATATGTCGTCTGCTGATTTTTATTGATTTACTTCAATTTTGATTCACAATAAATTCTACTGTGCTGCCAAGACTTGTTTTTGAAGAGAAAAAGAATAATATTTAAAATTGGCAGACGGCTATTTTCGCAGACGACTATTTTCATTTCCAACATTTTATGGATTGATTTGTAATTGGTATCCCAAATTTCTAACTGCAGTATTTATTCTAACATTTAGTGTTTAACCTATTTGTGTGCACAGTTTATTCTTATTTTTAGTTTCTAATAAACTGCAAGCAGAGTTCTCCGCAAGAGTTAAATGGAACTACCAATGTACAGTCAAACCTGTCTTAGTGGTCAACTCTATTAAGCAGCCAACCTGTATTAACCCATTCAACCCCAAGTAACTGACATGGACTGGTGCATGCTATTTTTAGACCAATAAATTAATAAGAAAATTACATTTGGACCAGTTCATTTATCAAAATGGGTAATTTTATCTAAAAATAGTAATAATTATTACTGGCAAAAAAGTGCAGATCCAGATGAGCCGGCTCGTAACGTTTCATAAGCCTATTTAGAGGCCTGTGGGGTTGAAAGGGTTAAGCAGCCAGATTACATATTCCCAATGTGTTGTTTTATTATAAATTTGACCTCTATTAAGCAGCCACCTGTGCTAAGCAGCCACTTTCTGTGATTTCCTTGCCTGGCTGCTTAAGACAGGTTTGACTGTACTTCTGCAAACATTCAGTTAATAGAAGTCATGATAATGCAGTGTTAGCGCTTTCTCTTCACGTGTGAGTTTGCAGTCAGCTGTAGCCGATACAATTATGCCCTTAGGCAAGGCACTTAAATTCCGCGTTGCCTCTTCTCTCTCCCTCGTGGCAATGGATTCCATCAGGTATGAGGTCTCGAGACTGATTAATATAATGTTGTAATAACTTGTTTCGCAATCGAGCTAAAAGAAATTCATATAAACAAAAAACAAAACCAAAACTTCAGTTAACCCTTTCAACCCCACAGGCCTCTAAATAGGCTTATGAAAAGTGTAGATCCAGATGAGCCGGCTCGTAACGAGCCGTCTCATCAGGATCTGCACTTTTTTGCCAGTAATAATTATTACTATTTTTAGATAAAATTACCCATTTTGATAAATGAACTGGTCCAAATGTAATTTTCTTATTTTATTGGTCTAAAAATAGCATGCACCAGTCCATGTTAGTTACTTGGGGTTGAAAGGGTTAATATCCGATAGTCTGGATGTTCAATGTTGTTTCCAGCTTATGCTTTAAAGCAAACATTAAGAATGTTGGCATTTATGAACGGGTCAATGATTCACTGGTTAACATGTTGACTGCGTGAATCCAGTGGTCGCAAGTTTGATACCCCGTCAGACCAGGGCTCATTCTATAGGCACCCTGATTTCGCCTCCTCAGGGCACCACTTCTCCCTAAATATTTACAATTTTCAGACAAAATATTGGCCAGTATGAGAAACTGGCCATATTAAAGCACTCCTTCTATTCAAATATTGTATTTAATGGTCATACTGTGTATTTTAACCTCATGTTGAAATTTCTTAAATAATATCATCAGATGACCAGGGTTCCCTCTGTCTCAATGTTTGTCTGCGCCACTTCTGTCGCCAATTGAAAAACACTGGAGCCAATTTAAAAAACTTGGAGCCAACAACTAAGAGCCATATAGTTCACAAATAAATATTTGAAGCCATGTATTTGACAAAACATGTGCCCAAAAAAAAAAGAGAAAGGTTGCTCAAATATTTTCGCCAATTCACAAAATTAAGCGTCAATATTTGTTTTTTTGTTGCAATTGGCGTCATTGGCGACCGACAGCGGGAACCCTGGATGACGCAATCGCACACTTTCTCACTTGTCCCAAAAATTTGGCTCTGTCTTTGCAGACCTTAATATTAACAGTCTTTCAGATGGGACTATAACTTGTGAACGACGAGAAATAAATGCATCTAAATGTATGTTGGCCGGCGCATGTTTTATCTTGTGGAGAACTCGCATATATATAATGGAGAACTCGCATAATATACATACTGTAAAGTCAGATTTTTGTGTAAATGAAACACTAAAAATGTTCATAAAAATTCAGCAGTAATGCTAGAATACTAAAGAAAAAGTTGAACATTGTTTGCAAAAAACAGAGATCACGATCAGACAGAACAGAACGTGCCATATGATCAGGCTATATGCTGATTGCTCTTCAGGAAGTGGAGCTGAAGCTCCTGTCCGAATAGCAAACAACATAGATCCTGACCAGACGCGGCTTGTTGTTTGCATATACTCTGAATTTATTCGGCGCTGAAAGACCTAAACTAAATTGTCTTGATTTGTGAATTATTTCCACCACAACATTAATTCAGAACATTTATGGATGAATGCCTCAAATGTACTGTAATAAAGTTTATTGATTTAATGTGACGAAAGTGTCAAGATTTCTGGATTTAATGGCGAGAAATATTAAGATTTATGTATGTAAGGACACAAAAATGTCAAGATTTCTGGATTTAATGGCAAGAAATATTAAGATTTATGTATGTAATGACAAGAAAATGTCAAGATTTCTGGATTTAAGAAATATTAAGATGTATGGATGTAATGACATGAAAATGTCAGATTTATGGATTTAGTGGCAAGAAATGTCAGATTTATGGATTTAGTGGCAAGAAATGTCAAATTTATGGATTTAGTGGCAAGAAAATGTCAGATTTATGGATTTAGTGGCAAGAAATGTCAAATTTATGGATTTAGTGGCAAGAAAATGTCAAATTTATGGATTTAGTGTCCACAGAATTGCATGGAAAATATATTCTGCCATATAATTCTACCTCATAATTACGAATTTTATGGTATACAAATCTGTGACTTTACTGTGTCTTGTAGCTGTGTTGATTTGCTTGTTTATGTTCAGTGTGTGAACTTCATTTACAGAAAAAACGAGAGAGGAGGCGGACTCAACGAAAGAGGGGAAAAGAAACAAAGGAGGTTCAAATTTCTGTGTTTCTGGACACTGGGGGGGTGTTAAATTATTTCATGTGAGGAAGCTATCCAGCTGGCTTGCGGAAGATCGGTGGTTCTGCCTGTTCATGCCTGAAATATGGCTCGGAGGTTGATCCAGCGTCTTCCTCCACCAATAATAGCTGGAGAGTCGCCATATAACCTAATCTGTTGATGCAACGTTAAACCCCCAAACTAAAAAAAATACATCAGTTATTCAGAAGATAGCCATTGATATGTTGTTAAAAAGTCGAGAATATTTATAATTTCATGTCTTATTATCTCTGTGTACATTTAGAAGTTGAAATTAGTGTTGTTGAAATGTAGATTACTTATTCAGTACTCGTGTATTGAGAGTTACATTCAAAATTGATTACTTGGTTTGTTTTGAAGAATTGTATACCATAATCGTTTGAGTATAGGTCGCACTGGAGTATAAGACGCAGTTAAAAAAACAGAAATTCCATGGGAAAAAACCTATTTGCTGTATAAAACGCATCTTTGAAGATAAGGACCAAATGTTGCGAAAACTAATAATAAATATATAAACACTGAATGTGATTTGTAAGCATTACTAGTCGTGATACTGACTGGTGTATGACCACTAAATCATTAATATGCCATATTCTCTCTCTGAGCACGGCTCTGTATACTCATGTGCTTCGACGTAGACGGCTAACTTCCTATTCGCCGATCATCTGCTCATGACTTCATTTATGCTATCAGTATAATAGCGTGTTTGACATGTGTCAGTGAGTGAGTAAATCTCAACAAGTTCTAGTATTTAAAGAGACATAATTTCATCCTCAACACCACAAACGGATATGTAGTCCAGTGGTAACACGCTGGACTGGTAATCCAGGGATCGCATGTTCGATCACCCGTCTGACCCTAATAAAATTAACCGTCTTTCAGATGGGACGTTAATCCTCCAAAATATAAAATGACTAATCTCTTCAGGAGGCGTCGCTCATATGGGCAACCGGTAGCGACGATAAATAAACGTAAAACACACACTGTCAACACCTAGTCAAACTTGTCAATCTCAACATATTAACAATGATAATTAGCGTCACATACGGCAAACAGCAGTCGGTAATTGGTTGTTTGTAAAACTTGATAAATGTGAACCATCATTAATTTTCCTTCAATAAAAGTTGCTTTTGTTGATTTTAATATTTTTTAATAATTATTTTCTAACTAGATTTTTTTATCATAAATTAAATAACATTTTTAACTTTGAATGATTTCCCACATGATATAGATATATAGATTCGAACGAAATCCGGAACAAATACGGCACGTTACGCCATTTGTCGTTTTTCAGTCTATTGAAACATGGAATTTAGTATCTAAACTGGAGTATAAGGCGCACCAGACTTTTGGATACTATTTTGGAGGGAAATAGTCTTATACACAAACGATTATGGTAGTTTATGTTACGTCTTTCTGAGATTCCTGTCCGTACCATAATTATGTTTGGTTTAAACAGTATTGATTGCAAAACAAATCACATATAGCATACGACATACATAATGCAAAGGATCAAGTAGGAAGCTAAAACTAGGTTTTACTAAAAATATTTCCTTAAACATAATTATGTTTACTACTAGAAGACATACAGATACCATACCAAACTAGTTGGCATGTTGATATATCTGAAGATAGCTGTTTGTCCCGTATGGTTGCTGTGACTGTAAAACTAGCTTATATAACAACTTTTCCTTAAGCATTATTATGTTTACTACTAGAAGACATACAGATACCATACCAAACTAGTTGGCATGTGGATATATCTGAGGACAGCTGTTTGTCCCATACCAGGGTATGGATGCTGTGACCGTAAAACTTTACAGCATTCTTGACATCCATAAGAAAATGTTTGTCTGCGCTATATTTCCTATTACACATAATGATACCAAACCAGCGTGGATCCAAGTAATTTCGAATGTGGACCACTGCTTTACCTTGGCATGGTCGTAACATACCCAGCGAAATCGACAACATTACATTTCCTGCTTGCATTTCCTGCTGTTCACAATGAAACAATGTGCCATTCTGGTGTTATTTGATCGCTTTCCATCAAATAAATAGTATTTGTCGATAGAATAAGGTCTTCAGGTTGGGACCACAAGGACATATCGGTGATTTGGTCGTTTTTACCTAGTTTCTCGTCGATGTTTCTGCATGTTTGTTTTATTTCCGTTGGTTGCCTTCAGTAAACATTACTTACTATATGACCATAGGGGGGAATAAAAAGGAAATCAGGGATCATTCTAGCGGGCGATGTGGGCGAAATTGTCGCCCTAGGGACCCTGACATCGCCCTCTGGGGACCCCACTTCTCCCTAAAAAAATAATTTGTTTTTATGATTTTCAAACAAAATTTTGTCTAGTAAGATACACTGGCCCATTATAAAGCACTCCTTCTATTCAAATGTTGTATTTTAACCCTATTTTGCAGAAGTATATTAAAGAACACCATTTAAGGAAGCGATCACGCGCTGTCTCACTTCTCCCAAAAATTCTGATCTAGAATGAACCCTGAACACCCTCCGTTTCATCTAGAATGAACCCTGGGAAATGTGTGCCTGTGGTTCAATATCTTACTTTTTTATTTTGATGTAAATGAGATTTGAAATTAAGATGTACAGTCCCATTCACTGCCATATATTCTGATCTCAACAACAACTTCTCTTAAACTAGTCAAGTAATATTCGTTAGTAGTGTAGGCAAGACATTGTATAATGAGTATTTGAATCCATGAGTTAGTACTGTAGGCAAGACATTGTGTATAATGAGTATTTGAATCCATGAGTTAGTACTGTAGGCAAGACATTGTATATAATGAGTATTTGAATCCATGAGTTAGTACTGTAGGCAAGACATTGTATATAATGAGTATTTGAATCCATGAGTTAGTACTGTAGGCAAGACATTGTGTATAATGAGTATTTGAATCCATGAGTTAGTACTGTAGGCAAGACATTGTATAATGAGTATTTGAATCCATGAGTTAGTACTGTAGGCAAGACATTGTATATAATGAGTATTTGAATCCATGAGTTAGTACTGTAGGCAAGACATTGTATAATGAGTATTTGAATCCATGAGTTAGTACTGTAGGCAAGACATTGTATATAATGAGTATTTGAATCCATGAGTTAGTACTGTAGGCAAGACATTGTGTATAATGCGTATTGAATCCATGAGTTAGTACTGTAGGCAAGACATTGTATAATGAGTATTTGAATCCATGAGTTAGTACTGTAGGCAAGACATTGTATAATGAGTATTTGAATCCATGAGTTAGTACTGTAGGCAAGACATTGTATAATGAGTATTTGAATCCATGAGTTAGTACTGTAGGCAAGACATTGTATAATGAGTATTTGAATCCATGAGTTAGTACTGTAGGCAAGACATTGTATATAATGAGTATTTGAATCCATGAGTTAGTACTGTAGGCAAGACATTGTGTATAATGCGTATTTGAATCCATGAGTTAGTACTGTAGGCAAGACATTGTATAATGAGTATTTGAATCCATGAGTTAGTACTGTAGGCAAGACATTGTATAATGAGTATTTGAATCCATGAGTTAGTACTGTAGGCAAGACATTGTATAATGAGTATTTGAATCCATGAGTTAGTACTGTAGGCAAGACATTGAATAATGAGTATTTGAATCCATGAGTTAGTACTGTAGGCAAGACATTGTATAATGAGTATTTGAATCCATGAGTTAGTACTGTAGGCAAGACATTGAATAATGAGTATTTGAATCCATGAGTTAGTACTGTAAGGCAAGACATTGTGTATAATGAGTATTTGAATCCATGAGTTAGTACTGTAGGCAAGACATTGTATATAATGAGTATTTGAATCCATGAGTTAGTACTGTAGGCAAGACATTGTGTATAATGAGTATTTGAATCCATGAGTTAGTACTGTAGGCAAGACATTGTATATAATGAGTATTTGAATCCATGAGTTAGTACTGTAGGCAAGACATTGAATAATGAGTATTTGAATCCATGAGTTAGTACTGTAGGCAAGACATTGTATATAATGAGTATTTGAATCCATGAGTTAGTACTGTAGGCAAGACATTGTATATAATGAGTATTTGAATCCATGAGTTAGTACTGTAGGCAAGACATTGTGTATAATGAGTATTTGAATCCATGAGTTAGTACTGTAGGCAAGACATTGTGTAAAATGAGTATTTGAATCCATGAGTTAGTACTGTAGGCAAGACATTGTGTATAATGAGTATTTGAATCCATGAGTTAGTACTGTAGGCAAGACATTGTGTAAAATGAGTATTTGAATCCATGAGTTAGTACTGTAGGCATGACATTGTGTATAATGAGTATTTGAATCCATGAGTTAGTACTGTAGGCAAGACATTGTGTATAATGAGTATTTGAATCCATGAGTTAGTACTGTAGGCAAGACATTGTGTAAAATGAGTATTTGAATCCATGAGTTAGTACTGTAGGCATGACATTGTGTATAATGAGTATTTGAATCCATGAGGAGTTAGTACTGTAGGCAAGACATTGTGTATAATGAGTATTTGAATCCATGAGTTAGTACTGTAGGCAAGACATTGTGTATAATGAGTATTTGAATCCATGGGTTAGTACTGTAGGCAAGACATTGTATAATGAGTATTTGAATCCATGAGTTAGTACTGTAGGCAAGACATTGTATAATGAGTATTTGAATCCATGAGTTAGTACTGTAGGCAAGACATTGTATAATGAGTATTTGAATCCATGAGTTAGTACTGTAGGCAAGACATTGTATAATGAGTATTTGAATCCATGAGTTAGTACTGTAGGCAAGACATTGTATAATGAGTATTTGAATCCATGAGTTAGTACTGTAGGCAAGACATTGTGTATAATGAGTATTTGAATCCATGAGTTAGTACTGTAGGCAAGACATTGTATAATGAGTATTTGAATCCATGAGTTAGTACTGTAGGCAAGACATTGTATAATGAGTATTTGAATCCATGAGTTAGTACTGTAGGCAAGACATTGTATAATGAGTATTTGAATCCATGAGTTAGTACTGTAGGCAAGACATTGTATAATGAGTATTTGAATCCATGAGTTAGTACTGTAGGCAAGACATTGTATAATGAGTATTTGAATCCATGAGTTAGTACTGTAGGCAAGACATTGTATAATGAGTATCTGAATCCATGAGTTAGTACTGTAGGCAAGACATTGTGTATAATGAGTATTTGAATCCATGAGTTAGTACTGTAGGCAAGACATTGTATAATGAGTATTTGAATCCATGAGTTAGTACTGTAGGCAAGACATTGAATAATGAGTATTTGAATCCATGAGTTAGTACTGTAGGCAAGACATTGTATAATGAGTATTTGAATCCATGAGTTAGTACTGTAGGCAAGACATTGTATAATGAGTATTTGAATCCATGAGTTAGTACTGTAGGCAAGACATTGTATAATGAGTATTTGAATCCATGAGTTAGTACTGTAGGCAAGACATTGTATAATGAGTATTTGAATCCATGAGTTAGTACTGTAGGCAATACATTGTATAATGAGTATTTGAATCCATGAGTTAGTACTGTAGGCAAGACATTGTATATAATGAGTATTTGAATCCATGAGTTAGTACTGTAGGCAATACATTGTGTATAATGAGTATTTGAATCCATGACCAAGCAGGAAGAAGATCGAAGAAAAAGGCATGAAGAAAAGAAAGAAAGAAGAAAAGAGGAAGAAAGAAGGAAAGAGAGAGATGACAGATCTGAATTACATAGAGACAGGTGCGATTAATGAAAGTTTCACATTTTTTAAAATTCTGAATACATTTAAAGGCTTTTGCAAACAACATAGATCCAGATCAGCCGCAGCGTGACACTGCATGCTACTCAGGATCTATGTTGTTTGCTACATAGCCAAGTGTCTTAGCAAGGTCATCTGAATAGCAAACAGCATAGAGCCTGATCAGATGCCATGTTCCGTGGTGGCTGATCTGGCTCTTTGGAAATACCGTTTGAATGGTATCCAGAATGAAATGGGTTAATGCCATATTTTCTTGGCTATGCAATGGAGATATTTTCTCTCTTTTTTTTCTGTATTTACAAATAGGTAAGACCCATCTTGTATATACAGTCAAACCTGTGTTAGTAGTCACCTCCATTAAGTAGACAACCTGTATTAAGCAGCCAGTTTCCATATTCCCAAATTGCTGTCTTATACATTTAACCTCTATTAAGCAACCACCTGTGCTAAGCAGCCACTTTCTTTGGTTACCATGCCTGGCTGCTTAAGACAGGTTTGACTGACTGTAATCATAATTTGACATGATTCTTAGTGCAGGCTCAATATTTGTTAACAATTGATGGGCTGTCCGATTAGCGCAGTGGTTAGCGCGCTCGCTTCTCACCAATGCAACCCGGGTTCGATCCTCGGACCGGGAAGTATGTGAGATGGTACGGTGGTCATCAGATCGGACAGGTGGGTTTTCTCCGGGTACTCCGGTTTCCTCCCACACGAATGACCACATATACGCTTTCATCCGCGCCAACGAGAGTAACTAATATAAGTTGTTAAAATAAAGTTTAAACTAACATTTGACTCACTTACCATCACACATGCAAGGCTACCAGATGGCGGTGCTGTTAGTTTATACAAATTTATTTTAGCTCGATTGCGAAACAAGTTATTTCAACTTATATAAATCACTCTCGAGACCTCATTCCTGATGGAATCCATCGCCACGAGGGAGAGAGAAGAGGCAACGTGGAATTTAAATGCCTTGCCTAAGGGCACAATCGTAACGGCTCCAGTGGGGCTCGAACTCCAGACCTTTTGCACCTGAAGCGAACGCGCATCCACTGCGCTATCACGACTTCCACGGTGGTGCTGTTGTTGCACTAAAATTGAGTGGAAGAGTGACTTGTAAGCAAGAATGTAAAAATTGTTTGTTTATTATTGTGTCACCCCTATGAGAGACATTACTGGTTTTTCTATTACCTCCCTTGATGGATAAAGTCAGATTTATCCCTAAATGTATATTGGTCCTTTTAGTTGGAATCCTTTGTTTTTACTGTTGTCGTCTAAACAGATGTTGCGTTAGGATAAATGTAATTTTATCCAAATCGTTTTAATTAATTGAACCAATTTTTACAGTAAGGTATCCAATGGACATGCTAAAGGATATCTGTCGAGATTTAATAATTTCATAATTATAAGACGAGAATACGGAGGAGAATGGAAAACATGTGGTGCAAAGGAAACAGCGATAAAAACAGAGGAAACCAATTAAGATGACCAATATACTATTAGGAGTATTCAGGGGCAGTAACTGACTAATGTTTCTCATTGAAAGGGCCAGCCATTTCTGCATCTCTTATGGACATCAGTACTGCCCAAATCCTATCCTCGAGAAGGCCAGGTGCCATTATTTTAACTAGCTGGCAGCTCGCCAACCGGCCATATAAGAATGAACCTCTGATGAAGTTCGAACTTTCGACCTCCCGCTCTGTAGACGAACGCCTTAACCACTAGACCACTGAGAAAGTATGTAAATCTGTACCCCTGGTACCTTGTCACCGAGGGAAGAATATGTCCACAACTCGCATACATCAGGGATCATTCTAGAGGGCGATGTGGGCAAAATTGTCGCCCTAGGGACCCTGACTTCTCCCTAAAAAAAAAATATATATAATTTTTGGTTTTTACGATTTTCAAACAAAATTGTGTCTAGTAAGATAACACTGGCCCATTATAAAGCACTCCTATTCAAATGTTGTATATAATGGTTGTACTGTGCATTTTAACCCTATTTTGCAGAAGTATATTAAAGAACACCATTTAAGGAAGCTATCACGCGCTTTTTCACTTCTCCCAAAAATTCTGACCTAGAATGAACCCTAATACATGATGTGTTACAAATGTTATCTGCTTCAGGACTGAAAGAGATCGTCACAGGGAAAGTGAACAAGAACGTGAAGAGAGGAAGGAGAGAGAGAGAGAAGAACGAAGAAAGGAGAAAGAAGAAAGACATAGAGAGAAGGGTGGGGAAAAGAGTAGCCGGCATAAAGAAGAGGTATAGTAAAACGGCTTGAAAATGTTTTTATCTGAAATAAACCGATTTGAAATTCTATCTACAGTCAAACCTGTGTTAGTGGTCACCTCCATTAAGCAGCCACCCTGTATTAGGCAGCCAGATTCCTAATATGTTATTTTATTATACATTTAACCTCTATTAAGCAGTCACCTGTGCTAAGCAGCCACTTTCTGTGATTCCCTTGGCTGGCTGCTTAAGACAGATTTGACTGTACAGTCCAACCTGTCTTAAGAATCCAGCCAAAGGATTCACAGAAAGTGGCTGCTTAGCACAGGTGGCTGAATATTTATAATAGAGGTGAGATGTATAATAAAGTAACATATCTGGAAACTGGCTGCTTAATACAGGGTGGTTGCTTAATGGAGGTGACCACTAACACAGGCTTGCTTGACTGTATGTGTTATGCGAAATTAAGTTAATAACCTAGATTTGACAATATCTTTTCTTTGAATTATCTTGAAAATGTCCAGTGGTTGGACTACCGGAAATGAATAGTATTTTAAAATACATTATATGAACATGCATGTATTTTAAAATTCCCAGGTGAAGATAAATAAATTAAACAGTTGAAAAGCTTTTATGTGTTTCATATTTCATTGGCTTGAACTATATTATAGACTTGTCTATAGTAGCGTACTTGTTACACAATGTGTTTGAAAATATATTATATTGAAACCAGAATTAGTTTAAACTTTATTTATTGTTCTTTTGAACAAAGAGCATATATGCATGGATACAATATACTTAACCCGGCGCGATAAAGCCTGAACTGTGTTGATGCTCCGTTAAACCAAATACTAATTCACTCACTGATTTTGATACTATTTCAGCTGAAATTATGTTTGAAGGCTTGACTTGCTTATTTGGAGTTTTCATTTTCTGTGACAATATGTAGGCCCAGGTGTCCGTGCCTTACAGGAGCAATGCACCGGCTATTACATAAGTTTGACAATTTGATTTTAGTTTAAGCTTTATTTATTGTTCTTTTGTACAAAGAGCATATATGCATGGAAATTGTATACACACAGGTTGCAGGATTGGAAAACAAGATAAATACAATCTTATATAAATTCCTCTCCTACATGGAGCATTTAGCAAGTTGGTGTATTCCGGTATAAGTAATGTAAGCTGTTGTTCTTTGTCTGTTCACGGCTTAAATTGCTCGTTAAAGTTTAATTGTATGATATATGGTTCTCGAATCAAGATAGGCTATGCTTGCAAGGAATGAATCCCCCCCTCCCCCATCCAACAAAAATAAAAAACATCAATGTGGGAAATAATTGGGACTCACACTTGGCATCGGTAGAGACAGGTGAACGGGTAGCTGCGCATCCACCGATTTGGCGTTTGTTTACAGAAGTCAACTGAGCTGGACATTAAGGTAAAATAAGTCTAGTGTATGCCAATGGGAGGGTCATGAATGGTTATGCTTACTGATATTTTGTATTAGGAATAAGAGACGTTAGGGTGGATTAACATTTACATAAAGGGAGAAAAGATACAAATAATTATTTTATATTATAAAATATTATTTATAATCAGATTATTAAGGGACAGATGTTCAGACTATTGCTTAATGTCCAAATTAGTGGAAGGGACAGATGTTCAGACTATTGCTTAATGTCCAAATTAGTGGAAGGGACAGATGTTCAGACTATTGGTTAATGTCCAAATTAGTGGAAGGGACAGATGTTCAGACTATTGCTTAATGTCCAAATTAGTGGAAGTCGTGATAGCGCTGTGGTAGCGCGTTTGTTTCAGGTGCGAAAGGCTAGGGGTTTGAGCCCCGCTGGAGCCGTTACGATTGTGCCCTCAGGCAACGCATTTAAACTCCACGTTACCTCTTCTCTCTCCATAGTGGCGATGGATTCCATCAGGAATGAGGTCTGGAAAGTATATATTAATATAAGTTGTAAGAAGTTGTAAGAAAAGAAAAAATTTGTATAAACTGTATTTGTATGTCCAAATGAATTATTATGAAACAGTGGAAATCATAAGTCTTAGAAATGGAGGTCACCACATTCTGGTTGTATCCAATTCTTGGCAAATCTTATGGATTGCAAGTTTCATCCCCATCCGTAATATAAAACAGATAATATATAAAACAGTTAATATATAAAACAGTTAATATAAAACAGTTAATATAAAACAGTTAATATAAAACAGTTAATATAAAACAGTTAATATAAAACAGTTAATATAAAGCACTAATTGTTTGTTTCAGGAGAAAAAGGAAGAAGCTGAGGATGAATATAACTACGAGGAAGATTTTGAGGTCTGTCTTTCTGTGTCTCTTTCTCTGTCTCCCTCCTCCCTCTTGCTCCTCCCTCTCACTACTCCCTCTCACTACTCCCTCTCACTCCTCCCTCTCACTCCCCCTCTCACTCCCCCTCTTGCTCCTCTTGCTTGATGAATGTGTAAAATCTGAACACACAAACCATTCTAGAGGTAGTCAGTGACTAGAGGTTTACAGTGTCTAGAGGTTTACAGTGTCTAGAGGTTTACAGTGTCTAGAGGTGTACAGTGACTAGAGGTTTACAGTGTCTAGAGGTGTACAGTGTCTAGAGGTGTACAGTGTCTAGAGGTTTACAGTGTCTAGAGGTTTACAGTGTCTAGAGTAGAGGTTTACAGTGTCTAGAGGTGTACAGTGACTAGAGGTTTACAGTGTCTCGAGGTTTACAGTGACTAGAGGTTTACAGTATCTAGAGGTTTACCGTGTCTAGAGGTTTACGGTGACTAGAGGTTTACAGTGTCTAGAGGTTTACAGTGACTAGAGGTTTACAGTGACTAGAGGTTTACAGTGACTAGATGTTTACAGTGACTAGAGGTTTACAGTGTCTAGAGGTTTACGGTGACTAGAGGTTTAAGGTGTCTAGAGGTTTACAGTGACTAGAGGTTTACAGTAACTAGAGGTTTACAGTGACTAGAGGTTTACAGTGACTAGAGGTTTACAGTGACTAGAGGTTTACAGTATCTAGAGGTTTACAGTGACTAGAGGTTTACAGTGACTAGAGGTTTACAGTAACTAGAGGTTTACAGTGACTAGAGGTTTACAGTGTCGTGAGGTTTACAGTGTCATGAGGTTTACAGTGTCTAGAGGTTTACAGTGACTAGAGGTTTACAGTGACTAGAGGTGTACAGTGTGGGTCAATTGAATTCTATCCTACAGTTTCATTCTATTGTTCTTTCTCATTACATTCACATTTCAAAGCACATGACCGTCTCAGTTTGTATATGTATATTCCATTACTGTCAAACCCATTGCGGAGACCTAGACATATTTTCTTGGGCAGGCTTAGCCGACCTAAGTGGTTAACGAGTACTAAGCAATGTGTGTGAGGTGCCTTGCTCAATAACACTACATATGTGGCCTGACCAAGTATCGAACCCGGGACCGCTCGATTCCAAATCCGACGCTCTACCACTGGACCACGGACGCCACCTTTGTGTTCATCAAATGCAGCTTTTCATACATTGAGGCATGCATTGGACCATTCCTTTGTGTTTGAATCTTAGTCGATTGAAAATCAAACAAACAGTTATATGATTTAACTGCAATTTATAAAAAAGATTATTTGAACAAATTAATAAAAATGCCATTTTTTTTCTATTCACGATTTTAACATTCGAACGTTCAAACGAATATTCGACCATTTGTTGCTATTCCTAGTTCCATGATATATTGTACTGTTATTTTACCGCTAGCATGCAAAGAGTTAATGAGTATATTCTCAACCAGGACTACGAGGAAGACTTTGAAGATGAGGAAGAGGAGGCTGATGACGACATGGCTGTTGCAAAACCTAGAAACTTCCAGGTCAGTTTTCCATCTAGTATTTTCCGCTCTCAGTTTAAAAAACATATTTTGAAAGAATGAAAGACTAAGTCATATAGAACTCTTATATGTCTTAGGAATGAGTGTCTAAACACAGTCCTATGTACTCTGCTTTACACAGGCCCACAAAAGAACATGTGAGGAATGGGTGTCTAAACACAGTCCTATGTAAGGTGCTTTACACAGGCCCACAAAAGAACATGTGAGGAATGAGTGTCTCGACCACAGTCCTATGTACGGTGCTTTACACAGGCCCACAAAAGAACATGTGTGGAATGGGTGTCTAAACCACAGTCCTATGTACTGTGCTTTACACAGGCCCACAAAAGAACATGTGAGGAATGGGTGTCTAGACCACAGTCCTATGTACTCTGCTTTACACAGGCCCACAAAAGAACATGTGAGGAATGGGTGTCTATACACAGTCCTATGTACTCTGCTTTACACAGGCCCACAAAAGAACATGTAAGGAATGTGTGTCTATACACAGTCCTATGTACGGTGCTTTACACAGACCCACAAAAGAACATGTGAGGAATGTGTGTCTATACACAGTCCTATGTACTCTGCTTTACACAGGCCCACAAAAGAACATGTGAGGAATGGGTGTCTATACACAGTCCTATGTACGGTGCTTTACACAGACCCACAAAAGAACATGTAAGGAATGTGTGTCTATACACAGTCCTATGTACGGTGCTTTACACAGGCCCACAAAAGAACATGTAAGGAATGTGTGTCTATACACAGTCCTATGTAAGGTGCTTTACACAGGCCCACAAAAGAACATATGATCCCAGTAGGCATTATTTCAGACAGGTCATTGTACTGTCATTTTCACTATGCTATGGCAGATGCATTCATTTTCCTTTTCTGTTCTTTTACCTGCAAATTTGCAATTACACCTGGTATGATTAATGTTCATCTTTATCTAATTGAGAAAAAAAAATCGGTGAAATGTTAAAGCGACATTACATCGTAAAAAGCATATAAAATGCATTTTTCACGTATAAATGCATTGCTACTACAATTTCTTCCGAATACATTCGAACACTAACATTGAATCAATAAACAGTGTTTTTGTGGTCTAAAAGCTTTCCAAATTGAAAGTAGGAATTGACGTTTGTTTGTCATCGGAGTCAATACTAAATGCGAGGTACTGTCGTTTACAGATAATTTAACTAAGATTAGTCTACAAATAAATATACATAGGCACAAATGTGAGATATAATGGTAAATCTGTACCATAAATCGTGTTATTCAGGATACACGAGTTGTATTACGCTTGGATGTCGACCATATTTACATTATTTTGTTATGTCAACAAACTGCGCATACAAAGTTTGTTTATTAGTTGAAATGCTCAGTTTTTGAAGCAAATATTTGGGAAAAAAGAATACCATACAGGAAAATACATTCTGTAGAAATTTGTGTTTTCACCGATGTAGTGTCGCTTTAAATATTGTCTACTTTGTACATGTTTTTGTATGTAGCTAACACCCACACCAGCACGCAAAGAGATCTCCGTAGTGTCGGTATGCCCTACCATTCATTAGTATATTGGATTCTGTTATATTGACTCTATTACGAAATTGGTTTTGGTTCTTTTCGTTTTCTCGACTATTTGAAGAGCAGATTGAAGTCATCACATGTTGGTAACCATAGAAACTGGTTGTTGATTATCATATTTAACATTGTTCCACAACATTGTTGGCAATGTCTCGCCTCCGAATGGCCTCATTCGGAAAAAATCACGCTACTCAGACTTGATCGTTTAATTTTTTATTTGTTATGCCGCCATCTTGTTTTCATGTTGTCTCGAAGAGTGTTTTGTTGAAAAATTGTTCGGTAGAACAGAAAAATGTAAATAGACATATCGATAATTATTTTATCAGTCAATATAGTTTGTACACCGTTCAGCTGTATCGTTCTGTAATGTAAGGTACAGTAGAGGTTTTTATGTAAGGTACAGTAGAGGTTTTTGTTAAAGATTATACATTAAGATCAAGGCCCCGAGGTAATATAACTTTTCTCCAAGCTCAATTCTCAAGCCTCTGATTGGTTCAGCTGGCAGGTAAAACTCAGAATCAACCAATAAAACCATTTGAGCTTGAGTTTGAGATGTGAGAAAGTCTTATAACCTCGGGCAAAGGTTGTTATCAAATCTCATCTGTGAATAGAAAGAAATGATTTCCAAACAACATAAAGCCAGAACAGCCAAATGTTTGGTATAACAAAATTCCCAATTTTGTGCTATATAAGTGACATTACCCTTTTTGTTCACTTATCAAAACCTTCCTCATCTAGTAGTTGGAGTAAAATGGTTACCTTGTTGACAGAATTTCTGGATAATTGCCCAGTTCTATCTAGTGCTTCAAATAGTCGAGCATTGCTGTCAATTGCAGCTATTTTTATAGTTTATATTTTGTTCACAATAACCTTGGACTTTCTCCATTTATCGCTATAGTCTGGCAGTTAATGTCATCTTGAATTCTGAGATTTGCCCAAAGATGACATGATGTCATCATTCAGTTTCTTAATTGATAATGTCTTAACTACTAGAAACTGCAAAAACATTTTGTATGGACAACCTTGCACGGTCCAACTTGGGTTCTGCCAGTCTACTAGCTTCGTCATATTTATTTTCTGGATTCAGTTTTACATTTACATGTGTAAAGTCGTGATAGCACAGTTATAGCGCGTTCGCTTCAGTTGCAATTGGACCCGAGTTCAAAATCGCTTGTCCCGTATGTCTGTAGATTCCTATCCCACTGGAGGTATCAAATTTCATAGGAGGAAGCTGCTATCGGACTGGCTTGTGGAAGGTTAATGGTTGTACCTGGGTGCCACGTTCATGCCTGTGATAATGATATTAGGGACCCCCACCCCCCCTGGTCATCCTCTGCCAATTATAGCTGGAGAGTCGCCAGACCTACACTATAGACGTGACTTTAAACATGCAAAACAAACTAATAAAATTGGCTGATTGCAAGGAAATGATCTGGCACTACCCTCCAGTATATTCCTAAATCTGGGGATGAGCATTACAGAATGACCCCTGGCACTACCCTCCAGCATATTCCTAAATCTGGAGGATGAGCATTACAAAATGACCGGTGAATTAGATATGCACTATTTCTACATAAAGAGATGAGCTAATCTCAGTACTGCTTATCCGTTTTGATATCGAGGATAGTTTCGTGGATTTCTGAACTTCTGAAATTATCTTAATTTTGCGAATATGTCTGATGTTTAAAATCATTTACAGGTATCAGTGAATGTTTTGCTAGCCGTAATAATTCAATATCTGCGATCACTGTTGCTGCGTTATAATGTGCTGATAATGTAGGAATACGAAGGAATCATAAATTAAACCATGTGCAAATTGTACACTTCGTACGGTAATAAATATATGTTTACAAATGCTTGCTAAGCTTCGGTTTATTTATCATGGAGTGTTTTTTCAACATCTTTAGTGGAGTATTCACAAGAAGCAGGAGACAGGATCACAGCTTGACTACTCTGTAAATATCATTGTTACCCTTGTTATAATACGTTACGTTGAGGATTCCTACATTCGTCTCACCTTTATTTTGCTCCCCAAACGTTTACGGAGAGCATAATGTTGCTTGTTTGTCTTACGGTCAAGTGAGAACTTGCTAAATACTGCTGGCGATGGGAAGAAACCTCAAGGAGCCTTCAAATCACTTGCCCCTCTCCTAAGGGCCTCCGTGGCTGGATGGTTACAGTCGTACAACTTCAAATCACTTGCCCCTCTCCTAAGGGCCTCCGTGGCTGAATGGTTACAGTCGTACGACTTCAAATCACTTGCCCCTCTCCTAAGGGCCTCCATGGCTGGATGGTTACAGTCGTACGACTTCAAATCACTTGCCCCTCTCCTAAGGGCCTCCATGGCTGGATGGTTACAGTCGTACGACTTCAAATCACTTGCCCCTCTCCTAAAGGCCTCCCTGGCTGGATGGTTACAGTCGTACAACTTCAAATCACTTGCCCCTCTCCTAAGGGCCTCCATGGCTGGATGGTTACAGTCGTACGACTTCAAATCACTTGCTCCTCACCGCTGTAGGTTCGAATCCCACAATATCAAATTAGGAATGAGGTCTCGAGAGTGATTTATATAAGTTGAAATAACTTGTTTCGCAATCGAGCTAAAATAAATTTGTATAAAATCAAATTATTTAGCTATCCAGTTGGCCTGTGATAGGTCGGTGGTTCTACCTTCCTCCACCAATAATAGATTGAGAGTCGTCTTATCACCTAAGCTGTTGGTGCAACTTTAAACCCCACAATACGAACAAAGCAAGGAGCCTCCGTGGTGAAATGGATATGGTGTCCGCCTGGCCACTTAGAGGTTGTGAGTTTGAGCTGTGTCAGAACCATGGTGGTGATGTCCGTAGGCGAGACACTTAAATCCACCTTGCCTCTTCCCTCTCTCCCTCGTGGTGATGTATTCCTTCAGGAATGAGAGGTATCGAGAGCGATTTATCCACTGTTGTCAGAACTTGTTTCGCAATCGACTACTAGATAAGCTTGTATAAAAAAAAAGAGTTGTTATATAAGCCAGTTTTACAGTCACAGCAACCATACCCTGGTATGGGACAAACAGCTGTCCTCAGATATATCCACATGCCAACTAGTTTGATATGGTATCTGCATGTCTTCTAGTAGTAAACATAATTATGTTTAAGGAAAAGTTTGTTATATAAGCCAGTTTTAAGGTCACAGCAACCATACCCTGGTATGGGACAAACAGCTGTCCTCAGATATATCCACATGCCAACTAGTTTGATATGGTATCTGTATGTCTTCTAGTAGTAAACATAATTATGCTTAAGGAAAAGTTGTTATATAAGCCAGTTTTAGCTTGCTACTTAATCCTTTGCATTATGTATGTCGTTGTACTATATGTGATTTATGTCTTGCAATAAATACTATTTAAACCAAAGCTGGTATTCGACATTAAATAATTCAACACGACTAGAAACATATTGTTTATTTAAGCATTCTTTTAAATTCGAAACTTATCTGGACATCATAACTGAAAGTAAGCATAGAACAGCACTAACTAAATTTAGGACATCACCACATGATCTTTATATAGAAAAGGGACGCTACTTAAGTTTACCGAGGCACCAATGACTATGTACTCAATGCAGTGCACCAACGACTATGTACCCAATGCGGTGCACCAACGACTATGTACTCAATGCAGTGCACCAACGACTATGTACTCAATGCAGTGCACCAACGACTATGTACCCAATGCAGTGCACCAACGACTATGTACTCAATGCAGTGCACCAACGACTATGTACCCAATGCAGTGCACCAACGACTATGTACTCAATGCAGTGCACCAATGACTATGTACTCAATGCAGTGCACCAATGACTATGTACTCAATGCAGTGCACCAACGACTATGTACTCAATGCAGTGCACCAATGACTATGTACTCAATGCAGTGCACCAATGAATATGTACTCAATGCAGTGCACCAACGACTATGTACTCAATGCAGTGCACCAACGACTATGTACTCAATGCAGTGCACCAACGACTATGTACTCAATGCAGTGCACCAATGACTATGTACTCAATGCAGTGCACCAACGACTATGTACTCAATGCAGTGCACCAATGACTATGTACTCAATGCAGTGCACCAACGACTATGTACTCAATGCAGTGCACCAACGACCATGTACTCAATGCAGTGCACCAACGACCATGTACTCAATGCAGTGCACCAATGACTATGTACTCAATGCAGTGCACCAATGACTATGTACTCAATGCAGTGCACCAACGACTATGTACTCAATGCAGTGCACCAACGACCATGTACTCAATGCAGTGCACCAATGACTATGTACTCAATGCAGTGCACCAATGACTATGTACTCAATGCAGTGCACCAATGACTATGTACTCAATGCAGTGCACCAACAACTATGTACTCAATGCAGTGCACCAACGACTATGTACTCAATGCAGTGCACCAACGACCATGTACTCAATGCAGTGCACCAACGACCATGTACTCAATGCAGTGCACCAACGACCATGTACTCAATGCAGTGCACCAATGACTATGTACTCAATGCAGTGCACCAACGACCATGTACTCAATGCAGTGCACCAACGACCATGTACTCAATGCAGTGCACCAACGACCATGTACTCAATGCAGTGCACCAATGACTATGTACTCAATGCAGTGCACCAACGACCATGTACTCAATGCAGTGCACCAATGACTATGTACTCAATGCAGTGCACCAATGACTATGTACTCAATGCAGTGCACCAACGACCATGTACTCAATGCAGTGCACCAATGACTATGTACTCAATGCAGTGCACCAACGACCATGTACTCAATGCAGTGCACCAATGACTATGTACTCAATGCAGTGCACCAATGACTATGTACTCAATGCAGTGCACCAACGACCATGTACTCAATGCAGTGCACCAATGACTATGTACTCAATGCAGTGCACCAACGACCATGTACTCAATGCAGTGCACCAATGACTATGTACTCAATGCAGTGCACCAACGACCATGTACTCAATGCAGTGCACCAATGACTATGTACTCAATGCAGTATGAATATGATAGAATGATGAATTTCATTTCCTCTTAATATGCCTAATTATACTGATCTAAGACACAAGTTGAAATAACTTGTTTCGCATTCGAGCTAAAATAAATTTGTATAAACTAAACTCAAGCTAAAATGATTTGATCGGTTGATTCTGAGTTTTACTGTCAGCTGAACCAATCAGAAGCTTGAGACTGAGTTTTACATAGGATCAACGTTTTATAACCTCGAGGCCTTGCCTACATTACAATGACCAACCTTTGAACAGTTAAATCAAAGGCATTATTATTAAAACTGTCTAAATTTATTTACTTTCCAAACTTATTTACACAATTCAAATCATTTGTCTTTGTTAAACACTTCTCTGTAAATCCAAGACTATCTACTTTGGAATTATTTGTATTTGCTATAAGCATATGGTGTGTTTTATGCAATAACTGTATTGTTGTTGTTGGGTGCATCCATCCATTACTCGGCTTCATACTGTCGTTCATACAGTATTCCTAATACTGCTATAACATTAAGTTTAGAAGCCAATTAGGTAATATTGAAAAGAAATCGTTCTTCATGGGAAAATATCCAATTCGACAGAGCTTAATTGAAATTCAAAATCAATTAAAATGAATAGAAGCCAAAAAATGTATAGGAAACTGTGAAAAGAAATGCCCACTGAAAATGCATGATCTGCAAATCCCACTAAATTTACTTGTCGTGTCCTTGATAATTAAAGCGACACTCCATAGGTGAAAACGTAAAATTATACAGAATGTAATTTCTTATTAAATGGTATAATTTGTCCCCAAATATTTGCCTCAAAAACGGAGTATTTCAACTAATAAACAAACGTCGTATACACGGTTTGTTGACATAATAAAATAATGTAAATAGTGTCAACATCCATACGGAACACAACGCGTGTATCTTGAATAACTCGATTTATGGTACAGATTTACCGATATATCTGACATGTGTGCCTATGCATATTTATTTGTAGACTAATCTTGGTTGAATTATCTCTAGATGACAGTATCACATGGTATGACTCCAATGATTCAATGTTAGTGTTCAAATGTATTCGGAAGAATGTGTAGTAGCAATGCATTTTTAAAGTAAAGTGTTTGTTTATTATAGTGTCACCCCTATTTAAAGGGCCAGCCATTTCTGACTTATGAGACACTTATTTTTATGAACATCAGTACTTCCCGAATCCTATGCTTGTATGCCTGGCGTTAGGCTGGTAGGCAATTGGCAACCATTATTTAACTCGCTGGTGGCTCACCAACCGGCCATATCAGAACGAATCCCTGACGAGATTCGAACCTTCGACGCCTTAACCAGTACGCCACGGAGACAATTATATGTGAAGAAATGCATTTTTTTGGCTTTTTGCGATGTAATGTCGCTTTACGGATTGGAATACATTGGTGCTATATTTATTGTATGAACTGGTTCTGTATTTTATACAATCCTCGATAGTGATCTATGATGTAGCGTATTCTCGGACATACATTTTGGATGGGGTGTTCATAGTGAAGATGGAATTGTTTAGAACGTTTAATGCGCTGTTTAAGTTTATACAAATTTACTTTAGCTCGATTGCGAAACAAGTTCTTACAACCTATATTAATCACTCTCTCTCTCTCGAGGCCTCATTCCTGATGGAATCCATCGCCACGAGGGAGAGAGAAGAATTTAAATGCCTTGCCTAAGGGCACAATCGCAACGGCTCCAGCGGGGTTCGAACTCTGGACCTTTCGCACCTGAAGCGGACATGCGTCCACTGCGCTATCACGACTTCCATAATGCGCTGTTTGAATTCCAAATGTAGGAAAACTCTTGTGCTTAAAATATCCCATCCCATGTTTATGTTTGTATCTAACGTGCTAGTGTAAACCTTTACATTCCTCCGCCCTCTTTCTATTTCCACTTACTGTACCGATTTTGAAATTACTTTGCCAGCATTTTTTAATTCGCTTTGGCTTTGATAAAAGTCCAGGGAGCTGTCGCCGTACCACTGACGTCGTTGTCGACATTGGTTCTTACTGTTTAGCATTTCTTATTTCAAATGGTTCTTCAAAAAAAAATTGACAGGCCTATCTATGTAATCATATCCGAGATGGCTCACTTACCGTACTACTATAAATAATTTATGTTTTTTAGTATTTTGTTTTTGGAAAACCATATAGATATCGTCATCAAATTTATCCTGTGTTTGTTATTTAGTGTTTAACATTTTGTTATTTAGTGTTTAACATTTTGTTATTTAATGTTTAACATTTTGTTATTTAGTGTTTAACATTTTGTTATTTAGTGTTTATCATTTTGTTATTTAATGTTTAACATTTTGTTATTTAGTGTTTATCATTTTGTTATTTAATGTTTAACATTTTGTTATTTAGTGTTTAACATTTTGTTATTTAGTGTTTATCATTTTGTTATTTAATGTTTAACATTTTGTTATTTAGTGTTTAACATTTTGTTATTTAGTGTTTATCATTTTGTTATTTAGTGTTTATCATTTTGTTATTTAGTGTTTATCATTTTGTTATTTAGTGTTTATCATTTTGTTATTTAGTGTTTAACATTTTGTTATTTAGTGTTTATCATTTTGTTATTTAGTGTTTATCATTTTGTTATTTAGTGTTAACTTTTGGTATTTTGATTTAGCGCTTTATTTAGCATAAATTTACCATTTTGTTATTTATCATTTAGCATGTTGTTATTTAGCATTTAGCATGTTGTTATTTATCATTTAGCATGTTATTTAGCATGTTGTTATTTATCATTTAGCATGTTGTTATTTATCATTTAGCATGTTGTTATTTATCATTTAGCATGTTGTTATTTATCATTTAGCATGTTGTTATTTATCATTTAGCATGTTGTTATTTATCATTTAGCATGTTGTTATTTAGCATGTTGTTATTTATCATTTAGCATGTTGTTATTTATCATTTAGCATGTTGTTATTTAGCATGTTGTTATTTATCATTTAGCATGTTGTTATTAGCTTTTAACATTTTGTGATTTAACATTCTCTTATTTTGCATTTCATATTTTTGTTCTATATCGGCAGGATTCAGAAGTGAATGAGGTATTGCTTGCCCTGGATGCAGAGAATGAGAGATTGTTAAACAGTTCATCTAGAAGTCCACAGATCTCAGCTGGTGTAAGTAAAGATATGTCCCGGGGTCTTGCTCTCTCACTTAATCTCCGAGTGTGTGGGTTGAGTCATATTAACCCTTTCAACACCACAGACCTCTAAATAGGCTTACAAAAAGTGTAGATCCAGATGAGCCGGCTCGTGACGAGCCGTCTCATCAGGATCTGCACTTTTTGCCAGTGATATGACTATTTTTAGACATAATTACCCATTTTGATAAATGAACTTGTCCAAATGTGATTTTCTGATTCATTTATTGGTTTATGAATATCATGGACCAGTCCATGTGAGTTACTTGGTGTTGAATGGGTTACGCCAAGTCTGTAAATACATATTTAAACAAATATGTTTACGCCAACGAATGTCAAATGTATTGATGTAAAATCAATGGCGGATAGCAATGAGGCTCATGGGAAGGATAGACTGTGTGCATTATTAAGTTCCGGTAAGATGTTAATATCGAACTATAGGAATGAATAGGTCTCTGTGTCGATTACTCTCTTGTGATTGGTCGACTGTATCCGATTACTCTCTTGTGATTGGTCGACTGTATCCGATTACTCTCTTGTGATTGGTCGACTGTATCCGATTACTCTCTTGTGATTGGTCGACTGTATCCGATTACTCTCTTGTGATTGGTCGACTGTAACATTGCTGGGTAGGCTTTAATACCCAGGGTTCATTCTAGGTCAGAATTTTTGGGAGAAGTGAGAATATAGGCAAGTTCACCCAAGTACTGGTTAACCGTTGGAGCCTGCCCAGGAAAGGTGTTGTTAAGTAAACTGCCCTGCCGGCGATATAGCCCAAAATGGTGCTGATGCAGGCGTAAAACCCGAAATATATATATACCATTGCGTACGATTGGTAAATTACAGCCAAATGTATGAAATAAAACTACATCTCTATGGGGGAAAGGGTTAAGAGTCACTCAGATGTACAATGAAACAAATTTAGGAAATTCTCATTTCTATTCTTCAGAATAGTAATAGGCGTGAACGCGAGGATTCCGACAGCGATGATGGCTATAAGAAATCGTACCAGCCCCGCACCGACAGACCTAGAACCGCTATCAACTTTGTCTCTGCTAAACAGCGGGCAGTGAGCCGGAAAACTGCTAGCAAGACGATGCAACGTGGGAATGATCTGTTGAAGATGTTAGAGCTGGATTACGCCAGCTTTGATATCATGGATATGCCGCCCGTTAATGAGTATGACCTCTACATCCGGGCTTTTGGAAGTTCAAATACTCGACAGGTACATTTAGGAAGCTAATGCTTCATTTTATGTTATTGATGGGTTTGGATTTGATGGCGTACTGAACGACAGACAGTCAGACAGCCTTTGCATCTCGTTTACGGCAAAATTATTCTATTTGTGGAGCATTCATATGACTTATTTGTGGAGCATTCATATGACTTATCTGTGGAGCATTCATATGACTTATCTGTGGAGCATTCATATGACTTATCTGTGGAGCATTCATATGACTTATCTGTGGAGCATTCATATGACTTATTTGTGGAGCATTCATATGACTTATCTGTGGAGCATTCATATGACTTATCTGTGGAGCATTCTTATGACTTATTTGGATAGTTTGCACTGATACTGTGCTTAAATGTTCTCTTTGTTTGTTGTTGTGGGTGGGGGGGGGTTAAAGTCGCACCAACAGCTTAGGTAATATGGTGACTCTCCAGCTGTTATTGGTGGAGGAAGACCACTGATGCTCCTCCCAGCAGTATTTCAGACTGGCACCCAGGTAGAACCACCAACCGATCGCTGGATAGCTTCCTCACATGATAGCACTTGAAACCTCGAGCAGGATTTGTACCTACAGGTGTGAGGGACAAATGATTTTGAGTCAACGACCTGTCAATAATTTGTGTGAACAAAATTACATTTCATGCAATCTTTCTTGATCAGAGCAAATTCTAATACTTCACTCTAAAGTTCTGTATAGTTATGTAATTGAACAGGTGTTTTCGTCCTGTAGTGTGAACCCTGAACTGTACTGTGGGAAGTCGTGATAGTGTAGTAGTAGGGCGTTCGCTTCAGCTGTAAACGGTCCAGAGTTCACGCCCAGCTGTAGCTGTTACGATTGTGTCCTTAGACAAGTCACTTAAATTCCACATTGCCGCTATTCTCTCCCCCGTGGCGATGTATTCCATTAGGAATTAAGTCTCGAGAGCGATTTAACTAACGTTGTAAGAACTTGTTTCGCAATCGATGTAAAATAAATTTGTATACAAATTTATTTTAGCTCGATTGCGAAACAAGTTCTTTCAACTTATGTTAATCACTCTCGAGACCTCATTCCTGATGGAATCCATCGCCATGAAGGAGAGGGAAGAGGCAATGTGGAATTTAAATGCCTTGCCTAAGGGCACAATCGTAACGGCTCCAACGGGGCTCGAACTCCGGACCTTTCGCACCTGAAGCGAACGCGCATCCACTGCGCTAGCACGACTTCCACTTCGACTTCTGTATAAATTGTTGATGTTATACTTGCAGGCGTATGTTCAAACCAATGATGACAACATAGAGCGAGACATACAGACAGATGAAACAGACACTCGCAATAAGTGGACGCAACATCCCCCCGAAGACTACAAGGGTTGTGGAAGTAGGATGTGTATTAACCCTCTAAATAGGCTTACAAAAAGTGTAGATCCAGATGAGCCGGCTCGTGACGAGCCGTCTCATCAGGATCTGCACTTTTTGCCAGTAATATTACTATTTTTAGACAAAATTACCCATTTTGATAAATGAACTGATCCAAATGTAATCTTCTGATTCATTTATTGGTCTAACAATATCATGGACCAGTCCATGTCAGTTACTTGGTGTTGAATGGGTTAAACTTGGTCCATACTGACATAGCATAATCCGAAAACCACTTTATGCAAAGTCGGAGCTGTAATTATGATCTAGAATAAACCTACCGGTTGCCCAGATGAGCGACGTCTCCTGAAGAGATTAGTCATTTTAGATTTTTGGAGGATAGTGCAATGATACAGACAGAGACCCATTCCAGAGTCTCCTCTGGTTCTTTTACGTGCACGGTGTAGAGCACCTACGCGAGACCTCGGTTTAAAGTCCCATCTGAAAGACTGTTAATTTTATTAGGGTCAGACGGGGGATCAAACCTAAGTTTTATTATTACAGTCTCAGTTTTATTATCAGTCTCAGTTTTATTATTACAAATTTTTATATAGATCGATTATTAGTTTCCTTACTCCTTACACCTGATGGAATCCATCGCCACGAGGGAGAGAGAAGACAATGTGGATATAGGTGTCTTACCACCATGGTTCTTGTTGGGCTCAGACTCATAACCCCTCTGTTACGAGGTGTGCACAGTATCCATTACACCATGATGGTACCACTGACTTATTGTGGGTACCAGCCCGATAATCTTATCGAATACTAAATTATTTTATGCTTTTCAATGAAATATAGAAATTTGACAGAAAGCAGTGGAATAACACATTTTTCTCTCTCACTGCTTTATGCTGATGGGTAACAACCACTGCAGTTTGAAATCTTGTCAACATGAACTTCAGACTCCGGCCGTCACTGACGTCATCTTTAACATCATCTAAATGCAACAACGTTCCAGTGCCATTTAGTTCATAGTTTCATCGTTTTCAATCTTAAAGACACTTTTCTGTCCGCCTCCGTGGTCGAGTGGTTAAGGTCGCTGACTTGTATACCACTGTAACCTATCATCACTGATTGTCACGGGTTCGAGCCCCGCTCAGGCTGTGTCTCATTTATATGAAAAAGTTGGCAGTTTCTTGCGGAGGTTGGTGCACCCAAGTACTGGTTAACCGCTGGAGCCTGCCCAGGAAAGGTGTTGTTAAGTAAACTGCCCGCCGGCGATATAGCCCGAAATGGTGCTGATGCAGGCGTAAAACCCGAAATATAACATAAAATATATAAAGACACTTTCCAGCCTAAAATAAAAAGAAAATTTGTTTGCTTAAATGAATATTCGAATTATTTCCCTTGTGAACATAGAAAGCTGTCATTATCACTCGTTACAGCAATAAGAATATAATATTGCTTTCAATGTTCATTCTGAGAAATATAATTCGATCATTCACTGAAACAAACAAATACCCTCTATATGTTTGTTCCTGTCACTGTATTTCTCTATAAACTTTATATATTTTGATCGTGAAACAAACTTTAGCAACTTATATTAATCGCTCTCGTTGGCGTGGATGAGATTGTATATGTGGTCATTGGTGTTGGAGGAAACCGGAGTACCCGAGGAAAACCTACCTGTCCGATCTGACGACCACTGTATTTATTGGTAAATGATTTGTTTGTATTGTAGGAGGTGATGGAGAGAAGGACATAGATGACATTGGTAAATGATTTGTGTGTATTGTAGGAGGTGATAGAGAGGACATAGATGACATTGGTAAATGATTTGTTTGTATTGTAGGAGGTGATAGAGAGGACATAGATGACATTGGTAAATGATTTGTGTGTATTGTAGGAGGTGATGGAGAGAAGGACATAGATGACATTGGTAAATGATTTGTGTGTATTGTAGGAGGTGATAGAGAGGACATAGATGACATTGGTAAATGATTTGTTTGTATTGTAGGAGGTGATAGAGAGGACATAGATGACATTGGTAAATGATTTGTGTGTATTGTAGGAGGTGATGGAGAGAAGGACATAGATGACATTGGTAAATGATTTGTTTGTATTGTAGGAGGTGATAGAGAGGACATAGATGACATTGGTAAATGATTTGTGTGTATTGTAGGAGGTGATGGAGAGAAGGACATAGATGACATTGGTAAATGATTTGTTTGTATTGTAGGAGGTGATAGAGAGGACATAGATGACATTGGTAAATGATTTGTGTGTATTGTAGGAGGTGATGGAGAGAAGGACATAGATGACATTGGTAAATGATTTGTGTGTATTGTAGGAGGTGATAGAGAGGACATAGATGACATTGGTAAATGATTTGTGTGTATTGTAGGAGGTGATGGAGAGAAGGACATAGATGACATTGGTAAATGATTTGTGTGTATTGTAGGAGGTGATAGAGAGGACATAGATGACATTGGTAAATGATTTGTGTGTATTGTAGGAGGTGATGGAGAGAAGGACATAGATGACATTGGTAAATGATTTGTGTGTATTGTAGGAGGTGATAGAGAGGACATAGATGACATTGGTAAATGATTTGTTTGTATTGTAGGAGGTGATGGAGAGAAGGACATAGATGACATTGGTAAATGATTTGTGTGTATTGTAGGAGGTGATGGAGAGAAGGACATAGATGACATTGGTAAATGATTTGTGTGTATTGTAGGAGGTGATAGAGAGGACATAGATGACATTGGTAAATGATTTGTGTGTATTGTAGGATGTGATGGAGAGGACATAGATGACATTGGTAAATGATTTGTGTGTATTGTAGGATGTGATGGAGAGGACATAGATGACATTGGTAAATGATTTGTGTGTATTGTAGGAGGTGATGGAGAGAAGGACATAGATGACGAGGAAGATTCTCAGAACAAAGTAAACAGAGAACAGGATCTGGGCAGGCTCAGTAAATTCCTGGAGAAGGCAGGACAGGTGCGTTGTGTACCGTCCATACTCAACTATAGTAGGGCTCCCTACGTTGGTCCTGAAAACTGTGGGTTTTGGCATGCACTCGCATATAAGACGGGTTGATAAAATGGACACCAAACCAAGTATAAATTCCATGTTTGGCCTGTACAAGTGTCTTAGAGCGCATTCTCTTCTAAAACCTAATTATGGATATCATTTAACACATTTTTTTTTCTGTTTTTTGTTTAGCCCTCACTTATAAGACGGGAATCCACTTTGAGATCATAATCTGGTGGTAAAAAACTTGAATTATCCCTTTCCCTCATAGAAGCACCTCTTGACGCCATTACCAATACGACATACATTGACAATGTAGTAGCCAAACCAATGTTCATAAACCCTTTCCCTCATAGAAGCACCTCTTGACACCATTACCAATACGACATACATTGACAATGTAGTAGCCAAACCAATATTCATAACCCTTTCCCTCATAGAAGCACCTCTTGACGCCATTACCAATACGACATACATTGACAATGTAGTAGCCAAACCAATGTTCATAAACCCTTTCTTTCATAGAAGCACCTCTTGACGCCATTACCAATACGACATACATTGACAATGTAGTAGCCAAACCAATATTCATAAACCCTTTCCCTCATAGAAGCACCTCTTGACGCCATTACCAATACGACATACATTGACAATGTAGTAGCCAAACCAATGTTCATAAACCCTTTCCCTCATAGAAGCACCTCTTGACGCCATTACCAATACGACATACATTGACAATGTAGTAGCCAAACCAATGTTCATAAACCCTTTCCCTCATAGAAGCACCTCTTGACGCCATTACCAATACTACATACATTGACAATGTAGTAACCAAACCAATGTTCATAAACCCTTTCCCTCATAGAAGCACCTCTTGACGCCATTACCAATACTAGATACATTGACAATGTAGTAACCAAACCAATGTTCATAAACCCTTTCCCTCATAGAAGCACCTCTTGACGCCATTACCAATACTACATACATTGACAATGTAGTAGCCAAACCAATGTTCATAAACCCTTTCCCTCATAGAAGCACCTCTTGACGCCATTACCAATACTAGATACATTGACAATGTAGTAACCAAACCAATGTTCATAAACCCTTTCCCTCATAGAAGCACCTCTTGACGCCATTACCAATACGACATACATTGACAATGTAGTAGCCAAACCAATGTTCATAAACCCTTTCTTTCATAGAAGCACCTCTTGACGCCATTACCAATACGACATACATTGACAATGTAGTAGCCAAACCAATGTTCATAAACCCTTTCCCTCATAGAAGCACCTCTTGACGCCATTACCAATACGACATACATTGACAATGTAGTAGCCAAACCAATGTTCATAAACCCTTTCCCTCATAGAAGCACCTCTTGACGCCATTACCAATACGACATACATTGACAATGTAGTAGCCAAACCAATGTTCATAAACCCTTTCTTTCATAGAAGCACCTCTTGACGCCATTACCAATACGACATACATTGACAATGTAGTAGCCAAACCAATGTTCATAAACCCTTTCCCTCATAGAAGCACCTCTTGACGCCATTACCAATACGACATACATTGACAATGTAGTAGCCAAACCAATGTTCATAAACCCTTTCTTTCATAGAAGCACCTCTTGACGCCATTACCAATACGACATACATTGACAATGTAGTAGCCAAACCAATGTTCATAAACCCTTTCTTTCATAGAAGCACCTCTTGACGCCATTACCAATACGACATACATTGACAATGTAGTAGCCAAACCAATGTTCATAAACCCTTTCTTTCATAGAAGCACCTCTTGACGCCATTACCAATACGACATACATTGACAATGTAGTAGCCAAACCAATGTTCATAAACCCTTTCCCTCATAGAAGCACCTCTTGACGCCATTACCAATACGACATACATTGACAATGTAGTAGCCAAACCAATGTTCATAAACCCTTTCCCTCATAGAAGCACCTCTTGACGCCATTACCAATACTAGATACATTGACAATGTAGTAACCAAACCAATGTTCATAAACCCTTTCCCTCATAGAAGCACCTCTTGACGCCATTACCAATACTACATACATTGACAATGTAGTAACCAAACCAATGTTCATAAACCCTTTCCCTCATAGAAGCACCTCTTGATGCCATTACCAATACTACATACATTGACAATGTAGTAACCAAACCAATGTTCATAAACCCTTTCCCTCATAGAAGCACCTCTTGACGCCATTACCAATACGACATACATTGACAATGTAGTAACCAAACCAATGTTCATAAACCCTTTCCCTCATAGAAGCACCTCTTGACGCCATTACCAATACGACATACATTGACAATGTAGTAACCAAACCAATGTTCATAAACCCTTTCCCTCATAGAAGCACCTCTTGAC
>CM026386.1:46160426-46198464 GCA_014843695.1 Archivesica marissinica
CAAACCAATGTTCATAAACCCTTTCCCTCATAGAAGCACCTCTTGATGCCATTACCAATACTAGATACATTGACAATGTAGTAACCAAACCAATGTTCATAAACCCTTTCCCTCATAGAAGCACCTCTTGATGCCATTACCAATACTAGATACATTGACAATGTAGTAACCAAACCAATGTTCATAAACCCTTTCCCTCATAGAAGCACCTCTTGATGCCATTACCAATACTAGATACATTGACAATGTAGTAACCAAACCAATGTTCATAAACCCTTTCCCTCATAGAAGCACCTCTTGATGCCATTACCAATACTAGATACATTGACAATGTAGTAACCAAACCAATGTTCATAAACCCTTTCCCTCATAGAAGCACCTCTTGACGCCATTACCAATACGACATACATTGACAATGTAGTAGCCAAACCAATGTTCATAAACCCTTTCTTTCATAGAAGCACCTCTTGACGCCATTACCAATACGACATACATTGACAATGTAGTAGCCAAACCAATGTTCATAAACCCTTTCCCTCATAGAAGCACCTCTTGACGCCATTACCAATACGACATACATTGACAATGTAGTAGCCAAACCAATGTTCATAAACCCTTTCTTTCATAGAAGCACCTCTTGACGCCATTACCAATACGACATACATTGACAATGTAGTAGCCAAACCAATGTTCATAAACCCTTTCTTTCATAGAAGCACCTCTTGACGCCATTACCAATACGACATACATTGACAATGTAGTAGCCAAACCAATGTTCATAAACCCTTTCTTTCATAGAAGCACCTCTTGACGCCATTACCAATACGACATACATTGACAATGTAGTAGCCAAACCAATGTTCATAAACCCTTTCTTTCATAGAAGCACCTCTTGACGCCATTACCAATACGACATACATTGACAATGTAGTAGCCAAACCAATGTTCATAAACCCTTTCTTTCATAGAAGCACCTCTTGACGCCATTACCAATACGACATACATTGACAATGTAGTAGCCAAACCAATGTTCATAAACCCTTTCTTTCATAGAAGCACCTCTTGACGCCATTACCAATACGACATACATTGACAATGTAGTAGCCAAACCAATGTTCATAAACCCTTTCTCTCATAGAAGCACCTCTTGACGCCATTACCAATACGACATACATTGACAATGTAGTAGCCAAACCAATGTTCATAAACCCTTTCTTTCATAGAAGCACCTCTTGACGCCATTACCAATACGACATACATTGACAATGTAGTAGCCAAACCAATGTTCATAAACCCTTTCCCTCATAGAAGCACCTCTTGACACCATTACCAATACGTCATACATTGACAATGTAGTAGCCAAACCAATGTTCATAAACCCTTTCCCTCATAGAAGCACCTCTTGACGCCATTACCAATACGTCATACATTGACAAAGTAGTAGCCAAACCAATGTTCATAAACCCTTTCCCTCATAGAAGTACCTCTTGACACCATTACCAATACGACATGCATTGACAATGTAGTAGCCAAACCAATGTTCATAACAAAGGCCAGAATCTCACGTAGTCCCAGTAATATTATGGAGGTGAGATAGATATGGCGACTACTTATCCACTGCATGATAGCTAAATGTCTGTCGTTTATATGTAGATATAATAGTATATTAACCTAAATCTCTATGAAGTAAAGGGTTAATGGCTGTCGTTTGTATGGAGATATAATAGTATATTAACCTAAATCTCTATGAAGGAAAGGGTTAAATGGCTGTCGTTTGTATGTAGATATAATAGTATATTAACCTAAATCTCTATGAAGTAAAGGGTTAATGGCTGTCGTTTGTATGGAGATATAATAGTATATTAACCTAAATCTCTATGAAGTAACGGGTTAATGGCTGTCGTTTGTATGGAGATATAATAGTATATTAACCTAAATCTCTATGAAGGAAAAGGTTAAATGGCTGTAGTTTGTATGGAGATATAATAGTATATTAACTAAATCTCTATGAAGAAAGGGTTAATGGCTGTGTTTGTTGGAGTATAATAGTATATTAACCTAAATCTCTATGAAGGAAAGGGTTAATGGCTGTCGTTTGTATGGAGATATAATAGTATATTAACCTAAATCTCTATGAAGAAGGGTTATGGCTGCTTTGTATGGAGATATAGTATATAACCTAAATTCTAAAGAAGGGTTATGGTGTGTTGTTGGGTTTTTTTTGGGTTGGTTTTGTTGGTTTTTTTTTTGGGGGGTTTGTGTTTTTGGTTGTTTTCTAAATCTCTATGAAGGGGTTGTGTGTTTGTTGGGTTGTTTTTTTTTGGGGGGTTGGTGTGTTTGTTGGTTTTTTTTTTTGGGGGTTGGTGTGTTTGTTGGGTTTGTTTTTTTTTGGGGTTGGTGTGTTTGTTGGGTTTGTTTTTTTTGGGGGTTGGTGTGTTTGTTGGGTTCTAAATCTCTATGAAGTAAAGAGTTAATGGCTGTCGTTTGTATGGAGGTATAATAGTATATTAACCTAAATCTCTATGAAGTAAAGGGTTAATGGCTGTCGTTTGTATGGAGGTATAATAGTATATTAACCTAAATCTCTATGAAGGAAAGGGTTATACTATAGTATGTACGGTACTATATTATATGGATTAATCATGATTCATGCACATTGTGATGTTCCAATCCATCATGTTGTACAGAGAAAATCACAAAGCGTAACGTTCAGATTACAAGTTCTGATAACAGCACAAACTGTTTTCTTACATGTGTATACAGTAAAACCTGTAAAGTAAAGTAGCCAGTCAAGGGTAGTACATAATGTGACTGCTTAAACCTGGTTGGTTGCTTAGTAAAGGTGACTGCCAGGGCAACATTTGTGTGGGAGGAAACTGGTTAACCCAGAGAAAACCCACCTAGCAGCCACTGGGTCATATTACATGCTTCCCAGTCCGAGGATCGAACGAGAGTTGCATTGGTGAGAAGCCAGCGTGCTAACCACTGCATCATAAAACAGTTAACTGTCAGGCTGTCTGATTAGCGCAGTGGTTAGCGCGCTCGCTTCTCACCAATGCAAATTGGGTTCGATCCTCGGACTGGGAAGTATGTGAGATGGTACGGTTGTCGCCAAATCGGACAGGTGGGTTTTCTCTGGGTACTCCGGTTTCCTCCCACATGAATGACCACATATATGCTTTCATCCGCGCCAACGAGAGTGATTAATATAAGTTGTTATAACTTGCTTCGCAATCGTTGTAAAATAAATAAAGTTTAAACTTTTTAAACAGTTAACTATAATATGGAAGTAGATCTGTCTCCTCAACAATTATTCTTTACTTCTTTGATCAAATTTTTAATATACTAAACTCGTTTGATTAGACACGTTCATTCTTTGTTGTCTTTTTGCCCCTTAGGTGATAGCTATTCTGCTGGAAGAGGGCAAGGAGCACGAGGCGGGGTCAAAGAGTCAAAGTCAAACTCATATCAATGTTAGTGATGGCTACACCCAGATTGATCTCTTACCAATATTTCAGGGTAGGTATAGAATGTAGGGATGTAGAGATTCACCGAGTCTGTCAGGCCGATGTTTTACCAATATTTCAGGGTAGGTATAGAATGTAGGGATGTAGAGATTCACCGAGTCTGTCAGGCCGATGTTTTACCAATATTTCAGGGTAGGTATAGAATGTAGGGTTGTAGAGATTCACCGAGTCTGTCAGGCCGATGTTTTACCAATATTTCAGGGTAGAAATAGAATGTAGGGCTGTAGAGATTCACCTAGTCTGTCAGGCCGATGTTTTACCAATATTTCAAGGTAGGTATAGAATGTAGGGCTGTAGAGATTCACCGAGTCTGTCAGGCCGATGTTTTACCAATATTTCAAGGTAGGTATAGAATGTAGGGTTGTAGAGATTCACCGAGTCTGTCAGGCCGATGTTTTACCAATATTTCAGGGTAGGTATAGAATGTAGGGCTGTAGAGATTCACCGAGTCTGTCAGGCCGATGTTTTACCAATATTTCAAGGTAGGTATGAATGTAGGGTGTAGAGATTCACCGAGCGTCAGGCCGAGTTTTACCATATTTCAGGGTAGGTATAGAATGTAGGGCTGTAGAGATTCACCGAGTCTGTCAGGCCGATGTTTTACCAATATTTCAGGGTAGGTATAGAATGTAGGGCTGTAGAGATTCACCGAGTCTGTCAGGCCGATGTTTTACCAATATTTCAGGGTAGGTATAGAATGTAGGGCTGTAGAGATTCACCGAGTCTGTCAGGCCGATGTTTTACCAATATTTCAGGGTAGGTATAGAATGTAGGGCTGTAGAGATTCACCGAGTCTGTCAGGCCGATGTTTTACCAATATTTCAGGGTAGGTATAGAATGTAGGGCTGTAGAGATTCACCGAGTCTGTCAGGCCGATGTTTTACCAATATTTCAGGGTAGGTATAGAATGTAGGGCTGTAGAGATTCACCGAGTCAATGCTCGCCTTTCAATCGCATTCATTGTTCACTTACCATGACATATTGATTTGTTTCATGATATTTCATAGAAATGTCCAGTAATCGAGGGATATTGTTTGAGCATCGTCCGTGCATGCGTCTGTGCTTCTATCCGGAGTCGGTTCTCAGTAACTATGGGTGGAATTTTATGAAGATTAAAACAATTATGTATCGCCATAGTGTGATGGTTGGTACACATGCACTTTTCATTGGGATTGGCTCCCAGTAACACCCGAGTTATTGCCCATTAATTTACTAAAAATCCAATAATATGCCCGTCTAGCTCCAGTTCAGCTGATATTAATTGATCGAATTTGATTGATTAATATTCAGTTTAATGTGCATGATTGGTCTAGTATCAGAACGATGGACAAGTACCACAGATAGGTAGTATTAAGTGCGGATAAATATTTCCAATATTAAAGGCGTATAGCACAATAATTGATAATCGTCAAAAAAAATTTAAACTTTGCATATATTTAGATTAGACATTTCCATGTATGAAAATATTTTAAAACTAGTGGGTCCCCGTGCTCGTTTTTGAGTTATGAGCAATTGAAGAGTAGTACCGTGTACACATTATTGGTCCAAATTTTGACGTCAAAAATGAGCATACAAATTCCTTTAAACATACATAAAAACACTAGAAAATGAGTTTAGTTCCATTTAATATTGCATATATTTGATGCAAACTAGCAGATGTTCATGTATATCAATAAAACTTTATAATTCTATGTGAAATATTTTTCATTTTGACCATTTTTTATTGTTTACGTCTCGGATATTTTTGCAGTTTGGCTTTGCGAAAAGTAAGAAAATGAGTCATAATTTTTTTTTCAATCAGAATGTTTTTAAATTTTCTGTGTAGTATATCTACAATATACTGATAAATATGAAAGCATAAAAAACATACCACACCGTGCTTGTTTTTGAGCTAAATGAGAATAATCGTTACCATTTCAGTGTCAAAATAGGATATTTCCACAATTAGAGACTAATATTTGTGGTATTTCGTATTTTTTTTTTTTTTTAATTTTGAGGCCCCTTTTCGAGTAACCCCGTTTATTTCTTTCATGTATGTACATAAAAAGCATTTACACAATGTTACAACATAAATGATATCATAAGACGTTTGCCTTCCATGTATATACACAAAAGGGTTATTTCTGGATAAGTATCCCTAGTTTGAAAAATAAATTGTAAAGCAAAAAAGAGAAGGGTGAAGAAAAAGAAAAAAGCATTTGGGTGATCGTTTCCATTTATTTATTTTCAAATTACACACACACAAAAAAAAAAAAAAACATAAATAGAGGAATTAATTGATTATATAAACGCTACCCACTTGGAGTTGTATTTTTCTAATTTGTCTGTTCGTAAAGCAATCTCCCGTTCTAAATTAATTCTAATATTTAGGTAGCTTTTAAAGCATTCAAAACGTGGCAATTCTTTTCTACACTTCATTCTATATATAAAAGATTTACATAGAATAATTACGAAATTAATTGTATTGTTTATTACTGAGTTGTTTATTTTACCAAAACAAATTACCTCAAAATTTATATCCACATCTATATTTTTTGTTTTTAGAAATGTGCTTAGTTGTTTCCACATGTGTTGTACACATGGGCATTCCCAAAACAAATGTTCAATATTTTCGACATTCATATTACAGAAATCACAAAGACTTGTCGGAACTAATTTGCATTTTAATAAATGTGTATTAGTCGGTAGAATATGCTTCAAGAATTTGTATTGAAAACTTCTTAACTTCGTATCTATTGTCGCAAATATTTCGGTATTTCGTATTTATCATTTTATCTCAATTGCATTCTATTGTATTAAACTTACAACACAAAATGCAGCATTTATCATCGCCGTTTAAAGTGTCCGAAATTACAATGGGATGTGTCCCGTCCGAATTGATGTCAGTTTTAGTATCAGGCAGTACGTGTTCAAATGCAATTTGTTTCTTTCTTACAGATGACTTGGCTCGATTGCGTTTATAAAAGACCATTATGAATATTAAGACGCGTACTAATTTATTGAAATATAAAACTAACACAAAAAGTGATATTATTTTTTTCTGTAGAGGTGAGCCGTGAAATGTACCAACGGTAATAATCGCGATGCGTAGAAAGCTGCGCACGAACAATTGTGATATACGCCTTTAAATCAATTATTTAGTATATAACAAATTGCTAGGGCAGTGGTAGCGCATTTGCTTCAGGTGCGAAAGTGCCGGAGTTTGTGGCCCGTTGATGCCATTACGATTGTATCCTTAGGCTAGGCATTTAAATTCCACGTTGCCTTTTCTTTCTCTCTCCTGCGATTGATTCCATTAGGAATGAGGTCTCGAGAGTGATTAATATTAAGTTGTAAGAACTTGTTTCGAAATCGAGCTAAAATAAATGTGTATAAACTAAACTAGTGCATAACAAAATCCATCAAAATAAAAATGTCAAATTCAACTGAAAGATGCACCATCGTCAGTGTCAGTATTCACATCGTCAGTATTCACATTGTCAGTGTCGGTATTCACATCGTCAGTATTCACATCGTCAGTGTCGGTATTCACATCGTCAGTATTCACATTGTCAGTGTCGGTATTCACATCGTCAGTGTCGGTATTCACATCGTCAGTGTCCGTATTCACATTGTCAGTGTCGGTATTCACATCGTCGGTGTCAGTATTCACATCATCAGTGTCAGTATTCACATCGTCAGTGTCAGTATTCACATCAGCAGTCAGTATTCACATCGGCAGTGTCAGTATTCACATCGGCAGGTCAGTATTCACATCGGCAGTGTCAGTATTCACATCGTCAGTGTCGGTATTCACATCGTCAATGTCAGTATTCACATCGTCAATGTCAGTATTCACATCGTCAGTGTCAGTATTCACATCGTCAGTGTCAGTATTCACATCGTCAGTGTCAGTATTCAAATCGTCAGTGTCAGTATTCACATCGTCAGTGTGTTAGTAACATGGACGCTGTTACAAAAGGCTCGAAAACCATGCTGCAATAAAAAATGTATTCTGTATTAAAACTTTCATATTTACACTTGTAATATTATTTAATAAATTAATATTGCTTTGTTTCAGATCGGCATGTGATATTTTCCCATTTCTCGCCCGTACAGCCCAATCTGTTGCTCACTCTATACAGCTCACCATCACAGGTAAGTTCTTGTCCAAAGTTATACGGAACTTTGCTTCATTTCAAGTTGATCAGTCTGCATGCATGGGCATTACGGAATTGTTGCTGATGAATGACTCCCTAGCAGATTCACATATCTATCTGGCCTAGGGGGGGGGGTCACCGGGTCCGAGTGGTTGCGGTCTTTGACATCAAATCATTCTACCTCGCCGCTGTAGGTTCGAATCCCATCAGGGGTGTCAAATTCTTTAATGTGCTTTCAGAAGGCTTTCGGAAGGTCTGTAATTCTACCCGGGTGCCCGTTTGAGCCTGAAATACTGCTGGAAGGGGCACCCAGGGTCTTCCTCCACCAATAATAGCGTGAGAGTCGCTATCTGATCTACGCTGTTGGTGTGATTTTAAACCCATAAAACAACATAAACAAGCAATGATATTAACCCCCGCAGTTTGGAATGGGGGTTATTGTTGTTCGCTGCATCCGTGTGTGTCTCATCTGTGTGTCTCATCTGTGTGTCTCTTCTGTGTGTCTCTTCTGTGTGTCTCTTCTGTGTGTCTCTTCTGTGTGTCTCATCTGTGTGTCTCATCTGTGTGTCTCTTCTGTGTGTCTCTTCTGTGTGTCTCTTTTGTGTGTCTCATCTGTGTGTCTCTTCTGTGTGTCTCTTCTGTGTGTCTCATCTGTGTGTCTCTTCTGTGTGTCTCTTCTGTGTGTCTGTGGACAGGATAACGGAAACAGTTGTTGATGAATTTTTATTAAACTTTGTGGACATATAGAGCGTCGGTCTTTGATGAAGTGATTCGATTTCAGGTTAAATCAGTCAAGGTCTTTTGTCAGAGCGGTCAGCGAAGTGTCCACTCCCATTGACTTCTATAGTATACTATGCATGTGGTCCAGGCAAGCGGTCAGCAAAGTGTCCACTTCCATTGACTTCTATAGTATACTATGCGTGTGGTCCAGGCAAGCGGTCAGCAAAGTGTCCACTTCCATTGACTTCTATAGTATACTATGCGTGTGGTCCAGGCAAGGGGTCAGCGACGTGTCCACTTCCATTGACTTCTATAGTATACTATGCATGTGGTACAGGCAAGGGGTCAGTGACGTGTCCACTTCCATTGACTTCTATAGTATACTATGCATGTGGTCCAGGCAAGGGGTCAGCGACGTGTCCACTTCCATTAACTTCTATAGTATACTATGCATGTGGTCCAGGCAAGCGGTCAGCGAAGTGTCCACTCCCATTAACTTCTATAGTATACTATGCATGTTGTCCAGGCAAGCGGTCAGCGAAGTGTCTACTTCCATTAACTTCTATAGTATACTATGCATGTTGTCCAGGCAAGCGGTCAGCGAAGTGTCTACTTCCATTAACTTCTATAGTATACTATGCATGTTGTTCAGGCAAGCGGTCAGCGAAGTGTCTACTTCCATTAACTTCTATAGTATACTATGCATGTTGTCCAGGCAAGCGGTCAGTGAAGTGTCTACTTCCATTAACTTCTATAGTATACTATGCATGTTGTCCAGGCAAGCGGTCAGCGAAGTGTCTACTTCCATTAACTTCTATAGTATACTATGCATGTTGTCCAGGCAAGCGGTCAGCGAAGTGTCCACTTCCATTAACTTCTATAGTATACTATGCATGTTGTCCAGGCAAGCGGTCAGCGAAGTGTCTACTCCCATTGACTTCTATAATACACTATGCATGTGGTCCAGGCAAGCGGTCAGTGAAGTGTCTACTCCCATTGACTTCTATAATACACTATGCATGTGGTCCAGGCAAGCGGTCAGTGAAGTGTCTACTCTCATTGACTTCTATTGTATACTATGCATGATTTAGCTCAAGAACGAGGCAAAAAAGACATATAGTTTCAATGGAACACCTATAGATAACCTCATTTAACCTTTCAAATATATCATTTTGACCTTTGTTCTTGTGTTCTTGTGTTAAGTACCAGTGCGGGGGTTTGCATCTCTCCGAGTGCTATCCTCTTGTTTTTCTATCCGTTCAGCTCTGTAATACACCAAGAATAAGTTTATCTTTTTGCATGCTAGCTGTGAAAATAACAGTCAAATATAACGTGGAATTTCATTAGAATTGTGTGATAGTTTTCAGCTACAAATAAGAAGAACACAATAAGGAATTGCCGTCTGCTACAATTATTTGAACTATTCATAGCCTTTAATTTACCCAGCATGCAAAGAGTTAATGAGTGCTTGTAATGTTTTAAGGTATCAGAAGAAAATCCCGTGTCAAAGAGAGGAGTAATCTGTGTCTGGAACACAAATGAACCCAACTACCCTCAGAAGTAAGTTCCCTTAATGAACCCAACTACCCTCAGAAGTAAGTTCCCTTAATGAACCCATCTACCCTCAGAAGTAAGTTCCCCTTAATGAACCCAACTACCCTCAGAAGTAAGTTCCCTTAATGAACCCATCTACCCTCAGAAGTAAGTTCCCCTTAATGAACCCAACTACCCTCAGAAGTAAGTTCCCCTTAATGAACCCAACTACCCTCAGAAGTAAGTTCCCTTAATGAACCCATCTACCCTCAGAAGTAAGTTCCCTTAATGAACCCAACTACCCTCAGAAGTAAGTTCCCTAATTGAACCCAACTACCCTCAGAAGTAAGTTCCCTTAATGAACCCAACTACCCTCAGAAGTAAGTTCCCTTAATGAACCCAACTACCCTCAGAAGTAAGTTCCCTTAATGAACCCAACTACCCTCAGAAGTAAGTTCCCCTTAATGAACCCAACTACCCGCAGAAGTAAGTTCCCTTAATGAACCCATCTACCCTCAGAAGTAAGTTCCCTTAATGAACCCAACTACCCTCAGAAGTAAGTTCCCTTAATGAACCCAACTACCCTCAGAAGTAAGTTCCCTTAATGAACCCAACTACCCACAGAAGTAAGTTCCCTTAATGAACCCATCTACCCTCAGAAGTAAGTTCCCTTAATGAACCCAACTACCCTCAGAAGTAAGTTCCCTAATTGAACCCAACTACCCTCAGAAGTAAGTTCCCTTAATGAACCCAACTACCCTCAGAAGTAAGTTCCCTTAATGAACCCAACTACCCTCAGAAGTAAGTTCCCTTAATGAACCCAACTACCCTCAGAAGTAAGTTCCCTTAATGAACCCAACTACCCTCAGAAGTATGTTCCCTTAATGAACCCAACTACCCTCAGAAGTAAGTTCCCTTAATGAACCCAACTACCCTCAGAAGTATGTTCCCTTAATGAACCCAACTACCCTCAGAAGTAAGTTCCCTTAATGAACCGAACTACCCACAGAAGTAAGTTCCTTTAATGAACCCACCTACCCACAGAAGTAAGTTCCTTTAATGAACCTAACTACCCTCAGAAGTAAGTTCCCTTAATGAACCCAACTACCCTCAGAAATAAGTTCCCTTAATGAACCGAACTACCCACAGAAGTAAGTTCCCTTAATGAACCCAACTACCCTCAGAAGTAAGTTCCCTTAATGAACCCAACTACCCTCAGAAGTAAGTTCCCTTAATGAACCCAACTACCCTCAGAAGTAAGTTCCCTTAATGAACCCAACTACCCTCAGAAGTAAGTTCCCTTAATGAACCCAACTACCCTCAGAAGTAAGTTCCCTTAATGAACCCAACTACCCTCAGAAGTATGTTCCCTTAATGAACCCAACTACCCTCAGAAGTAAGTTCCCTTAATGAACCGAACTACCCACAGAAGTAAGTTCCCTTAATGAACCCAACTACCCTCAGAAGTAAGTTCCCTTAATGAACCCAACTACCCTCAGAAGTAAGTTCCCTTAATGAACCCAACTACCCTCAGAAGTAAGTTCCCTTAATGAACCCAACTACCCTCAGAAGTAAGTTCCCTTAATGAACCCAACTACCCTCAGAAGTAAGTTCCCTTAATGAACCCAACTACCCTCAGAAGTATGTTCCCTTAATGAACCCACCTACCCACAGAAGTAAGTTCCTTTAATGAACCCAACTACCCTCAGAAGTAAGTTCCCTTAATGAACCCAACTACCCTCAGAAGTAAGTTCCCTTAATGAACCCAACTACCCTCAGAAGTAAGTTCCCTTAATGAACCCAACTACCCTCAGAAGTAAGTTCCCTTAATGAACCGAACTACCCACAGAAGTAAGTTCCTTTAATGAACCCACCTACCCACAGAAGTAAGTTCCTTTAATGAACCCAACTACCCTCAGAAGTAAGTTCCCTTAATGAACCCAACTACCCTCAGAAGTAAGTTCCCTTAATGAACCCAACTACCCTCAGAAGTAAGTTCCCTTAATGAACCCAACTACCCACAGAAGTAAGTTCCTTTAATGAACCCAACTACCCTCAGAAGTAAGTTCCTTTAATGAACCCAACTACCCTCAGAAGTAAGTAACATTTGATTAGGGAGTGCTATACAATGACTTGTATATCTTACTTGACATAATTTTGTATGAAAATTGTATAAATTTGATTTTTATTTACAGAGAAGGGGACCCCCAGGGGGCGAAGTCAAGGTCCCTGGGGCTACTATTTTACACATGTCGCCCTATAGAATGAGCCTGAAATAGAAATCTGATTTTGTCAATATTGTATCATAATTGTGGTCAACAAATATTATTATGTTTGTGTTGAATATTTTCAGGATATTGGTGTGTAGCAGTGAGCCGAGGTGTTGTTGTTTCAGTCCAATCAGACCGTCACTCGTGTTTGCTGGAATGGTAGATGGTTCTATTGCTATGTGGGATCTGAGGGAACCAACCTCCATACATCGATCCACAGTCGTCAGCGATGAGGCGTACTCACTGAGATATCCCACCTACGATACTGGTATGAACCACGGCTTGAAACGGAGCGTGATTTTGGTATTGGACTATGCGGATGATCTTCGGAATGAATATTCTCTAATTTCTTGAACTTTCAGCGCTGTGGCTTAACACTGTTCCGATTGACAATTGTGGCTTGGTAGAATTATGTAAACGACACATCATCTGTTAACCTTTTAAAGATGAGAAGGCCATGTGTTTTTTAGGACATATATTTATAACATTGAACCTTTATGTTAGAAAAGGCTTTCAGAAATTACAATAAATAGAAGTTTTATTATGCCCCCCGAGTCCGCCTCTGTGGTCGAATGGTTAAGGTCGCTGACTTGTATACCACTGTAACCTATCATCACTGATGGTCACGGGTTCGAGCCCCCGCTCAGACCGTGTTTCATTTATATGAAAAAGTTGGCAGTTTCTTACGGAGGTTGGTGCACCCAATTACTGGTTAACCGCTGGAGCATGCCCAGGAAAGGTGTTGTTAGGTAAACTGCCGGCCGGCGATATAGCCCAAAATGGTGCTGATACAGGCGTAAAACCCGAAATATAACATAACATAACTTTGCTTTATCAATTTTTAAATTCAGGAAACTATTTTATTTTTTTTTATAAAGCAAAATGTATTCTAAGCTAAATAAAATGAATACCTACATATATATAGAAGCGTAAGAATTGAGCGCAAAATGTTGGACTTGTACCATGAAGATTTATATCGATTTATTTCAGCATGTGTTTTGAAAGAAGAAAATCATCACAGTCCTGTTTCGTCTATTGTACCGATATATTCCTACATCGATATGTGAGTATTTATATCTTATATTGTACCGATATATTCCTACATTGATATGTGAGTATTTATATCTTATATTGTACCGATATATTCCTACATTGATATGTGAGTATTTATATCTTATGTTGTACCGATATAATCCTACATCAATGTGTGAGTATTTATATCTTGTATTTATTACTACATTGGGCATGTTTAAAGCTAGCGTGGATGCTTTCGGCCTCCACCCACTTTAACCACGTCCAATAGAGTTCATACCCGATCAAAACTATTAACCCGTGACTAACCTTAAATGAACATTTTTATAACACATAGCTTGTCCGTGCTTGATCAGACTTAGCAGGAAGGATACGTATTATATCTAGAGGGAGAGAGAGAAGAGTCAATGTGGATTGAAGCGCCTTGTCATAGAACGAGACCTCCTTATTACTGATGGAATCCATCACCACGAGGTGGAGAGAGATGAGTCAATGTGGATTGAAGTGCCTTGTCATAGAACGAGACCTCCTTTTTACTGATGGAATCCATCACCATGAGGGGGAGAGAAGAGAGTCAATGTGCATTGAAGCGCCTTGTCATAGAACATCAGCTTATATTACTATTGTATATTACAGGTCCAAGTCAGATGCAACACAATCACAGGCTGTTGAAGGTATGTTATATATATATATGCATGTACGCTACATTGATGTTAGTTCAGCCATTAATTGCTGTGTCCAGTTTTGGCAAGATGGCCTCCAGATTTTATAAATCAATTGTTTAGTAAAGAGCTTATGACTCTTCTGTATCTATTTAAGGAATGCAATGTTATTCGGTAGTTCCCTTAACAAGGTACGGCTATTCTGTATCTATCTAAACCTGCTATGGCTATTCTGTAGCTCTCTAATCAAGCTACTGTTATTCTGTAGCTCTCTAAACAAGCTATGGCTATTATGTAGCTCTCTAATCAAGCTACGGCTATTCTGTATCTCTCTAAACAAGCTACTGCTATTCTGTAGCTCTCTAAACAAGATACAGCTAAACTGTAGCTCTCTAAACAAGTTATGCATATTATGTTGCTCTCTAAACAAGATACAGCTAAGCTGTATATCTATTAACAAGCTATTGCTAATCTGTAGCTCTCTAATCAAGCTACTGTTATTTTGTAGCTCTCTAAACAAACTACAGCTAAACTGTAGCTCTCTAAACAAGTTATGTATATTCTGTTGCTCTCTAAACAAGATACAGCTAAGCTGTATATCTATAAACAAGCTATTGCTAATCTGTAGCTCTCTAATCAAGCTACTGTTATTCTGTAGCTCTCTAAACAAACTACAGCTAATCTGTAGCTCTCTAATCAAGCTACTGCTATTCTGTACCTCTCTAAACAAGCTAACATTATTCCCTATCTCTCTAAAAAGTTACATGTACTGATATTCTGTAGCTGTGTAGAGTTACCTTCACGCATACAACCACTTGTATCAGACTTGGACAGAAAGACTGAAGTTCATTTATCCTTTAGCATGATGGCACGACCTGCGAAGTTCATTTAACCTTTAGCATGATGGCACTACTTGCGAAGTTCATTTAACCTTTAGCATGATGGCACGACCTGCGAAGTTCATTTAACCTTTAGCATGATGGCACTACTTGCAAAGTTCATTTAACCTTTAGCATGATGGCACGACTTGCAAAGTTCATTTAACCTTTAGCATGATGGCACGACTTGCAAAGTTCATTTAACCTTTAGCATGATGGCACGACTTGCGAAGTTCATTTAACCTTTAGCATGATGGCACGACTTGCGAAGTTCATTTAACCTTTAGCATGATGGCACGACCTGCATGAAATGTCAAGCCCTACTTTCTAGGAAAAATAAGAAAACTATTACACATTTGTTATCTGCTCATTTCGCCTACAGCGTGCTAAAGGTTTGTGTAATGTGTATTTACAGATGCTTCATCGGGGTTGTCATTCCAGCTTGTATCAACTGAAGAAAGTGCCGTGTTACATTTCTGGGTAAGCCTAATCACACACAATAAATGCCATGTTCACATGCAATAAACACCATACCATGTTCACACGCAATAAACACCAAGTTCACACACAATAAACACCAAGTTCACACACAATAAACGCCCATGTTCACATGCAATAAACGCCATGTTCACATGCAATAAACGCCATGTTCACACACAATAAATGCCATGTTCACATGCAATAAACGCCATGTTCACATGCAATAAACACCAAGTTCACACACAATAAACACCAAGTTCACACGCAATAAACACCAAGTTCACACACAATAAACGCCATGTTCACATGCAATAAACGCCATGTTCACATGCAATAAACGCCATGTTCACATGCAATAAACGCCATGTTCACATGCAATAAACACCATGTTCACACGCAATAAACGCCATGTTCACACACAATAAACGCTATGTTCACACACAATAAATGCCATGTTCACACGCAACAAATGCCATGTTCACACGCAATAAACGCCAAGTTCACATGCAATAAATGCCATGTTCACACGCAATAAACACTCGATAGTGATTAATATAAGTTGATAGAACTTGTTTCGCAATCAAGCTAAAATAAATTTGTATAAACTGTGCAGATGAATGACATAGTAATAAACTCCATCAGACTAACACCGTCATTATTTGATCAGTTCCTAGCATTTCTGTTTTTTATTGCAGGTTGTTGCAGAGATTGGCATACCGAATATCGCTGGATCAGAGGATGACTTGGGTCTTGCACCGGGAGCTGGTGTCAAACTGCTCAAAAGTTCAACTCTCGCAATGTGTAATCAATCGAAGTAAGAATAATACAGTACTTCATAGAAAGCTTTACTTTCAATGTAGATTAGTAGAAACTATTTATTTTATGATTGCGAAACAAGCTTCAGCAACGTAATATTAATCACTCTCGTTGTTGCGGACGAAAGTGTATATGTGGTCATTTGTGTGGGATTTAAACCGGACTACCTGTAGATAACCCACATTTCAATTTAGCGACCACTGTACCATCTTACATACCTACCATCTCACATACCTACCATCTCACATACCTACCATCTCACATCTTACCATCTCACATACCTACCATCTCACATACTTACCATCTCACATACCTACCATCTCACATACTTACCATCTCACATACCTACCATCTCACATACTTACCATCTCACATACCTACCATCTCACATACCTACCTACCATCTCACATACCTACCTACCATCTCACATACCTACCTACCATCTCACATACCTACCTCTGACATATCTACCATCTCACATACCTACCATCTCACATATCTACCATCTCACATACCTACCATCTCACATACCTACCATCTCACATACCTACCATCTCACATACCTACATACCTACCATCTCACATACCTACCATCTCACATACCTACATCTCACATACCCATCCACATATCTACTACCATCAATACCTAACATCTCACATACCTACCATCCACATACCTACCATCTCACATACCTACCATCTCACATATCTACCATCTCACATACCTACCATCTCATATACTTACCATCTCACATACCTACCATCTCACATACCTACCATCTCACATACCTACCATCTCACATACCTACATCCTACCATCTCACATACCTACCATCTCACATACCTACCATCTCACATACCTACCATCTCACATACCTACCATCTCACATACCTACCATCTCACATACCTACCATCTCACATACCTACCATCTCACATACCTACCATCTCACATACCTACCATCTCACATACCTACCATCTCACGTACCTACCATCTCACATACCTACCATCTCACATACCTACCATCTCACATACCTACCATCTCACATACCTACCATCTCACATCCTACCATCTCACATACCTACCATCTCACATACCTTTGTACCTACCATCTCACGTACCTACCATCTCACTACCTACCATCTCATTCATCTACTACCTACCATCTCACTACCTACCATCTACGTACCACCTACCATCTCATACCTACCATCTCACATACCTACCATCTCACATACTTACCATCTCACATACCTACCATCTCACATACCTACCATCTCATATACTTACCATCTCACATACCTACCATCTCACATACTTACCATCTCACATACCTACCATCTCACATACCTACCATCTCATATACTTACCATCTCACATACCTACCATCTCACATACTTACCATCTCACATACCTACCATCTCACATACCTACCATCTCATATACTTACCATCTCACATACCTACCATCTCACATACTTACCATCTCACATACCTACCATCTCACATACCTACCATCTCACATACATACCATCTCACATATCTCACATACCTACCATCACACATACCTACCATCTCACATACCTACCATCTCACATACCTACCATCTCACATACTTACCATCTCACATACTTACCATCTCACATACCTACCATCTCATATACTTACCATCTCACATACCTACCATCTCACATACCTACCATCTCACATACCTACCATCTCATGTACCTACCATCTCACATACCTACCATCTCACGTACCTACCATCTCATGTACCTACCATCTCACGTACCTACCATCTCACGTACCTACCATCTCACGTACCTACCATCTCACATACTCACATACCTACCATCTCACATACCTACCATCTCACTTACCTACCATCTCACATACCTACCATCTCACATACCTACCATCTCACATACCTACCATCTCACATACCTACCATCTCACATACTTACCATCTCACATATCTACCATCTCACATACCTACCATCTCACATACCTACCATCTCACATACCTACCATCTCACATACCTACCATCTCACATACCTACCATCTCACATACCTACCATCTCACATACTTACCATCTCACATACCTACCATCTCACATACTTACCATCTCACATACCTACCATCTCACATACCTACCATCTCACTACCTACCATCTCACATACTTACCATCTCACATACCTACCATCTCACATACCTACCATCTCACATACCTACCATCTCACATACTTACCATCTCACATACTTACCATCTCACATACCTAGCATCTCATGTACCTACCATCTCACATACTTACCATCTCACATACCTATTATCTCACGTACCTACCATCTCACACAGGTTGCATTCGAGCCTGCTAACAACTGCGCTAATCGAACACAGTCCGGGTAATTTATGAAATACATATAAATAACAGAATTCCTACTACCGGTGGTCATATTCACCTGTACACGGCCATTTAGAGTTCATCACACAATAGGGTGAATAATACTAGTGGCGATGTATCCATCGCACGTATCCATCGCACGTATCCATCGCCGGCTAAACGAGAAAAATGTTAACTAGTTTTGTTCATGATTAAGCTCGTCAGAATGTACTATGACTTGAGTGTGTTTTTACGTTTATTTATCGTCGCTACCGGTTGCCCATATGAGCGACGATTAGTTATTTTAGATTTTGGAGGATAGTGCATGATACAGACAGAGACCCATTCCAGAATCTCCTCTGGTTCTTTTACGTGCACGGTGTAATGCACCGACACGAGACCTCGGTTTAACGTCCCATCTGAAAGACTGTTAATTTTATTATGGTCAGACGGGGGATCGAACCTGCCATCCCTGGATTACCAGTCCAGCCTGTTACCACTGGACTACATACTGTGACTTGATTTAAGTTGCAGACTATTGATACCCTTCAATGGCAAACTGTTGAGTTTGCCATCATAGTTCCAGTTTATACTGGAATCAAGGAGTATTGTGGGATACATTTACCGGCAATCTCGTTTGCTTGCCTTTGTTGCCATTGTTGATCACTCAAACTTGATGGCAAACTGTTTTTTTGCATTATTAAAATCTACTGCCAGTTCTCTTGGATTTCCAAGAAGTGTTCATGGCAGATTTTTTTCACGTATATGTTTTAACTGTAGATATATTCCAGTTAACCCTTTCCTTCATAGAGATTTAGGTTAATATACTATTATATCTCCATACAAACGACAGCCATTTAGCTATCATACAGTGGGTAAGTAGTTGCCATATCTATCCCACCTCCATAGATATTACTGGGACTACATGAGATTCTGGCCTTATGTATGTCGTATTGGTAATGGCGTCAAGATGTGCTTGTATGAGGGAAAGGGTTAATATAAGAACCCCAAAGCATTGTTTAGTTTTTGGACAGCAGACGGATACGTAGTCCAGTGGTTAACACAGTGGACTGGGAATCCAGGGATCGCAGGTTCGATCCCCCCGTCTAATCCTAATAAAATTAACAGTCTTTCAGTTGGGACTTTAAACCGAGGTCTTGTGTCAGTTCTTTACATCATGCACGTAAAAGAACCAGAGGAGATTATGGAATGGGTCTCTGTCTGTAAAATTGCACTATCCTCCAAAAATCTAAAATTACAAATATCTTCAATAGGCATCGCTCATATGGGCAACCGGTAGCGACGATAACTAAATGTAAAACACACACTTAGTTTTGATATGTCTTGTTTATGTAGTCACCAGCTATCGTCGGGCGAGATAACACTAGTAACCTAGGTACCGGTACAACACTATATATTTATAACCGCAATACAAACCCCCACAAGTATTACATTGTGCATAGTAGCATGGGCATCTTCTGTCAATTTAATTAAAAGCGAATGAAACTGTGCTCTCTCGTGCCAAACAATTTAATTATTCAATAATGAATATAGATCTCCGGAGGACTTGTAAGTTACAGTGTTGTTTTGTAATTATACGAATGATACAAGTAAGGTTTTTTCTGGAGAGGAATGACAGGGCACCAACACTGCCCCTTTTTGCCCTGCCCATTTGCCCCCACCCTTTTGCCATTTAAAAAAAAACTGTGTTAATTTTTTTATATATATATATAAGCCTCAACAGGTCGGCCAGACCTATATAAACTATATATATATAAACTATATATAAACTATATATAAATATAAACTATATATAAATATAAACTATATATAAATATAAACTATATATAAACTATATATAAATATAAACTATATATAAACTATATATATATATAAACTATATATAAACTATATATAAATATAAACTATATATAAACTATATATAAATATAAACTATATATAAACTATATATAAATATAAACTATATATAAATATATATATAAATATAAACTATATATAAATATAAACTATATATAAACTATATATAAATATAAACTATATATAAACTATATATAAACTATATATAAATATAAACTATATATAAACTATATATAAATATAAACTATATATAAATATAAACTATATATAAACTATATATAAATATAAACTATATATAAACTATATATAAATATAAACTATATATAAACTATAACTATATATAAACTTGACCGCCGTTTTCACCAATATGTACTGCCATACTGCCTCTTTGATCTAGCACAGTTAGCTGTCAATCACTTGAAGTTAGCTAAGTTTTCTAGGGGATAACCCCCAATTATCATCTCCCACAGTTAACCCATTCATTGCTCAAAATGCACCCTGCCCCTTTTCTGACCACCCTGCCCTTTTTTTCCACTCTAGAATAAACCCTATGTAAGTGTCTTAATATGTTTATTAACCCAGGTAGACAGTCTATTGTATTTTGTCTATGCATGTATTACCGTCTCCCCCCCCCCCCCCCCCCCCCTGGTGACTCTGGGTGATGTCTGCAGAAGTTTATTACTTAGTCATTCTAATTTTTGGATTGAATGCATTTTCTGGCGTGCCAGCACAGTATATCTATCCATCATGCATCCAGGTCTAGTATTCACATCTGAGCAACCTTGTCTAGTAATCACATCTGAGCAACCTCGTCTAGTATTCACATCTGAGCAACCTTGTCTAGTAGTCACATCTGAGCAACCTTGTCTAGTAATCACATCTGAGCAACCTCGTCTAGTATTCACATCTGAGCAACCTTGTCTAGTAGTCACATCTGAGCAACCTTGTCTAGTAGTCACATCTGAGCAACCTTGTCTAGTAATCACATCTGAGCAATCTCGTCTAGTATTCACATCTGAGCAACCTTGTCTAGTATTCATGTCTGAGCAACCTTGTCTAGTATTCACATCTGAGCAATCTCATCTAGTATTCACATCTGAGCAACCTTGTCTAGTATTCATGTCTGAGCAACCTTGTCTAGTATTCACATCTGAGCAACCTCGTCTAGTATTCATGTCTGAGCAACCTCGTCTAGTATTCATGTCTGAGCACCCTTGTCTAGTATTCATGTCTGAGCACCCTTGTCTAGTATTCATGTCTGAGCAACCTTGTCTAGTATTCATGTCTGATCAACCTTGGTTAGTATTCACATCTGAGCAACCGTGTCTAGTATTCACATCTGAGCAATCTCGTCTAGTATTCACATCTGAGCAACCTTGTCTAGTATTCATGTCTGAGCAACCTTGTCTAGTAATCACATCTGAGCAACCTCGTCTAGTATTCACATCTGAGCAACCTTGTCTAGTATTCACATCTGAGCAACCTCGTCTAGTATTCACATCTGAGCAACCTTGTCTAGTATTCATGTCTGAGCAACCTTGTCTAGTAATCACATCTGAGCAATCTCGTCTAGTATTCACATCTGAGCAACCTTGTCTAGTATTCACATCTGAGCAACCTTGTCTAGTAATCACATCTGAGCAATCTTGTCTAGTATTCACATCTGAGCAACCTTGTCTAGTATTCACATCTGAGCAACCTTGTCTAGTATTCACATCTGAGCAACCTCGTCTAGTATTCACATCTGAGCAACCTTGTCTAGTATTCATGTCTGAGCAACCTTGTCTAGTATTCACATCTGAGCAACCTCGTCTAGTATTCATGTCTGAGCAACCTCGTCTAGTATTCATGTCTGAGCACCCTTGTCTAGTATTCATGTCTGAGCACCCTTGTCTAGTATTCATGTCTGATCAACCTTGGTTAGTATTCACATCTGAGCAACCGTGTCTAGTATTCACATCTGAGTAATCTCATCTAGTATTCACATCTGAGCAACCTTGTCTAGTATTCATGTCTGAGCAACCTTGTCTAGTAATCACATCTGAGCAACCTCGTCTAGTATTCACATCTGAGCAACCTTGTCTAGTATTCACATCTGAGCAACCTCGTCTAGTATTCACATCTGAGCAACCTTGTCTAGTATTCATGTCTGAGCAACCTTGTCTAGTAATCACATCTGAGCAATCTCGTCTAGTATTCACATCTGAGCAACCTTGTCTAGTAATCATGTCTGAGCAACCTTGTCTAGTATTCACATCTGAGCAATCTCGTCTAGTATTCACATCTGAGCAACCTTGTCTAGTATTCACATCTGAGCAACCTTGTCTAGTAATCACATCTGAGCAATCTTGTCTAGTAATCACATCTGAGCAATCTCGTCTAGTATTCACATCTGAGCAACCTTGTCTAGTATTCATGTCTGAGCAACCTTGTCTAGTATTCACATCTGAGCAATCTCGTCTAGTATTCACATCTGAGCAACCTTGTCTAGTATTCACATCTGAGCAACCTTGTCTAGTAATCACATCTGAGCAATCTTGTCTAGTATTCACATCTGAGCAACCTTGTCTAGTATTCACATCTGAGCAATCTCGTCTAGTATTCACATCTGAGCAACCTTGTCTAGTATTCATGTCTGAGCAACCTTGTCTAGTATTCACATCTGAGCAACCTTGTCTAGTATTCACATCTGAGCAACCTCGTCTAGTATTCACATCTGAGCAACCTTGTCTAGTATTCATGTCTGAGCAACCTCGTCTAGTATTCATGTCTGAGCAACCTCGTCTAGTATTCATGTCTGAGCACCCTTGTCTAGTATTCATGTCTGAGCACCCTTGTCTAGTATTCATGTCTGAGCAACCGTGTCTAGTATTCATGTCTGAGCACCCTTGTCTAGTATTCATGTCTGAGCAACCGTGTCTAGTATTCATGTCTGAGCACCCTTGTCTAGTATTCACATCTGAGCAACCTCGTCTAGTATTCACATCTGAGCAACCTCGTCTAGTATTCACATCTGAGCAACCTTGTCTAGTAATCACATCTGAGCAACCTCGTCTAGTAATCACATCTGAGCAACCTCGTCTAGTAATCACATCTGAGCAACCTCGTCTAGTAATCACATCTGAGCAACCTCGTCTAGTAATCACATCTGAGCAACCTCGTCTAGTAATCACATCTGAGCAACCTCGTCTAGTAATCACATCTGAGCAACCTCGTCTAGTAATCACATCTGAGCAACCTCGTCTAGTAATCACATCTGAGCAACCTCGTCTAGTATTCACATCTGAGCAACCTCGTCTAGTATTCACATCTGAGCAACCTTGTCTAGTAATCACATCTGAGCAACCTCGTCTAGTATTCACATCTGAGCAACCTGTCTAGTATCATCTGAGCAACCTGTCTAGTATTCACATCTGAGCAACCTTGTCTAGTATTCACATCTGAGCAACCTCGTCTAGTAGTCACATCACAACATTATATATCTACATAATGTTGTGGTTATATTTTGCCTCTTGAACTGATATTTGAGTGTAGATAACAATAAGCTAGACGAAATGTTTTCATGAAAACATTGTATATTTTAAACACAAAGTATGTAAGTATTTTAGTCACAAACAAACATAGTTGTATTCGACTTTTGCGGCTGAAACATTCCGGCAAAGCCTGTGTTTACTCGGTGTTATTCAGCTGTCAAGACTCTAAGATTTCATATAATTATTTGAAACAGGTAAGAAATACAGTCAAACCTGTCTATAAAGGCCACCCTCTGGAAAGTCAAAAAGTGGCCTTTGTTGGCAGGTGGTCTCTCAATAGAGGGTTAAAATGCATTGAAAATGGCTCAACGGGAGAGAAAAATGGTGGTCTTTAGAGACAGGTTTTTCATATGCGGCCTTTATTCGGAGGTGACCTTTAGCACAGGTTTGACTGTACATTAACTTTGTTCCTTATAATTGTATTACCGTAGCTTAACACGAGTACAGGTTCTTGCAGTCACAAATCTGCTCTCAGCTAGGATTCAAAATCAGATAGTAAATTAACCAATCAGTAAACAGTTCGAGCTAAGTGGATAGTTTTTCTACCAATGAAAAACATCCTTACAATTGCTGGAATTAGCCGAAAACATTCAAACGTTAAAATGTTTCTGATGTACGTTTTTTGCGATTTGTGACTGTTTGAACCATTAAAAATGACACATAAACGACGAGAAACATACTAAATCGAGTCGAGAATTGGTCGCACGTCTCATGCGAAGACATAGAGATCATAGAACATGAAAAAAAGATAAATAAGTTCAATCATCATCATCGTTCACATCTGAGGAAAGAAAGACTGATGTCTTATTTTAAGTAGGTACAGTCCCCCTGCCTAGGATATCTCTATACAACCATACTGGTGTTATAACCGTGTGTATAATGTATCTATTTCCAGTCACTTATTAGTTTATACAAATTTATTTTAGCTCCATTGCGAAACAAGTTCTTATAACTTATATTAATCACTCTCGAGACCTCATACCTGATGGAATACATCGCCACGAGGGAGAGACAAGAGGCAATGTGGAATTTAAATGCCTTGCCAAAGGGCATAATCGTAACGGCTCCAGTGGGGATCGAACTCCAGGGCTTTCGCACCTGAAGCGAACGCGCTACCATTGCGCTATCACGACTTCCACGTTACTTATTAAAGATTCTAACATGACTTGATATATTGTTCCTATAAACAAGGAACAAATTTACAATTGTTAAATCTGCATTCTAATATTGCTCGACATTTGGTCTGTATGCCCAAATAAGGAATTTACCGTTGGCAATAAAATATGGCTTGGAACATGATGTCACGTGACGTCATTTTTGTTGTTTTGTGACGTCATTTACACACTAAGAAATAACACTAATATGTGTGCACTTTTTAGATACTTCGGTCATGTTAGAATCGAAAGAATTTTTGTTTACGTTTATTTATCGTCGCTACCGGTTGCCCATATGAGCGACTCCTCCTGAAGAGATTATTCATTTTAGATTTTGGATGATAGTGCAATGATACAGACAGAGACCCAAGTATATTTGTATTTGCGTTATTTATAGTCGAATAAAACATTTGTTGTTATGAGCGCCGGAATTAACCACTTAGGCATGTGGGTTAATTCCTATGTGTCTGATCTCCTAACCATTTTTTATTCACGAATAAACAACGGAGAGACAAATATTATTTCTTAAATAAACGACTAGAGCCGATCTATTTTATGGCTGTTAATTTTTGCTACGCCGACAAAATAACACACACATTCAGGGATCATTCTAGAGTGTGATGTGGGCGAAATTGTCGCCCTAGGGACCCTGACTTCGCCCTAAAAAAATAAAAATAAATTTAAAAATGGCCCATTATAAAGCATTCCTTCTATTCAAATGTACGGTATTTAATGGTTGTACTGTGCATTTTAACTCTATTTTGCAGAAGTATATTAAAGAACACCATTTAAGGAAGCGATCACGCGCTTTCTCACTTCTCCCAAAAATTCTGACCCTGCACATTTGATCATTCTCAGCATTATATTCGGTCATGTTAGAATAGAAATAATATTTGTGTTGCCATTCTTCATGGCCAGCATGATTAATTCCTACACATCAGAACTCTGAACCGTGTTTTATTCACCGATAAACAACCACAACACAAATATTCTAATGAAATATAGTCGAAATGTGTTCGAAAAACTTGTATAATTGGAAAGGGCCATTTCACTAAATACTGTACGTTACCGAAGTATTGGAACAGGTAATGTGATATACATATACATGAAATACATTGCATTTCAAATTATTCTTTTCAGAGATACAAGATTGCAGTCTGGGATACGAGCTTTGGATATGACGTTAATGCCCAATGATCCAAACCATTTCTATATAGCTACAGATTCTGTAAGTGACTTGTGGGCCCTGGCACCAGATTCATCTGTATTATATGTACTCGGCCATGGTCACGGGTTCGAGCCCCGCTCAGGCCGTGTCTCATTTATATGAAAAAGTTGGCAGTTTCTTACGGAGGTTGGTGCACCCAGGTACTGGTTAACCGCTGGAGCCTGCCCAGGAAAGGTGTTGTTAGGTAAACTGACCGCCGGCGATATATCCCAAAATGGTACTGATGCAGGCGTAAAACCCGAAATATAACATAACATATATCAGCCATTGGTCGACCTGTATTACATAAACTCGTGACAGATTATGAAATAATGTATCCCTCGCTTAATAGTCAGGTCACAACATATTTCCGTAAATAAAGTTAATTCACTAATATTATCATTATTACAATAGTTATCCCCCCTTAGCCACCCCCTCCTTTCCTCTCCCCTCCCCCTCATTTCCTCTCCCCTCCCCTCCTTTCCTCTCCCCACCCCCTCCTTTCCTCTCCCCTCCTTTCCTCTCCCCTCCCCATACTTTCCTATCCCATCCCCCTCCTTTCCTCTCCCCTCCCCCTCATTTCCTCTCCCCTTTCCTCTCCCTCCCCCTCCTTTCCTCTCCCCACCCCCTCCTTCCTCTCCCCTCCTTTCCTCTCCCATCCCCTCCTTTCCTCTCCCTCCCCCTCATTTCCTCTCCCCTCCTTTCCTCTCCCATCCCCCTCCTTTCCTCTCCCCTCCCCCTCCTTTCCTCTCCCCTCCCCCTCCTTTCCTCTCTCCTCCCCCTCCTTTCCTCTCCCCTCCCCCTCCTTTCCTCTCTCCTCCCCCTACTTTCCTATCCCATCCCCCTCCTTTCCTACACCGGCCACCCCACCCCTTCACTCCCCAGCCACCCCTAAAATTAACAGTCTTTCAGATGGGACTTTAAACAGAGATCTCGTGTCGGTGCTTTACACTGTGCACGTAAAAGAACCAGAGGAGAATCTGGAATGGGTCTCTGTCTATATCATTGCACTATCATCCAAAAATCTAATATGACTAATCTCTTAAGGAGGCGTCGCTCATATGGGCAACCTGTTGCGCCGATAAATAAACGTAAAACACACACCCCTCAAATTCCTCTCAATATTGACATATATGCAAGTATATCTGCTAAGGAGGGTCTTGTTGAATTCAAATGACAAACAAACTTTGATACTGCATCTATCTGTATGCGTTTGTAGTTGTAGTACATGCCTGGAGCTTTGTAATATCTGTGTGTTTGTAGTTATAGTACATGCATGGAGCTTTGTAATATCTGTGTGTTTGTAGTTATAGTACATGCATGGAGCTTTGTAATATCTGGTGTTTGTGTTATAGTACATGCATGGAGCTTTGTAATATCTGTGTGTTTGTAGTTATAGTACATGCATGGAGCTTTGTATATCTGTGTGTTTGTAGTTATAGTACATGCATGGAGCTTTGTAATATATGTGTGTTTGTAGTTATAGTACATGCATGGAGCTTTGTAATATCTGTGTGTTTGTAGTTATAGTACATGCATGGAGCTTTGTTATATCTGTGTGTTTGTAGTTATAGTACATGCATGGAGCTTTGTAATATCTGTGTGTTTGTAGTTATAGTACATGCATGGAGCTTTGTAATATCTGTGTGTTTGTAGTTATAGTACATGCATGGAGCTTTGTAATATCTGTGTGTTTGTAGTTATAGTACATGCATGGAGCTTTGTAATATATGTGTGTTTGTAGTTATAGTACATGCATGGAGCTTTGTAATATATGTGTGTTTGTAGTTATAGTACATGCATGGAGCTTTGTAATATCTGTGTGTTTGTATTTCAGGGATGTGTTTTACATGGGATTAGATTTGGGAAGAGAATATTTCCCCGTGCTCATATGCCTGTGATAGGTAGGTGTATAACATGTGTTTTGTGTAAGTCAGTTAATGTGAACAGAATAACATGTGTTTTGTGTATGTCAGTTAATGTGAACAGAATAACATGTGTTTTGTGTATGTCAGTTAATGTGAACAGAATAACATGTGTTTTGTGTATGTCAGTTAATGTGAACAGAATAACATGTGTTTTGTGTAAGTCAGTTAATGTGAACAGAATAACTGTGTTTTGTGTAAGTCAGTTATGGAACAGAATAACTGTTTTGTGTATTCAATTAATGTGAACAGAATAACATGTGTTTTGTGTAAGTCAGTTAATGTGAACAGAATAACATGTGTGTTGTGTAAGTCAGTTAATGTGAACAGAATAACGTGTGTTTTGTGTATGTTAATGTGAACAGAATAACATGTGTTTTGTGTATGTTAATGTGAACAGAATAACGTGTGTTTTGTGTATGTCAGTTAATTTGAACATAATAACGTGTGTTTTGTGTATGTTAATGTGAACAGAATAACATGTGTTTTGTGTATGTTAATGTGAACAGAATAACGTGTGTTTTGTGTATGTTAATGTGAACAGAATAACATGTGTTTTGTGTATATCAGTTAATGTGAATAGAATAACATGTGTTTTGTGTATATCAGTTAATGTGAACAGAATAACATGTATTTTGTGTATGTCCGTTAATGTGAACAGAATAACGTGTGTTTTGTGTATGTCAGTTAATGTGAACAGAATAATATGTGTTTTGTGTATGTCAGTTAATGTGAACAGAATAACGTGTGTTTTGTGTATGTCAGTAATGTGAACAGAATAGCGTGTGTTTTGTGTATGTCAGTTAATGTGAACAGAACAGAATAAGTGTGTTTTGTGTATGTCAGTTAATGTGAACAGAATAACGTGTGTTTTGTGTATGTCAGTAATGTGAACAGAATAGCGTGTGTTTTGTGTATGTCAGTTAATGTGAACAGAACAGAATAACATGTGTTTTGTGTATGTCAATTAATGTGAACAGAATAACGTGTGTTTTGTGTATGTCAGTTAATGTGAACAGAATTACATGTGTTTTGTGTATGTCAGTTAATATGAACAGAATAACGTGTGTTTTGTGTAAGTCAGTTAATGTGAACAGAATTACATGTGTTTTGTGTATGTCAGTTAATGTGAACAGAATAACGTGTGTTTTGTGTATGTCAGTTAATGTGAACAGAATAACGTGTGTTTTGTGTATGTCAGTTAATGTGAACAGAATAACGTGTGTTTTGTGTATGTTAATTAATGTGAACAGAATAACATGTGTTTTGGAAACAAAAATATCACACCTTACATTTACGACGTATTTAGGCCGCCTGATAATCCTTGGAACAGTATAGGCGATTGCTGAGTGTACATGTCAGCTGCATTTCTTTAGTTTCATGCGAAAATAAATACAAACATGGTATATAGTTTTATGTTCATCGAAGATGATGCAGTATCGATGTAAATAGTTCATGTTCTATTTTTTACCACGTGTGTATATTTAGTGACATTTTACCATACATAACGTCTTACAGATTTGTTTTATTGTGTACAATGTGGATATTTGTTTTCCTTATTCCAGAATCCATTGTTGATGTTGTGTCTATTGACTTTTCACCGTTTGATCAACCCTGTTTTCTTGTAAGTACCATTCTTGTGCAAACTCACGATTCTCTCGTACACAAGATCACCAGAAAATATGAAATATGCAAGTTTAATTATTTTCTATGCAATTTCTAAAAATGTATAAACTTTTTATATTTTACGATTGCCAAACAAACTTATTTGATACTTTGTTCCTAATTATGAATGTTTTAATTAAATTTAAGGACCACAATTGAAATAAGAGAGCTTTATTGCTCTAATAAGAGAGCTTTATTGCTCTAATAAGAGAGCTTTATTACTCTAATAAGAGAGCTTTATTGCTCTAATAAGAGAGCTTTATTGCTCTAATAAGAGAGCTTTATTGCTCTAATAAGAAAGCTGTATTGCTCTAATAAGAGAGCTTTATTGCTCTAATAAGATAGCTTTATTGCTCTAATAAGAAAGCTTTATTGCTCTAATAAGATAGCTTTATTGCTCTAATAAGAAAGCTTTATTGCTCTAATAAGATAGCTTTATTGCTCTAATAAGATAGCTTTATTGCTCTAATAAGAGAGCTTTATTGCTCTAATAAGAAAGCTTTATTGCTCTAATAAGAGAGCTTTATTGCTCTAATAAGAGAGCTGTATTGCTCTAATAAGAGAGCTTTATTGCTCTAATAAGAGAGCTTTATTGCTCTAATAAGAAAGCTTTATTGCTCTAATAAGAGAGCTTTATTGCTCTAATAAGAGAGCTTTATTGCTCTCTTTTTGTGTTATCCTAGGTATTGGTTATATGTCATCTACTATGCAGGCACTTTGATGTAGACATGTACTATGTTGACATTGATTATATGTCATCTACTCTGCCGGCACATTGATCTAGACATGTACTATGTTGACATTGATTATATGTCATCTACTCTGCCGGCACATTGATGTAGACATGTACTATGTTGACATTGATTATATGTCATCTACTATGCCGGCACATTGATGTAGACATGTACTATGTTGACATTGATTATATGTCATCTACTCTGCCGGCACATTGATGTAGACATGTACTATGTTGACATTGATTATATGTCATCTACTCTGCCGGCACATTGATGTAGACATGTACTATGTTGACATTGATTATATGTCATCTACTATGCCGGCACATTGATGTAGACATGTACTATGTTGACATTGATTATATGTCATCTACTCTGCCGGCACATTGATCTAGACATGTACTATGTTGACATTGATTATATGTCATCTACTCTGCCGGCACATTGATGTAGACATGTACTATGTTGACATTGATTATATGTCATCTACTCTGCCGGCACATTGATGTAGACATGTACTATGTTGACATTGATTATATGTCATCTACTATGCCGGCACATTGATGTAGACATGTACTATGTTGACATTGATTATATGTCATCTACTCTGCCGGCACATTGATGTAGACATGTACTATGTTGACATTGATTATATGTCATCTACTCTGCCGGCACATTGATCTAGACATGTACTATGTTGACATTGATTATATGTCATCTACTCTGCCGGCACATTGATGTAGACATGTACTATGTTGACATTGATTATATGTCATCTACTCTGCCGGCACATTGATGTAGACATGTACTATGTTGACATTGATTATATGTCATCTACTCTGCCGGCACATTGATGTAGACATGTACTATGTTGACATTGATTATATGTCATCTACTCTGCCGGCACATTGATCTAGACATGTACTATGTTGACATTGATTATATGTCATCTACTCTGCCGGCACATTGATGTAGACATGTACTATGTTGACATTGATTATATGTCATCTACTCTGCCGGCACATTGATTGTGTTATGTTGACATTGATTATATGTCATCTACTCTGCCGGCACATTGATCTAGACATGTACTATGTTGACATTGATTATATGTCATCTACTCTGCCGGCACATTGATGTAGACATGTACTATGTTGACATTGATTATATGTCATCTACTCTGCCGGCACATTGATCTAGACATGTACTATGTTGACATTGATTATATGTCATCTACTCTGCCGGCACATTGATCTAGACATGTACTATGTTGACATTGATTATATGTCATCTACTCTGCCGGCACATTGATGTAGACATGTACTATGTTGACATTGAATTTTTATTGGTTTTATGATATTTATTCTGTTTTACCAGCATAAAGCTATACTATACTAAATCCCCTCTTAAGTGTCGATGTTTCAAACAATTTATATTGATCACTCGCGTTGCCACGCGTAAAAGGTTGCGTAATACAACAAATAAATTGCCTATTAAATACATAGTAAAAAGTAATCAGTATTTTATTTATATTCCCAATCTTTCACTTCTTCCACATCCACTGTGTAGAGGTATTCAAATCAAACTGTAATCCAGGGATCGCAGGTTCGATCCCCCGTCTGACCCTAATAAAATTAACAGTCTTTCAGATGGGACGTTAAACCAAGGTCTTTGGTCAGTGCTTTACACTGTGCACGTAAAAGAACCAGACGAGACTCTGGAATGGGTCTCTGTCTGTATCATTGCACTATCCTCCAAAATCTAAAATTACTAATCTCTTCAGGAGGCGTCGCTCATATGGGCAACCGGTAGTGACGATAAATAAACGTAAAACACACAAAACTGTAAAAGAGCAAAACAATTACAAAATGATTGTCTAACATTCACACCATTTACCTGTGAATGACGTCACTGTATTTCCACACAGTATTCTTCCGCAAAATATATCAGTGTACCTCCCTGCCTTCAGTTTGCAATTGTCTGATTATTTATATCACATCCTTTCTACACATCAACTAGTCTGAAGTCTTCTCAAGTCAAATAATTTCTCAAAAAACACAAAGCTCTCCACTACCTGTCATTTTTTACCACAAAGAAAAATGCATTATATTAGTTATTACATGTACGACTACATTCGAGTAGAACTTGGATGTACCTCCGCCTATTTACGTGTATACAACCAAAAGCATATATGGTCATCCGTGTGGGAGAAAACTGGAATACTTGGAGAAATGCCACCTGTCTGATCTGGTGACCACCATGCCATGTCACATACTCACCTTCCGAGGATCAAACCCAGATTGCATTGGTTAGAAGCGAGTTTTCTAACCTCTGTGCAAGATTTCTATGCAAGTTCCATGATTTCTATGCAAGTTCCATGATTGCTATGCAAGTTCCATGATTTCTATGCAAGTTCCATGATTTCTATGCAAATTCCATTATTCCTATGCAAGTTTCATGATTTCTATGCAAGTTTCATGATTTCTATGCAAGTTTCATGATTTGTTGACATCTGGGTAATAATTTATTTTGCACTACTGTAGTTGTATCTGTCTGTTTTCAGTCTGGTTGTTCAGATGGTACATTTTCGCTTTATCACACAAAATCAGGTAAAATAATTGTCATTTTATAGGTTGTACAAATTTATTGTATCTTGTATGTGAAAGAAGTTCTTATAACTTTGCACTACCGGTAATAGCCCTTTACACCTCATTCCTGAGTGTTCCCCCCCCCACCTTGATGGAGAGAGAAGACTCAATGTGGATCTAAATGTTGTGCCTAGGTACTAGTGGGGCTCAAACTCACAACCTCTCCGTTATGAGGCAAGCATCGTATCCACTTCACCGAGACAGAACCTCTCCGTTATGAGGCAAGCATCGTATCCACTTCACCGAGACACAACCTCTCCGTTATGAGGCAAGCATCGTATCCACTTCACCGAGACACAACCTCTCCGTTATGAGGCAAGCATCGTATCCACTTCACCGAGACAGAACCTCTCCGTTATGAGGAAAGCATCGTATCCACTTCACCGAGACACAGCCTCTCCGTTATGAGGCAAGCATCGTATCCACTTCACCGAGACACAACCTCTCCGTTATGAGGCAAGCATCGTATCCACTTCACCGAGACACAACCTCTCCGTTATGAGGCAAGCATCGTATCCACTTCACCGAGACACAACCTCTCCGTTATGAGGCAAGCATCGTATCCACTTCACCGAGACACAACCTATCCGTTATGAGGCAAGCATCGTATCCACTTCACCGAGACACAACCTCTCCGTTATGAGGCAAGCATCGTATCCACTTCACCGAGACACAACCTCTCCGTTATGAGGCAAGCATCATATCCACTTCACCGAGACACAACCTCTCCGTTATGAGGCAAGCATCGTATCCACTTCACCGAGACGGTTATTATAATTATTGTCTTCATGTACAGGACATGTGTGATTGACGGGTCAGTAGTCCAGTGGTTACCACATTGGACTGCACATGCAGAGATCGCACAGAGATCCCCCCTCTGACCCTAATAATATTTCAGGTGGGACTTTAAAAGAGGAGTTCTTGTGTTGAGGAGACTCTGGATTGGGTCTATAACTCTATATCATTGCATTGTTTCCTCTGCCATTAGGGAGATAGAAATTGTCTTCCAGTACAGGACATGTGTGTTAGATGTGTTAGATGGGGCAGTGATCCAGCTGTTAATATGTTGGACTGCCAATCGAGGAATCGCAGGTTTGATTCCCTGTCTGACCATAATAATATTAACCCTTTCCCTCATAGAAGCACCTCTTGACGCCATTACCAATATGACATACATTGAAGTAGTCAAACCAATGTTCATAATAAAGGCTAGAATCTCTTGTAGTCCCAGTAATATCTATGGAGGTGGGATAGATATGGCGACTACTTATCCAATGCATGATAGCTAAATGGCTGTCGTTTGTATGGAGATATAATAGTATATTAACCTAAATCTCTATGAAGGAAAGGGTTAAACAATTTAAATGTATTTGAAAATTGTTGAAAAACATAATTTCTATTTTGGCTACGATATTCTTGTCTCCTTTTCATTTGGGTCTTTTGGTAACTCCATTTCCCGGAAACAAATCATAACAGCAAAGTAATTAATGCGCGTACATCACTTTTAGCATGTTTTATTCAAATTGCTAACATAGAAAATAGGACACTCGCAATGAGTGTGATTTCGATATTTGTAACATGTATAGAGTGGTGGAACCTATGCTCGGCGTATTCCTATGCTCGGCGTATTTTTTCCATTTGCATCCGTATTTAAATAGTTTTAACCTATTTTCGTTGACAGAGGTGAAGCATGGTTCAATAGCATTCCGTTGTGCGTACCGGTACCCTAATGCAACTGTCACCTGACTGGTTCAGTAGCCGAATATAAACAGACAACTTGTCGGGAAATTTTTTTCCACCGAAATATGCGGTTTATGAGTATTTCAGGTGGCTATCCGGATTGGAAAAAATGTACAAATAACCAGAAAAAAGTTTCTTATGAGTTGTAATATTGTTAGTTATTGATGTATTTAGGCGCATGGTTACGTAATGAAGCTAAAATTTTCAACAACAATTTTATGACAGTTGTGTTCACGACTTAAAAATATAATAATATACGGCAAGTGCATTTAACTTTTTTTATAGGCCATGATATGTAGGATTTATGCTGAGCATAGGTTCCACCACTCTATATATGACTTTAAGCATATGTAATAATTGTACATATATGTAAAACTAAATCAAACAGTAACATGTAAAGCTAATATTTTATATATATAGAGAATCCTCTGATGACGTGGCCATCGGTTACGCGGGGCCAGGCGGTGCAGTGTGTAAGATGGTCAAGGAGTAGACCGTGTGTGTTTTACGTTCTGGATATCACGTCCACCCTGTATGTGTTTGATCTGCTAGAAGGAGACGTACAGCCCAAACATATAGACACTATATCAAAGGAAAGGTCAGTGTTGCCAATAGAAAGGTAGGAGGTGCCAAAATAATAGTTAATGTTGCCAAAATAAAGTTTAATGTTGCCAACAGAAAGGTCAATGTTCCAACAGAAAGGTCAATGTTGCCAACAGAAAGGTAGGAGTTGCCAAAAGAAAGGTCAATGTTGTCAATTGAAATGTAGGAGTTGCCAACAGAAGCACAATAAAAATGTAAAACTTGTATAGTGGTCTTTTGGTTATTTGTAATTGACTGGAAATCACTCACCGCTGCAGGTTCGCATCCCACTTGGAATGTCAGAGGAAGCTATCCAGCTCGCTTGCAGGTCTGTGATTTAAACCAGTCGCTATAGAGCCTAGGCTGTTGGTGCAACTTTCAACCCCGAAAGAAAGAAAGACAACTTATCTGTATAAGATAATGATAGAGATTATTTTGTTTCAGGATTACCAGTTTTTCACTAACAACTGTTCAACGTCCTGATGGCCTCGGAGCTTCTGGAAAAGATTCGCAAATGGTGAGAAATATTATGCACAGAAGTTCATGGTATTGTAGCACCCATTAGGCGAGATGGTATGTAGGCAGCCCTGTTAGCAGAGCCCTGGGTTTGAGTCCAGGACCGACTACATGTTTTTCCTACCTGGGTTACAGAATCATAACTTTTAATCCACATTGAATATGCAAATGGACAGATTATCAATGAAGATGATTTCTAGTTCAAACTTCATCACTGTCAGCTGAACCAATCAGACGATTGAGACTGAGTTTTGAGATTGGAGAAAAGTTTTATAACCTCCAGGCTTCTGGTCTCTGATTAAAAAAAAATGGCAATCTTAAATTTTGATGCTCCACTTGTGTTAGACAGTGTAGGGGTTGAGTGGTTATGGTCGTTGACTTCAAAATCACTTGACCTTCACCGCTGTAGGTTTGTGTCTCACTTGGGATGTCAAATTATTTCATTTGAGGAAGCTATCCAGCTGGTTTACGGTAGGTCGGTGGTTCTATCCAGGTGCCCATCTGTGCCTGCAGTACTGCTCGGAGGGGCACCCGAGGTCTTCCTCCACCAGTAATAGTTGGAGATTTGCCGTATGTGCCTACAGTACTGCTCGGAGGGGCGAGGTCTTCCTCCACCAGTAATAGCTGGAGATTTGCCATATGTGCCTGCAGTACTGCTCGGAGGGGCGAGGTCTTCCTCCACCAGTAATAGCTGGAGATTTGCCATATGTGCCTACAGTACTGCTCGGAGGGGCGAGGTCTTCCTCCACCAGTAATAGCTGGAGATTTGCCATATGTGCCTGCAGTACTGCTCGGAGGGGCACCCGAGGTCTTCCTCCACCAGTAATAGCTGGAGATTTGCCATATGTGCCTGCAGTACTGCTCGGAGGGGCGAGGTCTTCCTCCACCAGTAATAGCTGGAGATTTGCCATATGTGCCTGCAGTACTGCTCGGAGGGGCCCCCAAGGTCTTCCTCCACCAGTAATAGCTGGAGAATTGCCATATGTGCCTGCAGTACTGCTCGGAGGGGCTCCCGAGGTCTTCCTCCACCAGTAATAGCTGGAGATTTGCCATATTGCCTGCAGTACTGCTTGGGGGGTGGGTTTTTAATAGCTGGAGATTTGCCATATGTGCCTGCAGTACTGCTCGGAGGGGCTCCCGAGGTCTTCCTCCACCAGTAATAGCTGGAGATTTGCCATATGTGCCTGAGTACTGCTCGGAGGGGCCCGAGGTCTTCCTCCACCAGTAATAGCTGGAGATTTGCCATATGTGCCTGCAGTACTGCTCGGAGGGGCTCCCGAGGTCTTCCTCCACCAGTAATAGCTGGAGATTTGCCATATGTGCCTGCAGTACTGCTCGGAGGGGCACCCGAGGTCTTCCTCCACCAGTAATAGCTGGAGATTTGCCATATGTGCCTGCAGTACTGCTCGGAGGGGCGAGGTCTTCCTCCACCAGTAATAGCTGGAGATTTGCCATATGTGCCTGCAGTACTGCTCGGAGGGGCACCCGAGGTCTTCCTCCACCAGTAATAGCTGGAGATTTGCCATATGTGCCTGCAGTACTGCTCGGAGGGGCTCCCGAGGTCTTCCTCCACCAGTAATAGCTGGAGATTTGCCATATGTGCCTGCAGTACTGCTCGGAGGGGCACCCGAGGTCTTCCTCCACCAGTAATAGCTGGAGATTTGCCATATGTGCCTGCAGTACTGCTCGGAGGGCGAGGTCTTCCTCCACCAGTAATAGCTGGAGATTTGCCATAGTGCCTGCAGTACTGCTCGGAGGGGCCCCAAGGTCTTCCTCCACCAGTAATAGCTGAGAATTGCCATATGTGCCTGCAGTCTGCTCGGAGGGGCTCCCGAGGTCTTCCTCCACCAGTAATAGCTGGAGATTTGCCATATGTGCCTGCAGTACTGCTCGGAGGGGCTCCCGAGGTCTTCCTCCACCAGTAATAGCTGGAGATTTGCCATATGTGCCTGCAGTACTGCTCGGAGGGGCTCCCGAGGTCTTCCTCCACCAGTAATAGCTGGAGATTTG
>CM026386.1:46199464-46219846 GCA_014843695.1 Archivesica marissinica
ATATCTGAAGTCTCCCTACACCATGGTTAGCATTTTGGAAAGAATATCTGAAGTCTCCCTACACCATGGTTAGCATTTTAGAAAGAATATCTGAAGTCTCCCTACACCATGGTTAGCATTTTGGAAAGAATATCTGAAGTCTCCCTACACCATGGTTAGCATTTTAGAAAGAATATCTGAAGTCTCCCTACACCATGGTTAGCATTTTGGAAAGAATATCTGAAGTCTCCCTACACCATGGTTAGCATTTTAGAAAGAATTTCTGAAGTCTCCCTACACCATGGTTAGCATTTTGGAAAGAATATCTGAAGTCTCCCTACACCATGGTTAGCATTTTAGAAAGAATATCTGATAGCCTCCCTACAGCATGGTTAGCATTTTAGAACTCATCTTATCCAATAGATAGTACAGCCCCTCCACCACAGATTGAATTTCAGAAGTCTCTCTACCCCATAGCATGATAGTAATTCAGAGCTCTCCCTTCCCATTAGAATGTCCAGACATGTATCAATCCATCATCACACTAAATCATTAATCTTGAGATTGTGTGATTATAACACAGCTGGGTGATTATAACAACAGTGTGTTGTGCTTTTATTTATCATCACTACAGGTTGCCCATTTGAGCAAAGCCTCCTGAAGAGATATAGTCATTTGAGATTGTGGAGGATAGTGCAATGATACAGACAGAGACTGTTAATATTATTAGGGTCAGATGGGGGATCGAACCAACCTGCGATCCATGGATTGGCAGTCCGTGTTTACCACTCGTCCATGACTTAAATCACTGATTCATCTCTCGCCCCTTCTTGATTCATCTCTCGTACCTGATTGGTCTCTCATCCATGTCAGATTGGTCTCTCATCCATGTCAGATTGTTCTCTCATCTCTGTCAGATTGGTCTCTCATCACTGTCGGATTGTTCTCTCATCTCTGTCAGATTGGTCTCTCATCCATGTGTCAGATTGGTCTCTCATCCATGTCAGATTGGTCTTTCATCCATGTCAGATTGGTCTCTCATCCATGTCAGATTGTTCTCTCATCCATGTCAGATTGTTCTCTCATACCTGTCAGATTGGTCTCTCATACATGTCAGATTGTTCTCTCATCTCTGTCAGATTGGTCTCTCATACCTGTCAGATTGGTCTCACATACCTGTCAGATTGTTCTCTCATACATGTCAGATTGTTCTCTCATCTCTGCCAGATTGGTCTCTCATACCTGTCAGATTGGTCTCTCATCTCTGTCAGATTGGTCTCTCATCTCTGTCAGATTGTTCTCTCATCTATGTCAGATTGGTCTCTCATCCATGTCAGATTGGTCTCTCATCCATGTCAGATTGGTCTCTCATCTCTGTCAGATTGGTCTCTCATCTCTGTCAGATTGGTCTCTCATCTCTGTCAGATTGGTCTCTCATCCATGTCAGATTGGTCTCTCATCTCTGTCAGATTGGTCTCTCATCTCTGTCAGATTGGTCTCTCATCCATGTCAGATTGGTCTCTCATCTCTGTCAGATTGGTCTCTCATCTCTGTCAGATTGGTCTCTCATCTCATCTCTGTCAGATTGGTCTCTCATCCATGTCAGATTGGTCTCTCATACCTGTCAGATTGGTCTCTCATCCATGTGTCAGATTGGTCTCTCATCCCTGTCAGATTGGTCTCTCATACCTGTCAGATTGGTCTCTCATACCTGTCAGATTGGTCTCTCATCATGTGTCAGATTGGTCTCTCATCCATGTGTCAGATTGGTCTCTCATCCATGTGTCAGATTGGTCTCTCATACCTGTCAGATTGTTCTCTCATACATGTCAGATTGTTCTCTCATCTCTGTCAGATTGTTCTCTCATACATGTCAGATTGTTCTCTCATCTCTGTCATATTGGTCTCTCATACCTGTCAGATTGGTCTCTCATCTCTGTCAGATTGGTCTCTCATCTCTGTCAGATTGTTCTCTCATCTCTGTCAGATTGTTCTCTCATACCTGTCAGATTGTTCTCTCATACATGTCAGATTGTTCTCTCATCTCTGTCATATTGGTCTCTCATACCTGTCAGATTGGTCTCTCATCTCTGTCAGATTGGTCTCTCATCTCTGTCAGATTGTTCTCTCATCTCTGTCAGATTGTTCTCTCATCCATGTCAGATTGGTCTCTCATCCATGTCAGATTGGTCTCTCATCTCTGTCAGATTGGTCTCTCATCCATGTCAGATTGGTCTCTCATCTCTGTCAGATTGGTCTCTCATCTCTGTCAGATTGTTCTCTCATCTCTGTCAGATTGTTCTCTCATCCCTGTCAGATTGGTCTCTCATCCATGTCAGATTGGTCTCTCATCTCTGTCAGATTGGTCTCTCATCTCTGTCAGATTGGTCTCTCATCTCTGTCAGATTGGTCTCTCATCTCTGTCAGATTGTTCTCATCTCTGTCAGATTGGTCTCTCATCCATGTCAGATTGGTCTCTCATCTCTGTCAGATTGGTCTCTCATCTCTGTCATATTGATCTCTCATCTCATCTCTGTCAGATTGGTCTCTCATCCATGTCAGATTGGTCTCTCATACCTGTCAGATTGGTCTCTCATCCATGTGTCAGATTGGTCTCTCATACCTGTCAGATTGGTCTCTCATCCATGTGTCAGATTGGTCTCTCATACCTGTCAGATTGGTCTCTCATCCATGTGTCAGATTGGTCTCTCATCCATGTGTCAGATTGGTCTCTCATCCATGTGTCAGATTGGTCTCTCATACCTGTCAGATTGGTCTCTCATACCTGTCAGATTGGTCTCTCATACCTGTCAGATTGGTTTCTCATACCTGTCAGATTGTTCTCTCATCCATGTCAGATTGGTCTCTCATCCATGTCAGATTGGTCTCTCATACCTGTCAGATTGGTCTCTCATACCTGTCAGATTGGTCTCTCATACCTGTCAGATTGGTCTCTCATCCATGTGTCAGATTGGTCTCTCATCCATGTGTCAGATTGTTCTCTCATACCTGTCAGATTGGTCTCTCTCTACCATGTGTCAGATTGGTCTCTCATACCTGTCAGATTGGTTTCTCATCCATGTGTCAGATTGGTCTCTCATACCTGTCAGATTGGTCTCTCATCCATGTGTCAGATTGGTCTCTCATACCTGTCAGATTGGTCTCTCATCCATGTGTCAGATTGGTCTCTCATCCATGTGTCAGATTGGTCTCTCATCCATGTGTCAGATTGGTCTCTCATACATGTCAGATTGGTCTCTCATACCTGTCAGATTGGTATCTCATACCTGTCAGATTGGTCTCTCATACCTGTCAGATTGGTTTCTCATACATGTCAGATTGTTCTCTCATCCATGTCAGATTGGTCTCTCATACCTGTCAGATTGGTCTCTCATACCTGTCAGATTGGTCTCTCATACCTGTCAGATTGTTTTCTCATCCATGTCAGATTGTTCTCTCATCCATGTCAGATTGGTCTCTCATACATGTCAGATTGGTCTCTCATACCTGTCAGATTGGTCTCTCATACCTGTCAGATTGTTCTCTCATACCTGTCAGATTGGTCTCTCATACATGTCAGATTGTTCTCTCATCTCTGTCAGATTGGTCTCTCATACCTGTCAGATTGGTCTCTCATACCTGTCAGATTGTTCTCTCATACATGTCAGATTGTTCTCTCATCTCTGTCAGATTGTTCTCTCATACCTGTCAGATTGTTCTCTCATACATGTCAGATTGTTCTCTCATCTCTGTCAGATTGGTCTCTCATACCTGTCAGATTGGTCTCTCATCTCTGTCAGATTGGTCTCTCATCTCTGTCAGATTGTTCTCTCATCTCTGTCAGATTGGTCTCTCATCCATGTCAGATTGGTCTCTCATCCATGTCAGATTGGTCTCTCATCTCTGTCAGATTGGTCTCTCATCCATGTCAGATTGGTCTCTCATCCATGTCAGATTGGTCTCTCATCTCTGTCAGATTGGTCTTTCATCTCTGTCAGATTGTTCTCTCATCTCTGTCAGATTGGTCTCTCATCCATGTCAGATTGGTCTCTCATCCATGTCAGATTGGTCTCTCATCTCTGTCAGATTGGTCTCTCATCTCTGTCAGATTGGTCTCTCATCTCTGTCAGATTGGTCTCTCATCCATGTCAGATTGGTCTCTCATCTCTGTCAGATTGGTCTCTCATCTCTGTCAGATTGGTCTCTCATCTCATCGCTGTCAGATTGGTCTCTCATCTCTGTCAGATTGGTCTCTCATCTCTGTCAGATTGGTCTCTCATCTCATCTCTGTCAGATTGGTCTCTCATACCTGTCAGGTTGGTCTCTCATCCATGTGTCAGATTGGTCTCTCATACCTGTCAGATTGGTCTCTCATCCATGTGTCAGATTGGTCTCTCATCCATGTGTCAGATTGGTCTCTCATACCTGTCAGATTGGTCTCTCATCCATGTGTCAGATTGGTCTCTCATCCATGTGTCAGATTGGTCTCTCATCCATGTGTCAGATTGGTCTCTCATCCATGTGTCAGATTGGTCTCTCATACCTGTCAGATTGGTCTCTCATACCTGTCAGATTGGTTTCTCATACCTGTCAGATTGTTCTCTCATCCATGTCAGATTGGTCTCTCATCCATGTCAGATTGGTCTCTCATACCTGTCAGATTGGTCTCTCATACCTGTCAGATTGGTCTCTCATACCTGTCAGATTGTTCTCTCATCCATGTCAGATTGGTCTCTCATCCATGTCAGATTGGTCTCTCATACCTGTCAGATTGTTCTCTCATACCTGTCAGATTGGTCTCTCATCCATATGTCAGATTGGTCTCTCATCCATGTGTCAGATTGGTCTCTCATCCATGTGTCAGATTGTTCTCTCATACCTGTCAGATTGGTCTCTCATCCATGTGTCAGATTGGTCTCTCATACATGTCAGATTGGTCTCTCATACCTGTCAGATTGGTCTCTCATACCTGTCAGATTGTTCTCTCATACCTGTCAGATTGGTCTCTCATACATGTCAGATTGTTCTCTCATCTCTGTCAGATTGGTCTCTCATACCTGTCAGATTGGTCTCTCATACCTGTCAGATTGTTCTCTCATACATGTCAGATTGTTCTCTCATCTCTGTCAGATTGTTCTCTCATACCTGTCAGATTGTTCTCTCATACATGTCAGATTGTTCTCTCATCTCCGTCAGATTGGTCTCTCATACCTGTCAGATTGGTCTCTCATCTCTGTCAGATTGGTCTCTCATCTCTGTCAGATTGTTCTCTCATCTCTGTCAGATTGGTCTCTCATCCATGTCAGATTGGTCTCTCATCCATGTCAGATTGGTCTCTCATCTCTGTCAGATTGGTCTCTCATCCATGTCAGATTGGTCTCTCATCCATGTCAGATTGGTCTATCATGTCTGTCAGATTGGTCTCTCATCTCTGTCAGATTGTTCTCTCATCTCTGTCAGATTGGTCTCTCATCCATGTCAGATTGGTCTCTCATCCATGTCAGATTGGTCTCTCATCCATGTCAGATTGGTCTCTCATCCATGTCAGATTGGTCTCTCATCTCTGTCAGATTGGTCTCTCATCTCTGTCAGATTGATCTCTCATCTCTGTCAGATTGGTCTCTCATCCATGTCAGATTGGTCTCTCATCTCTGTCAGATTAGTCTCTCATCTCTGTCAGATTGGTCTCTCATCCATGTCAGATTGGTCTCTCATCTCTGTCAGATTGGTCTCTCATCTCTGTCAGATTGGTCTCTCATCTCATCTCTGTCAGATTGGTCTCTCATACCTGTCAGATTGGTCTCTCATCCATGTGTCAGATTGGTCTCTCATACCTGTCAGATTGGTCTCTCATCCATGTGTCAGATTGGTCTCTCATACCTGTCAGATTGGTCTCTCATCCATGTGTCAGATTGGTCTCTCATCCATGTGTCAGATTGGTCTCTCATCCATGTGTCAGATTGGTCTCTCATACCTGTCAGATTGGTCTCTCATACCTGTCAGATTGGTCTCTCATACCTGTCAGATTGGTTTCTCATACCTGTCAGATTGTTCTCTCATCCATGTCAGATTGGTCTCTCATCCATGTCAGATTGGTCTCTCATACCTGTCAGATTGGTCTCTCATACCTGTCAGATTGGTCTCTCATACCTGTCAGATTGGTCTCTCATCCATGTGTCAGATTGGTCTCTCATCCATGTGTCAGATTGTTCTCTCATACCTGTCAGATTGGTCTCTCTCTACCATGTGTCAGATTGGTCTCTCATACCTGTCAGATTGGTTTCTCATCCATGTGTCAGATTGGTCTCTCATACCTGTCAGATTGGTCTCTCATCCATGTGTCAGATTGGTCTCTCATACCTGTCAGATTGGTCTCTCATCCATGTGTCAGATTGGTCTCTCATCCATGTGTCAGATTGGTCTCTCATCCATGTGTCAGATTGGTCTCTCATACATGTCAGATTGGTCTCTCATACCTGTCAGATTGGTATCTCATACCTGTCAGATTGGTCTCTCATACCTGTCAGATTGGTTTCTCATACATGTCAGATTGTTCTCTCATCCATGTCAGATTGGTCTCTCATACCTGTCAGATTGGTCTCTCATACCTGTCAGATTGGTCTCTCATACCTGTCAGATTGTTTTCTCATCCATGTCAGATTGTTCTCTCATCCATGTCAGATTGGTCTCTCATACATGTCAGATTGGTCTCTCATACCTGTCAGATTGGTCTCTCATACCTGTCAGATTGTTCTCTCATACCTGTCAGATTGGTCTCTCATACATGTCAGATTGTTCTCTCATCTCTGTCAGATTGGTCTCTCATACCTGTCAGATTGGTCTCTCATACCTGTCAGATTGTTCTCTCATACATGTCAGATTGTTCTCTCATCTCTGTCAGATTGTTCTCTCATACCTGTCAGATTGTTCTCTCATACATGTCAGATTGTTCTCTCATCTCTGTCAGATTGGTCTCTCATACCTGTCAGATTGGTCTCTCATCTCTGTCAGATTGGTCTCTCATCTCTGTCAGATTGTTCTCTCATCTCTGTCAGATTGGTCTCTCATCCATGTCAGATTGGTCTCTCATCCATGTCAGATTGGTCTCTCATCTCTGTCAGATTGGTCTCTCATCCATGTCAGATTGGTCTCTCATCCATGTCAGATTGGTCTCTCATCTCTGTCAGATTGGTCTCTCATCTCTGTCAGATTGTTCTCTCATCTCTGTCAGATTGGTCTCTCATCCATGTCAGATTGGTCTCTCATCCATGTCAGATTGGTCTCTCATCTCTGTCAGATTGGTCTCTCATCTCTGTCAGATTGGTCTCTCATCCATGTCAGATTGGTCTCTCATCTCTGTCAGATTGGTCTCTCATCTCTGTCAGATTGATCTCTCATCTCTGTCAGATTGGTCTCTCATCCATGTCAGATTGGTCTCTCATCTCTGTCAGATTGGTCTCTCATCTCTGTCAGATTGGTCTCTCATCCATGTCAGATTGGTCTCTCATCTCTGTCAGATTGGTCTCTCATCTCTGTCAGATTGGTCTCTCATCTCATCTCTGTCAGATTGGTCTCTCATACCTGTCAGATTGGTCTCTCATCCATGTGTCAGATTGGTCTCTCATACCTGTCAGATTGGTCTCTCATCCATGTGTCAGATTGGTCTCTCATACCTGTCAGATTGGTCTCTCATCCATGTGTCAGATTGGTCTCTCATCCATGTGTCAGATTGGTCTCTCATCCATGTGTCAGATTGGTCTCTCATACCTGTCAGATTGGTCTCTCATACCTGTCAGATTGGTCTCTCATACCTGTCAGATTGGTTTCTCATACCTGTCAGATTGTTCTCTCATCCATGTCAGATTGGTCTCTCATCCATGTCAGATTGGTCTCTCATACCTGTCAGATTGGTCTCTCATACCTGTCAGATTGGTCTCTCATACCTGTCAGATTGGTCTCTCATCCATGTGTCAGATTGGTCTCTCATCCATGTGTCAGATTGTTCTCTCATACCTGTCAGATTGGTCTCTCTCTACCATGTGTCAGATTGGTCTCTCATACCTGTCAGATTGGTTTCTCATCCATGTGTCAGATTGGTCTCTCATACCTGTCAGATTGGTCTCTCATCCATGTGTCAGATTGGTCTCTCATACATGTCAGATTGGTCTCTCATACCTGTCAGATTGGTATCTCATACCTGTCAGATTGGTCTCTCATACCTGTCAGATTGGTTTCTCATACATGTCAGATTGTTCTCTCATCCATGTCAGATTGGTCTCTCATACCTGTCAGATTGGTCTCTCATACCTGTCAGATTGGTCTCTCATACCTGTCAGATTGTTTTCTCATCCATGTCAGATTGTTCTCTCATCCATGTCAGATTGGTCTCTCATACATGTCAGATTGGTCTCTCATACCTGTCAGATTGGTCTCTCATACCTGTCAGATTGTTCTCTCATACCTGTCAGATTGGTCTCTCATACATGTCAGATTGTTCTCTCATCTCTGTCAGATTGGTCTCTCATACCTGTCAGATTGGTCTCTCATACCTGTCAGATTGTTCTCTCATACATGTCAGATTGTTCTCTCATCTCTGTCAGATTGTTCTCTCATACCTGTCAGATTGTTCTCTCATACATGTCAGATTGTTCTCTCATCTCTGTCAGATTGGTCTCTCATACCTGTCAGATTGGTCTCTCATCTCTGTCAGATTGGTCTCTCATCTCTGTCAGATTGTTCTCTCATCTCTGTCAGATTGGTCTCTCATCCATGTCAGATTGGTCTCTCATCCATGTCAGATTGGTCTCTCATCTCTGTCAGATTGGTCTCTCATCCATGTCAGATTGGTCTCTCATCCATGTCAGATTGGTCTCTCATCTCTGTCAGATTGGTCTCTCATCTCTGTCAGATTGGTCTCTCATCTCTGTCAGATTGGTCTCTCATCCATGTCAGATTGGTCTCTCATCCATGTCAGATTGGTCTCTCATCTCTGTCAGATTGGTCTCTCATCTCTGTCAGATTGGTCTCTCATCTCTGTCAGATTGGTCTCTCATCCATGTCAGATTGGTCTCTCATCTCTGTCAGATTGGTCTCTCATCTCTGTCAGATTGGTCTCTCATCCATGTCAGATTGGTCTCTCATCTCTGTCAGATTGGTCTCTCATCTCTGTCAGATTGGTCTCTCATCTCATCTCTGTCAGATTGGTCTCTCATACCTGTCAGGTTGGTCTCTCATCCATGTGTCAGATTGGTCTCTCATACCTGTCAGATTGGTCTCTCATCCATGTGTCAGATTGGTCTCTCATCCATGTGTCAGATTGGTCTCTCATACCTGTCAGATTGGTCTCTCATCCATGTGTCAGATTGGTCTCTCATCCATGTGTCAGATTGGTCTCTCATCCATGTGTCAGATTGGTCTCTCATCCATGTGTCAGATTGGTCTCTCATACCTGTCAGATTGGTCTCTCATACCTGTTAGATTGGTTTCTCATACCTGTCAGATTGTTCTCTCATCCATGTCAGATTGGTCTCTCATCCATGTCAGATTGGTCTCTCATACCTGTCAGATTGGTCTCTCATACCTGTCAGATTGGTCTCTCATACCTGTCAGATTGTTCTCTCATCCATGTCAGATTGGTCTCTCATCCATGTCAGATTGGTCTCTCATACCTGTCAGATTGTTCTCTCATACCTGTCAGATTGGTCTCTCATCCATATGTCAGATTGGTCTCTCATCCATGTGTCAGATTGGTCTCTCATCCATGTGTCAGATTGTTCTCTCATACCTGTCAGATTGGTCTCTCATCCATGTGTCAGATTGGTCTCTCATACCAATCAGATTGGTCTCTCATCCATGTGTCAGATTGGTCTCTCATACCTGTCAGATTGGTCTCTCTCTACCATGTGTCAGATTGGTCTCTCATACCTGTCAGATTGGTTTCTCATCCATGTGTCAGATTGGTCTCTCATCCATGTGTCAGATTGGTCTCTCATACCTGTCAGATTGGTCTCTCATCCCTGATTGGTCTCTCGTCCCTGATTGATCTGTTGTCCCTGATTGATCTCTGACTGTATACATATATGTATGACTTTGTACCGGTGGTCATCTGTAACTATTACGATGTCGTACGACATGATCGTATTCTTATGGCCGTTTACACATCCGATGTAGGTGGTGATATGCCTGTAAAAATAATGGTGTACTTGTCACCCTTAGAGCAGTGTGTAATGTAGACATTGTCCGAGGCATACATGTATTATGAAATGCTCCCACATGGCATGTGGATAATAAATAAGATTATACCAGTCAACAATACGACTAGACCAGTGTGACATAACACAGCTTGGTTCACCTACTAAATGTTGTATAAGACTTAGTGTCATGTGCATAGAACTGATTGACCCTTGTTCAGATCGGTTTGTAAGATAATATGTCTATGTAATTACCGTATTTAGCTGTGTATAGTGCGCTACCGTGTATAGTGCGCACCCACGATCTGGCACGAAAATCGGCGGAAAAACTGAGTTCCTATGTATACTGCGCACGTGAAAAACGCAATTTTCCAAGTCAAAATTTAACATTTCTCAAGAATCGCTAAAAATTGTGCTCCGTGATTTTTACAACTTATATTAATCACTCGAGATATACCTCATCGAGTAACGGTAACGCACTCGGGCACACCTGCTCAAATTTCTCGACACGTTCTCAAACATCTCAACACGTTCTCAAACATGTCAGCAGATGCTCAAACTTCTCAACACGTGAAGCCTACCTAATTAACTGGGACCCATTGTGAAAGGTTTGTCGAAATTAATTATCGCTACAATCAATTGAAATACTGCAGCCAAAAAAGTTTTTTTTTTATGCAATGCATTGTACATTGTACGGCGAAGTACGCGAAAAGTACGGGAAATATTACATACGATAAAACCACGTGATGTTATCAAATCGCCATTTTTTATGCATTTACCTTTTCAATTAAATTCATCAAAGTTTGCCAAAATAAACGAAATATATGCTAATTTTGTGGTCTTATTCATTTGATTTATTTATATAGACTATCGGCAACTGGTTTTAATAGCTAGTTTATAACGAGTGTCGAATGTAACAACTTATAGAATGACTGTGGGCCGTTCGGGTCGAATTTCAGTTTTTTCACGAAATTTTGGTCCGGAAAAAAATGTCCTGATGTCTGTACTGGTGTATAATGCGCAGTAGATAAAATGGATGAGGATTTCAGTAAGAAATGTGCGCACTATACACAGCTAAATACTCGTAATACACAGCCGGATACAACACATATTCTTTACTGTGAAAAGTTCATACAATGAAACATGAAAATCAGTTGAAGTAGCTGAAGATGAGTTGTAGTAATTTGTTCATTCAATTTTCGTTTAAAAAATTCATGGTATCAAGTTCTTGTCTCGCACGTGTAGAGGAAAGAGGCCTCTATGGCTGAGTGGTTATGTCATTGATTTAAATTACTTGCCCCTCAATGATCTAGGTTCGAATCCCACTAGGGATGCCGAATAATTTCATGTGAGGAAGCTATCATGCTGGCTTGTGTAGGGTCGGTGGTTCTAGCCGGGTGCCCGTCCATGCCTGAACTACTGTTCAGAGGGAGCACCTGGGTGGGGTCATCCTTCATTCATTAACATAGCATAAGCTGTTGGTGCTATTTTGAACCCCAAAAATAAACAAACTAGTGGAAAGTGAGACCTAGTAGTCACATTTAACCCTTTCCTTCATAGAGATTTATGTTAATATACTATTATATCTCCATACAAACAACAGCCATTTAGCTATCATGTAGTGGATAAGTAGTCGCCATATCTATCCCACCTCCATTGATATTACTGGGACTACATGAGATTCTGGCCTTTATTATAAACATTGGTTTGACTACTACATTGCCAATGTATGTCGTATAAGTAATGGCATCAAGAGGTGCTTTCTATGAGGGAAAGGGTTACGGCTGCGGTGTTGGCACCTTCAATAATTCATAGAATATTGCATTACATGTAGCTAAACAAAATGTGAACGATAACGCTTTGATACATTTCTAGGGCTTGTTCCCTGTCCACCTGACAACTCTCGCCCACACACACTCTCGCCCACACTCACTCACAAGAGTGATATTGATCTTGAATTTTGGCAAACAATGGTGTAGTGTTCAGAAATATTAGATCTATGCGTTAAAAAAACCACAAACATTATCATTTCTCAAAAGCCTCCAAAGGTAATTGCTTTTACTGTGCATACACATACAAGGACAAATTCTCTACACCCACAGAAATTACATCCCCCAACCCTACCAGTGACCTTGAACTTTGGCCAAAATTCAAACAATTTCAAAAATTATTTATGCATCCAAAAACATGATTATTGTTAAAAAACCGTCAAAGATATTGCTTTGAGACTTTGAACTATGCATCCACTTTTACACTCAATCACCAGTAGTGAGCATGAGCACTCTTGGGGTGGTGGCCGTATTTACAGAAGAGAACTCGTAAATAACTGCAGTACTCACTGTAAGCACGTTCTGACCGCAATGCAATCTATGCAATTTTCATAACAAAACTATTTATCAAAGTAGGTGAAACATTATATTTTTCGCTTCATCATTTCTTAGCAGGTATTAGCTGCAATTTAACAAAACTGATAGATTGATACAAATCCTCAGATCATCTGATCACAGTAGCTTGCAACATTCTCATGATTCTAGTTAATTCTTTATAACTAATTCTTCAGTACCCCAGTAGTCTAAAAATGAAGTGTAATTTTTGGAAAAGTTTTATGAACAAAAACACTGATCTACTTGTAGCAATGATCTGTGATAATTATTGGCCAGTCATCAATAATTGTTTAGTCTGCTGTATGGCCTGGCGTGGGTGATGTTGTTTCTGTGTATTTATCATAGGAAATGTATGTATGTATTATAAGTGTGTATTTGTCATAGGAAGTGTATGTATGTATTGTATTATAAGTGTGTATTTATCATAGGAAGTGTATGTATGTATTATAAGTGTGTATTTATCATAGGAAGTGTATGTATGTATAATAAGTGTGTATTTATCATAGGAAGTGTATGTATTGTATTATAAGTGTGTATTTATCATAGGAAGTGTATGTATGTATTATAAGTGTGTATTTATCATAGGAAGTGTATGTATGTATTGTATTATAAGTGTGTATTTATCATAGGAAGTGTATGTATGTATTGTATTATAAGTGTGTATTTATCATAGGAAGTGTATGTATGTATTACAAGTGTGTATTTATCATAGGAAATGTATGTATGTATTATAAGTGTGTATTTATCATAGGAAGTGTATGTATGTATTATAAGTGTGTATTTATATTTTCAGGTGTTCTTCCCAGATGTGGAGAGAGCCGAATGGTTGAACAAGGTTAGGAATTTATTTCAGCATTTTGAAAACAATAAAGTACATGATATTCAATAATTTTAGGATATATATAATACATTGAAAAAAAATTGACAATTGAAAAAGTTTATTAAAATGGCATTACAGTCAAACATGCTTGAAGGACCACATCTATTAATATTTATAAGAAACCACTTTTTCAGTTCCTGTTAAAGAACATAGTAGTCTGTATTAAGAGACCATTCCAGCTTAGATACCGCTTTTTGCCATGGTGGTCTCTTACTATAAGTGTGACTGTATAAGTTTACCAGATGTCGAAGCTGATGTACGAAAGTGTACAGAGCCCATATAGCCAACTATTCGGGTGTGTACCATATAGCCAACTCTACAGGTGTGTACCATATAGCCAACTATTTGGGTGTGTACCATATAGCCAACTCTACAGGAGTGTACCATATAGCCAACTATACAGGTGTGTACCATATAGCCAACTATACAGGAGTGTACCATATAGCCAACTATACAGGAGTGTACCATATAGCCAACTATACAGGAGTGTACCATATAGCCAACTATACAGGAGTGTACCATATAGCCAACTATACAGGTGTGTACCATATAGCCAACTCTACAGGAGTGTACCATATAGCCAACTATACAGGTGTGTACCATTAGCCAACTATACAGGAGTGTACCATATGCCCTATACAGAGTGACCATATAGCCAACTATACAGGAGTGTACCATATAGCCAACTATACGAGTGTACCATATAGCCAACTCTACAGGTGTTACCATATAGCCAACTATACAGGGTGTACCATATAGCCAACTCTACAGGTGTGTACCATATAGCCAACTATACAGGAGTGTACCATATAGCCAACTATACAGGTGTGTACCATATAGCCAACTCTACAGGTGTGTACCATATAGCCAACTATACAGGAGTGTACCATATAGCCAACTATACAGGTGTGTATCATATAGCCAACTATACAGGTGTGTACCATATGGCCAACTATACAGGAGTGTACCATATAGCCAACTATACAGGTGTGTACCATATAGCCAACTATACAGGAGTGTACCATATAGCCAACTCTACAGGTGTGTACCATATAGCCAACTCTACAGGTGTGTACCATATAGCCAACTATATAGGTGTGTACCATATAGCCAACTATACAGGTGTGTACCATATAGCCAACTATACAGGAGTGTACCATATAGCCAACTATATAGGTGTGTACCATATAGCCAACTATACAGGTGTGTATCATATAGCCAACTATACAGGTGTGTACCATATAGCCAACTCTACAGGTGTGTATCATATAGCCAACTATACAGGTGTGTACCATATAGCCAACTCTACAGGAGTGTACCTACCATATAGCCAACTCTACAGGAGTGTACCTACCATATAGCCAACTATACATGAGTGTACCATATAGCCCCAACTATACAGGTGTGTACCATATAGCCAACTATACAGGTGTGTACCATATAGCCAACTATACAGGTGTGTACCATATAGCCAACTCTACAGGAGTGTACCATATAGCCAACTCTACAGGAGTGTACCATATAGCCAACTCTACAGGAGTGTACCATATATCCAACTCTACGAGAGTGTATGAATCTGTATACTGTGTGTATTTGTCATGCATGGTATTTGTATTGCTCTGATATTGTAGATGGTGGACCAGATGTGGCCGTTTATTGGAGACTATGTACAGACCCTCCTGATGACCAGTGTACAGAAGACAGTACAAGACAGTGCAAGTTTGATGGGATCTTTCAAATTTGTGAAAATCGATCTCGGAGACATTGTAAGTACTTAGTACTATTGATGTTTGGTTTGTTAGTCCACCTTCTGGAGCCTTGCCTCGTGAACTATATGGTTCTGGAGCCTTGCCTCATGAACAATAGGGTTCTGGTGCCTTGCCTCGTGAACTATTGGGTTCTGGTGCCTTGCCTCGTGAACTATTGGGTTCTGGAGCCTTGCCTCATGAACTATAGGGTTCTGGAGCCTTGCCTCATGAACTATAGGGTTCTGGAGCCTTGCCTCATGAACTATAGGGTTCTGGAGCCTTGCCTCATGAACAATAGGGTTCTGGAGCCTTGCCTCATGAATTATAGGGTTCTGGAGCCTTGCCTCATGAACTATAGGGTTCTGGAGCCTTGCCTCATGAACTATAGGGTTCTGGAGCCTTGCCTCATGAACTATTGGGTTCTGGTGCCTTGCCTCGTGAACTATTGGGTTCTGGAGCCTTGCCTCATGAACTATAGGGTTCTGGAGCCTTGCCTCGTGAACTATATGGTTATGGAGCCTTGCCTCGTGAACTATATGGTTCTGGAGCCTTGCCTTGTGAACTATAGGGTTCTGGAGCCTTGCCTCATGAACTATATGGTTCTGGAGCCTTGCCTCGTGAGCTATATGGTTCTGGAGCCTTGCCTCATGAAATATTGGGTTCTGGAGCCTTGCCTCGTGAACTATAGGGTTCTTGTGCCTTGCCTCGTGAACTATAGGGTTCTGGAGCCTTGCCTCGTGAACTATAGGGTTCTGAAGCCTTGCCTCATGAACTATATGGTTCTGGAGCCTTGCCTCATGAACTATATGGTTCTGGAGCCTTGTCTCGTGAACAATAGGGTTCTGGAGCCTTGCCTCGTGAACAGTAGGGTTCTGGAGCCTTGCCTCGTGAACTATAGGGTTCTGGAGCCTTGCCTCATGAACTATATGGTTCTGGAGCCTTGCCTCGTGAATTATATGGTTCTGGAGCCTTGCCCCATGAACAATAGGGTTCTTGTGCCTTGCCTCGTGAACAATAGGGTTCTGGAGCCTTGCCTCGTGAACTATAGGGTTCTGGAGCCTTGCCTCATGAACTATATGGTTCTGGAGCCTTGCCTCGTGAATTATATGGTTCTGGAGCCTTGCCTCATGAACAATAGGGTTCTTGTGCCTTGCCTCGTGAGCAATAGGGTTCTGGAGCCTTGCCTCGTGAACTATAGGGTTCTGGAGCCTTGCCTCGTGAACTATATGGTTCTGGAGCCTTGCCTCGTGAATTATATGGTTCTGGAGCCTTGCCTCATGAACAATAGGGTTCTGGAGTCTTGCCTCATGAACAATAGGGTTCTTGTGCCTTGCCTCGTGAACAATAGGGTTCTGGAGCCTTGCCTCATGAACAATAGGGTTCTGGAGCCTTGCCTCGTGAACTATAGGGTTCTTGTTCCTTGCCTCGTGAACTATAGGGTTCTTGTTCCTTGCCTCGTGAACAATATGGTTCTGGAGCCTTGCCTCATGAACTATAGGGTTCTTGTGCCTTGCCTCGTGAATTATAGGGTTCTGGAGCCTTGCCTCATGAACTATAGGGTTCTGGAGCCTTGCCTCATGAACTATAGGGTTCTGGAGCCTTGCCTCATGAACTATAGGGTTCTGGAGCCTTGCCTCGTGAACTATATGGTTCTGGAGCCTTGCCTCGTGAACTATAGGGTTCTGGAGCCTTGCCTCGTGAACTATATGGTTCTGGAGCCTTGCCTCGTGAACAATAGGGTTCTGGAGCCTGCCTCGTGAACTATATGGTTCTGGAGCCTTGCCTCATGAACAATAGGGTTCTGGAGACTTGCCTCGTGAACTATAGGGTTCTGGAGCCTTGCCTCATGAACAATAGGGTTCTGGAGCCTTGCCTCGTGAACTATATGGTTCTGGAGCCTTGCCTCGTGAACAATAGGGTTCTGGAGCCTTGCCCCGTGAACAATAGGGTTCTGGAGCCTTGCCTCATGAACTATAGGGTTCTGAAGCCTTGCCTCATGAACTATATGGTTCTGGAGCCTTATCTCATGAACTATTGGGTTCTGGCTCTTGTCAACATCCATCGTCTGTCTCCATTGTGTGTCTGATTGTAGCTCTCACACTTTCAGTAATATCATACTTGTGTTCTTCAGATATATAACTTGGTGAAAACTCATCTTGTTTTGATAAAATCGTATGCTTGTGTAAAAATAGGTTACTAGGTAAATTAGCGTGATTAGGGTGTTGACTTATCACCAATGTAACCAATGTGTGATCCGTGGACTTGGAAGATGGTACGGCGATCGCCAGATGGGGGACAGGTGTGATTTCTCCGGTTTCCTCCCATCCTGTAACCAGAAATGCTATATTGTTTCCTAAAGCAAGCTTGAACATGAGCATGAGAAGTTAGAGGTGCATTAATAATTAAATTTAACCTAATCCACTATTCTCTAATATTTGGGTGGATGTCGTCCCGGGGCGTAGTTTCCAATAGCCACTGTAGGCACGTGCCTACACAATTTCTTCAGAAATTGAAAATATACAAATGCGAAAAATACACTAGAAATGAATGGTATGATGTATGGAGGTGTATGATAGGCACTAAGCGAATATGGAAATAATTCGGTATTTCATTGGGCATATTCTTTTATTGATAAAAGAAGGTTTTATTTAGCATCTGCAAAAATATGTCCATTATTTCTCGTCAAAACATGCCATATAGGCCCCAGAATGAGATTGCGTCCATATAGACTTTCAAGGCCTTCCGGGTTAAACACAATCTTAATGGTGCCTACACATATACCAAGGCCACGCTACGCCCCAGACGTCGTAAACAAAAAGTATGCGTTTCAGGTAATTATTTATTCAGTTTTACAGGTTCTTCGTCTTGTTTCACTTTTTCTAGCCTCCAAAGATTGGCGGTGTGAAAGTTTACACAGACAAAGTGAAGAGAGATGAAATTTACATGGATCTCGATATAATGTAAGTAGCACTGTTTTGCTCCACTGTATCAGGGGAGGTAACTGGAGCCACAGAGTGGGGCTCCACTGTATCAGGGGAGGTAACTGGAGCCACAGAGTGGGGCTATATTGTATCAGGGGATGTAACTAGAGCCACAGAGTGGGGCTACATTGTATCAGGGGAGGTAACTGGAGCCACAGAGTGGGGCTCCACTGTATCAGGGGAGGTAACTGGAGCCACAGAGTGGGGCTACACTGTATCAGGGGAGGTAACTGGAGCCACAGAGTGGGGCTATTATGTATCATGGGAGGTAACTAGAGCCACAGAGTGGGGCTACACTGTATCATGGGAGGTAACTATAGCCACAGAGTGGGGCTACATTGTATCAGGGGATGTAACTAGAGCCACAGAGTGGGGCTACATTGTATCAGGGGAGGTAACTAGAGCCACAGAGTGGGGCTACTGTAAGGGGAGGTAACTAGAGCCACAGAGTGGGGCTACTGTAAGGGGAGGTAACTAGAGCCACAGAGTGGGGCTACATTGTAAGGGGAGGTAACTAGAGCCACAGAGTGGGGCTACTGTAAGGGGAGGTAACTAGAGCCACAGAGTGGGGCTACATTGTAAGGGGAGGTAACTAGAGCCACAGAGTGGGGCTACATTGTCAGGGGAGGTAACTAGAGCCACAGAGTGGGGCTAGTGTAAGGGGAGGTAACTAGAGCCACATAGTGGAGCTAGTGTAAGGGGAGGTAACTAGAGCCACAGAGTGGGGCTAGTGTATCAGGGGAGGTAACTAGAGCCACAGAGTGGGGCTAGTGTATCAGGGGAGGTAACTAGAGCCACAGAGTGGGGCTACTGTAAGGTGAGGTAAATATAGCCACAGAGTGGGGCTAGTGTAAGGGGAGGTAACTAGAGCCACAGAGTGGGGCTAATGTCAGGGGAGGTAACTAGAGCCACAGAGTGGGGCTACATTGTAAGGGGAGGTAACTAGAGCCACATAGTGGGGCTAATTGTCAGGGGAGGTAACTAGAGCCACAGAGTGGGGCTAATGTATCAGGGGAGGTAACTAGAGCCACAGAGTGGGGCTAGTGTAAGGGGAGGTAACTAGAGCCACATAGTGGGGCTACTGTAAGGGGAGGTAGCTAGAGCCACAGAGTGGGGCTAGTGTATCAGGGGAGGTAACTAGAGCCACAGAGTGGGGCTACATTGTATCAGGGGAGGTAGCTAGAGCCACAGAGTGGGGCTACATTGTATCAGGGGAGGTAACTAGAGCCACAGAGTGGGGCTACATTGTATCAGGGGAGGTAACTAGAGCCACAGAGTGGGGCTACATTGTATCAGGGGAGGTAACTAGAGCCACAGAGTGGGGCTACACTGTATCAGTAGAGGTAACTATAGCCACAGAGTGGGGCTACATTGTATCAGGGGAGGTAACTAGAGCCACAGAGTGGGGCTACATTGTATCAGGGGAGGTAACTAGAGCCACAGAGTGGGGCTACACTGTATCAGTAGAGGTAACTATAGCCACAGAGTGGGGCTACATTGTATCAGGGGATGTAACTAGAGCCACAGAGTGGGGCTACATTGTATCAGGGGAGGTAACTATAGCCACAGAGTGGGGCTACACTGTATCATGGGAGGTAACTATAGCCACAGAGTGGGGCTACATTGTATCAGGGGATGTAACTAGAGCCACAGAGTGGGGCTACATTGTATCAGGGGAGGTAACTAGAGCCACAGAGTGGGGCTACATTGTATCATGGGAGGTAACTATAGCCACAGAGTGGGGCTACATTGTATCAGGGGATGTAACTAGAGCCACAGAGTGGGGCTACATTGTATCAGGGCAGGGGAGGTAACTAGAGCCACAGAGTGGGGCTACATTGTATCAGGGGAGGTAACTAGAGCCACAGAGTGGGGCTACATTGTATCAGGGGAGGTAACTAGAGCCACAGAGTGTGGCTACGCTGTATCATAGAGGTAACTATAGCCACAGAGTGGGGCTACATTGTATCAGGGGATGTAACTAGAGCCACAGAGTGGGGCTACATTGTATCAGGGGAGGTAACTATAGCCACAGAGTGGGGCTACATTGTATCATGGGAGGTAACTATAGCCACAGAGTGGGGCTACATTGTATCAGGGGATGTAACTAGAGCCACAGAGTGGGGCTACATTGTATCAGGGGAGGTAACTAGAGCCACAGAGTGGGGCTACATTGTATCAGGGGAGGTAACTAGAGCCAGAATGGGGCTACATTTTATC
>CM026386.1:46220846-46248503 GCA_014843695.1 Archivesica marissinica
ACATACATACATACATACATACATACATAAATACATACATACATACATACATACATACATACATACATACATACATACATACATACATACATACATACATACATACATACCTACATACATACATACATACATACCTACATACATACATACATACATACATACATACATACATACATACATACATACATACATACATACATACATACATACATACATACATACATACATACATACATACATACATACATACATACATACATACATACATAAATACATACATACATACATACATACATAAATACATACATACATACATACATACATACATACATACATACATACATACATACATACATACATACATACATACATACATACATACATACATACATACATACATACATACATACATACATACATACATATACATACATACAACATACATACATACATACATACATACATACATACATACATACATCATACATACATACATACATACATACATACATACAACATACATACATACATACATACATACATACATACAACATACATACATACATAATACATACAAAATACATACATACATACATACATACATACATACAATACATACATACATACATACATACATACATACATACATACATACATACATACATACATACATACATACATTACATTACATACATACATACATACATACCTTTTAATTATCATGTAAAGCTTTGAAACAAAATTCCAGATACGTTGCCCAAATTAGTGTGTGTTTATATTAAAGAGTAAATAATTATTTATTATATACTCCAGTTATTATATGATTCACCTGGAGGTACGCATGGATCTGTGGTATAGTGGTTACATGGAGGTATAAATGGATAATGTTGTACACAAATGAGCAGGATTTCTTTCTTTGAACTTTCTGGCATAATTATATCTGGAATTCGCTAGTATGCTTTAATTTCGAAAGTGGTAATAAACCCGAGTCAACTCGTCAGAAAGGTGATATCAAGTGGTGTTAGGAAGGGTGACCATATGACTGAATGCACATACACATTGGATGTACTTGGTAGTCACGATACTCGTAGGGTAATTGGGAACTGCCAACAGTTCAAAGCAAATCTATTAAAAAAAATAATCTCAGCAAAGTATCCCTTAATTAATTCTAAAAGTATACTGTATATACACTGTAATTTATAATATACAATTATTTTCTGAAAATGTTGATGTACATTTCACTTTATGTGTTACAGTTATAGCAGTGACTGTGAGATAGAGGTTAAACTGAAGGGAATAACCGCTGGAATTAAAGATTTACAGGTGATTAGTATAATTATGAAACCATACTTGTTAACTAGTTCTAGAAATAAAGGCAAATATCTCTCATACCAAAGGGGGATATTTAACCCTTTCCCACCTGTAAGCACCTCTCTACACCATTATCCATTCCCACATAGAAGCACCTCTCAACATCGTTATCCATTCCCCGCATAGAAGCACTTCTCAACACCATTATCCATTCCCACATAGAAGCACCTCTCAACATCGTTATCCATTCCCCGCATAGAAGCACTTCTCAACACCATTATCCATTCCCACATTGAAGCACCTCTCGACACCATTATCAGTTCCCACATGGAAGCACCTCACGACACCATTATCCATTCCCACATAGAAGCACCTCTTAACACCATTATCAGTTCCCACATAGAAGCACCTCTATACACCATTATCCATTCCCACATTGAAGCACTTCTCAACACCATTATCCATTCCCACATAGAAGCACCTCTTAACACCATTATCAGTTCCCACATAGAAGCACCTCTTGACACCATTATCCATTCCCACATAGAAGCACCTCTCAACATCATTATCCATTCCCACATAGAAGCACCTCTCGACACCATTATCCACTCCCACATAGAAGCACCTCTCGACACCATTATCCATTCCCACATAGAAGCACCTCTCAACACCATTATCAGCTCCCACATAGACGCACCTCTCAACACCATTATCAGCTCCCACATAGAAGCACCTCTTAACACCATTATCAGTTCCCACATAGAAGCACCTCTCGACACCATTATCCATTCCCACATAGAAGCACCTCTCAACACCATTATCCATTCCCATAGAAGCACCTCTCGACACCATTATCCACTCCCACATAGAAGCACCTCTCGACACCATTATCCATTCCCACATAGAAGCACCTCTCAACACCATTATCAGCTCCCACATAGACGCACCTCTCAACACCATTATCAGCTCCCACATAGAAGCACCTCTTAACACCATTATCAGTTCCCACATAGAAGCACCTCTATACACCATTATGCATTCCCACATTGAAGCACTTCTCAACACCATTATCCATTCCCACATAGAAGCACCTCTTAACACCATTATCAGTTCCCACATAGAAGCACCTCTTAACACCATTATCCATTCCCACATAGAAGCACCTCTCAACACCATTATCCATTCCCACATAGAAGCACCTCTCGACACCATTATCCATTCCCACATAGAAGCACCTCTCGACACCATTATCCATTCCCACATAGAAGCACCTCTCGACACCATTATCCATTCCCACATAGACGCACCTCTCAACACCATTATCAGCTCCCACATAGACGCACCTCTCAACACCATTATCAGCTCCCACATAGATGCACCTCTCAACACCATTATCCACTCCCACATAGAAGCACCTCTCAACACCATTATCAGCTCCCACATAGAAGCACCTCTCAACACCATTATCAGCTCCCACATAGACGCACCTCTTGACTCCATTACCAATACCACATACATTACCTATCGGTCTGGCAGCAGGCCTGCAAGGATAGGAATCGGGACGCACTGCTGTTCTTAAGAGATGTCTCACAAGTCAGAAATTGTTGGCCCTTTTAAGAGGTTTGTTACGGTATAATGGAATATAAGGAGTAGGTACAATAAACACATTAATTTTACATTTTATAGCATGTTCATTTCCATGTATAATTTCTGAAGCCAGAATTCAAATTGACCAGTCCTGGCATAATTGAATAGAGTTTATGCCGAATATTAATTATAGTAAACTACTAGTATTCCTATATGATCTCTGGTTATTTGTAACCGATTACCTTTAGGTATAATTATCTCAGTAATTATCTTTAGTAATAAGTATGTAAATAATACTCTACGTTCAATGATGCATATTCATGCTATTTAAAACTGTTAACATAAGGTGACTTATAGGCCCGTTGGGCCGGGTGTTAAAATTTCACATTATACTGAATATATGTTGTAGCGGTAAATATGTTGGAAAACACAAGTCACTATAATAAACAATTATCTTATCTTATAGTATATTGTTGCGTGTTCCAATATTTTGAGCTGTTATTGTTTTCACATTCACAGAGCAGTGTTTGTGTGTTTGTGTGTTTGTGTGTTTGTGTGTATGTGTGTATGTGTGTAGTATATATGTCTGTATGTTTCAGCTTCATGGCACAGTACGGGTGATATTTAAACCGCTGATCAATCAGGTCCCGTTCTTCGGTGGTTTGAGCTTGTTCTTCATGAACAATCCGGTGAGTACTTCCATTAGGATACTTGTGTTGTCATAGAAATTGTCATTCTAAATACCGTATATTCCCGGCCATAAGCCGACCTCAGTCATAAGTCGAGGGTAAAATTTTTGCCTTGAAAATGCTGATTTCAAGCTGGATCCTTCAGTGAATGGTACTTTGTGGATGTACAACATTCATTATGATAATGGTTTTCTCTCTCATTTTTGAATGAAACTGAGCTATATTTGAGATATTTTGTTGACTTTGTTCCATCACAAATCATAAATTAATTTATGAAGTTTGTTTATCAGGTTTTCTATTGTTTAATTAGTTTAATTTAACTCTTTAAATGTTTTTATTTTTTACTTGTTTCTAGTCCATAAGTTGAGTCGACCTACCGGTAGTGCTTTCATCATCTTTTCTGGATTCGAAAATGATCGAATTATGGCTGAGAATATGTACATAAATTTATACGGTAGGCCAAAATTGCAAAACAAAGTAGAATTTCACTAAGTCAAACTTTGGTTATGTCAAAGTATTTTATTCGGTACAACGGAATTGGACATAGCGGATGTAGACTGTACTATTTATTTGATATGATACTCTTACTTTTTATTTTCAGTCAATTGACTTCAATTTGACAAGTTTGGCAAATGCCCTAGATCTGCCAGGGTTAAAGTAAGTGTTAGTCTGTCTTTAGCGTAGGAATAGCAATAGTAAGTCTCATTTGAGTTGCACTGATGTTCTTGTTATTGTTTATTCATCATAGTTTATACAAATTTATCTTAGCTCAATTGCGAAACAAGTTCTTTCAACTTATATTAATCACTCTCTAGACCTCATTCCTGATGGAATCCATCGCCACGAGGGAGAGAGAAGAGGCAACGTGGAATTTAAATGAAGTTTATATGATTGTTTAATGTTAATTACTGCTCACATGTTGTAACCGACAGATGTATTAACCCTTTCCTTCATAGAGATCTAGGTTAATATACTATTATATCTCCATTCAAATGACAGACATTTAGCTATCATGCAGTGGACAAGTAGTCACCATATCTATCCCACCTCCATAGATATTACTGGGACTACATGAGATTCTGGCCTTTATTATGAACATTGGTTTGGTTACTATATTGTCAATGTATGTCGTATTGGTAATGGCATCAAGAGGTGCTTCTATGAGGGAAAGGGTTTATGAACATTGGTTTGGTTACTACATTGTCAATGTATCTAGTATTGGTAATGGCATCAAGAGGTGCTTCTATGAGGGAAAGGGTTTATGAACATTGGTTTGGTTACTACATTGTCAATGTATCTAGTATTGGTAATGGCATCAAGAGGTGCTTCTATGAGGGAAAGGGTTTATGAACATTGGTTTGGTTACTACATTGTCAATGTATCTAGTATTGGTAATGGCATCAAGAGGTGCTTCTATGAGGGAAAGGGTTTATGAACATTGGTTTGGTTACTACATTGTCAATGTATCTAGTATTGGTAATGGCATCAAGAGGTGCTTCTATGAGGGAAAGGGTTTATGAACATTGGTTTGGTTACTACATTGTCAATGTATCTAGTATTGGTAATGGCATCAAGAGGTGCTTCTATGAGGGAAAGGGTTTATGAACATTGGTTTGGTTACTACATTGTCAATGTATCTAGTATTGGTAATGGCATCAAGAGGTGCTTCTATGAGGGAAAGGGTTTATGAACATTGGTTTGGTTACTACATTGTCAATGTATCTAGTATTGGTAATGGCATCAAGAGGTGCTTCTATGAGGGAAAGGGTTTATGAACATTGGTTTGGTTACTACATTGTCAATGTATCTAGTATTGGTAATGGCATCAAGAGGTGCTTCTATGAGGGAAAGGGTTTATGAACATTGGTTTGGTTACTACATTGTCAATGTATCTAGTATTGGTAATGGCATCAAGAGGTGCTTCTATGAGGGAAAGGGTTTATGAACATTGGTTTGGTTACTACATTGTCAATGTATCTAGTATTGGTAATGGCATCAAGAGGTGCTTCTATGAGGGAAAGGGTTTATGAACATTGGTTTGGTTACTACATTGTCAATGTATCTAGTATTGGTAATGGCATCAAGAGGTGCTTCTATGAGGGAAAGGGTTTATGAACATTGGTTTGGTTACTACATTGTCAATGTATCTAGTATTGGTAATGGCATCAAGAGGTGCTTCTATGAGGGAAAGGGTTTATGAACATTGGTTTGGTTACTACATTGTCAATGTATCTAGTATTGGTAATGGCATCAAGAGGTGCTTCTATGAGGGAAAGGGTTTATGAACATTGGTTTGGTTACTACATTGTCAATGTATCTAGTATTGGTAATGGCATCAAGAGGTGCTTCTATGAGGGAAAGGGTTTATGAACATTGGTTTGGTTACTACATTGTCAATGTATCTAGTATTGGTAATGGCATCAAGAGGTGCTTCTATGAGGGAAAGGGTTTATGAACATTGGTTTGGTTACTACATTGTCAATGTATCTAGTATTGGTAATGGCATCAAGAGGTGCTTCTATGAGGGAAAGGGTTTATGAACATTGGTTTGGTTACTACATTGTCAATGTATCTAGTATTGGTAATGGCATCAAGAGGTGCTTCTATGAGGGAAATGGTTAAAAAACACCTTTCAAAACATTTTCGACTGTCAAAAGTAGAAGTGAAAGTTGATGGCAACGAATTGTAAATTTCCTATTTCAATATTCAATTAGGATAGTTTTTTTGTTATGATAAGTTTATTTATGATCACTCCATGATTGATAAATATGTTGTGTTTATTTCAGTGACATGTTACAGACTATAATTCTGGAGAATATTGCCAACATTATGGTGTTGCCAAACAGAATTGTGGTACCGATGGCCCAGGGCCTGCAATTAAGCAAACTGCGGTTCCCACAGCCAGATGTAAGATTGTTGAGTAATTCATGTACTAGATGTAAAGTAATTCATGTAAATAAGCAATCTGTGGTTTCCACAGATTGATGTAAAGTAATTCATGTAAATAAGCAATCTGTGATTTCCGTAGCTAGATGTAAAGTAATTCATGTAAATAAGCAAACTGTGATTTCCGTAGCTAGATGTAAAGTAATTCATGTAAATAAGCAATCTGTGATTTCCATAGCTTGATGTACATACAGGGTGAATTGTATTGTGGTTTATACATACAGTGTGTATTGTATTGTGGTTTATGCATACAGGATGTATTGTATTGTGGTTTATACATACAGTGCGTATTGTATTGTGGTTTATACATACAGGATGTATTGTGGTTTATACATACAGGTTGTATTGTATTGTGGTTTATGCATACAGGATGTATTGTGGTTTATGCATACAGGATGTATTGTGGTTTATACATACAGGATGTATTGTATTGTGGTTTATACATACAGTGTGTATTGTATTGTGGTTTATACATACAGTATGTATTGTATTGTGGTTTATACATACAGTATGTATTGTATTGTGGTTTATACATACAGTATGTATTGTATTGTGGTTTATGCATACAGGATGTATTGTATTGTGGTTTATACATACAGTGTGTATTGTATTGTGGTTTATACATACAGTATGTATTGTATTGTGGTTTATGCATACAGGATGTATTGTATTGTGGTTTATACATACAGTATGTATTGTATTGTGGTTTATACATACAGGGTGTATTGTATTGTGGTTTATACATACAGTGCGTATTGTATTGTGGTTTATACATACAGGATGTATTGTGGTTTATGCATACAGGATGTATTGTATTGTGGTTTATGCATACAGGATGTATTGTGGTTTATGCATACAGGATGTATTGTATTGTGGTTTATACATACAGGATGTATTGTATTGTGGTTTATACATACAGTATGTATTGTATTGTGGTTTATACATACAGTATGTATTGTATTGTGGTTTATACATACAGGATGTATTGTGGTTTATACATACAGGATGTATTGTGGTTTATACATACAGGATGTATTGTATTGTGGTTTATACATACAGGATGTATTGTGGTTTATACATACAGTGTATTGTATTGTGGTTTATACATACAGGATGTATTGTGGTTTATACATACAGGATGTATTGTGGTTTATACATACAGGATGTATTGTATTGTGGTTTATACATACAGGATGTATTGTATTGTGGTTTATGCATACAGGATGTATTGTGGTTTATACATACAGGATGTATTGTATTGTGGTTTATACATACAGTGCATATTGTGGTTTATACATACAGGATGTATTGTATTGTGGTTTATACATACAGGGTGTATTGTATTGTGGTTTATACATACAGGGTGTATTGTATTGTGGTTTATACATACAGGATGTATTGTATTGTGGTTTATACATACAGGGTGTATTGTATTGTGGTTTATACATACAGGATGTATTGTGGTTTATACATACAGGATGTATTGTATTGTGGTTTATACATACAGTGCATATTGTGGTTTATACACAGGTGTATTGTATTGTGGTTTATACATACAGGATGTATTGTATTGTGGTTTATACATACAGGGTGTATTGTATTGTGGTTTATACATACAGGATGTATGTATTGTGGTTTATACATACAGGATGTATTGTATTGTGGTTTATACATACAGTGTGTATTGTGGTTTATACATACAGGATGTATTGTATTGTGGTTTATACATACAGATGGTATTGTATTGTGGTTTATACATACAGGATGTATTGTATTGTGGTTTATACATACATGGTGTATTGTATTGTGGTTTATACATACAGGGTGTATTGTATTGTGGTTTATACATACAGGATGTATTGTATTGTGGTTTATACATACAGGATGTATTGTTTGGTTTATACATACAGGCATGTATTGTATTGTGGTTTATACATACAGGGTGTATTGTGGTTTATACATACAGGATGTATTGTATTGTGGTTTATACATACAGTGTGTATTGTATTGTTGTTTATACATACAGGATGTATTGTATTGTGGTTTATACATACAGGATGTATTGTGGTTTATACATACAGGATATATTGTATTGTTGTTTATACATACAGGATGTATTGTATTGTGGTTTGTACATACAGGATGTATTGTGGTTTATACATACAGAGTGTATTGTATTGTGGTTTATACATACAGGATGTATTGTATTGTGGTTTGTACATACAGGATGTATTGTGGTTTATACATACAGTGTGTATTGTATTGTGGTTTATACATACAGGGTGTATTGTATTGTGGTTTATACATACAGTGCGTATTGTGGTTTATACATACAGGATGTATTGTATTGTGGTTTGTACATACAGGATGTATTGTGGTTTATACATACAGTGTGTATTGTATTGTGGTTTATACATACAGGGTGTATTGTATTGTGGTTTATACATACAGTGCGTATTGTGGTTTATACATACAGGATGTATTGTATTGTGGTTTGTACATACAGGATGTATTGTGGTTTATACATACAGTGTGTATTGTATTGTGGTTTATACATACAGGGTGTATTGTATTGTGGTTTATACATACAGTGCGTATTGTGGTTTATACATACAGGATGTATTGTATTGTGGTTTATACATACAGGATGTATTGTATTGTGGTTTATACATACATGATGTATTGTATTGTTGTTTATACATACAGGATGTATTGTATTGTGGTTTATACATACAGTGTGTATTGTATTGTCGTTTATACATACAGGGTGTATTGTATTGTGGTTTATACATACAAGGTGTATTGTATTGTGGTTTATGCATACAGGATGTATTGTATTGTGGTTTATACATACAGGATGTATTGTGGTTTATACATACAGGATGTATTGTATTGTGGTTTATACATACAGGATGTATTGTGGTTTATGCATACAGGATGTATTGTATTGTGGTTTATACATACAGGGTGTATTGTATTGTGGTTTATGCATACAGGATGTATTGTATTGTGGTTTATACATACAGGATGTATTGTGGTTTATACATACAGGATGTATTGTATTGTGGTTTATACATACAGGATGTATTGTGGTTTATATATACAGGATGTATTGTGGTTTATACATATAGGATGTATTGTGGTTTATACATACAGTGCGTATTGTGGTTTATACATACAGGATGTATTGTATTGTGGTTTATACATACAGGATGTATTGTATTGTGGTTTATACATACAGGGTGTATTGTATTGTGGTTTATACATACAGTGCGTATTGTGGTTTATACATACAGGATGTATTGTATTGTGGTTTATACATACAGGGTGTATTGTATTGTGGTTTATACATACAGGATGTATTGTATTGTGGTTTATACATACAGGGTGTATTGTATTGTGGTTTATACATGCAGGGTGTATTGTATTGTGGTTTATACATGCAGGGTGTATTGTGGTTTATACATACAGTGTGTATTGTATTGTCGTTTATACATACAGTGTGTATTGTATTGTTGTTTATACATACAGGATGTATTGTATTGTGGTTTATACATACAGTATGTATTGTATTGTGGTTTATACATACAGGATGTATTGTATTGTGGTTTATACATACAGGGTGTGTTGTGGTTTATACATACAGGATGTATTGTGGTTTATACATACAGGATGTATTGTATTGTGGTTTATACATGCAGGATGTATTGTATTGTGGTTTATACATACAGGATGTATTGTGGTTTATACATACAGGATGTATTGTATTGTGGTTTATACATACAGGATGTATTGTGGTTTATACATACAGGATGTATTGTATTGTGGTTTATACATACAGGGTGTATTGTATTGTGGTTTATACATACAGGATGTATTGTATTGTGGTTTATACATACAGGAGTGTATTGTGGTTTATACATACAGGATGTATTGTGGTTTATACATACAGGATGTATTGTATTGTGGTTTATACATACAGGATGTATTGTGGTTTATACATACAGGATGTATTGTATTGTGGTTTATACATACAGGGTGTATTGTATTGTGGTTTATACATACAGGATGTATTGTATTGTGGTTTATACATACATGATGTATTGTATTGTAGTTTATACATACAGGATGTATTGTATTGTGGTTTATACATACAGGATGTATTGTATTGTAGTTTATACATACAGGATGTATTGTATTGTGGTTTATACATACAGGATGTATTGTATTGTGGCTTATACATACAGGGTGTATTGTATTGTGGTTTATACATACAGGATGTATTGTATTGTGGTTTATACATACAGGATGTATTGTATTGTGGTTTATACATACAGGGTGTGTTGTATTGTGGTTTATACATACAGGATGTATTGTATTGTGGTTTATACATACAGGGTGTGTTGTATTGTGGTTTATACATACAGGATGTATTGTGGTTTATACATACAGGATGTATTGTATTGTGGTTTATACATTCAGTGTGTATTGTATTGTGGTTTATACATACAGGGTGTGTTGTGGTTTATACATTCAGTGTGTATTGTATTGTGGCTTATACATACAGGGTGTATTGTATTGTAGTTTATACATGCAGGGTGTGTTGTATTGTGGTTTACACATACAGGGTGTGTTGTATTGTTGTTTATACATACAGGATGTATTGTATTGTGGTTTATACATACAGGATGTATTGTATTGTGGTTTATACATACAGGATGTATTGTATTGTGGTTTATACATACAGTGCGTATTGTATTGTGGTTTATACATACAGGGTGTGTTGTATTGTGGTTTATACATACAGGGTGTGTTGTATTGTTGTTTATACATACAGGGTGTGTTGAGGATTCACGTGGAAGAAGCAAAGGAACTGAAGAAGGCTGACATCAGTATATTGGGCAAGGGGAAGTCTGATCCATACGCAGTGGTTAGAGGTACTGTGAAGTTTCTACAGTAGTTTGGGTGGGGTGTTGAACAAAAGAAAGTCGCTTTATAAATCGTGATTTCTTCCTGATCATATCTCTGTTGTATTGAGTGTATTAAATATAATTGTGTGTACTAGACGATGAGTCAAAAGCAAACCAGACCTGTATCTCAAAGGTCAAGGTCACACAGTCGATGAATTCTGTGCAATTTTGGGCGAAATAGGCATCCGCCCCAAATTGAATGAAAAATTAAAAATGGAAGATACTAAATAATTAGAATGTTTTTTTAATCCATCAGCCCATTGGTATGCTAAACTAGCCAGGGCTCATTCTAGAGCTAGGGCTCGTTATGATTGTGCCCTTAGGCAAGGCATTTAAATTCCACGTTGCCTCTTCTCTCTCTCTCTCGTGGCGATGGATTCCATCAGGAATGAGGTCTCGAGAGTGATTTAAATGCCTTGCCTAAGGGCACAATCGTAACGGCTCCAGCGAGGCTCGAACTCCGGACCTTTCGCACCTGAAGAGAACGCGCATCCACTGCGCTATCACGACTTCCACATAAATACACATATGGTATTTAATGGTTAAATACACATATGGTATTTAATGGTTACATTAGATGACGCAATCACACGCTTTATCAACACCCCCAAATATTTGGGTCTAGCTTGAGCCCTACAGGCATCCTCAAAACGCATGTTATATCCACAGGAACTGGTCCTGAAGAACCCCTTGTAGGCGATATCGAGTAGAAATCATGCAAAATGAACAAGTCATTGATTTTGATACAATGGCTTCCCTTGAGCTAGATTTTTGTCACCAAAATATTTAACCTGATACTAGTAGTAGAACCGATTGTCAGTATTTACCTCATTGTCCCATAATTATGCGCTATAGACTTAATATTTAAAATTCTAACACGACCCAGCCAATAACATACATACTTGTAGAGTAAAATCTACCTCGGGTTATTCTGCGATATACCTACCTTGAACTATGCTTCGCGCGCACCGTGTTTTGGCTATTCCATTTATACAATGCGTGTAAAGTTTGATGAATGAAAGTCACGTGATGTTTGTAAATAATAGTGAGCTATTTTTAGAATCAGATAATCTCTTGTCCGTCTTGTTTTTCTGTTAAGTAACGTTTCAGTTACTATTCTGTACAGTTTTATTTGACAAAATAAATAAAATTATTGATCAGTTACAACTTTTGTTCATTTATGCACTAGATTGATATTTTCCATAAAAAATAACGTCATCACCCCTTACGCGGGAGGAAATTTCGAAAGCCAAATGCACGGCGTTTGAAGAAAATACTCCGTCTAAAATTATTAGAAGTAAGTTGTGTTAGAATCGAAATAATAAGTATCAACCGTGGTATATCGCAGAATAACCCTCGTTTGTCGTTCTTAGCGTAGAAATATATCACGAAGGCCATCGACCTTCGTGATATATTTCTACGCATAAGAACTTCAAACTCGGGTTATTCTGCGATATATCACGGTTGATATTTATTATTTCTTAAGTAATGAATATTTGTGTGCATTTTATGTGAACTGGGGGTCGATTTTGTCTTTATTAAAACAATCGTGAGGATTTGAGAAATTGCATTCATCTGGGCATCATAAGAATCATATTTTAAACTTTAAATTTAAATTTTAAGAAGCATTGATGTGATGGAGTTTTCACTGTACATGGTTAATGGTTACGTTAGGGACCGAGACAGGTGAGCAGTTATGTGCTCCTGATTCTGGTAGCATAACGTTACTCACTGATTTATTTTGAAATTCGGAGAACAAAATTTTGTATATACAAGAATTGCCAAAAATTAGTGTTTGGGTCAGTATGGTAGATATTGTTGTGTCACGCTAAATCATCATAATGTTGATGGGTTCCGCATTCCATTGTTCTCTAGATTTCTGTTAGACCTATATAATGTAGATTAGTTTTAATTAGAATTCAAATGAAGCCCTTTTGTCTGTTCCACCTCCGTGGTCGAGTGGTTATGGTCGCTGACTTGTATACCACTGTAGCCTATCATCACTGATGGTTACAGGTTTGAGCCCCGCTCAGGCCGTGTCACATTTATATGAAAGAGTTGGCAGTTTCTTACGGAGGTTGGTGCACCCAAGTACTGGTTAACCGCTGGAGCCTGCCCAGGAAAGGTGTTGTTAGGTAAACTGCCCGCCGGCGATATAGCCCAAAATGGTGCTGATGCAGGCGTAAAACCCGAAATATAAATAAACCTTTTGTCTGTGAAATGTGAATGATTACTTGATATGCTGGTTTTGTAGTTGGTGCTATGAGGTTCAAGACTCATGTGATAGATAATACAGTTACACCAAAGTGGAACCGAGTGTTTGAGGTAGGTTATACACAGTGGAAGTGAGTGTTTGAGGTAGGTTATACACAGTGGAAGTGAGTGTTTGAGGTAGGTTATACACAGTGGAACCGAGTGTTTGAGGTAGGTTATACACAGTGGAAGTGAGTGTTTGAGGTAGGTTATGCACAGTGGAAGTGAGTGTTTGAGGTAGGTTATACACAGTGGAAGTGAGTGTTTGAGGTAGGTTATACACAGTGGAAGTGAGTGTTTGAGGTAGGTTATACACAGTGGAACCGAGTGTTTGAGGTGGGTTATACACAGTGGAAGTGAGTGTTTGAGGTAGGTTATACACAGTGGAAGTGAGTGTTTGAGGTAGGTTATACACAGTGGAAGTGAGTGTTTGTGGTGGGTTATATACAGTGGAACCGAGTGTTTGAGGTGGGTTATACACAGTGGAACCGAGTGTTTGAGGTGGGTTATACACAGTGGAAGTGAGTGTTTGAGGTGGGTTATACACAGTGGAATCGAGTGTTTGAGGTGGGTTATACACAGTGGAAGTGAGTGTTTGAGGTAGGTTATACACAGTGGAACCGAGTGTTTGAGGTAGGTTATACACAGTGGAAGTGAGTGTTTGAGGTAGGTTATACACAGTGGAACCGAGTGTTTGAGGTGGGTTATACACAGTGGAACCGAGTGTTTGAGGTAGGTTATACACAGTGGAAGTGAGTGTTTGAGGTAGGTTATACACAGTGGAAGTGAGTGTTTGAGTAGGTTGTACACAGTGGAACCGAGTGTTTGAGGTAGGTTATACACAGTGGAAGTGAGTGTTTGAGGTAGGTTATACACAGTGGAACCGAGTGTTTGAGTAGGTTGTACACAGTGGAACCGAGTGTTTGAGTAGGTTGTACACAGTGGAACCGAGTGTTTGAGTAGGTTGTACACAGTGGAAGTGAGTGTTTGAGGTCGGTTATACACAGTGGAAGTGAGTGTTTGAGGTAGGTTATACACAGTGGAAGTGAGTGTTTGAGGTAGGTTATACACAGTGGAAGTGAGTGTTTGAGGTAGGTTATACACAGTGGAAGTGAGTGTTTGAGGTAGGTTATACACAGTGGAAGTGAGTGTTTGAGGTAGGTTATACACAGTGGAAGTGAGTGTTTGAGGTAGGTTATACACAGTGGAACCGAGTGTTTGAGGTAGGTTATACACAGTGGAAGTGAGTGTTTGAGGTAGGTTATACACAGTGGAAGTGAGTGTTTGAGGTAGGTTATACACAGTGGAAGTGAGTGTTTGAGGTGGGTTATACACAGTGGAAGTGAGTGTTTGAGGTAGGTTATACACAGTGGAACCGAGTGTTTGAGGTAGGTTATACACAGTGGAAGTGAGAGTTTGAGGTAGGTTATACACAGTGGAAGTGAGTGTTTGAGGTAGGTTATACACAGTGGAAGTGAGTGTTTGAGGTAGGTTATACACAGTGGAAGTGAGTGTTTGAGGTAGGTTATACACAGTGGAAGTGAGTGTTTGAGGTAGGTTATACACAGTGGAAGTGAGTGTTTGAGGTAGGTTATACACAGTGGAAGTGAGTGTTTGAGGTAGGTTATACACAGTGGAAGTGAGTGTTTGAGGTAGGTTATACACAGTGGAAGTGAGTGTTTGAGGTAGGTTATACACAGTGGAAGTGAGTGTTTGAGGTAGGTTATACACAGTGGAAGTGAGTGTTTGAGGTAGGTTATACACAGTGGAAGTGAGTGTTTGAGGTAGGTTATACACAGTGGAAGTGAGTGTTTGAGGTAGGTTATACACAGTGGAAGTGAGTGTTTGAGGTAGGTTATACACAGTGGAAGTGAGTGTTTGAGGTAGGTTATACACAGTGGAAGTGAGTGTTTGAGGTAGGTTATACACAGTGGAAGTGAGTGTTTGAGGTAGGTTATACACAGTGGAAGTGAGTGTTTGAGGTAGGTTATACACAGTGGAAGTGAGTGTTTGAGGTAGGTTATACACAGTGGAAGTGAGTGTTTGAGGTAGGTTATACACAGTGGAAGTGAGTGTTTGAGGTGGGTTATACACAGTGGAAGTGAGTGTTTGAGGTAGGTTATACACAGTGGAACCGAGTGTTTGAGGTAGGTTATACACAGTGGAAGTGAGTGTTTGAGGTAGGTTATACATAGTTGAAGTGAGTGTTTGAGGTAGGTTATACACAGTGGAAGTGAGTGTTTGAGGTGGGTTATACACAGTGGAAGTGGGTGTTTGAGGTAGGTTATACACAGTGGAACCGAGTGTTTGAGGTGGGTTATACACAGTGGAAGTGAGTGTTTGAGGTAGGTTATACACAGTGGAAGTGAGTGTTTGAGGTAGGTTATACACAGTGGAACCGAGTGTTTGAGGTGGGTTATACACAGTGGAAGTGAGTGTTTGAGGTGGGTTATACACAGTGGAACCGAGTGTTTGAGGTGGGTTATACACAGTGGAAGTGAGTGTTTGAGGTAGGTTATACACAGTGGAAGTGAGTGTTTGAGGTAGGTTATACACAGTGGAAGTAAGTGTTTGAGGTGGGTTATACACAGTGGAAGTAAGTGTTTGAGGTAGGTTATACACAGTGGAAGTGAGTGTTTGAGGTAGGTTATACACAGTGTAAGTGAGTGTTTGAGGTAGGTTATACACAGTGGAACTAAGTGTTTGAGGTAGGTTTATCGTTGAATCAACCACTGTTTGAAGTTCTAATGCGCAGGAATTAACCACACAAGTTGTAGGCCTAAGTTGTTAACCTACGCATCAGGACGACAAAGAGTAGTATATGCAGCGATAAACAATGAGCTGCAAGACAATATTCTAACATTACCCAATATAATGCTATAAATGTATGTTATATAGTCTACTTGTCTGTTAGTTGTCTGATGCCTTTTTCAAAATACCTCCCTACAAAATACCTTCTGTATTCCAATGGCGCTAAAGATCCTCCTCCAGCTATATACACTATATTTCCTGTATTGCTGGTTATTAATTCTACAAAATCCTGCCCAATCTCTGTATTCAACTCCAATGTAAAATTGTTAAAAGTTGTGCATATTTACGTCCATAAATAAGTGTTTTACCGGGGGAGCTAAATTCAACAGCCGTAGTTTATTGTAGATTTAGAATAATGCATAATGTACTGCTTGCAGACGGTCATAGATGAGAAGGATGGACAGTTCATGGATGTAGAAGTGAGAGATGAGGACCCCGGAGAAGATGATAAACTCGGAAAGTAGGTCCTACATCTAAGTACTTGTACTAGCATTGGTTGCATGGAACAATGTTACGTTTGTGTTTTGTATTCAAAAATTGACCCCACTCTATGAAGATAGGGGTCTCCGTGGCCGAGTGGTTATGGTGAATAACTTGAAATCACTTGCCCCTCACCGCTGTAGGTGGGAATCGCACTTGTGTGGAAGCTATCCAGCGGGCTTGTGGTAGGTCAATGGTTCAACCTGGGTTCCCAATTAGCGTAGTGGTTAGCGCTCTCACCAATGCAACCCGGGTTACATCTTCGGACCGGGAAGTATGTGAGATGGTACGATGGTCGCCAGATTGGACTAGTGGGTTTTCTCCGGGTACTCCGGTTTCCTCCCACATGAATGACCACATTTACGCTTTCATCCGCGCCAACGAGAGTGATAACTATAAGTTGTTAAACACTGCGCTAATCGGACAGCCATATGATGTTTGGGTGACTACACTGAACAAAGTAACAAAACAAAGAAAATTTGTTTTGTACTGACTCTGTTGTCGAGTGCTTCAAGTGATGTACGTGGATGAAAGGAACAGTATACACATGTACCGGTATATACTACTTATGAATGCTTTCCTCATGCTACATGATAAACTCACTTGTATGACATATTTAATAATCGTGTAATTTGCTTATATTATTTCAGTGTTTCCATAGAGTTGTCTCCCGTAGCAGAAAAGGGCACTATGGATAATGTAAGAAACTTGAGTGACTTCCCTTCTTAATATATTACTGGGCGATCTAATATCTATTCACAACGAATGTACTCTTAATTATTATTAGAGTACATTCGTTGTGAATAGATATTAGATTGCCCGAGTTGGCATGCAAATAAGCACATTTTCAACCTGTCCAAGGTTTTTAATAGTACAGGTCGTGGAATAATCGCAAGTGCCAGAGTTCTTACTCTTTTCTTTGTCTAAAAGAATCGAACAACGCTAACACGAAAACGAGGCTGAGGAATATTCACGGTGAGCAGCTGTAGAATGACAAGTTCACGCCTTGTAATTATTAACTGTGAGAATGGCCTACTTCTGGTAAGCCTGGGGTACTTTGTCATAAAATAATTTATCTCCCATAAGTTCATTTATCGAAATGGGTAATTTTGTCTAAAAATAGTAATAATACTGGCAAAAAGTGCAGATCCTGATGAGACGGCTCATCATGAGAGGTCTGTAGTGTTGAAAGGGTAATTAAAATATTTACTCAGGAATACATTGTTTATATCTATGTTCACAGTGGCTGCCTTTGGAGAATGTGAAGTCTGGAAAGCTGCATCTGAGGCTTGTATGGTTGTATCTGTCCAAAGATCCACAGGTCTTGAATAAGGTATGTTCCATAATTTTTTAATACGGTATGTTGCATAATTTTTGAATATGGTATGTTGCATAATTTTTTAATACGGTATGTTGCATAATTTTTTAATACGGTATGTTGCATAATTTTTGAATATGGTATGTTGCATAATTTTTTAATATGGTATTTTTTTTAATAAGGTATGTTCCATAATTTCCAGCCAAGTGATGACATGCGGCCATCTTTCTTAATTTAGATCTCATGTATATTAATTATATGGGCAGCATTCCTGTCAAATTGATGTTGGGAGGACAGTATGTCAAAGATAGTTAATTGAGATATTGATTGTTTGCCTCAACAGGAATAGTATATTATATTTCATCGTATGTACCCTTCATCCAAAATAACGTGCAAAAACGGCCTAATAAACTTCTGTAATATCTGATCGCTATGATGTCATATTTTCACAGTATGTCATCAATATTCGGTAATCTATCCTTGCTAAAACTTCATTTTATCAAAAGATGGGATAAATAGAATACAGTCAAACCTGTGTTAGTGGTCACCTCTATTAACCCATTCAACACCATGTAACTCACATGGACTGGTCCATGATATTCATAAACCAATAAATGAATCAGAAAATCACATTTGGACATAGTTCATTTATCAAAATGGGTAATTATGTCTAAAAATAGTCATATCACTGGCAAATAGTGCAGATCCTGATGAGACGGCTCGTCATGAGCCGGCTCATCTGGATCTACACTTTTTGTAAGCCTATTTAGAGGTCTGTGGTGTTGAAAGGGTTAAGCAGCTAACCTGCATTAATTGTTTTTTTTTTACGTTTATTTATAGTCGCTACCGGTTGCCCATATGAGCGACGCCTCCTGAAGAGATTAGTCATTTTAGATTTTGGAGGATAGTACATGATACAGACAGAGACCCATTCCAGAATCTCCTCTGGTTCTTTTACGTGCACGGTGTAAAGCACCGACACGAGACCTCGGTTTAACGTCCCATCTGAAAGACTGTTAATTTTATTAGGGTCAGACGGGGGATCAAACCTAAGATTCATTATTACCAGTCCAGCTTATTATCAGTCTCAGTATTTATTATTACAAATTTTTATATAGATCGATTATTAGTTTCCTTACTCCTTACACCTGATGGAATCCATCGCCACGAGGGAGAGAGAAGACAATGTGGATATAGGTGTCTTACCACCATGGTTCTTGTTGGGCTCAGACTCATAACCCCTCTGTTACGAGGTGTGCACAGTATCCATTACACCATGATGGTACCACTGACTTATTGTGGGTACCAGCCCGATAATTTTATCGAATACTAAATTATTTTATGCTTTTCAATGAAATATAGAAATTTGACAGAAAGCAGTGGAATAACACATTTTTCTCTCTCACTGCTTTATGCTGATGGGTAACAACCACTGCAGTTTGAAATCTTGTCAACATGAACTTCAGACTCCGGCCGTCACTGACGTCATCTTTAACATCATCTAAATGCAACAACGTTCCAGTGCCATTTAGTTCATAGTTTCATCGTTTTCAATCTTAAAGACACTTTTCTGTCCGCCTCCGTGGTCGAGTGGTTACGGTCGCTGACTTGTATACCACTGTAACCTATCATCACTGATTGTCACGGGTTCGAGCCCCGCTCAGGCTGTGTCTCATTTATATGAAAAAGTTGGCAGTTTCTTGCGGAGGTTGGTGCACCCAAGTACTGGTTAACCGCTGGAGCCTGCCCAGGAAAGGTGTTGTTAAGTAAACTGCCCGCCGGCGATATAGCCCGAAATGGTGCTGATGCAGGCGTAAAACCCGAAATATAACATAACAATTTATGGAGAGAATTTCAATAAGCTATTATAGCTTCCAATTCAATCCACTAGTCATTGCAAATATATTTGTGTAAATTATGTATATGTATAGTGTGTATACAATGACGAATAAATATGTTTAAACCAAAAGTCTTTTATGCTGTTTCTCGCATTTTCCATGAAAGAAATGCGAAACATACTGAGTATGCTAAATACATAAGATTTGGTGGAAATTCCTCCAGTCGATCAATCATTAAATTATTCATATTTTATTATCAACAAGTTGTCTCATACTGGTTGCAATAATCTAATAATCGAAAGAAAGAGATCGATATTAATTAAAGCATCCATAAATTATACGTTTTGGATCCGATTTTCATTAGTCTTGCCACCATGATCATGGTCATGTCAATCTCTATGCTATAAAGACTGGTTCATGTTCACAAAATTACAGCTATCTCTAAAAAAATTCATTACATCATATAATATTAAATTGGAGGTTTCAGGCCTCGAGATTATAAAACTTCTCTCCAATCTCAAAACTCAGTCTCAAGCATCTGATTGGTTCAGCTGACAGTAAAACTCAAAATCAACCAATCAAATCTGTGAGTTTGAGATCTGAGAAAAGCGTTATAACCTCGGGAACAGGCCTGGAGTTTATAAAACTTTTCTACAATCTCAAGCTTCTGATTGGTTCTTCAACTCAGAATCAACTAATCAAATCACTTGAGTTTGAGATCTTAGAAAAGTTTTACAAGTCTGTTGTAGCTGAAACCCATCCATTTATTTAAAGCGACATTACGTCGCAAAAACCAAATAAAATGCATGTTTTCACTTATACATGCATTGCTATTACAAATTATATTGAATACATTCGAACACTAACATTGAATCAATAAACAGTGTTTTTGTGGTCTACAAACTTTCAAAAGTGAAAGTATGATTTCATATAATGGTCATCCACTCTCCTGAAATGATGTTTGTTTGTCAAATACTAAACTCGTGATACTTTCGTTTAGAGATAATTTAACTAAGATTAGTCTACAAATAAATATGTATAGACACAAATGTGAGATATAACGGTATATATGTACGATAAATCGTGTTATTCAGGATACACGCATGTCAACAAACCGTGTATACGGCGCTTGTTTATTAGTTGAAATACTCAGGTTTTTGAGGCAAATATTTGGAAAAAAATTCTAACATATAATAGGAAATTACATTCTGTATAAATTTGCGTTTTCACTTATGTAATGTCACTTTAACATTGTTGCAAAATACATAATCTTATGTTGACTAGGTTAGTCTTTTTTTCCATTAAGCTCCCTTTGTTGCTCCAACAAATCATAACGGCAATTTAATTAATGTTTTAGCATCACTTTTAGCATGTTTTATTAATATTGCTGGCATAAAAAAAGGGGACACTTGCATACGATGCAATTTCGTTTTGTTGAGCAGGAATATATCTTTTAACTGTCGGAAGAAATTTAAAACATTTGATTTTATTATATATATTCGGTGTAGAATTTCTGTATTTTCTTGTTGCTTTAACTGTCAGAAGAAATTTCATTTTATTATAATTATATATTTGGTGTAGAATTTCTGTATTTTCTTGTTGCAGTATAAACCAGTTTTATTATTTGTGCGTGTTTAATGAAATGTGTTTTGTTGATTGTAGATGGTACGTAAGTCATTATGATGCAGGGCGGCCTACCAAGTTAAACGCTTTATTTATATTGTTCATGTTTATTCTCTCCATGATTTGGTCTGTAGATCATTTTTGTGTTTCATTTTGAACAAATTTATAAAAAGGGCAGTTTTATATAATATTTTGGAAGGTACCGTATATACTCTCCTATAAGACATGTTTTTAGCACAAGATTATGGCCTCAAAGTGGATTCCCATCTTATAAGTGAGCACTAACAATTAAAGATTGTGTTAAATGGTTTCCATAATTATTTGTTAGAAAAGAAAGCACTCTGACACTGAAAACCTCTTCAACTTGCCAAACATGCAATTTATGTATGCATACCCGTCTTATATGCGAGGGAATGCCAAAACATACATATTTCAGGACCAAAGTAGGGGGGTCGTCTTATAGGCGAGATCGTCTTATAGGTCTGATTAGCGCAGTGGTTAGCACGCTCGCTTCTCACCAATGCAACCCGGGATCCTCGGACCGGGAAGAATGTGAGATGGTATTGTGGTCGCCAGATCGTACAGATGGGTTTTCTCCGGGTACTAGGTTTCACCCACACGAATTACCACATTTACGCTTTCATCCGCGCCAACGAGAGTGATTAATATAAGTTATTAAAACTTGTTTCGCAATTGTTGTAAAATAAATAAAGTTTAAATTAAATCGTCTTATAGGCGGGTATGGATGGTAACAGAAAGGCTAGCGATGTTTGTTCATTTCATTTGTATACCAAGTTATCAAGATTACAATGAACAATGCTGGTCACGGTTATCAATTTCTCACAGATAATTAGATAATTGATTACCCGTTGTTAAAAAACCATTTCCAGATATTGAAAAACATATTTTTTTTTACAAAGAATGGAGAGACCAATTTCTGAATGTTTTATTTGGCTCAGAAATTGAAACATGAGCAATATATATTGAATTACTTGCTGCTTTAACACCTGTGTGGTTGATTAGTCCACGCTGATTAACAATAGAACATATGATGCTGGTCTGATGGTGTAGCTGTGTTCAAGGTTTCTATATTTATACATGATGTAATGGCTCGTAATATAAATATAATTATCCATGGCAATTCAATATTAACTGTTTGCACGCTAGCGGCAGATAAAAATCACTTTTGCAAACAGCATAGAGCCAGATCAGACGGCACATTATGTGCCGTCTGATCAGGCTCAATGCTGTTTGCTATTCGGATAGTGGAGCTAAAACATTTGGCTGAATAGCAAACAATTTTAGATCCTGATCAGACGTGGCATTATGCTGCGGCTGATCTGGATCTATGTTCTTTGCAAATTGTGATTTTATTTACTCAGCAGGCAAAGGGTTAATGTTCTGGTTGATGACTAATAAAATTTTAATATTTAATAAATTATTTGTATACACAATAAATTGGTAAAGTGATAAATTAATATTACAAAATGACTCTAAGAGAGAACACTATGCATCCCGATACAACCATTTATTTCCACGGGGAACATTTGATACAACAGAACAGGGAAATCTATTGAAATGATAATAAACGGGTCATTTGCCCGGTGGTTAATACGTCGGACTAGGAATGAAAGGATCGCAGGTTTGGTGCCCCCCTGTCTGACTGACCCTATATAATATTAACCCATTTCATTCTGGATACATTTAAAGGCTTTTGCAAGCAACATAGATCCAGATCAGCTGCAGCGTGACACTGCGTGCTGATCAGGATCTATGTTGTTTGCTACATAGCCAAGTGTTTTAGCAAGATCATCTGAATAGCAAACAGCATAGAGCCTGATCAGACTGCATGTCCAGTGGCGGCTGATTTGGCTCAATGTTCTTTTGCAAATACCGTTTGAACGGTATCCAGAATCAAATGTGTTAACAGGCGTTCAGATGGCACTGTAACCCTAGGTCTCATGTATCAGTGCTGTACACCGGGCATGTAAAAGACCCACAAATGAAAGGATCGCAGGTTTGGTGCCCCCCTATATAATATTAACAGTCGTTCAGATGGCACTATAACCCGAGGTCTCATGTATCAGTGCTGTACACCGGGCATGTAAAAGACCCACAAATGAAAGGATCGCAGGTTTGGTGCCCCCTATATAATCAGGGCGTTCATTTGACCCGAGCTCCCGGGTTTTGACGCACGAAAATTGATAAAGACACATATTTGACTCTTGGTGAAAATGCCCTGAGAGTCATTTTGACCCGGGGCGTTGATCGGTCATGCGTCATCCAATATTTTCTCATCCGAGTAATTATCAAAATCTGTCTGTTTTCGAGGTCGAAGACCGTAACGGTAATCGTTCATATATAAAACGCAGTTATTGACCCGGGGCGTTGATCGGTCATGCGTCATCCAATATTTTCTCATCCGAGTAATTATCAAAATCTGTCTGTTTTCGAGGTCGAAGACCGTAACGGTAATCGTTCATATATAAAACGCAGTTATTGACCCGGGGCGTTGATCGGTCATGCGTCATCCAATATTTTCTCATCCGAGTAATTATCAAAATCTGTCTGTTTTCGAGGTCGAAGACCGTAACGGTAATCGTTCATATATAAAACGCAGTTATTGACCCGGGGCGTTGATCGGTCATGCGTCATCCAATATTTTCTCATCCGAGTAATTATCAAAATCTGTCTGTTTTCGAGGTCGAAGACCGTAACGGTAATCGTTCATATATAAAACGCAGTTATTTTCATCAAAAGTCTGCTGCATTATATTATAATATTAACAGTCGTTCAGATGGCACTGTAACCCGAGGTCTCATGTGTCAGTGCTGTACACCGGGCATGTAAAAGACCCATGGATGCCTCTGGAATTTTAGTATCATCTGGATCTTTCACTATCCCCCCAAAAAATAACGTGTCTAATAGACACCTGGAGGCGTCGCCCCGATTAACGAGGCGGTTATATAAACGATAAAGTAACGTAACAAAAATAAAGGGGGGGAAAAATGAAAATACTGCAGGAAAGTTGCTGTTTGAATTGATGTTGTTGTTGTATCAGCTGTTGACGGTAAAGACTGTATGTTGTATCAGGTTGCATAGGGTGTATATGGACAGCATGGGAGGTGTGGTAGCTTGTTGTTTGTTGGAGATTGTTTACCTGCATGATAAATTGTCAACTGTGCAACTGTTAATAGCATCAGTTTACTTGTGTTTGCCAACTGTGTGCTTTACTTCCTTTGCAATGGACAAACATACAATACCGCAATTGAAATAATAATAAGAATAACAAGTTCATTTCAAGTGTGTATGATAATTTGCATTGTCCACAAAGGGGAATATAGACTCGCCTTATCTATGGATCCTGGATGTAGATCCACCTTATCTATGGATCCCGGATGTAGACCCGCCTTATCTATGGATCCCGGATGTAGACCCACCTTATCTATGGATCCCGGATGTAGACCCGCCTTATCTATGGATCCCGGATGTAGACCCGCCTTATCTATGGATCCCGGATGTAGACCCGCCTTATCTATGGATCCCGGATGTAGATCCACCTTATCTATGGATCCCGGATGTAGACCCGCCTTATCTATGGATCCCGGATGTAGATCCACCGTATCTATGGATCCCGGATGTAGACCAGCCTTATCTATGGATCCCGGATGTAGATCCACCTTATCTATGGATCCCTGTTAGATCCACCTTATCTATGGATCCCGGATGTAGACCCGCCTTATCTATGGATCCCGGATGTAGACCCGCCTTATCTATGGATCCCGGATGTAGATCCACCTTATCTATGGATCCCGGATGTAGATCCTCCTTATCTATGGATCCCGGATATTAGACCCGCCTTATCTATGGATCCCGGATGTAGATCCACCTTATCTATGGATCCCGGATGTAGATCCACCTTATCTATCGATCCCGGATGTAGATCCACCTTAAATATGGATCCCGGATGTAGATCCACCTTATCTATGGATCCCGGATGGAGACCTCCGCTATCTATGGATCCCCGATTGAATGCATCCACCTTACATGGTCCCGGATGTAGATCTCACCTTATCTAATGACTCATCCCGGATGTAGATCCCCTTTAGATCTATCGATCCGATGTAGATCCACCTTAATTCTTGGTACCCGATTGTCTAGACCTCCACCTTATCTATGGTCCTGGAATGAGTCCACCTTATCTATCGACCCGGATGTAACCACCTTTAATTGTGATCCGGTACTGTAACCACCTTAATTAGTGCCCGGATGTAGATCCACCTTATCTATGGATCCCGGATGTAGATCCACCTTAAATATGGATCCCGGATGTAGATCCACCTTATCTATGGATCCCGGATGTAGATCCACTTTATCTATGGATCCCGGATGTAGATCCACCTTATCTATGGATCATGGATGTAGATCCACCTTATCTATGGATCCTGGATGTAGATCCACCTTATCTATGGATCCTGGATGTAGACCCACCTTATCTATGGATCCCGGATGTAGATCCACCTTATCTATGGATCTCGGATGTAGATCCACCTTATCTATGGATCCTGGATGTAGATCCACCTTATCTATGGATATCTATTTGATAATTTATATATATAGAGTTAAAGAAATAGATATATATATATAGATATAGATATGGTAATCAACACAGAAATTTGTGATTTAGTATTTTTCATTATTGACACAACTTGGGCGGGGATTATTATGTTTTAAGCAAAAGGAAGGGCGCAACACCAGAAACTGCAGGGACAACATCCCAAATGCACGAGTCCAGCTATCCTCCACCCTGCTATGAGGTTCCAGGGTTACATATGACTCATGCATGACCATGTGATCTCATTTAATATAAATTAATTGTCAAAATAACTGTGCTGCAGTAATATTCCTTATTTTACCTGACTAATCTCATTCTTAGCTCTCCATGAGCGCAAAGTGTTCAACGTTTTCTATTGTGATCACCTTTGCTTGCTGATTTGTTTGTCCGTCTGTTAATAAATTTGTTCAAATAATATCTCCCTTGAATCTTTGAGAAACTCTACAGGAATGATTCTTGCCAAAGGTGTTCAAATAAAGTGATAGCGCAGTGGATAGGCGTTCGCTTCAGGTGCGAAAGGTCCGGAGTTTGTGCCCCACTGGAGCCGTTACGATTGTGCCCTTAGGCAAGGCATTTAATTCCACGTTGCCTCTTCTCTCTCCCTCATGGCGATGGATTCCATCAGGAATGAGGTCTCGAGAGTGATTTATATAAGTTGAAATAACTTGTTTCATTGCGAAAATAAGCTAAAATAAATTTGTATAAACTATAAAGTGATTCCATAAGGAGAGGACAACCATAAGCTGTATAGCTTTCTGTCCAATTCCTTATTTCAATTGTTGAAAATAACCATGTACATGATAGAAAATAAATATGTTTAAACCAAGTGGTTCCTTGCAGAACTTTCGTTGCAAAAACTACTTGTCGAGTTTCAAAATAATTTAACAGGAGATTCTTGGTTGGTTCTTTCCATTTGCATCCAGGGCTATGTTATAGAAGCATGTAGAGTCCGCCTCCGTGGTCGAGTGGTTAAGGTCGCTGACTTGTATACCACTGTAACCTATCATCACTGGTGGTCACGGGTTTGAGCCCCGCTCAGGCCGTGTCTCATTTATATGAAAAAGTTGGCAGTTTCTTACGGAGGTTGGTGCACCCAAGTACTGGTTAACCGCTGGAGCCTGCCCAGGAAAGGTGTTGTTAGGTAAACTGCCCGCCGGCGATATAGCCCAAAATGTTGCTGATGCAGGCGTAAAACCCGAAATATAACATAATATAA
>CM026386.1:46249503-46426649 GCA_014843695.1 Archivesica marissinica
CCTTATCTATGGATCCCGGATGTAGACCCGCCTTATCTATGGATCCCGGATGTAGACCCGCCTTATCTATGGATCCCGGATGTAGATCCACCTTATCTATGGATCCCGGATGTAGATCCTCCTTATCTATGGATCCCGGATATTAGACCCGCCTTATCTATGGATCCCGGATGTAGATCCACCTTATCTATGGATCCCGGATGTAGATCCACCTTATCTATCGATCCCGGATGTAGATCCACCTTAAATATGGATCCCGGATGTAGATCCACCTTATCTATGGATCCCGGATGTAGACCAGCCTTATCTATGGATCCCGGATGTAGATCCACCTTATCTATGGATCCCGGATGTAGATCTACCTTATCTATGGATCCCGGATGTAGATCCACCTTATCTATCGATCCCGGATGTAGATCCACCTTATCTATGGATCCCGGATGTAGATCCACCTTATCTATGGATCCTGGATGTAGATCCACCTTATCTATCGATCCCGGATGTAGAACCACCTTAAATATGGATCCCGGATGTAGATCCACCTTAAATATGTATCCCGGATGTAGATCCACCTTATCTATGGATCCCGGATGTAGATCCACCTTATCTATGGATCCCGGATGTAGATCCACCTTAAATATGGATCCCGGATGTAGATCCACCTTATCTATGGATCCCGGATGTAGATCCACTTTATCTATGGATCCCGGATGTAGATCCACCTTATCTATGGATCATGGATGTAGATCCACCTTATCTATGGATCCTGGATGTAGATCCACCTTATCTATGGATCCCGGATGTAGATCCACCTTATCTATGGATCCCGGATGTAGACCCGCCTTATCTATGGATCCCGGATGTAGATCCACCTTATCTATGGATCCTGGATGTAGAACCACCTTATCTATGGATCCCGGATGTAGATCCACCTTATCTATGGATCCCGGATGTAGATCCACATTATCTATGGATCCCGGATGTAGATCCACCTTATCTATGGATCCCGGATGTAGATCCACCTTATCTATGGATATCTATTTGATAATTTATATATATAGAGTTAAAGAAATAGATATATATATATAGATATAGATATGGTAATCAACACAGAAATTTGTGATTTAGTATTTTTCATTATTGACACAACTTGGGCGGGGATTATTATGTTTTAAGCAAAAGGAAGGGCGCAACACCAGAAACTGCAGGGACAACATCCCAAATGCACGAGTCCAGCTATCCTCCACCCTGCTATGAGGTTCCAGGGTTACATATGACTCATGCATGACCATGTGATCTCATTTAATATAAATTAATTGTCAAAATAACTGTGCTGCAGTAATATTCCTTATTTTACCTGACTAATCTCATTCTTAGCTCTCCATGAGCGCAAAGTGTTCAACGTTTTCTATTGTGATCACCTTTGCTTGCTGATTTGTTTGTCCGTCTGTTAATAAATTTGTTCAAATAATATCTCCCTTGAATCTTTGAGAAACTCTACAGGAATGATTCTTGCCAAAGGTGTTCAAATAAAGTGATAGCGCAGTGGATGTGCGTTCGCTTCAGGTGCGAACGGTCCGGAGTTTGTGCCCCACTGGAGCCGTTACGATTGTGCCCTTAGGCAAGGCATTTAATTTCACGTTGCCTCTTCTCTCTCCCTCATGGCGATGGATTCCATCAGGAATGAGGTCTCGAGAGTGATTTATATAAGTTGAAATAACTTGTTTCATTGCGAAAATAAGCTAAAATAAATTTGTATAAACTATAAAGTGATTCCATAAGGAGAGGACAACCATAAGCTGTATAGCTTTCTGTCCAATTCCTTATTTCAATTGTTGAAAATAACCATGTACATGATAGAAAATAAATATGTTTAAACCAAGTGGTTCCTTGCAGAACTTTCGTTGCAAAAACTACTTGTCGAGTTTCAAAATAATTTAACAGGAGATTCTTGGTTGGTTCTTTCCATTTGCATCCAGGGCTATGTTATAGAAGCATGTAGAGTCCGCCTCCGTGGTCGAGTGGTTAAGGTCGCTGACTTGTATACCACTGTAACCTATCATCACTGGTGGTCACGGGTTTGAGCCCCGCTCAGGCCGTGTCTCATTTATATGAAAAAGTTGGCAGTTTCTTACGGAGGTTGGTGCACCCAAGTACTGGTTAACCGCTGGAGCCTGCCCAGGAAAGGTGTTGTTAGGCGATATAGCCCAAAATGGTGCTGATGCAGGCGTAAAACCCGAAATATAACATAACATAAAGAAGCATGTAGACAAGCTACTTTGGTACACATCGGTCAGGGGCCTCGGTGGCCTAATGGTTATGGTCAATGACTTCAAATCACTTGCCTCTCACCACTGTAGGGTTCGAATCCCACTGCGGTTGTCAAATTCTTTCGTGGGTGAGAGCTATCCAGCTGGCTTGCGGAAGGTTAGTGGTCCTACCTGGGTTCCCATCCGTGCCTGAAGTACTGCTCGGAGGGGTATCCGGGGTCTTCCTCCATCAATAATAGCTGGAGAGTCACCATATGACCCAAACTGTCGTAACTTTTAACCCTAAAAACAAACTAACAAGCAAAACACATTGGTCAGTTTGAAGAGAAATTAATATTATTTGACACAAAAGGTCATGGACTCGGGTGAGTGATCATGGCCTGTCTTTCTAATTGAAGTCCAGAGTTCGCGCCCGCTGGAGCCGTTATGGTCGTGCCCTTAGGCAAGGCATTTCATTCCCATATGTCTCTTCTCTCTCCCTCGTGGCGATGGATTCCATCAGGAATGATGTCTCGAGAGAGATTAATATAAGTTGTAAGAACTTGTTTCGCAATCGACCTAAAATAAATTTGTATAAACTAATAGAAATAATTAAACATTTACATGCACTTGTACCAGAAAGTTTAATCATTTTGAAACAGTTAGCTTACTTTATCTATGTTCATTATTCTGCTTAGTATGTATATAATGGTGGACAATGCAAGCAATGCTTATTTGCACACACATTTAAATACTATATATTATATACGTATTTCAGGATAGATTGTAAAATATTAGTGTAGGAGATTTTCACCATTTAATATTATTCATGCAAGTTATCATTTCTAGCATAGAAAATTAGTTGTTATATACAGTCAAACCTGTCTATAAAGGCCACCCTCCGGAATGTTAAAAAGTGGCTTTTGTTGGCAGGTGGCCTCTTAATAGAGGGTTAAAATGCATTAAAAATGGCTCGACAGGAGATAAAAATGGTGGTCTTTAGAGACAGGTTTTTCATATGCGGCCTTTATTCGGAGGTGGCCTTTAGCACAGGGTTGACTGTATATATAGCCAGCTGTAATCTGTATTGCATTTAGAGATTAAGTTGCTGACATGGACATTAACCCCTTTCATTCTGGATACATTTAAAGGCTTTTGCAAACAACATAGATCCAGATCAGCCGCAGCGTAACGCTGCGTGCTGATCAGGATCTATGTTGTTTGCTACATAGCCAAGTTTCTTAGCAAGATTATCTGAATAGCAAACAGCATAGAGCCTGATCAGATGGCATGTTCCGTGGCGGTTGATCTGGCTCTATGTTCTTTGCAAATACTGTTTGAACGGTATCCAGAATGAAATGGACATTAAAGCAGTGTATACAATGTGCAAACACTGCTTGTAAAACCATTTCATTATCCGACTATTACTTCAGCTTACGGGTATTGTATGGAAGAGCTTCATCTAAATTGAGTATTTGAAAGTTGATTTAAGTGTCACAATGGCAAATGATTCTGGTCTAGTCTCTTAGAGTGTCACAATGGCAAATGATTCTGGTCTAGTCTCTTAGAGTGTCACAATGGCAAGTAATTCTGGTACAGTATCTTCAAGTGTCACAATGGCAAGTGATTCTGGTTCAGTCTCTTGGAGTGTCACAATGGCAAGTGATTCTGGTTCAGTCTCTTGGAGTGTCACAATGGCAAGTGATTCTGGTTCAGTCTCTTGGAGTGTCACAATGTCCAGTGATTCTGGTTCAGTCTCTTGGAGTGTCACAATGGCCAGTCATTCTGGTCCAGTCTCTTGGAGTTTCACAATGGCCAGTGATTCTGGTCTAGTCTCTTGGAGTGTCACAATGTCCAGTGATTCTGGTTCAGTATCTTTGAGTACAATGGCAAGTGATTCTGGTCCAGTTTCTTCGAGTGTCACAATGTCAAGTGATTCTGGTCCAGTTTCTTGGAATGTCACAATGGCCAGTGATTCTAGTTCAGTATCTTTGAGTGTCACAATGTCAAGTGATTCTGGTCCAGTTTCTTGGAGTGTCACAATGGCAAGTGATTCTGATACAGTCTCTTGGAGTGTCACAATGGCCAGTGATTCTGGTCCAGTCTCTTGGAGTGTCACAATGTCCAGTGATTCTGGTTCAGTATCTTTGAGTACAATGGCAAGTGATTCTGGTCCAGTTTCTTCGAGTGTCACAATGTCAAGTGATTCTGGTCCAGTTTCTTGGAATGTCACAATGGCCAGTGATTCTGGTTCAGTATCTTTGAGTGTCACAATGTCAAGTGATTCTGGTCCAGTTTCTTGGAGTGTCACAATGGCAAGTGATTCTGATACAGTCTCTTGGAGTGTCACAATGGCCAGTGATTCTGGTCCAGTCTCTTGGAGTGTCACAATGGCCAGTGATTCTGGTCCAGTCTCTTGCAGTGTCACAATGGCAAGTGATTCTGGTCCAGTCTCATCGAGTATCACAATGGCCAGTGATTCTGGTCCAGTCTCTTGGGAGTGTCACAATGGCAAAGTGATTCTGGTCCAGTCTCGAGTGTCACAATGGCCAGTGATTCTGGTCCAGTCTCTTGCAGTGTCACAATGGCAAGTGATTCTGGTCCAGTCTCATCGAGTATCACAATGGCCAGTGATTCTGGTCCAGTCTCTTGGGAGTGTCACAATGGCCAGTGATTCTGGTCCAGTCTCTTGCAGTGTCACAATGGCAAGTGATTTTGGTCCAGTCTCATCGAGTATCACAATGGCAAGTGATTCTGGTCCAGTCTCGTGGGAGACAACAGTCATTGACTGCCATCTTATTTAATTTCCCGTCGTAACCTACTACTGTCATATCAAATCGACTATTTGTTATAATTCTTTCAAAATAACTATCACAGATTAGCAGTGAAATTCTTCTCCTAATATTTGCAGATTAAGTGATAAACAATTTAATATTGAGAATAGCTTATTATCAGGAAATACATAGGGACTTAAGGGATTAACCCTTACACAAAACATGCTGTCTGATCAGGCTCTATGCTGTTTGCTATTCGGATAGTGGAGCTAAAACACTTGTCTGAATAGCAAACAACATAGATCCTATGCCATGGCTGATCAGGCTCTATGCTGTTTGCTATTCGGATAGTGGAGCTAAAACACTTGTCTGAATAGCAAACAACATAGATCCTATGCCACGGCTGATCAGGCTCTATGCTGTTTGCTATTCGGATAGTGGAGCTAAAACACTTGTCTGAATAGCAAACAACATAGATCCTATGCCATGGCTGATCAGGCTCTATGCTGTTTGCTATTCGGATAGTGGAGCTAAAACACTTGTCTGAATAGCAAACAACATAGATCCTATGCCACGGCTGATCAGGCTCTATGCTGTTTGCTATTCGGATAGTGGAGCTAAAACACTTGTCTGAATAGCAAACAACATAGATCCTATGCCATGGCTGATCAGGCTCTATGCTGTTTGCTATTCGGATAGTGGAGCTAAAACACATGTCTGAATAGCAAACAACATAGATCCTATGCCACGGCTGATCTGGATCTATGTTGTTTGCACATTCCGTCTAATTTATTCTACAGGTTAAAGGTTAAAACATGTTTGAATTATTTCAGCAAATTGTGGCCAATAAGAAAGACAACCGGACGAAGGACAGTGATGATCTATCTTCATGTGTACTGATGGTGACTGTGGACTCTGCCAGAGAATTACCTGTACGTATTTGACAAATGTTAAGCATCTTATTAATACAGTCGAACCTGTCTTAAGCAGCCAGCCAAGGGAGTCAGAGAAAGTGCTGCTTAGCACAGGTGGCTGCTTAATAGACGTCAAATATATAATAAAACAAACTGATTGGGAATCTGGAAACTGGCTGCTTAATACAGGTTGGCTGCTTAATGGAGGTGACCACTAACACAGGTTTTACTATATATATATATCTATATGTAGGTTGTAGAAATAATTGTTACCGTGGAGACACATATTTCTTGTCAACTATATCTATGTGTGTGCATTGGCAGTATTTTTAAAACCATTTAACAGGATTGAAAAAATAGATCGTACTAATCAAGCAGGTTCTCTCGGCTTCAATTTCATTTCAAGCCCGAATTTAACTGAGTGTTGATACATCCGGTGAGGTGTTTAATTCTTATCTACGTGTTTTCTGTCAAATTATACAAAAAAATTTGCCTGTCGCTGAGATCAACATGAATAATTTATTAGCTCATCAAACCAGTGAACCAATCAAAATCGTTCGACATGATATCACTGTAATATGATGTCTTAACTGCACAAATCTTTACAGACGGATCTGTAATCCAGTGGTAACACGCTGGACTGGTAATCCAGGTATCACAGGTTCGATCCCCCGTCTGACCCTAATAACAGTCTTTTTGATGGGACTTTACACCGAGGTCTCGTGTCGGTGCTGTACACCGTGCACGTAAAAGAACCAGAGGAGACGCTGGAATGGATCTCTGTCTGTATCATTGCACTATCCTCCAAAAATCTAAAATGACTAATCTCTTCAGGAGGTGTCGCTCAATATGGGCAACCGGTAGCGACGATAAATAAACGTAAAAACACCCACACAAATCTGTCTTCCTGTTACTCATCATAATGAGATACATCTCTGGTTTTTCTATTACCTCCCTTGGCAGTAAATAGGTCCCTTTAGTTTTATTCCTTTGTTTTTACTGTTGTTCCTTAACCAGATGTTGCGATATGATAAATGTGATTTTATCAAAATCCTGTTAATTAATTGATAAGAAATGTTTACAAATAAGTACACAATGTATATACTGTAGGATATATGTCGAGATATAGAAATTTAATAAATAAAAGATTAGAAAGTAAATGAATATTGATAGCATGTTGTGCAAAGGAAACCACGATAAAAACAGAGGAAAGCACTTAATAGGACCTATCTACATTTAGGGAGTATTCAGGGGCAGTAACTGACTGATGTCTCTCATTGAAAAATATGACACAGACGAAAGAATAAGAAAACTTGTTAAATGTGGATATTTATGTTGATTTGTAATATTGAGTTGTTTTTTAAGTGTTATGTGACATGATGAATCCCAATGTATTTGTCTAAGCAGATTTGTATATCTCATGCTAGTTTCAAAATGTTTTCATTGGATTTTATATTTTAGTGATTTTTGATCATTTTAAGTTTAACAGGAATGTTAGTGATGGTTTTCCTTTACTTTTTGACAGACAGACATGAACTTTTATTTTCTCTCAGGTACATATGTACAACACGAGGGTATAAACAAAGCAGAAACAAATATTTAGCCAATGGTGCTTCCGATAATGACCTGAAAGGAACAACAGTTGTATAACTAATTGTATCATACATACTAATGTATAGTAACTTGATGGAAGGAACAACAGTTGTATAACTAAATATATCATACATAATGTATAGTAACTTGATGGAAGGAACAACAGTTGTATAACTAAATATATCATACATAATGTATAGTAACTTGATGGAAGGAACAACAGTTGTATAACTAAATATATCATACATAATGTATAGTAACTTGATGAAAGGAACAACAGTTGTATAACTAACTGTATCATACATAATGTATAGTAACTTGATGGAAGGAACAACAGTCGTATAACTAACTGTATCATGCATAATAATGTATAGTAACTTGATGGAAGGAACAACAGTCGTATAACTAACTGTATCATGCATAATAATGTATAGTAACTTGATGGAGGATTCTTCATATCCTAGATTTACGTACAAATACAATATACTTTACAGTAGAATATAGTATGGTACATATACTGTACAACATACTGTACTGTAGAATATAGTATGGTACATATACTGTACAATATACTTTACAGTAGAATATAGTATGGTACATATACTGTACAATATACTTTACAGTAGAATATAGTATGGTACATATACTGTACAATATACTTTACAGTAGAATATAGTATGGTACATATACTGTACAATATACTTTACAGTAGAATATAGTATGGTACATATACTGTACAATATACTTTACAGTAGAATATAGTATGGTACATATACTGTACAATATACTTTACAGTAGAATATAGTATGGTACATATACTGTACAATATACTTTACAGTAGAATATAGTATGGTACATATACTGTACAATATACTTTACTGTAGAATATAGTATGGTACATATACTGTACAATATACTTTACAACAGAATATAGTATGGTACATATACAGTACAATATACTTTACTACAGAATATAGTATGGTACATATACAGTACAATATACTTTACTACAGAATATAGTATGGTACATATACAGTACAATATACTTTACAGTAGAATATAGTATGGTACATATACTGTACAATATACTTTACTACAGAATATAGTATGGTACATATACAGTATAATATACTTTACAGTATAATATAGTATGGTACATATACTGTACAATATACTTTACAGTATAATATAGTATGGTACATATACAGTACAATATACTTTACTGTAGAATATAGTATGGTACATATACTGTGCAATATACTTTACAGTAGAATATAGTATGGTACATATACTGTACAATATACTTTACAGTAGAATATAGTATGGTACATATACTGTACAATATACTTTACTGTAGAATATAGTATGGTACATATACTGTACAATATACTGTACAGTAGAATATAGTATGGTACATATACTGTACAATATACTTTACAGTAGAATATAGTATGGTACATATACTGTACAATATACTTTACTGTAGAATATAGTATGGTACATATACTGTACAATATACTTTACAGTAGAATATAGTATGGTACATATACTGTACAATATACTTTACAGTAGAATATAGTATGGTACATATACAGTACAATATACTTTACTACAGAATATAGTATGGTACATATACAGTACAATATACTTTACTACAGAATATAGTATGGTACATATACAGTACAATATACTTTACTACAGAATATAGTATGGTACATATACAGTACAATATACTTTACTACAGAATATAGTATGGTACATATACTGTACAATATACTTTACTACAGAATATAGTATGGTACATATACAGTACAACATACTTTACAGTAGAATATAGTATGGTACATATACAGTACAATATACTTTACGTAGAATATAGTATGGTACATATACAGTACAATATACTTTACTACAGAATATAGTATGGTACATATACAGTACAATATACTTTACTACAGAATATAGTATGGTACATATACAGTACAACATACTTTACAGTAGAATATAGTATGGTACATATACAGTACAATATACTTTACTACAGAATATAGTATGGTACATATACAGTACAATATACTTTACTACAGAATATAGTATGGTACATATACAGTACAATATACTTTACTACAGAATATTACAGAATATAGTATGGTACATATACAGTACAATATACTTTACTACAGAATATAGTATGGTACATATACAGTACAATATACTTTACTACAGAATATGTGTAATTGACCAATCATAGAAATGTAAAACAATGTTTAGTTTATTTAGTCGTTTAATCCATGAAATGCCAAATACCTCAAAATTGTACAAAGAAATAATGTATAAAAATAAATTATATAACAATCGTCCAGCATTTTTTTGAACAAGGTGCCATTTCCTGTGCTTGTTATAAACTCTATTGGCAGTATGTTTCCTCACACACGAATGATCACATTTACACTTTCATCCTCGCCAACAAGAGTGATTATTATAAGTTGTTAGAACTTGCTTCGTAATCGTTGTAAAATAAATAAGTTTTTTATGGGAAGTAAGTGAAAGAGAATTTCTTTTATGTTTTCCAATGAATGATCAAGTTTTATCAGTGTAAGAAAATGCTCTCTTTCACTGTTTTCAAACAGTGGAAGATGGCATTTTCCCTGTCACTGCTTGAGTTGCGTATTCCTCCGTGGTTGAGTTTCATATTCCTCCGTGGTTGAATGTACTTTTCTATTTTAGCTATTTTCTGACAATCATGAACAGTTAATTATTAAGTAAATTCTAATGAATTTGTTTTGTTGTGTGTAGTTTTTAATTTTGACAGTAAACAGAAACTAACTTGAACATTATACATGAACTAGTTCTTATTACGGACGTTCACACTAACATTACTTGTGCAGAATTGAGGTTCCTGACAGCGGCAGTTAAAATTAATTAAATTTGATAACAAATATTATATTAGCGAAAATTATTGGAAATCATAAAAGAAAAAGATTTGTATTTATTTATTAGTGTAAGATAGGATTTTTATTTCATCTCGTGATCACCGAAATATGTATTTCCATGAGTGGCGTATACACAATTATCCTCAATAGCATTGGAATATAGGAGACCAAATTTCAGCGACGTTAACCCATTCAACACCAAGTAACTGACATGGACTGGTCCATGATATTCTTAGACCAATAAATTAATAAGGAAATTACATATGGATCAGTTCATTTATCAAAATGGGTAATTTTTGTCTAAAAATAGTAATATTACTGGCAAAAAGTGCAGATCCTGATGAGACGGCTCGTCACGAGCCGGCTCATCTGGATCTACACTTTTTGTAAGCCTATTTAGAGGTCTGTGGTGTTGAAAGGGTTAATTACCTGTAAAATGACAACAAATACCTTTCTGTTTTAGCAGGGCAGTTTTGTAGTTATAGCATTCTCTCTACTAAGATGTAACCATGTTGTATGATTTTCTTTTTCTGCAGTTGGTTGCTCAGGACTCAATACTGGTAGGCTCCAGTCATTAAATTCATCGCTCATTTTCAGATCATATGCAGACTGTTCCAATTGCAATATAGTCTGCGGATTATGCTTATATATTTTCTACAGACGATCATCATAGTCCTCACTTTTAGACAATATTAATAATATCAATTATCTCAATTAGTCTCAATTAATCTTACTTATATTTAGTGCCAATTTTCACTCTTACTTGTACTTCTAGACACATATATTATATAAAGTGCAGGAATTTGAAATTCTGTTGTGTAAAATAATGATAGCATCCTGTCCTACAATGGGGCTATACGAATGACACCCCCCCCCCAGCATCCTGTCCTACAATGGGGCTATACAAATGACACCCCCAGCATTCTGTCCTACGATGGGGTTATACAAATGACACCCCCCCCAGCATCCTGTCCTACAATGGGGCTATACAAATGACCCCCCCCCAGCATCCTGTCCTACAATGGGGCTATACAAATGACCCCCCCCCAGCATCCTGTCCTACAATGGGGCTATACAAATGACACCCCCAGCATTCTGTCCTACGATGGGGTTATACAAATGACGATGGGGCTAAAAAAGGTTCCCGCTGTCGGTCGCCAATGCCAGCCTATATCCAGGGTTCCCGCTGTCGATTGCCAATGCCAGCCTATATTCAAGGTTCCCGCTGTCGGTCACCAATGCCAGCCTATATTCAAGGTTCCCGCTGTCGGTCGCCAATGCCAGCCTATATCCAAGGTTCCCGCTGTCGGTTGCCAATGCCAGCCTATATCCAAGGTTCCCGCTGTCGGTCGCCAATGCCAGCCTATATCCAAGGTTCCCGCTGTCGGTCGCCAATGCCAGCCTATATCCAAGGTTCCCGCTGTCGGTCGCCAATGCCAGCCTATATCCAAGGTTCCCGCTGTCGATCGCCAATGCCAGCCTATATCCAAGGTTCCGCTGTCGGTCGCCAATGCGGCCAATTGTGACAAAATGCAAATACTGGCTCTAAATTTTGTGAATTGTCAAATGCATGGCTTCATATATTGTTTGTGAACTATAAAATTATGGCTCTAAGTTCGTTTTTCAAATTGGCTCCAGTTTCTTTCAATTGGCGACAAGTGGCGCAGACAAAAATTGAGACAGAGGGAACCCTGCTATATTCTTATATAGTAATGGTGTTTACCGTAATATATATATACAGTAAGCAATTATATTCTATCTGTATTAGATCTTTATTCTGATAAGTTGCTTACTTTTCCTAACTACAGTTAAAAATGTGATAATTTTATTATAATATTCCTTACCTCACTCTGTAAGTTACTCATACTGCACCAAATACTGAAGGGGTCAGTATTTACAAAACAGAATTTCACATTTCTGTGATTATAAGACGTTTTATAATATATGTTTCATACTATATAATATAGCGTAAGTTTGAGGATAAATTAACAGATTATTAATTATGAATCATCTTCAGTCTATGGTTAGGGAACATGTTTGGAAGTTAATTGTCACTTGCAGTATTCACTCTGTTACACATTTCCCTATTAACATTAATCCTAGTTGAAGGCGTATAGTCCTCAGGGATCATTCTAGAGGGCGATGTCGGCGAAATAGTCGCCCTAGGGACCCTGACTTCGCCCTCTGGGGGCCCCACTTCTCCCTAATTTTTTTTTGGTATTTACGATTTTCAAACAAAACTTTATCTAGTAAGATACACTGGCCCATTATAAAGCACTCCTTCTATTCAAATATTGTATTTAATGGTTGTACTGTGCATTTTAACCCTATTTTGGAGAAGTATATTAAAGAACACCATTTAAAGAAGCGATCACGCGCTTTCTCACTCTCACTTCTCCCAAAAATTCTGACCTAGAATGAACCCTGGTCCTTGTTCCATCTGAACAGTTGGTTAATTGTTAGTGTGGTGTTGCTTTCGACCAGCCTGATCAATGCACATAGCACATTGTATTACACCACCAGTCTGAAGGAGCGCAGGGCCCGTGCTAGCGACGACCGCTATGGGGTTAACCCATTTCATTCTGGATACATTTAAAGGCTTTTGCAAACAACATAGATCCAGATCAGCTGCAGTGTGACGCTGCATGCTGATCAGGATCTATGTTGTTTGCTACATAGCCAAGTGTCTTAGCAATATCATCTGAATATCAAGCATCATAGTGCCTGATCAGATGGCACGTTCCATGGCGGCTGATCTGGCTCTATGTTCTTTGCAAATACTGTTTGAACGGTATCTAGAATCAAATGGGTTAAGGAAAATTCGCTAATATAAAGTAATTGGTGAAATTAGAAAAATGTGATAAACATGAATTTTAGCCAATAATATACCATATTCAAGTACCTGTAATTAGGTAGGACAACGATGTTGATCTGAGGCTACAATTGTTATTCAAATCCATCCAACTTATGAAGCTAGTCAATGTGAACAATGTATGTGCTAATCATGTACATCTTTGCTATAGAAACTGTGTGGCTAACAAACTTACCGACACATGTGTTAGGCTCTGCCTCTCGCGAGACTACTAAACCAATTTAATGTACATCTGATACTAAGTTGCTTATTTCGAGGTTAGTTCAACATGCACAACGCATGCATTTTCGCATTTCCCAACAGTTGACAAAGCCGATCATTGTTCTCAATTTTTTAGTTTTATGATTTGCTGATTTCGAGCTAAATGTTTTAATGGGTGGACATGAGTTATTGGGTGGTATTTATGAACATGAGTTAATGGGTGGTATTTATGGACATGAGTTAATGGGTGGTATTTATGGACATGTTTTAATGGGTGGTATTTATGGACATGTTTTAATGGGTGGTATTTATTGACATGTTTTAATGGGTGGTATTTATGAACATGATTTAATTGGTGGTATTTATGAACATGATTTAATGGGTGGTCGTTTTGGGCATGTTTTAATGGGTGGTATTTATGGACATGATTTATTGGGTGGTATTTATGGACATGATTTATTGGGTGGTATTTATGGACATGTTTTAATGGGTGGTATTTATGAACATGATTTAATGGGTGGTCGTTTTGGGCATGTTTTAATGGGTGGTATTTATGGACATGATTTATTGGGTGGTATTTATGGACATGATTTAATGGGTGTTATTTATGGACATGTTTTAATGGGTGGTATTTATGGACATGATTTATTGGGTGGTATTTATGGACATGATTTATTGGGTGGTATTTATGGACATGATTTAATGGGTGTTATTTATGAACATGATTTAATGGGTGTTATTTATGGACATGATTTAATGGGTGGTATTTATGGACATGATTTAATGGGTGTTATTTATGGACATGATTTATTGGGTGGTATTTATGGACATGTTTTAATGGGTGTTATTTATGAACATGATTTAATGGGTGTTATTTATGGACATGATTTAATGGGTGGTATTTATGGACATGATTTAATGGGTGGTATTTATGGACATGATTTATTGGGTGGTATTTATGGACATGTTTTAATGGGTGGTATTTATGAACATGATTTAATGGGTGGTCGTTTTGGGCATGTTTTAATGGGTGGTATTTATGGACATGATTTAATGGGTGTTATTTATGGACATGTTTTAATGGGTGGTATTTATGGACATGATTTATTGGGTGGTATTTATGGACATGATTTATTGGGTGGTATTTATGAACATGATTTAATGGGTGGTATTTATGGACATGATTTAATGGGTGTTATTTATGGACATGATTTAATGGGTGTTATTTATGGACATGATTTAATGGGTGGTATTTATGGACATGATTTATTGGGTGGTATTTATGGACATGATTTAATGGGTGGTATTTATGGACATGATTTAATGGGTGGTATTTATGGACATGTTTTAATGGGTGGTATTTATGGACATGATTTATTGGGTGGTATTTATGGACATGTTTTAATGGGTGGTATTTATGAACATGATTTAATGGGTGGTCGTTTTGGGCATGTTTTAATGGGTTGTATTTATGGACATGAGTTATTGGGTGGTATTTATGAACATGATTTAATGGGTGTTATTTATGAACATGATTTAATGGGTGTTATTTATGGACATGATTTAATGGGTGGTATTTATGGACATGTTTTAATGGGTGGTATTTATGGACATGATTTATTGGGTGGTATTTATGGACATGTTTTAATGGGTGGTATTTATGAACATGATTTAATGGGTGGTCGTTTTGGGCATGTTTTAATGGGTTGTATTTATGGACATGAGTTATTGGGTGGTATTTATGAACATGATTTAATGGGTGTTATTTATGAACATGATTTAATGGGTGTTATTTATGGACATGATTTATTGGGTGGTATTTATGGACATGTTTTAATGGGTGGTATTTATGAACATGATTTAATGGGTGGTCGTTTTGGGCATGTTTTAATGGGTTGTATTTATGGACATGAGTTATTGGGTGGTATTTATGAACATGATTTAATGGGTGTTATTTATGAACATGATTTAATGGGTGTTATTTATGGACATGATTTAATGGGTGGTATTTATGGACATGATTTATTGGGTGGTATTTATGGACATGATTTATTGGGTGGTATTTATGGACATGTTTTAATGGGTGTTATTTATGAACATGATTTAATGGGTGTTATTTATGGACATGATTTAATGGGTGGTATTTATGGACATGATTTAATGGGTGGTATTTATGGACATGATTTATTGGGTGGTATTTATGGACATGATTTAATGGGTGGTATTTATGGACATGTTTTAATGGGTGGTATTTATGGACATGATTTATTGGGTGGTATTTATGGACATGTTTTAATGGGTGGTATTTATGGACATGATTTATTGGGTGGTATTTATGGACATGATTTATTGGGTGGTATTTATGGACATGTTTTAATGGGTGTTATTTATGAACATGATTTAATGGGTGTTATTTATGGACATGATTTAATGGGTGGTATTTATGGACATGATTTAATGGGTGGTATTTATGGACATGATTTATTGGGTGGTATTTATGGACATGATTTAATGGGTGGTATTTATGGACATGATTTATTGGGTGGTATTTATGGACATGTTTTAATGGGTGGTATTTATGAACATGATTTAATGGGTGGTCATTTTGGGCATGTTTTAATGGGTTGTATTTATGGACATGAGTTATTGGGTGGTATTTATGAACATGATTTAATGGGTGTTATTTATGAACATGATTTAATGGGTGTTATTTATGGACATGATTTATTGGGTGTTATTTATGGACATGTTTTAATGGGTGGTATTTATGTACATATTTAATGGGTGGTATTTATGGACATGATTTAATGGGTGGTATTTATGGACATGTTTTAATGGGTGGTATTTATGTACATATTTAATGGGTGGTATTTATGGACATGATTTAATGGGTGGTATTTATGGACATGTTTTAATGGGTGGTATTTATGTACATATTTAATGGGTGGTATTTATGGACATGATTTAATGGGTGGTATTTATGGACATGTTTTAATGGGTGGTATTTATGTACATATTTAATGGGTGGTATTTATGGACATGATTTAATGGGTGGTATTTATGGACATGTTTTAATGGGTGGTATTTATGTACATATTTAATGGGTGGTATTTATGGACATGATTTAATGGGTGGTATTTATGGACATGTTTTAATGGGTGGTCTTTTGGACATGTTAATGTGTGGTCTTTTTGGACATGTTTTATTTGGGTGGTCTTTATGGACATGAGTTAATGAGTGCTGTTTAGCTCAGGTTGTACTATATAAATATTTAGCCTTTGATTTGCTTGATGGGGTTTTATCCCAGTAAAGACTAGATTTGCGGGTATGGGACTGTAGTCCCCCACTGCCATGTCTGTTAGATGGAGCTGTGTCACCTACTCCATATACTTATATCGAGTGTGTTCGGGTTCAAGCTATAGTTGAACTATGGTAGATGCATTGCACATGTCTAGTAGGGCTCCTATGCTAGCTCCGGCTAGTCCCGCTATAGTATCCAGATTTAGTTTTATTTCCTGCATCTCAGACATGCTGAAATGCAAACAGTTTCTGAGGAAATATGAGATGATATTTGCAGTTTCATGCCACTATTTAAGAATGCATGGACAATCCTATCTGCTAATGGTAACAGACATTTGGGCAATTATGTGTGAATTTTCGCTTCATATTCCATCTTTTAAGCAAATACATGTACTGTGTTATTTTACGAGTTGTCATCTACTCAAACTATAAACTATGAACTGGAGCCGTTACGAGTGTGCCCTTAGGCAAGACATTTAATTCCACGTTGCCTCTTCTCTCTCCCTCGTGGCAATGGATTCCACCAGGAATGAGGCCTTGAGAGTGATTAATATAATGTTCTAAGAACATGTTTCGCAATAAAGCTAAAATAAATTGGTATAAACTAAATATATATATAAAGACGTATAAATTATTTGTGAATGCGAATTTCAATCTAAAATGGTTATAACTGTTAGCGGCCATCTTGGAACTGGAGGAACATGTGTCGTTTGGCTGGTTGAACTGTATATAGTATGATGTCACTCTTGTTGAACCAGTCTGCATTCTAGGTTGTTTAGTTAAACTATAGTCCAACTATAGTAACCATAGTTTTAGCTCGAACTCGCTCAGCCAGGCATCAGCCAGGTTCAAATAATTTCGTAGCCAATCGCCGTCTAGCAATAAGACATGTGACCACTCAACCACTGCATTACGTACTGCAAGGAGGAGAGAGGATTACACTTCTTACCTCACGTTGGGTTCAAGTCTGGATCGGAGCCATTTGAATCGTATACATATTAGTCATACAGCAATAGTAGTTCAGTAGCTTTTAATTTTAAAAGTAAATCAATCGCCAAAAGGTCATAAAAGTTAATATATAGTACAGTCAAACTTGCATGGAAGACCATGTCTATTAAGAGACCACTTTGATTAAGAGACCACTTTGATTAAGAGACCACTTGGATTAAGAGACCACTTTGATTAAGAGACCACTTTGATTAAGAGACCACTTTGATTAAGAGACCACTTTGATTAAGAGACCACTTGGATTAAGAGACCACTTTGATTAAGAGACCACTTTGATTAAGAGACCACTTGTATTAAGAGACCACTTGGATTAAGAGACCACTTGGATTAAGAGACCACTTGGATTAAGAGACCACTTGGATTAAGAGACCACTTGGATTAAGAGACCACTTTTTCAGTTCAAGTTTGTGTTAAGGAATAAATTAGCTTGTATCACGATACCATTTATGCTTAGAGACCACTTTTTCAGTTCCAGTTTGTGTTAAAGAATAAATTAGCTTGTATTACGAGACCATTCATGCTTAGAGACCACTTTTTTGTCCTTCCCCTTTAATACAAGTTTGACTGTTTAATTCTTACGATGCTTCACACAATCTAAGGGGACAGATCCTTTCTGCCCCTTTCTGTCTTTCATGAAGAATTTGTAGTTATTATAAAGTTCTATATTTATTCAGAAATACATGACCTAGCGCTAGAAATAAAAGCTACGTTGCTAGAAATACATTAAATTTGTACAAAGACTGCGTCCGTGATCGTGTAGTTATGGTCCCTGACTTGTATACCACTATAACCTATCATCACTGATGGTCACTGGTTTAAGCCCCTCTCAGACTGTGTTTGCACCAAGTACTGGTTAGCCACTGGAGCCTGCCCAGGAAAGGTGTTGTTAAGTAAACTGCCTGCCGGCGATATAGCCCAAAATGGTGCTGATGAAGGGGGGGTAAAACCTGAACAAACAAGCAAACGGTAAATATGTACAGGTATTTTACAGTTTATTACCGGTATATATATATAGGTATAAGTGTGTTTTATTATATATAATTATAACTATTAATTCAGAGGTCAAGGTTGCTTTTAACTGTCAAATCTTGTTCCAGAGATAACATGCAAAGTACTTCGCTACGTTGACAAAATCATAAGGTAATGGCACTTTAGCAAGCAAGAAAGTGACAAAGCATCAGTTAATGATGTTTTCTGTGTATAACCCGCGCCAGTATAACTTAAGTGTCTTACATGGTGATGGATTTTAGATAACTTGATAAGAGATAGCATGATAAAACAGATTCCTAGCATTTATGGTGTTGTTTCAAAGGTACTGACTAGTTTATTAACATACACTCGTTGGCATTTTATTTTCAGAGATCAAAAAAAATGAACGAACCATCACCGTATGTGATTGTGAATGTTGGCCAGAAGACAGAGGAGAGCAAGATTGTCTACGATTCAACGGACCCACGCTGGGAACAAGGTTTCCGCTTCCTCGTAAACGATCCAAACTTCCAAAATGTGGATTTCAAGGTTTGTTCAATTGCCCCCAATATCCAAGCTGTGGATTTCAAGGTTTGTTCAATTGCCCCCAATATCCAAGCTGTGGATTTCAAGGTTTGTTCAATTGCCCCCAATATCCAAGCTGTGGATTTCAAGGTTTGTTCAATTGCCCCCAATATCCAAGCTGTGGATTTCAAGGTTTGTTCAATTGCCCCCAATATCCAAGCTGTGGATTTCAAGGTTTGTTCAATTGCCCCCAATATCCAAGCTGTGGATTTCAAGGTTTGTTCAATTGCCCCCAATATCCAAGCTGTGGATTTCAAGGTTTGTTCAATTGCCCCCAATATCCAAGCTGTGGATTTCAAGGTTTGTTCAATTGCCCCCAATATCCAAGCTGTGGATTTCAAGGTTTGTTCAATTGCCCCCAATATCCAAGCTGTGGATTTCAAGGTTTGTTCAATTGCCCCCAATATCCAAGCTGTGGATTTCAAGGTTTGTTCAATTGCCCCCAATATCCAAGCTGTGGATTTCAAGGTTTGTTCAATTGCCCCCAATATCCAAGCTGTGGATTTCAAGGTTTGTTCAATTGCCCCCAATATCCAAGCTGTGGATTTCAAGGTTTGTTCAATTGCCCCCAATATCCAAGCTGTGGATTTCAAGGTTTGTTCAATTGCCCCCAATATCCAAGCTGTGGATTTCAAGGTTTGTTCAATTGCCCCCAATATCCAAGCTGTGGATTTCAAGGTTTGTTCAATTGCCCCCAATATCCAAGCTGTGGATTTCAAGGTTTGTTCAATTGCCCCCAATATCCAAGCTGTGGATTTCAAGGTTTGTTCAATTGCCCCCAATATCCAAGCTGTGGATTTCAAGCTTGGTTCAATTGCCCCCAATATCCAAGCTGTGGATTTCAAGCTTGGTTCAATTGCCCCCAATATCCAAGCTGTGGATTTCAAGCTTGGTTCAATTGCCCCCAATATCCAAGCTGTGGATTTCAAGCTTGGTTCATGGCATGTGGAAGAATGTCTGTGGTTCTATCTGGGTGGTTGACTGTGCCTGAAATACTGCATGTAATAGCACCCTTCCTCCACCAATAATAGCTGTACACAGTGCACGTAAAAGAACCAAAGGAGACTCTGGAATGGGTCTCTGTCTGTATCATGCACTATCCTCCAACAATCTAAAATGACTAATCTCTTCAGGAGGCGTCGGTCATATGGTCAACCGGTAGCAACTACAAATAAACGTAAAACACACACACACACACACCAATAATAGCTGGAAGTTTGCCATATTACATAACAATTTTCGGACAAATAGTGATTGTACCTACATTGTAATCTCCAGTAATCAATGACATGCATGGTGAGGTTCCTAAATATAAGTTTGGCTCTTGAATATTGTCCATGACCCCTAGATTTTGTATGATTAGGTCAAAGAATGATCTTCAAAGGTTTAGGTTTTGAGAGAAACACTGCAATGAATACATTTATGTTGTACATTTTTTATTTATACACTTTATTTATTTTAGCTTGATTGCGAAACAAGTTCTTATAGAACTTATATTAATCACTCTCGAGACCTCATTCCTGATGGAATCCATCGCCATGAGGGAGAGAGAAGAGGCAACATGGAAATTAAATGCCTTGCCAAAGGGCACAATCGTAACGGCTCCAGCGGGGCTCGAACTCCGGACCATTCGCACCTGAAGCGAACGCACATCCACTGCGCTATCACGACTTCCACTATTTTTTATGTTGCTTATCTCGAGATGTACAGTGTGTGACTATTTCTTACATAGGTTATGGATAAGAAGTCGGATAAGCAGTTAGGTGAGATGACATATCCCCTGAAGAATCTCTTGGCAACGCCAGACATGGAGGTAGACAGGTTCTTCCCCCTGAAGAAGGCTGAGGGAGGCAGTGAACTCTCTGTTAGATTGTCTCTGAGGGTGAGTATTGAAGGTGGAGGGAGGGAGTGAACTCTCTGTTAGATTGGCTCTGAGGGTGAGTATAGAATATGGAGGGAGGCAGTGAACTCTCTGTTAGATTGTATCTGAGAGTGAGTATAGAATGTGGAGGGAGGTAGTGAACTCTCTATTAGATTGTATCTGAGAGTGAGTATAGAATGTGGAGGGAGGTAGTGAACTCTCTATTAGATTGTATCTGAGAGTGAGTATTAGATTGCAACACTGATGGGATACTGGTGGTTAGTGGTGGTTGGTGGTGATTAGCTGGTGGTTAGCTGGTGATATTTTGCGAACTCTTTGTTATCTAGATCATACATTAATTGAAATTCTTCAAATGAATAGCAGTTGTTCTCTCTAGTTCTAGATATTTTATACCCTTGCTATGCCACTCTTTGAAGAAAAAACATGTATTTCCTATTTTTTATGTTAGAATTATTCCATACAATATGCTTACCCCCTATCTTGCTTGACACAAGTTATTGTTTTTAACGTTATTCCATGCAGTAAGAACATCACTAAGGATTGTGTGTGCTTACCCCTATCTTGACACAAGTCATTGTTTTTAATGTTATTCCATGCAGTAAGAACATCACTAAGGATTGTGTTTGTTTGACATATGGTTTTAATATCTTTGTTATCAATGTTACTTTCGATAATTAGCTTTCCTCCTACCGATTTTAGAGATTCCTTGTAAAATATATCCCAGAGATTATTATTCAATACGTTTGTGTTAAAATCTAATTATTTTGCAGATTGGAACACTTATAAACAATAAAGTGAACAACCTAAAAAACATGCTTAAATTTTTATTATTCAATTAAAACGTTTCACCCAACGTGAATGGATTCTTGTATTACAGGTGTTGACGACCGAACAGGACCCCGACTGGCAGGATGAGAGTGAGAATCTCATGGCAGAAACAAATACTAATGCCAAGGAGACTGATCTGGATGAGGCCACAGCCAAAGACGCCCCAGCCGCAGCATCAAGCTCCACTAAGACGTCTACATCACCTGGGAGCGACCAGATCAAACCAGTTTCTGGACAAACAGTGAAGTCTGCACCAGCACCAGCACCAGCCCCTACCAAACTGATACCAGCGGCCAAGTCATCTGAAAGAGAGACAGAAGTGAGACAGAGGAATACACCATCTGTATCTAGGTAATAAATATTGAGATTATGGCTCAGCTGACCCGGTTGCTCATTGTGTGATATTCCTTTTTTCACGCCCCCGTTCGGAGTAACCCCATTTATTTTCCACGTCATAGGTCGAGTAGGGGTCGAGGAGCATCCCCTATTCGCCTTACAATGTATATATACATTTACAATATTCATAATAGATATATGTGTGATATTATGATGATGTTGTGTCTGTCTGCTGTAGCCTAGTTGTTATGGTCGTTGGAATTCAAATCACTTGCCCCGCACAGCTGTAGGTTACAGTCCCACTGGAGGTGTCGAATTATTTCATGTGAGGAAGCTATCCAGCTGGCTCGCAGAAGGTCGGTGGTTCTACCCTGGTGCCCGTCCGTGTCTTCAATACCACTCGGAGGGGTACTTGTGGTCTTCCTCCACCAACAATAGCTGAAGAGTCACCATCACCTAAGCTGTTGGTGCGACTTTAAACCACAAAAACAAACAAAACATTGTATGTCTGCTTCCGTCTGTCTGTCTGTCTGTCAGTACAAACAAATGGGTACTTATATGGATAGTAGTACAATAGACATCTAGGTTTATGTGTGTAGCTGTGAATGCTGTATTGACGAATGGCTCAAATGAGAGAACAATGGGGTGGACACGCAGGTAGTCATAATATGCAAACAAATCTGTACTATAGTTTTTCTGTCAATGTTTCTGGTGAAACCATGGTTCCTCTAGGTCAAATGTTGAAAAAATACCTGTAAACACGGTAGAAACTCTTTGTTGTTGTTTTTTCCGGATTTTGTTCAAACTTGGTCACTATATTTCATGAACACTTGGTTCATTGCGATTAATCGGATATTTGTGTCGAGTGACAGTAGGTCACTGGGTGAAGTTAAATTGAAACCATTAACCCTTTCAACACCACAGACCTATAGGCTTACAAAAAGTGTAGATCCATATGACGAGCCGTCTCATCAGGATCTGCACTTTTTACCAGTAATATTACTATTTTAAGACAAAATTACCCATTTTGATAAATGAACTGGTCCAAATGTAATTTTCTGATTAATTTATTGGTCTAAATATATCATGGACCAGTCCATGTGAGTTACTTGGTGTTGAAAGGGTTAAAGCACTGTAGCAATTCCATTTTTAACCCAATTTTCTTTAGACTTTATCTACTTTTCTCAAACTTTCATTCAATTCAGAAATTTCTTATTAAAAACTAAGGCAAGTTAGTGAAAATCCTCGTAAACATGCTATACGAAACAACTGTTTTTACAAGATTTTTCTCAAATTTAGTTAATCGGCCATTTTCCTTAAAAATTAGGTCACTAGGTCAATTTAAACGAAAACCCTTAAATGATTTACTCATGAACCAATAGTTTAAATGTTGCCAAAAATTCGACGTGTACCAACCTTACAACAGCATCTACAAACTGTTCAAATATAAGATACAAAATGTAGAATTAGTTCAAATCTTAAAATCGTATTGTGACCCTCTGTCCTTTTAAAAAAAAAAATTTTAATACAAATTTATTCTAGCTCGATTGCGAAACAAGTTATTTCAACTTATATAAATCACTCTCGAGACATCATTCCTGATGGAATCCATCGCCACGAGAGAGAGAGAAGAGGCAACATGGAATTTAAATGCCTTGCCTAAGGGCACAATCGTAACGGCTCCAGTGGGGCTCGAACTCCGGACATTTCGCACCTGAAGCGAACGCGCATCCACTGCGCTATCACGACTTCCACCCTCTGCCCTTGGTGATAACTGATTCCATGTTTGTTAATCTCCAAACACTTCAGACAATAACATACAATACATTCACTGATGCCATACACATATAAACATAACACTAGCAGACAGGAGTGTGCAGTGAATATTCAACACTGAGAATTTATTCAATTTGTTTCAATAATATATATCCTGCCATAAGTCGACCTTTTTCCCATCCACAAATGTGATGAAAGTAATATGTTATCTTATTGCGGATACCAACAAAATGTGATATAATAAACGATACAGGTTTACCATAACATGTTTATTAAAATATTTATTGGACAATAAGTTGGCAGTTTCTTACGGAGGTTGGTGCACCCAAGTACTGGTTAACCGCTGGAGCCTGCCCAGGAAAGGTGTTGTTAGGTAAACTGCCTGCCGGCAATATAGCCCAAAATGGTGCTGATGTAGGCGTAAAACCCGAAATATAAATATAACATATTATTGGACAATTGTTTTAATTATTGACCATAGAAATAGCTGATACGCAATCTTCATAAATTAGAGCATTTTTTTATGATTTGTAGTTGAATTAAAAGTGGAAGTCATGATAGCGCAGTGGTAGCACGTTCGCTCCAGGTGAGAAAGGTCCGGAGTTCGAGCCCCGCTGGAGCCGTTACAATTGTGCCCTTACGCAAGGCATTTAAATTCCACATTGCCTCTTCTCTCTCCCTCGTGGCAATGGATTCCACCAGGAATGAGGTCTCGAGAGTTTATTAATATAAGTTGTAAGAATTTGTTTCGCAATCGAGCTAAAAAATAAATTAGTATAAACAAAAAGTAATGGAATTAAAGTCAACCAGATATCTCTAATTGAGCCCAGTTTCTTTCAAAAATGAGAGAGAGAGAAAACCATTGTCGTAACGACTGTGATAAGTGCACAAAGGGTAGTACGTAATATGGTACAATAGCCGAGTGATCAATGATGGTCTATGCAGATCTGTTAACAAGATCAAAACAAACAATATCTTCTACAGTTTGTTGTAGTTTTTCCCCTATTATTGTTTTTCATTACTTGCAATATTCTAAGCAAGGCGAGTGCCTCAATCGCCTCAGTGTGGCTAGCTACGGCAGTGTTTTACGTTTATTTATCATCGCTACCGGTTTACCATATGAGCGACGCCTCCTGAAGAGATTAGTCATTTTTGGAGGATAGTTAGTGCAATGATACAGACAGAGACCCATTCCAGAGTCTCCTCTGGTTCTTTTATGTGCACGGTGTAAAGCACCGCCACGAGACCTCGGTTTAAAGTCCCATCTGAAAGACTGTTAATTTTAGTAGGGTCAGATGGGGGGGATCGAACCTGCGATCCCTGGATTACCAGTCCAACGTGTTAACCACTGAACTACAGATCCGTCTGTGTGTGGCAACGGGCCTGTTGAAACGAAGGTTAATAACATTGTGTCCTTGTTCTAGATTACATTAGCATGAAGGTATTTATGTATAGGATATAAGCCGAAAACTATCCAATATGTAAAATATTGAACAGTTTGAGGCGCATAGCGCTGAAGACAGTACCAATATTTTACATATTGGATCCATTTGAGGCTTATATCTTGCTTAAAACACACATTTATATAACAAGATCCTACTAATTAAAATTATTAATTTCCTGCATGTACCCTTAGTATTAGGAATGTCGTTGACTTCAAATCACTTGCCCCTCACTGCTGTAGGAATGTCGTTGACTTCAAATCACTTTGCCCCTCACTGCTGTAGGAATGTCGTTGACTTCAAATCACTTGCCCCTCACTGCTGTAGGAATGTCGTTGACTTTAAATCACTTTGCCCCTCACTGCTGTAGGAATGTCGTTGACTTCAAATCACTTGCCCCTCACTGCTGTAGGAATGTCGTTGACTTTAAATCACTTTGCCCCTCACTGCTGTAGGAATGTCGTTGACTTTAAATCACTTTGCCCCTCACTGCTGTAGGAATGTTGTTGACTTTAAATCACTTTGCCCCTCACTGCTGTAGGAATGTCGTTGACTTTAAATCACTTTGCCCCTCACTGCTGGAGGAATGTTGTTGACTTTAAATCACTTTGCCCCTCACTGCTGTAGGAATGTCATTGATTTCAAATTTGTGTGGGGTGTGTTGTTTTCACTTTGCCCCTCACTGCTGGAGAATGTCGTTGACTTTAGATCACTTTGCCTTGTGGTGTTTGTTTTTTGTTGTGGGTGTGTTGTTTGTTTTGTGTGTGGGGTGTGTTGTTTTTGTTGTGGTGTGTTGTTTTTTGGTGTGGGGGTGTGTTTGTTTTGCCCTCCTGCTGAGAATGTGTTGACTTTAATCACTTTGCCCCTCACTGCTGTAGGAATGTCGTTGACTTTAAATCACTTTGCCCCTCACTGCTGTAGGAATGTCGTTGACTTTAAATCACTTTGCCCCTCACTGCTGGAGGAATGTGATCACTTTGCCCCTCACTGCTGTAGGAATGTCGTTGACTTTAAATCACTTTGCCCCTCACTGCTGTAGGAATGTCGTTGACTTTAAATCACTTTGCCCCTCACTGCTGTAGGAATGTCGTTGACTTCAGATCACGTTGCCCCTCACTGCTGGGGGAATGTCGTTGACTTTAAATCACTTTGCCCCTCACTGCTGTATGAATGTCATTGACTTCAGATCACTTTGCCCCTCACTGCTGGGGGAATGTCGTTGACTTTAAATCACTTTGCCCCTCACTGCTGTAGGAATGTCATTGACTTCAGATCACTTTGCCCCTCACTGCTGGGGGAATGTCGTTGACTTTAAATCACTTTGCCCCTCACTGCTGTAGGAATGTCATTGACTTCAGATCGCTTTGCCCCTCACTGCTGTAGGAATGTCATTGACTTCAGATCACTTTGCCCCTCACTGCTGGGGGAATGTCGTTGACTTTAGATCACTTTGCCCCTCAGTGCTGGAGGAATGTCGTTGACCTTAAATCACTTTGCCCCTCACTGCTGGAAGAATGTCGTTGACTTTAGATCACTTTGCCCCTCAGTGCTGGAGGAATGTCATTGACTTTAAATCACTTTGCCCCTCACTGCTGGAGGAATGTTGTTGACTTTAAATCACTTTGCCCCTCACTGCTGTAGGAATGTCGTTGACTTTAAATCACTTTGCCCCTCACTGCTGTAGGAATGTCATTGACTTCAGATCACTTTGCCCCTCACTGCTGTAGGAATGTCATTGACTTCAGATCACTTTGCCCCTCACTGCTGGAAGAATGTCGTTGACTTTAGATCACTTTGCCCCTCAGTGCTGGAGGAATGTCGTTGACTTTAAATCACTTTGCCCCTCACTGCTGGAGGAATGTCATTGACTTTAAAGCACTTTGCCCCTCACTGCTGGAGGAATGTCGTTGACTTTAAAGCACTTTGCCCCTCACTGCTGGAAGAATGTCATTGACTTCAGATCACTTGCCCCTCCTTCCTCCACCAATAACAGCTGGAGAATCGCCATATGACCTAATCTGTAACTTTAAGCATATAAAAACAAACAAACAAACAAACAAACAAACAAAACAAAACAAAAGTTACTTATTTACTTTGTCATATGTCTATGTGTAGCCAAGCAGAAGCTTTAACCGGGAACCACACGATTATTGGGCGAGTATATAACTAAGCAAGAGGGCTGATAGATAACACATGACATCATCTATTAGTTGTATAAATGGTTATTGTTTTCAGTTCGGAGGGCAACCTTGGTGCATACAGACTGGGCAGGATCCAAGTGACCCTGAGATACAGTACTCAGAGAGGGAAGCTCATTATTGTACTCCATAAATGTGTGTAAGTATAAGTTCATTATCATACTCCATAAATGTGTGTAAGTATAAGTAAGTATAAGTCCATTATCATACTCCATAAATGTGTGTAAGTATAAGTCCATTATCGTACTCCATAAATGTGTGTAAGTATAAGTCCATTATCGTACTCCATAAATGTGTGTAAGTATAAGTAAGTATAAGTCCATTATCATACTCCATAAATGTGTGTAAGTATAAGTCCATTATCGTACTCCATAAATGTGTGTAAGTATAAGTCCATTATCGTACTCCATAAATGTGTGTAAGTATAAGTAAGTATAAGTCCATTATCATACTCCATAAATGTGTGTAAGTATAAGCTCATTATCATACTCCATAAATGTGTGTAAGTATAAGTTCATTATCGTACTCCATAAATGTGTGTAAGTATAAGTAAGTATAAGTCCATTATCGTACTCCATAAATGTGTGTAAGTATAAGTAAGTATAAGTCCATTATCGTACTCCATAAATGTGTGTAAGTATAAGTCCATATCGTACTCCATAAATGTGTGTAAGTATAAGTCCATTATCGTACTCCATAAATGTGTGTAAGTATAAGTAAGTATAAGTCCATTATCGTACTCCATAAATGTGTGTAAGTATAAGTCCATTATCGTACTCCATAAATGTGTGTAAGTATAAGTAAGTATAAGTCCATTATCATACTCCATAAATGTGTGTAAGTATAAGCTCATTATCATACTCCATAAATGTGTGTAAGTATAAGTAAGTATAAGTCCATTATCGTACTCCATAAATGTGTGTAAGTATAAGTCCATTATCGTACTCCATAAATGTGTGTAAGTATTAGTCCAGTATCGTACTCCATAAATGTGTGTAAGTATTAGTCCATTATCGTACTCCATAAATGTGTGTAAGTATAAGTCCATTATCGTACTCCATACATGTGTGTAAGTATAAGTCCATTATCGTACTCCATAAATGTGTGTAAGTATAAGTAAGTATAAATCCATTATCGTACTCCATAAATGTGTGTAAGTATAAATCCATTATCGTACTCCATAAATGTGTATAAGTATAAGTAAGTATAAATCCATTATCGTACTCCATAAATGTGTATAAGTATAAGTAAGTATAAATCCATTATCGTACTCCATAAATGTGTGTAAGTATAAGTCCATTATCGTACTCCATAAATGTGTGTAAGTATAAGTCCATTATCGTACTCAATAAATGTGTGTAAGTATAAGTCCATTATCGTACTCAATAAATGTGTGTAAGTATTAGTCCATTATCGTACTCCATAAATGTGTGTAAGTATAAGTCCATTATCGTACTCCATAAATGTGTGTAAGTATAAGTCCATTATCGTACTCCATAAATGTGTGTAAGTATAAGTCCATTATCGTACTCCATAAATGTGTGTAAGTATTAGTCCATTATCGTACTCCATAAATGTGTGTAAGTATAAGTAAGTATAAGTCCATTATCGTACTCCATAAATGTGTGTAAGTATTATCATACACTATTTTTCCACTTTACATAATCTTTTTATTATATGTACACATCCAAAATCCATGTGTTCACCACCCACGGTGGCCATCTTGTTTTTCGACTTCTGTTTTTTAATTGAATTTTGTAGCATTAACGACCATTGGCAATCGAGGCCATAGTGCTATGAAATTTTAAAGCATTATATGGGTGTTTATCCGTGGTTCCAACTGTATATCCGTGGTTCCAACTGTATATCCGTGGTTCCAACTGTATATCCGTGGTTCCAACTGTATATCCGTGGTTCCAACTATATCCATGGTTCCAACTGTATATCCGTGGTTCCAACTGTATATCCGTGGTTCCAACTGTATATCCGTGGTTCCAACTGTATATCCATGGTTCCAACTGTATATCCGTGGTTCCAACTGTATATCCGTGGTTCCAACTGTATATCCGTGGTTCCAACTGTATATCCGTGGTTCCAACTGTATATCCGTGGTTCCAACTGTATATCCGTGGTTCCAACTGTATATCCGTGGTTCCAACTGTATAGCCATGGTTCCAACTGTATATCCGTGGTTCCAACTGTATATCCATGGTTCCAACTGTATATCCGTGGTTCCAACTGTATATCTGTGGTTCCAACTATATCCATGGTTCCAACTGTATATCTGTGGTTCCAACTGTTTATCCATGGTTCCAACAGTTTATTCATGGTTCCAACAGTTTATTCATGGTTCCAACAGTTTATCCGTGGTTCCAACTGTTTATATGTGGTTCCAACAGTTTATTCATGGTTCCAACAGTTTATTCGTGGTTCCAACAGTTTATTCATGGTTCTAACAGTTTATTTGTGGTTTCAGATGTCTACTGGCATGTGACAAGGACCATTACTCCGACCCGTATGTGAAGATGTATCTGCTGCCGGACAAAGGAAGCAGTAGTAAGAGAAAGACTAAAGTGATCAACAACAACCTCAACCCGGTCTTTGATGAGACGTACGTAACCAGCATCAACAGTACAAACTAACTCTATTTTAGTGAGACGTACGTAACCAGCATCAACAGTACAAACTAACTCTATTTTAGTGAGACGTACGTAACCAGCATCACTAGTACAAACTAACTCTATTTTAGTGAGACATACGTAACCAGCATCACTAGTACAAACTAACTCTATTTTAGTGAGACGTGTTTTTTTTGTGGGTATAACCAGCATCAACAGTACAAACTAACTCTATTTTAGTGAGACGTACATAACCAGCATCAACAGTACAAACTAACTCTATTTTAGTGAGACGTACATAACCAGCATCAACAGTACAAACTAACTCTATTTTAGTGAGACGTACATAACCAGCATCAACAGTACAAACTAACTCTATTTTAGTGAGACTACATAACCAGCATCACTAGTACAAACTAACTCTATTTTAGTGAGATATACATAACCAGCATCACTAGTACAAACTAACTCTATTTTAGTGAGACGTACGTAACCAGCATCAATAGTACAAACTAACTCTATTTTAGTGAGACATACGTAACCAGCATCAATAGTTTAAACCTTTCCTTCATAGAGATTTAGGTTAATATACTATTATATATCCATACAAACGACAGCCATTTAGCTATCATGCAGTGGATAAGTAGTCACCATATCTATCTCACCTCCATAGATATTACTGGATAGATATTACTGGGACTATGTGAGATTCTGGCCTTTATTATGAACATTGGTTTGGCTACTACATTGTCAATGTATGCTGTATTGTTAATGGCATCAAGAGGTGCTTCTATGAGGGAAAGGGTTAAACAAATTCTATGTTATAAACATCGTTCCTGTTAGAATATGTTGCCATGATAGTTGGGTCCAGAATCTCAATCCAGTGACCATTCTCCCAGTCTTCACGAAACTTTGCCAGAGTTTGTCTGACACCGGTCAGACAAATGATTAAAATGCACTTAACCTTTCAATATATTTTGTCTGACCGAAGGATTTTTTGTCTGACATGTCAGGCAGTCCTACGGATTTCGTGAAGACTGTTCTCCGGCTAACATGTTTTGACGATTGATTTGACTTCTATGGACCTTTTATAAAAAATTTAGAAACTAGGCGGCATTTTTGCCAGGGGGCCAAAATCGAAAATGACCGCCGGACCCATCTTGAAAAATCAACTTTTGAACCAGTGCTCCTAGAATCAAGTATAAATACATTTTTTCCCCCACTAAATCAACCACGAGGATTTCGATTCTGACATCACTTTTACGTTTAACATCATTTTGACCCAAACTGCGACACCCCATGCACTACCAAGCTAGTGTTTGTAGACCATTTACCGCACTAAATAGAATTTAGTAGTTTTGGGAATTACGATATGGTTTGTGGATCACACTTATAATACTAAATGACATTTTGTAGGTTTGAGTACAGCGTGACACCCGAGGAGTTGCCAAGCCGAAGTTTGGAGATCACGGTGAAGAATGACACGTCAATGTTCTCCTCCAGTCAGAAGGAACTGGGTGTTGTTGTGATCGACTTGTCTCAGATGGACATTAACAACGCTCGCACTGAATGGTACGCATTCTTGCATAGCAGGGTTCCCGCTGGCAGTCGCCATTTCCACGAAATAAAATCATGGAATTGGCGAAAAAATATAATTATTTGGAGGAAGAAAAATTAAAAAAATTCTTTTCAGTCAATATCACTTATCATAATTATGTCCAATTTCCAACCGTAGCTGTCTCCAAGTTAAGTTCGGTTTCACACCACTTGCCAGCAAGTCCTCAATTGCATGTCATCAAAGCTTTACAAGGTGATAGTGTTTATAAAATTAAAGTTAAAAAAGTGGCGAACATTTTATTTTCTCCAGTGGTAACCCTACAAGACCCTAAGCAAAAAATGTAACTGAAAGTATTGTTTATCTCCCCTGGCCGCCACTATATACTCATATACCCTGTCAACAAACCAAATAACATATAATGTACCTCGTTACAGGTACGATCTAGCCCCAGAAAGCATTGTTTATCTCCCCTGGCCGCCACTATATACCCTGTCAACAAACCAAATAACATATAATGTATCTCGTTACAGGTACGATCTAGCCACAGAAAGTATTGTTTATCTCCCCTGGCCGCCACTATATACCCTGTCAACAAACCAAATAACATATAATGTATCTCGTTACAGGTACGATCTAGCCCCAGACGATGATATGAGGAAGAAAGAAACAGATATCTAGAGAAGCTCAATTCCTAGCAATAATGACTGTTTACATCAGTGGAGGGATATACTACAGACTTCCAGACACTCCATTGTGTACATTATATATAGCTTTTTACAAGTTCTTAAAATGTTGTTAAGGTCGTGTAAAAATATTGTTTGATTCTCCGCCTTATTGGGAAAAGGGCAATGTGGATTGGTATTCTTACAGCGCCCTTCACATAATAAGCAAGTTGTCGGGGGATACGGACATAATCCCTAACCCCTTTTCTTTCCAACCCAGTATAAGAAGAACTCCCTATCTAGAGATAGGGTCCTACCTCGAATCTGAATGGGGAAGATTATGCCTACACTCGTTAGTTGCTTTGCAGATGCTATATTTTTATTTCGTATTGGTCATGCATCTAGGCATCGATTTATTTTTTGTCAAATTTACATTAGAAATTATATACCTAATAATATTGTACATTTTATGACATTGGAAAATAACAGAAGGATTTGAAATAGAACAAGATGATGCATAGCATGTGATAATCCTAATTCACTATTATTGTGTGACATTTGCGAAAATAGAAGTTAATTCCGTTTGTGTTATCATAAAACGGCACAGATGAAAGTTATTAAAGGGTTTTACAGGGGCGTACAGTGCTCCCTAGTACCACCATACAGTCATATATATTTGGGTGTTAGTTTATACAAATTTATTTTAGCTCGATTGTGAAACAAGTTCTTTTAACTTATATTAATCACTCTCGAGACCTCATTTCTGATGGAATCCATCGCCACGAGGGAGAGAGAAGAGGCAACGTAGAATTTAAATGCCTTGCCTAAACGCACAATCGTAACGGGTTCGAACTATTTGGGTGTTTATGTTGATACAACTATAGAAAGGGGCATTTACCGGTAGTAGTATCGCAGCAACGTAATAATTGATTAATAAAAACTATTTCCTGTTATCTGGAAGTGTCTACTGTTGGAATGTAAGGCATGCAACCTATTGTGTGCAAGCAACCTTTCAGTGCTTAGTTTATTTAGTCAGGTGTAAAATATATTAACCCAACCAAATTGGATATGGGTCAAAAGTTATCTATTCTTGTCCTAGGTGTAAAACTGAGTAAAACATGGGATAGATAGATGTTCATGTAATAAACATCACGTGAAACGTAGCTATACATGAACAAATTAAAGCTTATAAATAGAAATTACTTTTCATACCACTGTTCTGGAGAACTTGACAACTTCAAGAATATGTATAATTATTCATGTACCATTGAAAATAAAAATATACAAACTTCCGGGTGTTATATGTGACCGTGGCTGAGAAAATGGGATGAAATGAGGAAAATTCATAGTTTCGCAACATTTCAACTCCACTTAATTGCATGTTTTTTAAGCTATACGAGTAAGAAGATTAAATTCAGTTGATTTTGGGATCGGATCAAAGAAACTTGCATGCAATATTTGACATTTGTTTTTCAAATTTTAATTAATTTTCTAAACAATCTTGGCCAAGAATTGCTAAATGCAACTATTTCTTTAGGAAAACAGTGTCGTAAGTTTTGACTGAATAAGTAGGATGCTATGGTAACACATTTTAGTTTCTTTTGCACGAAACATAAATTTTTAAGTTCATTTAACATGTGACAGGATACGCACTAACTACATCCTTTTTAATGCACTGATAATTCTGTTCATTTTACCGCATTTTGATCAGACACCGTCACAAATATATACAAAAGTACTGTGCCGATTTTGAAGATTTTGTGTTAGAACAGTTATTTTACGTTTGCCAAACGTACCTACTTATTGAAAAATGATGGGGACGATGTGAGTCGAAATTTCGTCTGGAAAAAAATGTCGTGGAGGCTGTACCCGTGTATAATGCGCACTAGACAAATTCCTCAAGGATTTCAGTAATAAAAGTGCGCGTTATACATAGCAAATGACGGTATATGTATAGTTATTGAGTACTGTGATCAGCAGGATTACGATTCTATATTTTGCTAAATGTTAATTTTTTGGAAAAGTTTAGAGTTATTAAGATATGTCTATAAAATATGTCTCATATTGGTGCCGGAATTGTTAATGTGATATTAAAGGATGAACAATGAATATCAAGTATATTTTTGTATTGTACAAGAAATGACAACAACTGTTTGTTATATTGCTATATATATATTGTGACCACGACAGAATAAGAACGGACAAATTCTATTTACTAAAGACGTAATCTTTTTATAGTTGGGTTGGGTATATAATTATTATCTTTGTAATGCGTAAATGAGTATATTTATCAAATTATTGAAATATATCAAGACTTATGAAAATGGGCAGTGGTAAAATGGCACCTGTGTAATATATACATGTACGTATGGATGTTTGATATACAAGTATTACTCACTTTAATATCAAACTGCTCATGGTTTTTAACCCCTCTTCAATAAGTCAGCGATTGAAACAAATTTAAATAGTGGATTCAACCAATCAGTTTGGTGGATTTTGAGATATGAGTGGGAGGTTTTACAATCTCTGTGCCCTGGGTTGGAGGTTATAAAAGTTAGGTCAGATCTCAAACTCCATCCAAGACCATGTAATTTGAGTTGACGAGTTTCAGATATTGCACTCAATAAGCTTGAGAATGGAGAACAGTTAATAACCTCCAACTCGGGACTGGCAAACTTGAATCTGTAGTAAACCGAGTTGTACATCTCGGAAATATATGCACATTTCGTACGACAATATATTGAATTATTTATATATGTACCGTTGTTGTTCTAATAAAAAGCCTATGCACCGGTAATTTTGGAAATGGAATAATGTCGTAAATCCATATAATGCTCATCTGCATTACTTGTACCTCTGATATTACCCTATATTGTAGCACAAGAAATATATGCACATGCAAATTGAATACATCGTACATGCTTGAAACTTGGTGGTGTTCCTTAATATATATACCCTCGAGTTTTGAAACTAATGTTACTATACCTTTAGAGATTCACAGGTTACGCGATAGTTCTTGGATCGGCTCAAAAGTAAAATACATGTATACACTACTTCAAGAAATCTGGAAACGGCATATAATATAATGACATTTCTAAAGAACTCATAGGTATTGTATTTGTTAAATGATAACTCCTTACGAGGGATTAGATTTCATGTTGATTGAATGGTATAAAGTGCACATTACTTACTTGTACATGCGTTTGTAGAACAAACTCTATACGATATTATTTGTCGCAGTTTACAAAATGGTATTCTAATTTGTCCAATGGTAAATTTCTGACTGAGCGTGCTATATGGAGATGCTGGTTAGTTCCTTACTAAAAAATGTGTATTTAATTAGTATATAATTTTTGCTTGCTCCTTTAGATTATGCAAACACACGTTTTTCAAAGTGTGTTGTATATAATGCTACTTATTATATACGTATGCTCGTGTTTAGACGGCTAATTATATACGTATGCTCGTGTTTAGACGGCTGTAGAAACTCGAGGGATCGTGTGTGTGTTTTACGTTTATTTATCGTCGCTACCGGTTGCCCATATGGGCGACACCTCCTGAAGAGATTAGTCATTTTAGAATTTTGGAGGATAGTGTAATGATACAGACAGAGACCCATTCCAGAGTCTCTTCTCGTTATTTTACATGCAGTGTAAAGCACCGACACGAGACCTCGGTTTAACGTTCCATCTGAAAGACTGTTAATTTTATTAGGGTCAGACGGGGGATCAAACCTGGCTGTTTTTATGAGCTTACAATTTATACGAGAGGGTATTTAGACTTTGTTTAGACGAAGTTGAGTTCGATCTTCATTGCTCATTTTCTGTTGTTGGACCAATTTATTTAAATATTTCATGTGAGCATCAATGTCCACCGCTGCGCCTTAGTGATGTGATCTAATTATTTTTTAAGTTTGTAATGTATAACTGAAAACAATGTGTTTTATGGGAAGGGATTTAATTGCATCATTTATATAAAAAATGTTCAAAAATAATACTCAAAAACAGAAGTACAGGTTTGTTTATATAGAGCTAGAACGCCGTTTTCTCAGTTTGAATTGTATATATTTGAAATAAGATGCGCATGTAGGTAAAATTATATTACAACATGATGCAAATATTGATGAATAAAATATGTTTAAACTACAATTCACTTATACAGAACATGTGGTTTTGCAGAGCAGGACTTTTTTGACCGATGTAATCCCGATATTATTTTCTATGTCTCAAGTACTTTGATTATTACAATATATTGTTTAGTTAACCCTTTCAACACCACAGACCTCTAAATTGGCTTACAAAAAAGTGTAGATCCAGATGAGCCGTCTCATCAGGATCTGCACTTTTTTCAAGTAATATAACTATTTTTAGAAATATATAGAATATCATGGACCAGTCCATGTCAGTTACTTGGTGTTGAATGGGTTAAAACACTTGTATTCCTACTGGGTTGTTGCTCCATCTGTTCTCTCTATTACTAGATGTAATATATATATATTTATCTTACACATTTATGCATACTTTTTAGTGATATTAAATATATACTCACATGCTTTCACCGAATTGTTGTTATTTATTTTCCATCAAGCTATAGATTTGTTCCATTAGCGCAGGTCCGCCTCCGTGGTTAAGGTCGCTGACTTGTATACCACTGTAACCTATCATCACTGATGGTCACGGGTTCGAGTCCCGCTCAAGCCGTGTCTCATTTATATGAAAAAGTTGGCAGTTTCTTATGGAGGTTGGTGCACCCAAGTACTGGTTAACCGCTGGAGCATGCCCAGGAAATGTGTTGTTAGGTAAACTGCCCGCCGGCGATATAGCCCAAAATGGTGCTGATGCAGGCGTAAAACCCGAAATATAATAATAATAATCCATTAGCGTGCTCGCTCCTCATCAATGCAACCCGGGTTCGATCATTGGTCCGCGAAGTACGTGAGATGCACAGGCACAATTGATTTTTGTTTTGCCCTATGGTCATATAGTAAGTAATATTTACGTATAAACATTACTTACTATATGACCATAGGGCAAACAAAAATAATTTGTCTTGTGCCTGTGGTGAGATGGTACGGTGGTCGCCAGATCGGACAGGTGGTTTTCTCCGGGTACTCTGGTTTCCTCTTATTCCAGATTATTGTTGGGCATTGTCGTGGCCTTGTGCATGACCATATGAAATTATGTCAGTTTGACACGAATGGAGTCGACAGTAGAAACCGTACCATTTTATGTTCATACAGCCTTGGAATAGAATTGTCTGCTTATTGTGGCTTCCCCCCCCCCCCCACTGTCTCTCTGGCAGATTTTGTAACATGTTTACATTTACAAGGACATTTATTTATGACCCACCATCTGTCAAATTATAATATTCCCTTTTATTATGTTGGTTAGAGTTATAGATTATTTGAATCTGTGTTGGATGTAATGGTTTATATTAGCATTAAAGAAATTAAACCATATTTGATTGCCTATATATACATGCATATAGTTACACAATAATAATACAGCATGATAGATAACACAAGCAATTGGATTGGGCAATAATTAGTTTATACAAATTTAGTTTAGCTCAATTGCGAAACAAGTTCTTACAACTTGTATTAATCACGCTCGAGACTTCATTCCTGGTGAATCCATCGCCACTAGGGAGAGAGAACAAGCAACTTGGAATTTAAATGCACAATCGTAATGGCTACAGCGGGGCTCAAACTCCAGACCTTTCCCTCCTGAAGTGACTGCACTATCACAAATTAAACCGTTAAAAAACAGTCCAATGACCTCATTAGTTTATTGTAAATTCATACGTCATTGATCATTGTATAATAGGCTGGCATAATTTGTAAAATGCATGAAAAGCATAAATCTAGCACCTCCCTAGAGTTGCAGTTAAGGAAATCCCACCCTTGGGCTGAAGATGCGTACAAAGAACTTGGTGCACGCATCTTCAACCCTCAGGTGGGAATTCCTTATCTTCACTTTATACATCATCAATAAGACATACTTCGAGGTTTCACTTTATACATCATCAATAAGACATACTAGCTGGATCTGCTATTGTGTCCTACCATCAGCAGATATCTATCTGTCATACCCCCAGCAGTTTTACTGGTACACATTTTCACCTGGGCCCGCAACAGTAGCAATGGAACAGACATGAATGTCAGACCCTTCAAACACATCATATGCCAGGCGAGTATAAACACTTGTCCACGGTATCACATGCTATCCAAATATCATTTCACATCAAACATAGCAACAAAAATCACAGTCGTTTAAACATGATATTGCGTACAAAATAAACTCCTAAAAACATGGAGACTACTGGAATGTTGTCTTATAAATAATAATAACAAATATTAAAGTAAGTTTTATGATCATAACTTAACCCACGGCACCCACGCACCGTCATGGTATTTGGGGTTCCCGGCTGGGTCCACAGGGCCATTAAGAGGTGGAACCATGCTGTCCTCATATTGCATCAGTCGGTTGAGCATCTGTATGACCCGGTCTTTATTCTGGTCAGCTATATTGTTGTATTCGCATGGATCTGATGGAATGTGAAATAAACATGGTGATTTCATAGGGTCACAATTCGTTGATGCGTTGAACGGTTTGGGGCCGCAATCTACCGTGACTGGTTTCCCTTTGTGATAGTACGACTTGGCCGCTGAATCAAGTTTACCAGTACTATCGTCTTTGTCAATTTCCATTTCATATCCCATATTATTTGCCATCATCTGTCCGACATATTGAATGCTTTCAGTGGGATTATTCCCAGCATCCTTGAGAAAAAGATGGCCATATTTCTGTGTGTTGTTCACATGCAGGCGTTCAGTGTCTTCTGGGTTCTGCCACGGGGGATACCAGTCACTCCAAGCCATCCCAACATCCCCGACCAGAATCTTATAATCTCCGACTCGAAGGCCAGAATGACCTTTACCTTTAGGGTCAATATTATGCAATATTTCAGTCCTCCGTCCTTTTCTATTGTTAGACAGTGCATCCCATTCGTTATAACCATCCAGATTTTTCATATCGCTGGAATCACCGCCAGCAGCTCCGTATAGGGTCGGGAGCCAGTCACAGACGTGTAACATGTTGTTAAACACGTAACCCTGCTTCTTGAGTAAAGGGCTGTGGATGAACCCGACCCCTCGAACACCTCCCTCCCACAGTGTAGCTTTCACACCTCTACAAAAAACAAGGAAAAAGTTACGAAAAGGCATATTTGAAATAACATATTGTGTGCTGTAAAAAATCCAAGACAGACCCACGGTATGTACACTTTAACATCTCTATATATAACATGGTAGAAGTTACGGCTAATACAAAAACTTCTCTGTCAAATTTAAACTGTTTCCCACTAAACCATCTAAACCTAAACGAAGGACCTACAGTAAAACCCCTATAATAAGACCACCTATGGGACTTCCAAAAAGTGGTCTTATTAGCAGGGTGGTCTCTTTATCAAGTTTGGTCAAGGAGACCAAATTATGCTAATTTTACTACGTAGTTTCACACATAATTTCTTGGTTTTTCTGTTTTAATTACAGAAGGGTTGGTTCTTTCTATGGTTTAGGATTGTACTTCTGAAATCCATTCATAGACAACTGTATATCACAATTAATTAATAATAAAATAAAGTACAATGTAAATAAGCTAATCCATTTATTTTCAAAATTTATTTTCTTGTTTTCACTTCTTATACAGCACAGTAGTTTCTTTGAAAAGTACATATCATCATCAATCATTCATTATTTAAAAAAACATTCAAGGGTTGACTGCTTATTTAAACTCTTCACTTTCACGGATTGTTTCTAGATCTCATCTTGGACTTTAGCTAAGTCCTGTGACATATCTAGAAACACATAATACCTACTTTGTGTTAAGCTTGCAACAGTTTGTACTCAAGACAATATACAAAAGATTAAAAGCAATCCAAACCAATCATTTACAATGAACACTTCCGTGTGTTTATCTCACTTAACTGTGACCGATACCATAAAGTGATTGCTTAATTGTCATAAAACTGGGACATAATTAAAAATGTTTTATCATGTCAATGAAAGTGAGAAAATTGCACTCGGTCGTAATAGGGGTCCAATTAGCATAGGATTAATGGCATTTGTCTGAATTAACTGGTCGTATTACGGAATAACGGGGTGGTCTGGTTATCGGGGTCAACGACCATTGACATATATAGTGAAATATTCCGTTCTGAAAAAATCGTTCGTAATAGCGGGGTGGTCTCGAAATCGGGGTGGTCGCATAGAGGGTTTTTACTGTATTCCCTTATACATCCAACATGATAGATTTACTGTCTAGAATGTTTGTTATCATGTAATTGTAACTCTGCATGCTGGGTAAAATAAAGGCTATAAATAGTTCAAATAATTGCAGCAGACGGATCTGTAGTCCAGTGGTAACACGCTGGACTGGTAACCCAGGGATCGCAGGTTCGATCCCCCGTCTGATGCTAATAAAATTAACAATCTTTCAGATGGGACGTTTAACCGAGGTCTCGTGTCGGTGCTTTACACCGTGCACGTAAAAGAAACCGAGAAGACTCTGGAATGGGTCTCTGTCTATATCATTGCACTATCCTCCAAAATTCTAAAATGACTAATCTCTTCAGGAGGCGTCGCTCATATGGGCAACCGGTAGCGACGATAAATAAACGTAAAACATACAAAAGCAGACGACAATTCATTAATGTTCTTTTCTTATTTCTAACTAGAAATGTGTTATGCAATTTCCAGGACATATTGGACTGTTGTTTTCACTGCTATATGTCGCTTGTAAACAGTACCTAAACAAATATGATATTATTTAAGTCTTTTTTCATTTGCCTTCCTCGTAAGTCTGTTTTTAATGCCTTAAATTACACAAATACGTGCTTCTATCACATTTATTATAAAGATAAATAATTATAAAATGTCATTATACAATAATCTGAAAATTGTTAAAATACCATTTTGTTGACTTATAATGTAATTATCTGCCTTACGATAATCCCGACTTATGACTGATTTTGATATGGCAGGTCATATTTATCATGTTTCATTAAATTTACTAGTATAAAGTAGGGGACACTTGCATACACAGCAATTTCATCTGAACTTGAACACGACTTAATGACAGTACAACCTAGTTTATACAACCACATTTTTGTTCTCTTTAATTAAAGGCACATGGTTAGTCGGTTCATAATTCATATTCAATTTTATTAGAATTAATTACTTGACATTTGGGTAAATAGAAATGTTATCTATTCTGAAATAAGCTTGTAGTAATCCACATACTGTTCTTCCAAGGAATATTTAATGCAATGTCATTTACACAGAAAGTATAGATAGTGTCAAGTTTTACACAGAAAGTATATATAGTGTCAAGTTTTACATTGAAAGCATAGGTAGTGTCAAGTTTTGCGTTGAACGTATAGATAGTGTCAAGGTTTACATTGAAAGTATAGATAGTGTCAAGTTTTACATTGAAAGTATATGTAGTGTCAAGTTTTACATTGAAAGTATAGGTAGTGTCAAGTTTTACATAGAAAGTATATGTAGTGTCAAGTTTTACATTGAAAGTATATGTAGTGTCAAGTTTTACATTGAAAGTAGAGGTAGTGTCAAGTTTTACATTGAAAGTAGAGGTAGTGTCAAGTTTTACAGTGAAAGTAGAGGTTGTGTCATGTTTTACATAGAAAGTATATATAGTGTCAAGTTTTACACAGAAAGTATATATAGTGTCAAGTTTTACATTGAAAGTATAGATAGTGTCAAGTTTTACATTGAAAGTATATGTAGTGTCAAGTTTTACATTGAAAGTAGAGGTAGTGTCAAGTTTTACATTGAAAGTAGAGGTAGTGTCAAGTTTTACATTGAAAGTAGAGGTTGTGTCAAGTTTTACATAGAAAGTATAGATAGTGTCATGTTTTACATATAAAGTATATATAGTGTCAAGTTTTACACAGAAAGTATATATAGTGTCAAGTTTTACATTGAAAGTATAGATAGTGTCAAGTTTTACATTGAAAGTATAGGTAGTGTCAAGTTTTACATTGAAAGTATAGGTAGTGTCAAGTTTTACACAGAAAGTATAGGTAGTGTCAAGTTTTACATTGAAAGTATAGATAGTGTCAAGTTTTACATTGAAAGTATAGATAGTGTCATGTTTTATATGGAAACCATAGGTAATGTCAAGTTTTGCATTGAAAGTATAGTGTCAAGTTTTATATGGAAACCATAGGTAATGTCAAGTTTTGCATTGAAAGTATAGGTAGTGTCAAGTTTTACATTGAAAGTATAGGTAGTGTCAAGTTTTACATTGAAAGTATAGGTAGTGTCATGTTTTGCATTGAAAGTATAGGTAATGTCAAGTTTTGCATTGAAAGTATAGGTAGTGTCAAGTTTTGCATTGAAAGTATAGATAGTGTCAAGTTTTACATTGAAAGTATATAGTGTCAAGTTTTGCATTGAAAGTATAGGTAGTGTCATGTTTTGCATTGAAAGTATAGGTAGTGTCAAGTTTTACATTGAAAGTATATAGTGTCAAGTTTTACATTGAAAGTATAGGTAGTGTCATGTTTTACATTGAAAGTATAGGTAGTGTCAAGTTTTACACAGAAAGTATAGGTAGTGTCATGTTTTACATTGAAAGTATAGATAGTGTCAAGTTTTACACAGAAAGTATAGGTAGTGTCATGTTTTACATTGAAAGTATAGGTAGTGTCAAGTTTTACATTGAAAGTATAGGTAGTGTCAAGTTTTACATTGAAAGTATAGATAGTGTCAAGTTTTACATTGAAAGTATAGGTAGTGTCAAGTTTTACATTGAAAGTATAGGTAGTGTCAAGTTTTGCATTGAAAGTATAGATAGTGTCAAGTTTTACATTGAAAGTATATAGTGTCAAGTTTTGCATTGAAAGTATAGGTAGTGTCATGTTTTGCATTGAACATATAGATAGTGTCAAGTTTTACATTGAAAGTATATAGTGTCAAGTTTTGCATTGAAAGTATAGGTAGTGTCAAGTTTTGCATTGAAAGTATAGGTAGTGTCAAGTTTTACATTGAAAGTATAGGTAGTGTCAAGTTTTACATTGAAAGTATATAGTGTCAAGTTTTACATTGAAAGTATAGATAGTGTCAAGTTTTACATTGAAAGTATAGGTAGTGTCAAGTTTACATTGAAAGTATAGGTAGTGTCAAGTTTTGCATTGAAAGTATAGATAGTGTCAAGTTTTACATTGAAAGTATATAGTGTCAAGTTTTGCATTGAAAGTATAGGTAGTGTCATGTTTTGCATTGAAAGTATAGGTAGTGTCAAGTTTTGCATTGAAAGTATAGGTAGTGTCAAGTTTTACATTGAAAGTATAGGTAGTGTCAAGTTTTACATTGAAAGTATAGGTAGTGTCAAGTTTTGCATTGAAAGTATAGATAGTGTCAAGTTTTACATTGAAAGTATAGTGTCAAGTTTTGCATTGAAAGTATAGGTAGTGTCAAGTTTTGCATTGAAAGTATAGGTAGTGTCAAGTTTTACATTGAAAGTATAGGTAGTGTCAAGTTTTACACAGAAAGTATAGGTAGTGTCATGTTTTACATTGAAAGTATAGGTAGTGTCAAGTTTTACACAGAAAGTATAGGTAGTGTCATGTTTTACATTGAAAGTATAGGTAGTGTCATGTTTTACATTGAAAGTATAGGTAGTGTCATGTTTTACATTGAAAGTATAGGTAGTGTCATGTTTTACACAGAAAGTATAGGTAGTGTCATGTTTTACATTGAAAGTATAGATAGTGTCAAGTTTTACATTGAAAGTATAGGTAGTGTCAAGTTTTACATTGAAAGTATAGGTAGTGTCATGTTTTACATTGAAAGTATAGGTAGTGTCAAGTTTTACATTGAAAGTATAGGTAGTGTCAAGTTTTGCATTGAAAGTATAGGTAGTGTCAAGTTTTACATTGAAAGTATAGATAGTGTCAAGTTTTACATTGAAAGTATAGGTAGTGTCAAGTTTTACATTGAAAGTATAGGTAGTGTCATGTTTTACATTGAAAGTATAGGTAGTGTCAAGTTTTACATTGAAAGTATAGGTAGTGTCATGTTTTGCACAGAAAGTATAGGTAGTGTCAAGTTTTGCATTGAAAGTATAGGTAGTGTCATGTTTTGCATTGAAAGTATAGGTAGTGTCAAGTTTTACATTGAAAGTATATATAGTGTCAAGTTTTGCATTGAAAGTATAGGTAGTGTCAGGTTTTATATGGAAAGTATAGGTAGTGTCAAGTTTTACACAGAAAGTATAGGTAGTGTCAAGTTTTACACAGAAAGTATAGATAGTGTCAAGTTTTACACAGAAAGTATAGATAGTGTCAAGTTTTACACAGAAAGTATAGGTATATAGTGTCATGTTTTACATTGAATGTATAGGTAGTGTCAAGTTTTACCTTGCAAGTTTTACACAGAAAGTATAGATAGTGTCAAGTTTTACACAGAAAGTATAGGTATATAGTGTCAAGTTTTACATCGAAAGTATAGGTAGTGTCAAGTATTACATTGAACGTATAGATAGTGTCAAGTTTTATATGGAAAGTATAGATAGTGTCAAGTTTTATATGGAAAGTATAGATAGTGTCAAGTTTTACACAGAAAGTATAGGTATATAGTGTCAAGTTTACATCGAAAGTATAGGTAGTGTCATGTTTTACATTGAAAGTATAGGTAGTGTCAAGTTTTACATTGAAAGTATAGATAGTGTCAAGTTTTACATTGAAAGTATAGGTAGTGTCAAGTTTTACATTGAAAGTATAGGTAGTGTCAAGTTTTGCATTGAAAGTATAGATAGTGTCAAGTTTTACATTGAAAGTATATAGTGTCAAGTTTTGCATTGAAAGTATAGGTAGTGTCATGTTTTGCATTGAACATATAGATAGTGTCAAGTTTTACATTGAAAGTATATAGTGTCAAGTTTTGCATTGAAAGTATAGGTAGTGTCAAGTTTTGCATTGAAAGTATAGGTAGTGTCAAGTTTTACATTGAAAGTATAGGTAGTGTCAAGTTTTACACAGAAAGTATAGGTAGTGTCATGTTTTACATTGAAAGTATAGGTAGTGTCATGTTTTACATTGAAAGTATAGGTAGTGTCATGTTTTACATTGAAAGTATAGGTAGTGTCATGTTTTACATTGAAAGTATAGGTAGTGTCAAGTTTTACACAGAAAGTATAGGTAGTGTCATGTTTTACATTGAAAGTATAGATAGTGTCAAGTTTTACATTGAAAGTATAGGTAGTGTCAAGTTTTACATTGAAAGTATAGGTAGTGTCAAGTTTTGCATTGAAAGTATAGGTAGTGTCAAGTTTTACATTGAAAGTATAGATAGTGTCAAGTTTTACATTGAAAGTATAGGTAGTGTCAAGTTTTACATTGAAAGTATAGGTAGTGTCATGTTTTACATTGAAAGTATAGGTAGTGTCAAGTTTTACATTGAAAGTATAGGTAGTGTCATGTTTTGCACAGACAGTATAGGTAGTGTCAAGTTTTGCACATAAAGTATAGGTAGTGTCAAGTTTTGCACAGAAAGTATAGGTAGTGTCAAGTTTTGCATTGAAAGTATAGGTAGTGTCAAGTTTTGCATTGAAAGTATAGATAGTGTCAAGTTTTACATTGAAAGTATAGGTAGTGTCATGTTTTGCATTGAAAGTATAGGTAGTGTCAAGTTTTACATTGAAAGTATATATAGTGTCAAGTTTTGCATTGAAAGTATAGGTAGTGTCAGGTTTTATATGGAAAGTATAGGTAGTGTCAAGTTTTACACAGAAAGTATAGGTAGTGTCAAGTTTTACACAGAAAGTATAGATAGTGTCAAATTTTACACAGAAAGTATAGGTATATAGTGTCATGTTTTACATTGAACGTATAGGTAGTGTCAAGTTTTACCTTGCAAGTTTTACACAGAAAGTATAGAGAGTGTCAAGTTTTACACAGAAAGTATAGGTATATAGTGTCAAGTTTTACATCGAAAGTATAGGTAGTGTCAAGTATTACATTGAACGTATAGATAGTGTCAAGTTTTATATGGAAAGTATAGATAGTGTCAAGTTTTATATGGAAAGTATAGATAGTGTCAAGTTTTACACAGAAAGTATAGGTATATAGTGTCAAGTTTTACATCGAAAGTATAGGTAGTGTCAAGTATTACATTGAACGTATAGATAGTGTCAAGTTTTATATGGAAAGTATAGATAGTGTCAAGTTTTATATGGAAAGTATAGATAGTGTCAAGTTTTACACAGAAAGTATAGGTATATAGTGTCATGTTTTACACTGAACGTATAGGTAGTGTCAAGTTTTACATTGAACGTATAGATAGTGTCAAGTTTTACACAGAAAGTATAGATAGTGTCAAGTTTTACATTGAACGTATAGATAGTGTCAAGTTTTACACAGAAAGTATAGGTATATAGTGTCATGTTTTACATTGAACGTATAGATAGTGTCAAGTTTTATATGGAAAGTATACATAGTGTCAAGTTTTATATGGAAAGTATAGATAGTGTCAAGTTTTACACAGAAAGTATAGGTATATAGTGTCATGTTTTACACTGAACGTATAGGTAGTGTCAAGTTTTACATTGAACGTATAGATAGTGTCAAGTTTTACACAGAAAGTATAGATAGTGTCAAGTTTTACATTGAACGTATAGATAGTGTCAAGTTTTACACAGAAAGTATAGGTATATAGTGTCATGTTTTACATTGAACGTATAGATAGTGTCAAGTTTTATATGGAAAGTATACATAGTGTCAAGTTTTATATGGAAAGTACATGTATTTCAATCCACATGCCATTGTCTTATAAATGTGTAGAATATGTATCTACGGTATATCATGCTGGATAAATATGCTATAAACTAGAGAAAGAATAATCTAAGAACTAAAGAATAGACGTATAAATGTAAGGTTAGCCAGTTCACAGTAAGGCATGGTTTATTGAACTGTTGCAATACGTCACCTATTGAGGCCGACATCGAAATATTGAGAGAGTTCAGGTTCTGTAATTATACGTTAATTGAAAAGTATGCAACAAGCACAGAAACTAACCTTAATGGGAAGTTGTTAGCAGCATTAGCATCAAACCCGTTAGCTGGCCCCCCGTTGTCCGTGGTGAACATTATAATGGTATTGTTCATCATGTCTCGTGATTCCAACGTCTTCACAACCGCTCCGATCGAGTCGTCTAAGGCTGCCATCATACCTAGTAATGTTGAAGAAATATATGAACATATACCTAGTAATGTTGAAGAAATATATGAACATGTACCTAGTAATGTTGAAGAAATATATGAACATATACCTAGTAATGTTGAAGAAATATATGAACATATACCTAGTAATGTTGAAGAAATATATGAACATATACCTAGTAATGTTGAAGAAATATATGAACATGTACCTAGTAATGTTGAAGAAATATATGAACATATACCTAGTAATGTTGAAGAAATATATGAACATATACCTAGTAATGTTGAAGAAATATATGAACATATACCTAGTAATGTTGAAGAAATATATGAACATGTACCTAGTAATGTTGAAGAAATATATGAACATATACCTAGTAATGTTGAAGAAATATATGAACATATACCTAGTAATGTTGAAGAAATATATGAACATATACCTAGTAATGTTGAAGAAATATATGAACATGTACCTAGTAATGTTGAAGAAATATATGAACATATACCTAGTAATGTTGAAGAAATATATGAACATATACCTAGTAATGTTAAAGTAATGTATGTACATGTACCTAGTAATGTTAAAGTAATGTATGTACATGTACCTAGTAATGTATGTACATATACCTAGTAATGTTAAAGTAATGTATGTACATGTACCTAGTAATGTATGTACATATACCTAGTAATGTTAAAGTAATGTATGTACATGTACCTAGTAATGTATGTACATATACCTAGTAATGTTAAAGTAATGTATGTACATGTACCTAGTAATGTTAAAGTAATGTATGTACATGTACTAGTAATGTTAAAGTAATGTATGTACATTTACCTAGTAATGTTAAAGTAATGTATGTACATGTACCTAGTAATGTTAAGTAATGTATGTACATGTACCTAGTAATGTTAAAGTAATGTATGTACATGTACCTAGTAATGTTAAAGTAATGTATGTACATGTACCTAGTAATGTTAAAGTAATGTATGTACATGTACCTAGTAATGTTAAAGTAATGTATGTATGTATGTACCTAGTAATGTTAAAGTAATGTATGTACATGTACCTAGTAATGTATGTACATATACCTAGTAATGTTAAAGTAATGTATGTACATATACCGTAATGTTAAAGTAATGTATGTACATGTACCTAGTAATGTTAAAGTAATGTATGTACATATACCTAGTAATGTTAAGTAATGTATGTACATATACCTAGTAATGTTACTAATGTATGTACATGTACCTAGTAATGTTAAAGTAATGTATGTACATGTACCTAGTAATGTTAAAGTAATGTATGTACATGTACCTAGTAATGTTAAAGTAATGTATGTACATGTACCTAGTAATGTTAAAGTAATGTATGTACATGTACCTAGTAATGTTAAGTAATGTATGTACATGTACCTAGTAATGTTAAAGTAATGTATGTACATGTACCTAGTAATGTTAAAGTAATGTATGTACATGTACCTAGTAATGTTAAAGTAATGTATGTACATGTACCTAGTAATGTTAAAGTAATGTATGTACATATACCTAGTAATGTTAAAGTAATGTATGTACATGTACCTAGTAATGTTAAAGTAATGTATGTACATGTACCTAGTAATGTTAAAGTAATGTATGTACATGTACCTAGTAATGTTAAAGTAATGTATGTACATGTACCTAGTAATGTTAAAGTAATGTATGTACATGTACCTAGTAATGTTAAAGTAATGTATGTACATATACCTAGTAATGTTAAAGTAATGTATGTACATGTACCTAGTAATGTATGTACATATACCTAGTAATGTTAAAGTAATGTATGTACATATACCTAGTAATGTTAAAGTAATGTATGTACATGTACCTAGTAATGTATGTACATGTACCTAGTAATGTTAAAGTAATGTATGTACATATACCTAGTAATGTTAAAGTAATGTATGTACATATACCTAGTAATGTTAAAGTAATGTATGTACATATACCTAGTAATGTTAAAGTAATGTATGTACATATACCTAGTAATGTTAACGTAATGTATGTACATGTACGTTCTACTCAACCATGCTGCTCACATACATATCTGGCTCCGAGGTTATATAACACTTTTCTTAGTTCTCAAACTCAATACAGACGGATCTGTAGTCCAGTGGTAACACGCTGGACTGGTAATCCAGGGATCGCAGGTTCGATCCCCCGTCTGACCATAATAAAATTAACAATCTTTCAGATGGGACGTTAAACCAAGGTCTCATGTCGGTGTTGTGCACGCAAAAGAACCAGAGGGGACTCTGGAATGGGTCTCTGTCTGTATCATTGCACTATCCTCCAAAATTCTAAAATGACTAATCTCTTCAGGAGGCGTCACTCATATTGGCCCCGGTAGCGACGATAAATAAACGTAAAACACACTCAAACTCAAGCTCAAGGAATTTGATTGGTTGAGCCTGAGCTATATGCTCATCTGAATCAATCAGAAGCTAGAGACTGAGTTTGAGAGGTTTTATAACATCCAACCCTGGTGCAGACCGCGAGATAATGGGGGGGAGGGGGTGTGGCTGTTTAAGCTTATATATCGAATTTAGGAGAAGCTTACGGTATATCCCCAGTGACCCTAATATCGGTGAATACTTATTAGCGATGATATCAGAATAAATCCAAATGAACGCACATGCTCATTTTGTGCTTACAATTTTCCGTCGGATTTCCACAACTGTCCATAGCAAAAACATGCTGAAATGTCATTTCTACGGGGAAATTTACCATCATTTATTCAAAACTTGTTCTTTTTTAATTACATTCGTAAGTTTTCGTTCATGTAGTCAATATTTAGGTGAATTTCAATGACATTGCTAGTATCGGCTGCATTTGACATTTGTAAAGTGCTCGCCACCCATGTGACGTCCTATGATTGCCGTATATGGTATGTATTGCTGCTGGTACAAACTTCGAAATTTACATTGTCACCGATAAATTGGTATCACCGCGTAAATAACAGATGGAGGTCAGTACTGTTGCTGTCACTTTGTTATTGATTCAGTTACGATTTATTACTTACTAACTAATATTGCATACAATTAACTATATAATATTATGCTGAATTGTGAGTGAACATTATTTGCACAGCCTCTTTTTGAAACACAAATAGACATGTTATTGCTTATGTCACTGGTAATCGGTATACGGTATTACCCCTGATACTGTGAGGGAGAAGTTTGACGTTTCCTCTGTATAATACAGTTAAATACTTTAAAATAGGGAGAAGGGAGAAGTCAGGCAGCTCAAGGACACTATGTATTTCCTATCACCCTGTCGCATATCTTCTAGTAGCCTCTATTGAGTCACTAGGTGGAAGTCGTTATAGCACAGTGGATGCGCATTCGCTTCAGGTGCAAAAGGCCCGGAGTTCGAGCCCCGCTGGAGCCATTACGATTAACACACCATAAAACAAACATGCAACAAAATCACACAGCAAAAGATTATTCTTGAAACAAACTTGCAACACATAAATATCTATTAGATACACATGCAAGAACAAAATAAGACTAGACAAATATATTGTGGAACAACAATGATACGTCCTGAGCCAGTCACATAATAGTTTATACAAATTTATTTTAGCTCAATTGTGAAACAAGTTCTTACAACTTATATTAATCACTCTCGACACCTCATATCTGATGGAATTCATCGGCACGAGGGAGAGAGAAGAGGCAACGTGGAATTTAAATGCCTTGCCTAAGGGCACAATCGTAACGGCTCCAGCGGAGCTCAAACTCCAGACCTTTCGCACCTGAAGCGAACGCGATGCGCATCCACTGCGCTGTCATGACTTCCACTTGATGGGCCGTAAAACCTGAAACAAATTATTTCACTCTACATCTATATTTTTATAACTGTGTTGATGGGCTGTAAAACCTGAAACAAATTTACTGTTACCCTACACCTATATTTGCAGGTGGACAGGAAATGCTCACATACCGGCAAATAATCTTCTATGATAGTTCTTTATGTGTTTGAATCTATCTACATAATGCTGTGGGGCCTGTAAGGGGTCACCGTTGACGTTTCCACTGTGTACAGCCTGGTGCGGAAGGTACAAAAATAACGGCTGAAACAGAGAACGTACAATGTTTAAACTGTATAATATTATGTTAGAGATGGCAATGAGTATCGAATGGCAAACTGATAATCGAGCTTTCGAAAAATAAAATTGGCTGAAAACACACTAAGAATCTGAACGCGTGATCATATGTAAATCATTCCCAATTGTTCCTTTTAATTTTCCATATACACAGTTATTATCTTAAGCCAAGGACAATCCGGGGGCCAATAATCCACATGCTGACAGTGTTCCCTCTGTCTGAATTTTTGTCTGAGCCACTTCTGTCGCCAATTGAAAACAAAATGGAGCCAATTTGAAAAACTTGGAGCCAACTAAAAGCCATATAGTTGACAGATAAATGCATTTGACAGACATGTTGGGCCAAAAATAAAAACAAACAAAAAAAGTGGCACAAAATATTTTCGCCAATTCACTAAATTTAGCTCGAGTATTTGTTTTTTGTCGCTATTGACGACCAACAGTGGGAATAGTGGCTGAACCGTATGTGTGAAAAATAATCCTTGTTTCGAGTATCAAAATTGCTACGAGGTTACCATCCTTAGTATAATGTATAATACCTAGAAATTGTTCTTCAACAAAACGCATGTCTCCCCAGCAGTGTAGCATCAGTTGAGTAATCAACTGCACACTAACTAATGTGGCTGTGTATTGTAGTGAAATGAGGCTACCGGCAGGGGCAATTAATATGAATATATTAGCCAAAATCATGGGAAATCATAAAACTATTTGTGCTTATTAGTGTACGATTTCATTTCGTCTCATGATCATAGAAATATGTTTTTCACAATACAAACATCGCTGATCACTCGATGAAATAAATTCCAATCTTATAATAGTAAACACAAATAACTCTATATCACTGGATTCTTGTGTCCTACCTCTGCTGTGTCATGTTTGTTGATGATATTGACAGCTTCATCGGTAAAACGGTCCGTAGAGTACAGGTTAGTCTCATTACGTATCAGGTCCAGGTCTCTCCTCCAGTCCAAACCCCAGTAATCCTGATAGACACAATAATAGTGTACACATTCTAAATCAGTTAATTTCAATCAATGACATATGATTGCATATAAATGATAATTAATTAATTGTAATAAATGAGGCAGTATTGCATTTTATTGAATTAATTAGTTTTTGTTTGTTTTGGGCTTCAAAGCTGCACCGTCGGCTTCGGTCATATGGCGACTATCAAGTTGTTATTGTGGAAGAAGACACCAGGAGCACCTCTGAGAGGTATTCTATTCAAAGATGGACACACAGGTAGAACCACCTACCTTCCGCAGGCCAACAGGATAGCTTCCTCACATGAAATATTTTGCCAAAAATGGGATTCGAACTTACAGCGGTGAGGGGCAAGTCATTTGAAGTCAACGTCCTCAACCACATGGTCAAGGAAGCCCCAATTTAATCAATTAAAGAATATACACTTCACGTCTTATAATCACACAGACAGACCACCTTAACATGGAAAGTTTCATGGATTCTTAATATCAGGAATACAGTGATGTTTCCTCTGTATTTCGATGTTATGACGCACGCACGCACGCACACACACACACACACCACCAGCTATGTAACAGTCGGGTCAAAGTCCCGTTTCAAATACTATCAATTTACATATAACTGGCTACGATAAAGTCAAATTTTCAGATAAATAAAAAAACAGTTCTGTTTCTTTCAGTGTAAATATGCACTATTTCTCACTCATGTCAGGTCAAAGTGCAAGCTTGTCGCCGATTTGCGACTTCCATTCGGCAAATTTACATGATCAAAGCCATATCACTAATCTTCTGTGCAGAACTATCGATAAAGATTGTTGAAGGTGTTTACTGTGACAGTAATTAGAATGTGTTCACTTGGGCCTCCACACACTTTATCCATGCCCAATGTAGTTCATACCACTTGGGCCTCCACACACTTTATCCATGCCCAATGTAGTTCATACCACTTGGGCCTCCACACACTTTATCCATGCCCAATGTAGTTCATACCACTTGGGCCTCCACACACTTTATCCATGCCCAATGTAGTTCATACCACTTGGGCCTCCACACACTTTATCCATGCCCAATGTAGTTCATACCACTTGGGCCTCCACACACTTTATCCATGCCCAATGTAGTTCATACCACTTGGGCCTCCACACACTTTATCCATGCCCAATGTAGTTCATACCACTTGGGCCTCCACACACTTTATCCATGCCCAATGTAGTTCATACCACTTGGGCCTCCACACACTTTATCCATGCCCAATGTAGTTCATACCACTTGGGCCTCCACACACTTTATCCATGCCCAATGTAGTTCATACCACTTGGCCTTTTTTGTGTGTTTTTGGGCTCCACACACTTTATCCATGCCCAATGTAGTTCATACCACTTGGGCCTCCACACACTTTATCCATGCCCAATGTAGTTCATACCACTTGGGCCTCCACACACTTTATCCATGCCCAATGTAGTTCATACCACTTGGGCCTCCACACACTTTATCCATGCCCAATGTAGTTCATACCACTTGGGCCTCCACACACTTTATCCATGCCCAATGTAGTTCATACCACTTGGGCCTCCACACACTTTATCCATGCCCAATGTAGTTCATACCACTTGGGCCTCCACACACTTTATCCATGCCCAATGTAGTTCATACCACTTGGGCCTCCACACACTTTATCCACGCCCAATGTAGTCCATACCCCGATGGAAACTATTGATGGAAACCCGCGATTCATTCCTTAAATTTAAAATCTGAATCAATCATCATTAAAGGAACATAAGACAATTATCATAATTTCTAATCATTCACAGACGGATCTGTAGTCCAGTGGTAACACGCTGGACTGGTAATCCAGGGATCGCAGGTTCGATCCCCTGTCTGACCCTAATAAAATTAACAGTCTTTCAGATGGGACATTAAACCGAGGTCTCGTGTTGGTGCTTTACACCGTGCATGTTAAAGAACCAGAGTAGACTCTGGAACGGGTCTCTGTCTGTATCATGCACTATCCTCCAAAAATCTAAAATGACTAATCGCTTCAGGAGGCGTCGCTCATATGAGCAACCGGTAGCGACGATAAATAAACGTAACACACACACACACACACTAATCATTCGGTCCTTTAACATACATGTATATCAGTGTGCCGCTCATTCTCAGTAATTGCATTATGGCATGTTAGTAAAAGAAGTGAGTGCAGTTAAAACGTACTGGGACAGCCTCATACGTATGGTCATAGTAATCCTCACACCCCTGGAAATATCCGTAGTGAGATTCAAAGCCACGTGACGTCGGTAAATACTCTTCCGCAAACATCCCCAGGTGCCACTGTTGATGTGAAAATAAAACACACAAAAAAACAAGTTAAACTTAGGTAGTGGAATATTAACTTAGGTAGTGGAATATTAACTTAGGTAGTGGAATATTAACTTAGGTAGTGGAATATTAACTTAGGTAGTGGAATATTAACTTAGGTAGTGGAATATTAATGAAATGAAGTCCTAATATTCATAGAAGTATAATTAAGTTTAAACTAATAAATCTTTAATTTCTAAACTCTTTGCACGCTAGCGAGCGGAGAAAATCTGTCAAATATGTCATGGAATTTCATTAGAATTGTGCCGTTACACATATCCAGAGTTACAAATAAAAAACATTAAAGAATTGCAGTGTAGATCTACTAGAATTGCAGTGTAGATCTACTAGAATTGCAGTGTAGATCTACTAGAATTGCAGTGTAGATCTACTAGAATTGCAGTGTAGATCTACTAGAATTGCAGTGTAGATCTACTAGAATTGCAGTGTAGATCTACTAGAATTGCAGTGTAGATCTACTAGAATTGCAGTGTAGATCTACTAGAATTGCAGTGTAGATCTACTAGAATTGCAGTGTAGATCTACTAGAATTATTTGAACTATTCATAACCTTCGTCTTACCCAGCATGCACAGAGTTAAAGATAGAACTCACACATTCTGGGAAATGTGTACAGAACACATCCCATGTACAGAACACATCCCATGTACAGAACACATCCCATGTACATGTACAGAACACATCCCATGTACAGAACACAATCCATGTACAGAACACATCCCATGTACAGAACACACCCCATGTACAGAACACACCCCATGTACAGAACACACCCCATATACATACATAACACACCCCATGTACAGAACACATCCCATGTACAGAACACAACCCATGTACAGAACACAACCCATATACAGAACACACCCCATATACAGAACACACCCCATGTACAGAACACACCCCATGTACAGAACACACCCCATGTACATAACACACCCCATGTACATAACACACCCCATGTACAGAACACACCCCATGTACAGAACACACCCCATGTACAGAACACACCCCATGTACATAACACACCCCATGTACAGAACACACCCCATGTACAGAACACATCCCATGTACAGAACACATCCCATGTACAGAACACACCCCATGTACAGAACACATCCCATGTACAGAACACACCCCATGTACAGAACACACCCCATGTACATAACACACCCCATATACATACATAACACACCCCATGTACAGAACACATCCCATGTACAGAACACACCCCATGTACAGAACACACCCCATGTACAGAACACACCCCATGTACAGAACACATCCAATGTACAGAACACATCCCATGTACAGAACACACCCCATGTACAGAACACATTCCATGTACAGAACACACCCCATGTACAGAACACCCACAATCATGTAAAGAACACCCACATGTACAGAACACCCCCATGCATGTAAAGAACACACCCATGTACAGAACACACCCCATGTACAGAACACCCACATGTACAGACCACCCCCATGCATGTAATGAACACCCACATGTACAGAACACCCCCATGCATGTACAGAACACACCCATGTACAGAACACACCAATGCATGTAAAATACACACCCAATGTATAGAACACACCCCATGCATGTAAAGAACACACCCCATGCATGTAAAGAATACACCCCATGTACAGAACACACCCCATGTACAGAACACACCCATGCATGTAAAGAACACCCACATGTACAGAACACCACATGCATGTAAAGAACACCCATATGTACAGAACACCCACATGTACAGAACACCCCCATGCATGTAAAGAACACCCATATGTACAGAACACCCACATGTACAGAACACCCACATGTACAGAACACCCCCATGCATGTAAAGAACACCCACATGCATGTACAGAACACACCAATGCATGTAAAGAACACACCCCATGTACAGAACACCCTCATGCATGTAAAGAACACCCACATGTACAGAACACACCAATGCATGTAAAGAACTCCCACATGTACAGAACACCCACATGCATGTACGGAACACACTAATGCATGTAAAGAACACCCACATGTACAGAACACCCACATGCATGTAAAGAACACACCAATGCATGTAAAGAACACCCACATGTACAGAACACACCAATGCATGTAAAGAACACCCACATGTACAGAACACACCCCATGTACAGAACACCCCCATGCATGTACAGAGCACACCACATGTACAGAACACACCCCATGTACAGAACACCCCCATGCATGTACAGAGCACACCACATGTACAGAACACACCCCATGTACAGAACATACCCCATGTACAGAACACAGCCTATGTACAGAACACACCCCATGTACAGAACATACCCCATGTACAGAACATGCCCCATGTACAGAACACATCCCATGTACAGAACACTCCCATGTACAGAACACATCCCATGTACAGCACACAACCCATGTACAGAACACATCCCATGTACAGAACACACCCCATGTACAGAACATGCCACATGTACAGAACACACCCCATGTACAGAACACACCCCATGTACAGAACACACCCATGTACAGAGCACACCCATGTACAGAGCACACCACATGTACAGAACACACCCCATGTACAGAAACACCCCATGTTCAGAACACACCCCATGTACAGAACACACCCATGTACAAAACATACCCCATGTACAGAACACAGCCTATGTACAGAACACACCCCATGTACAGAACACACCCCATGTACAGAACATGCCCCATGTACAGAACACATCCCATGTACAGAACACATGTACAGAACACAACCCATGTACAGAACACATCCCATGTACAGAACACACCCCATGTACAGAACATGCCACATGTACAGAACACACCCCATGTACAGAACACACCCCATGTACAGAACACACCCCATGTACAGAACACACCCTATGTACAGAGTCAAAGCAATAGCACTATGGAACATGTGATTTGAGCAAACTAAACAAGCTGCCTGTAGAGATTAGTTTATACAAATATATTTTCGCTCGATTGTTAAACATGTTCTTAAAACATTAGTGTAATCGCTATGGAGACTTCATTCCTGATGGAGAGGTAGAGACAAGAGGCAATATGGCCTTGCCTAAGAGCCAAATTGTAATGGCTACAGTTGGGCATGAGCTCCAGGACTGCGTTATTACAACTTCCACGGTTGTTCATATTGTCGTACAATACTGTGCAATAATGTTTTCTGGGACAAAAAAAATCACAAAATATTAAAAAATAATGATGGTAAACTTGAATCTCGATCTACTAGTAATAGCTGCTAAGTAAATAAGCTAAACGAAGTTGCTTGGATGGCCAGCATATATAGCACGTCGACTGGCGGCTAACTGGAGGCCAATAGTTTATACAAATTTATTTTAGCTCGATTGTGAAACAAGATCTTAAACTTATATTAATCACTCTCGAGACCTCATTCCTGATGGAATCCATCGCCACGAGGGAGAGAGAAGAGGCAACGTGGAATTTAAATGCCTTGCCTAAGGGCATAATCGTAACGGCTCCAGCGGGGCTCGAACTCCGGACCTTTCGCACCTGAAGCGAACGCGCATCCACTGCGCTATCACGACTTCCACTGGAGGTCAATAATTGTGTATGGCATTTCATTGCTTTCCATTTATGTCTTCAATTGTATAAATATTAATATTCGTTGAAAAATGAAACCTGGTACGGAAATCCATGTAAATTTATTACCGTTATAGCACACACAAAGATTATTCATTTTACAGCAACTACAATGTTTAAAGCGACATTACATAGTAAATAGTAAAAAGAAATGCATTGTTCACGTATAAATGCATTGCTACTACAAATTCTACCGAATACATTTGAACACTTAACATTGAATCAATAAACAGTGTTTTGTGGTCTACAAACTTTCAAAAGTGAAAGTAGAATTTCATATAACGTGTTTGTCACTGGAGTCAATATTAAACGTGTGATACTGTCGTTTAGAGATAATTTAATTAAGATTAGTCTACAAATACTATGCATAGGCACGCATGTGAGATAGAACGGTAAATCTGTAACATAAATCGTGTTATTCAGGATACACGCGTTGTATTACACATGAATGTCGACCTTATTTACATTATTTTGTTATGTCAACAAACCATGTATACGACTTTTCTTTATTAGTTGAAATACTCAGTTTTTGAGGCAAATATTTGGGGGGAAAAATTATACCATATAATACGAAATTACATTCTGTAGACATTTGTGTTTTCACCGATGTAATGTCGCTTTAACTCTTTTTTGTTCTGAAATAAATACAATCCTCTTCACACCCAACTACCAGTAGGAGTAGTAGTAAAACAATATAATATTATACAAACATTTCACGTTTTATTCAGTGGCACCTGGGATCATGTATGTCAACATTGACAAATATAGACCTGCAACGTCATAATATATTCACGGTGTTGTATACATGTATATAGAGAACCATGGTTTTGAACACAGCATATACTGTAATTTGGAAAATTTAGTTCCAATTTCAAAGAATCCACGAGAACATTTCCGTAATTACATTTTAACTCTCAGTACTCACAGCTACTAAACTGTCCAAAGTTCCAATTTCAAAGAATCCACGAGAACATTTCCGTAATTACATTTTTAACTCTCGGTACTCACAGCTACTAAACTGTCCAAAGTTCCAATTTTAAAGAATCCACGAGAACATTTTCGTAATTACATTTTTACTCTCGGTACTCAAAGCTATTGTCCATTTTACTTCAGCACCCGTGTGTGACTGCGGTACCGATGCATCAAGAACTATCCATGAAGATAATCAATACCCCGCCCCTGCTGCCCCACCCCCGCAACACCGCTTTAATAATACAGAGCCTGTCTAGTTCAAGAGGTTTAACTCGGCAAGGTATGGACAAGGTCGATCGACCTGGCTCAAAGTTGTTCTCTGTAAATTGTCTTGATACGGTGAACACCTATATGCCGATCTATTTCATATTCCCTCAAACAAATTGAGAGATATAGGACTGCCATAAAATATTGTACATATAATTTAACATACGACCTTCCGAGGATTACCTTAAAATGAGGCACCGATATAATGTCAACACTTGCAAACAGTGCAGATCCAGATGAGCTACATGTATCGCATAGCAATCTGTCTCATCAGGATCTCCACTTCCAATCATTTCCAATTGGAAAATATGCTTTCTCGACAATGGACTCATTTGAACATTTGAATGGACCACTGTAATAGTTCCAGCAGTAACATGGACTACTCCAATATGTTACATGGGGTGACAGGGTTAACCAGACGTGAACACAAAATATTGTGCATATGACCTATGACCCGTAAATGTAAGTTTAGTTTATACAAATTTATTTTAGCTCGATTGCGAAACAAGTTATTTCAACTTATATTAATCACTCTCGAGACCTCATTCCTGATGGAATCCATCGCCACGAGGGAGAGAGAAGAGGCAACGTGGAATTTAAATGCCTTGGCTAAGGGCACAATCGTAACGGCTCCAGCGGGACTCAAACTCCGGACCTTTCGCACCTGAAGCGAACGCGCATCGACTGCGCTATCACGACTTCCACGACTGTAATTACATAAAAAAGCATTATTTATTTTAAATTTATTTATATGTTTCAGAGATATGGAACGGACACGATATACATGTATGTTGTATTGAGACAGACCACCCAACGCAGTAACCCCATATATATCCCCTGACAATCTTACACAGTTATCTCGGTATATCACCGTCTCAGCAATTCCGGCATATACCACTTAACTAGTTTACCGTTAAAATAATGTAATCTTACGCTAGTACACTCGGTCATGTGATCAAAATAATCGCCATGTCCTAAGAGATAGCCATAGTGACTGTCAAACCCACGATACGTTGGCGTAAAATCCCAGGCATAAAATCCTAGGTGCCACTGAAATATATTACATGTGTTAAACATATATGTATATAGGCCAAAATAAAATAATGTACACCTGGTCAGTTTACAATGTTTGCCTGGTTACAATCATTGCAGGCCATTAGAAATTAATAACTAGATGTTCGTCCCTACCTACCTTTGTTTGCTTTTGGGGTTTAAGGTTGCAGCAACCAGTAGGTCATACGGAGACTATTTAGTTAAACATTACTTCCATTAGATTTTCCTTCATAAAATCTGTATCATATATTCTCGTTTGGTCACGAAATTTGAAAGCTACATTTGTAAGAAAATCTATGTCACAGTTACCGTATTTAATATAAATTAAAGTTCACAGATGTTTGTTTTTCTTCAAATGGATAAAATAAAAATGTCATAATTATGCAGCAAAGTTAATTTATATTTTACTTATTAATTTAATTTAACAATATTTTATTGCAACTTTTTCCATAATGACGAGTACAATTTACAAATCACAATAACATTACTGTCACATTAATAACATACAAAAATCCTGATAATATCCATATACATGACATTTTCAAAGTGCAAAAGGATTGGGCTACACGTGAAATTGTGTTAATTTTCTAATTAAATATTCACAAAGGGGGGTTATTTACAAAAAGTTAATAATAACTTCATACAAATTCTATGTAACAGATTTTTGGTATTTTAATAAACATCACAAAAACCAACTGTGTTTTGAGATATAAAAAAATTGAATTTAAATGTTGAATATCTTTCAAATACCTTTCCCACAACGTGTGTTCGATACCCTAATTCCTTGAACCACTGTGGCATTATCTTTTCTTCCAGTGGTAAACCATACCGTTCGGACGAAAAAATCACACTGTGTTGAAGTCCTAGTTAGATGCAAAAATAATAGTTTTAATAATTTTTAGTGTTAATTTTGTAATTCTGAGCATTAGAAAGGTAAGTCCGAACATGAACAGGTCAAAGTACAATGCAAAGTAATGGTTTGTTTGCTTGTTCGGATTTTACGCCTTCATCAGCACCATTTTGGGCTATATCGACAGTGGGCAGTTTACCTAACAATACCTTTCCTGGGCAGACGCAAGCCTGTACTTAACCAGTACTTGGTGCACCAACCTTCGTAAGAAACTGTCAATATTTTCATATAAAGAGACACGGTCTGAGCGGGGCTCGACAAGTGACAAATCAGTGATGATAGGTTGTAGTGGTATCCAAGTCAGCGACCATAACCACTCAACCATGACTGTAAAGTGATGGTACAATTATACCACTGTAATAATTATATTGCACACATGGGACAATATGTCTCTGACTTCACTATAAAGAACTCGGAACTGGACATCGCACGCCGATAATCCCCTACATTTGTTTTTACAACAATGACTCAAATGGAAATTGGGGCATAAATGTGAAAACATTGACTGATTGGCATGTATGATGTCAAATTGGTTTAAGCATATTTTAATGCCTCTTCAATATACATAATCGGCAGTCTCTTGATTAATTTACATTTTGAATTTCTATTAAATCAACATAAGATTACAACAATTAACGTACATGCCTGCTAGGACCCATTGCACGCCCCCATTGCATTGGCGGGAAAGGTATGTCGCAGTCAGTTAAAACACGGGAATATATCTTGAGCAAAGTCAATGTCCTAGGCACAGTGCATAGGTGGGTGGACATTTCACAGCATATTGATCGTAAACCTGTGTATTCCAGATAATAGCATCAGCCTAACACAGGATTAGTGATCGTTGGGTGTTACAATACTTATTATAAAGTTTTATTGAGAATTTAGGCACACGAGGGCGGGCATTTTCGGAATTTCGGGCACAATGGCGGCCCCAAAAAGGAGCAGGGCGGGCTGCCCTCCTATCCCTGTTTAGGGAAAACACTAACCAGAGAATAATACTGGAGTCAACAAAATTATCTGATGATTTCATGTCATGGGCTACAGTACAATTCTCTTTATACATATACATGCATTTGTAGCCTAGTTCCAGTCTGTCGATTTTTCACCAATTTACTTCTGGCAAAATGACATTTATCAGAAACTCAATACGGCCAAATTAATGATATCGGTGTTATAATATATTTATATGACTGACGAGGCAAACTATATGAACGCCTGTTCCCATGCTAATGCATTGCATGTACAATGCTGTTCTAGTGTTGACATGCAGGTATACATGTACGACAGTACACCTGATTAAACCATTACACTACTTGTTTGAAACAAAAGAAATAATTTGAGGACCAAACTGGCATTTAATTTTCTTAATAAAGAAATTTGGACATAACTTTCTTACAATCCAGTTCAAGTTATCGCTATACAAAATACTGATCGTACACATTTGGCAGGACAATAAATCCCCCAATTTATTTTATGCTAATTGATGAAATACAGTGTTATATCAGTGAGATATAATCCATTCACCACTGCATATCACTCACTGTATTTTGTCGGACTACTTTTTTTATTAACTCCCTTCCCAATACACTATTCTTGCACTATTACTCTCCCTTTAAATGCTTAGACAACGTGTTATTTAATATTCACTCAAAACAAACAAATATCCTCTATTTATTCCGGACGAAATAATTTCAGACTGCCCAAGAAATATATTTTTTCCGACAAACATCGTAACACATTATTTTATTTTGGCTCAATATATCTGCTACAGGCAGCTTACATACACTCTCTAAGGAAGATATTTATAATGCACATGACTGGTGTATATAGAAACATCTATACATGTAACTCGATGATAACATATTTAGTTACTTTTGTTGGCTTTCTCCAAAATGTTAACAAGTATATTTGTACTTGAAGTAAGTGCGAGTACGTTTGTGTCAAGAGACACTTCTAGGAAATGATTAGCCAATAACCTGTCAATCACTACCAAGTCGCTTTTGCAAACAGCATAGAGCCAGATCAGACGGACAGAACGTGCAGTCTGATACGGTTCTATGCTGCTTGCTATTTGGATAGTGGAGCTAAAACACTTGTCTGAATAGCAAACAACATCGATCCAGATAAGCTGCCGTGTTATGCTGTGGCAGATCTGGATCTATGTTGTTTGCACATTCTATCTAATTTATTCGGCAGGTTACGGGTTAGCTCTAAGCTTTACCGTATACATGTACCATAATCTATGTCATTCATTGCAACAGTGTATATTAGAGGTTTCAATACACATTGTCCATACACCTGTACAGAATGACTATCTGAGTGCAACACGATACCTTTCCAACAATGTGAGCTCTATATCCTAAATCATGAAACCACTGGGGCATAATCTTTTCTTGCAAAGGAAGCCCGTATGTTTCGGCACCCACTATTACACCTTGCTGTAAACCTGGAACGTTAGGTAACAGGCTATATGTACAGCAGGTCTGCCAAAACATTTTCATGAAAAGACCTTCGATATAAAATATTTAAAAAAATGACAACAATTTTTAAAAATTAAATTAAGCGCGTGTAGATCAGGCAATGGCTAACAATTTGTACTGAATGAAAGCTATTCCTACATGTATATTCCACCGCACAACCATGTGGCAATTCAAAATCAGCAGCTAATATTAAGGCTTCGTAAGCCTTACTTACTTAAAATGCATTGTAAATATAGACATTTTATACTCAATTTAGAAAGTGGGCGACGAGTCACAGACAAATGAAAGCCAAGCAAAATCCAGTATGTTTCTTGCACAATAGTAGTGGTGTGTGTGTGTTTTACGTTTATTTATCGTCGCTATCGGTTGCCCATATGAGCGACGCCTCCTGAAGAGATTAGTCAATTTTAGATTTATGGAGGATAGTGCAATGATACAGAGAGAGACCCATTCCAGAGTCTCCTCTGGTTCTTTTACGTGCACGGTGTAAAGCATCGACACAAGACCTCGGTTTAACGTCCCATCTGAAAGACTGTTAATTTTATTAGAGTCAGACGTTCAGTAGGGTGTTTGCCATATAATATTATTTATTCAAGGTATGTGATCTGCCCTATTAGCAGATAAATACTGTAATATCACTGTAGTCATTGGTTTCCACTAGTTGTTGATGCTACAAAATATACATACCCGTATGTATCGGGTGCCTCCCCGACATCAGTGCCCCTCTTGTAGGGGTGCAGATAGGGGACACATAATAGTTGTTCAGTATGATACCACCGTATGCCAAGGCATCTATATTTGGTGTTGGGATCTGCTCAGATCCATGGAAGCTGACATCATTCCAGCCCTAGAAATAATGTAACCATAGTAACACGCAAGCAATTAGAAATTATTAACCAAAGACCAACTATTGCAATACACATGTCCTACTGAGTGCTGTCAGGCAGTGCTTTTGTTGGAATTATTTTTTATTCTTTTCAAATTTTCAGGATTTTTTATATACAAATGTACAATCAACAAAACAACATCAAAGGGTGCGGAGACACTGGCATGAACAGGGCTTTGATATTTAAAGGAACATTGTCGACTATTACTGTTGAAATTGAGACAGGGGTTCATATGGATCGGAGACAACGATATGAACTGGGCTTTGATATTTATTAAAGGAACATTGTCGACTATTACTGTTGAAATTGAGACAGGGGTTCATATGGATCGGAGACAACGATATGAACTGGGATTTGATATTTACAGGAACATTGTCGACTATTACTGTTGAAATTGAGACAGAGGTTCATATGGATCGGAGACAACGGTATGAACTGGGCTTTGATATTTACAGGAACATTGTCGACTATTACTGTTGAAATTGATACAGAGGTTCATATGGATCGGAGACAACGATATGAACTGGGCTTTGATATTTATTAAAGGAACATTGTCGCTATTATTGTTGAAATTGAGACAGGGGTTCATATGGATCGGAGACAACGATATGAACTGGGATTTGATATTTACAGGAACATTGTCGACTATTACTGTTGAAATTGAGACAGAGGTTCATATGGATCGGAGACAACGGTATGAACTGGGCTTTGATATTTACAGGAACATTGTCGACTATTACTGTTGAAATTGATACAGAGGTTCATATGGATCGGAGACAACGATATGAACTGGGCTTTGATATTTATTAAAGGAACATTGTCGACTATTATTGTTGAAATTGAGACAGGGTTCCATATGGATTGGAGACAACGATATGAACTGGGATTTGATATTTACAGGAACATTGTCGACTATTACTGTTGAAATTGAGACAGAGGTTCACATGGATCTGATACAACGATATGAACTGGGCTTTGATATTTAAAGGAACAGTGTCGACTATTACTGTTGAAATTGAGACAGGGGTCCATATGGATCGGATACAACGATATGAACTGGGCTTTGATATTTACAGGAACATTGTCGACTATTACTGTTGTAATTGAGACAGGGGTTCATATGGATCGGAGACAATAATATGAACTGGGCTTTGATATTTATTAAAGGAACATTGTCGACTATTACTGTTGAAATTGAGACAGAGGTTCGCATGGATCAGAGATAACGGTATGAATGTTCAATGAAAGTATAAAATAATTAGTGTAATTTCTTCATCGAGTGAGCTCTGAAATAGTGTATTTTCACTTTCACGAGTAGTGTACCTGTGAAAATACACTATTCGGAGCTCACGAGGTGAGATCAAATCCAATCTTACACTGAAACACACATTTTATTTTTATTTTATGTTTTCCAATAATAATTGTGCATTTTTATTTTTTAGTGGCATAAGGCTGATCGCATGTTGTGATTTCCCCCGCTGAGAGTCCCTGGCATTGCTGGTGAAACACCTCATTACTACCATTCAATACATGCTTGAACAAGTTTGCATTTAAAATTTAGTTGACTAAATTAATCATCAAGTTATGCACATTAGACATTAAACTTATGTAAATCTTCTTCTTTTGATAACAAATAATTGAAATAAAATACAGTCAAACCTGTGTTAGTGGTCACCTCCACTAAGCAGCAAACCTGTATTAAGCAGCCAGTTTCCAGATTCCCAATATGTTCTTTTATTATAAGCTTGACTTCTATTAAGCAGCCACCTGTGCTAAGATTCCCTTGGCTGGCTACTTAAGACAGGCTTAACTATACATATTTATGCCAACAGCATAATTGAATACTGCATTGGGCAGCGAGTAATTGAATACTGCATTGGGCTGTGAGTAATTGAATACTGCATTGGGCTGCGAGTAATTAATACTGCATTGGGCTGCGAGTAATTGAGTACCACATTGGGTTGTGAGTAATTGAGTACCTCATTGGGCTGTGAGTAATTGAGTACCTCATTGGGTTGTGAGTAATTAGTACCACATTGGGTTGTAAGTAATTGAGTACCTCACTAGGTTGTGAGTAATTGAGTACCACATTGGGTTGTGAGTAATTGAGTACCACATTGGGTTGTGAGTAATTGAGTACTTCATTGGGTTGTGAGTAATTGAGTACCACATTGGGTTGTGAGTAATTGAGTACCACCTTGGGTTGTGAGTAATTGAGTACAACATTTGGTTGTGAGTAATTGAGTACCTCATTGGGTTGTGAGTAATTGAGTACCACATTGGGTTGTGAGTAATTGAGTACCACATTGGGTTGTGAGTAATAGAATACCGCATTGTGAGTAATTGAGTACCACATTGTGAGTAATTGAGTACCATATTGGGTTGTGAGTAATTGAGTACCTCATTGGGTTGCGGGTAATTGAGTACTGCATTGGGGTGTGAATAAATGAGTACAGCATTGGGTTGTGAGTAAATGAGTACAGCATTGAGTTGTGAGTCATTGAGTACCACATGGGTTGTGAGTAATTGAGTACCACCTTGGGTTGTGAGTAATTGAGTACTGCATTGGGTTGTGAATAATTGAGTACTGCATTGTGAGTAATTGAGTATCACATTGTGAGTAATTGAGTATCGCATTGTAAGTAATTGATTATCGCAGTGTGAGTAATTGAGTACTGCATTGTGAGTAATTGAGTACTGCATTGTGAATAATTGAGTATTGCATTGTGGCATTGTGAGTAATATAGTATCGTATTGTGAGTAATTGAGTACTGTATTGTGAGTAATTGAGTATCACATTGTCAGTAATTGAGTATCACATTGTGAGTAATTGATTATTGCATTGTAAGTAATTGAGTACTGCATTGTGAGTAATTGAGTACCACGTTGTGAGTAATTTAGTACTGCATTGTGAGTAATTGAATACCACATTGTGAGTAATTGAATACCGCATTGTGAGTAATTGAATACCGCATTGTGAGTAATTGAATACCACATTGTGAGTAATTGAATACCACATTGTGAGTAATCGAGTACCGCATTGTGCATAATTGATTATTGTATTGTGAGTAATTGAGTGCCGCCTTGTGAGTAATTGAGTACTGCTTTGTGAGTAATTGATTATCGCATTGTGAGTAATTGAATACCGCATTGTGAGTAATTGAATACCGCATTGTGAGTAATTGAATACCGCATTGTGAGTAATTGAGAACCGGATTGTGAGTAATTGAATACCACATTGTGAGTAATTGAATACCGCATTGTGAGTAATTGAATACCACATTGTGAGTAATTGAATACCGCATTGTGAGTAATTGAATGCCGCATTGTGCGTAATTGAGTACCGCATTGTGAGTAATTGAGTACCGCATTGTGAGTAATTGAGAACCGGATTTTATTCAGTTTGTCTTTGTTGTGGCAGATTATCAGCTTCGATCATAAAACTCTCCAAATCATCAGCAATAATTATAAAAACTCTCCAAATCATCAGCAATAATTATAAAAACTCTCCAAATCATCAGCAATAATATAAAAACTCTCCAAATCATCAGCAATAATTATAAAAACTCACCAAATCATCAGCAATAATTATAAAAACTCACAAAATCATCAGCAATAATTATAAAAACTCTCCAAATCATCAGCAATAATTATAAAAACTCTCCAAAGCATCAGCACTAATTATAAAAACTCACCAAATCATCAGCCACTATGACAACAATGTTAGGCCTTGTTGCACATAAGCACTCTGTAATTGCTGCCAGGAAACAGACATAAACCAGAAGACCACCAAGTCTTGGCATGGCCATGACGCTACCAGCTTTTCGTGGGAGCCGTTGATTCATTTTGGAATGATGTTTCTGTCAACCATTTGGAAAATTCTGCAACATGAAACAAAACCCAAACTGACATGAGAATACAAAAATAGATATCAACTTTCACTATACCCCTGTAACCTATCATCACTGATGGTCACTGGTTCTTGCCCCGCTCAGACCGTGTAATATCTACTTGTCAACTGTCACTGTACCCCTGTAACCCGTCATAACTTATGGTCACTGATTCGAGCCCCACTCAGACCGTGTCTCTGTAGATGATAAAGTTGGCAGTTTCTTACAGAGGTTGGTGCTCCAAGCACTGGTTAACTGCTGGAGCTTGCCCAGGAATGATATGTTGGGTAAACTGCCCGCAGGTCATATAGCCAAAATTGGTGCTGATGAGGGCGTAAAACCCGAACAAATAAACAAACAATTGTCCACTTACAGTTAAAATGCACAATACTGATTTTAATTACTCTGATATGTAGCCCAGTGGTAACACGCTGGACTGGTAATCCAGGGATCGCAGGTTCGATCCCCTGTCTGACCCTAATAAAATTAACAGTCTTTCAGATGGGACGTTAAACCGAGGTCTCGTGTCCGTGCTTTACACCATGCACGTAAAAGAACCAGAGGAGACTCTGGAATGGGTTTCTCTCTGTATCATTGCACTATCCGCCAAAATCTAAAATGGCTAATCTCTTCAGGAGGCGTCGCTCATATGGGCAACCGGTAGCGACGATAAATAAACGTAAAACACACATTAATTACTCTAATTGGACATCCCAAAATTAATCAATTGCAAAGCGCGTGCTCCTGTCTAGATTATTGAATAGAAGGACGAATGTTTATCTCCAATTGCAAAGCGCGTGCTCCTGTCTAGATTATTGAATAGTAGGACGAATGTTTATCTCCAATTGCAAAGCGCGTGCTCCTGTCTACATTATTGAATAGAAGGACGAATGTTTATCTCCAATTGCAAAGCGCGTGCTCCTGTCTACATTATTGAATAGAAGGACGAATGTTTATCTCCAATTGCAAAGCGCGTGCTCCTGTCTAGATTATTGAATAGTAGGACGAATGTTTATCTTCAATTGCAAAGCGTGTGCTCCTGTCTAGATTATTGAATAGTAGGACGAATGTTTATCTTCAATTGCAAAGCGTGTGCTCCTGTCTAGATTATTGAATAGTAGGACGAATGTTTATCTCCAATTGTTGAACACAGATGACATGAAACTTGGTGGGCTGGAAGGACCGGGTATTCTGCAGTGGAGTTTGGGTTATATGATGAACATGTTAAAGCGACACTACATAAGTGAAAACGCAAATGTCTGCATAATGTAATTTCCTATTATATGGTATAATTTGTTTCCAAATATTTGCCTCAAATACTGAGTATTTCAATAAATAAACAAACGTTGTATACGCGGTTTGTTGACATAATAATGTAAATAGGCTCGACAGTCATGCGCAATATAAAGCGTTTATCCTGAATAACACAAGTTATGCTACATATTTACCGTTATACCTCACATGTGTGCCTATGCATATTTATTTGTAGGCTAATCTTAATTAAATTATCTCTAACCGAAGTATTTAATATTGACTTCATCAATGTCAATTCAGGAGCCTGGATGACCGTTATATAAAATCCCACTTTCACGTTTGAAAGTTTGAATACCACAAAAACACTGTTTATTGATTCAATGTTAGTGTTCGATGTATTCAGAAGAATTTGTAGTAGCATAGCATACGTGTAAAAAGGCATTTTATTTGCGTTTTGCGATGTAATGTCGCTTTAACCCATTACATTACTCCACATAAATACCATACAACCATATAGATTTCCACGTATAAAAAGGAAAGTGTTTGTTTATTTTAGTGTCACCCCTATTTAAAGGGCCAGCATTTTCTGACTTATGAGACACCTCTTCTTATGAACATCAGTACTTCCCGAATCCTATGCTTGTATGCCTGGTGCCAGGCTGGTAGGCAATCGGTAACCATTATTTAACTAGCTGGCGGCACACCAACTGGCCATATCAAAACAAACCGCTGAAGAGGTTCGAACCTTCGACCTCCCACTCCGTAGGCAGACACCTTAACCACTAGGCCATGGAGATGGTATATGTAGCGCTGGGGTTCCATGCCATTATATAATCCCATAGCTATACATAGTTCTCATATGATGTCATCATTCTTACTCTGGCAGCCATTTTGTTTGGCAAAGTTGACCAGATAATATATATATTGTATAGTAGCATAATTTTATTTTCTTCATAAAATATTTAGTATTTAAGTTTAAACTTTATTTATTTTACAACGGTTGCGAAGCAAGTTCTAACAACTTACATTAGTCACTCTCGTTGGCGCGGATGGAAGCGTATGTGTGGTCATTCGTGTGAGAGGAAATCGGAGTACCCGGAGAAAACCCACCTGTCCGATCCGGTGACCACCATACCGTCTCACATACTTTCCGGTCCGAGGATCGAACCCGGGTTGCATTGGTGAAAAGTGAGCGCGCTAATAACTGCACTAATCGGACAGCCATTATTTATTATTCATCCCACCACCATGGTTCATACGTTGTTGGAAAGCAGATGGGCAGATTTTTGCTTCATTTCACAAATTTAATATAATAAATATAATAAATATCACTAACGAATAAACAATAATTTACCTGTATATTAATATTTCAACTGTGAAAGTAAGACTTTCAAAAATAGGTGCAACTTAAGTTCTTATAATTTATAATCAATACATCATTGCCAAAAAAAATATATTAATATTTAAAAAGTGCATTTCAATACCTTTAAAATCCTACCAAATGATATATTAACAAACAAAAATTAATTATTGCATAAAGTTATTGCAATTACAGAATTACTAGTAAAATCCCGAAAGTGACGTTTATAACATTTACCAATCAAAATGACTGCCACGATAAGATCTTATCAGTGTTTTTGACTATTTTCACAGTGTTTTCATAGTCTGTGGGAACTATGTATTGATTATTGAGTGTTTTACGTTTATTTATCGCCGCTACCGGTTGCCCATATTAGCGACGCCTCCTGAAGAGATTAGTTATTTTAGATTTTGGAGGATAGTGCATGATACAGACAGAGACCCATTCCAGAATCTCCTCTGCTTCTTTTACGTGCACGGTGTAAAGCACCGACACGAGACCTCGGTTTAACGTCCCATCATATTGATTATTGAGTATGGTATATCTTTATGCAGCGTGCCCAACATTATGGAGATAAAATGTGTAATTGGCCTCTTCTCTTATGGAGCAATGGGTTACTAGTAATTCCTATACATTCTCAGTATATGTGTGTTGCGTACCAGAACCCACTACTGATATTCCATTATGATCAGTCCGTCTGTTGGGGGCGGAGAGTAGGCATTTACTGGTCAAAACAAGTACTCAATTCTCCAGACACTGACTGCACAGACAACTTTCTCACATATATCATTTGTCCCCGATATGGAGCAAACTCACCGCCGTGGCGATAAAAGAAGAAGCTTAAATGTTATTTCTTTTACAAGGTCCGCCTCTGTGGTCGAGTGGTTACGGTCGCTGACTTGTATACCACTGTAACCTATCATCACTGATGGTCATGGGTTCGAGCCACGCTCAAGCCGTGTCTCATTTATATGAAAAAGTTGGCAGTTTCTTAAGGAGGTTGGTGCACCAAAGTACCGGTTAACCGCTGGTGCCTGCCCAGGAAAGGTGTTGTTAGGTAAACTGCCCGCCGGCGATATAGCCCGAAATGGTGCTGATGTAGGAGTAACACCCGAAATATAACATAATATGAAGTATACAAATTAAAAACAGCGTATGTCCACCGTTTGCCTGAATGCAAGACTGGCAATGTCGACGCATGGAGCCTAGCAGACGAGCTAACCATTTGAAAGCGATTTTTAAGATGCACAATCCGAATACTAATGTCCTGTTGATGTGACAAGTGGACGTCCTGCACAAGATCGTTCACCGACGTGGCCAAACTGTTGAGGTCGTCTCCACAAATCCCGGATTGTGCTTCGATGGATATGAAAATGTGTAGCAATAACGGAATGGCCCATACCAGCTTCAAGCATACCAATGATCCAGAGGCATTCATTTTCATTTAGCCTCGGTATTGATCACACATCCAACCATCATAATCCTGTTTTTACTGCTCACTGGTCTCCAAATAGTTGTCGATTTGAATGGCTGTACGAGAAACACGTGCAAACTGACCAATGCCTATAGAGAGCAAACTACGCGGGAACAAGTTGCATGGACATACCAAACTGCACGGGAACAAGTTGCATGGACATACCAAACTGCACGGGAACAAGTTGCATGGACATACCAAACTGCACAGGAACAAGTTGCATGGACATACCAAACTGCACGGGAACAAGTTGCATGGACCGTACAAATATGTTACAGGCTTATAAAAGATATCATACCTCCAATTTTTTTATATTGTGTAGAAAACATGTTGGGCTATTTTTTTCATGATAGGTCATCTTAAGGTCACATGGGCCACAAGGTCATATTCAAGGTCAAAAGGTTATCACTCTTTAAAACATTCCTGTCAAAAATTTTGACCTATCGGTAACTGAGCTATGGTCATTTGAATATTGGCGGCCGAAATCTCCCATTTTAAAAAAATTGGGTTGGCCGTATCTCAGGAACCGTTCGTCCGATGAAGCTAAATTTTGGAATATCAGATTTTTCAGCTGAAATGAGCATATAAACCAAATTTCAGCAAAATCGAAGGGGGTACGGTTGACCTCATTGGGTGATTTGACACGGAATGACCCAATATTGCCAACAAATAAATTTCTACATCAAATACATCTAGTTGACTCGAGTCTATGTGATTTCTGTACTATGCAAGTGGAAACCCTACGACATATATTCTGGGAATGCCCTCATATACAACATTTTTGGTCACATCTAGATATGTTCTATGCGAGTCAAAATTTTAATATAACACTAAACTATCAAAATATAAGCTTTGGTTATAAATATATCTCAAATGACCAAATAATGTCGATAGTGAATTTTATTATTATTTTAGCAAAATTCTTTATCTTCAAAAATAAACTCAACCACACAACTCCTATGTTTGAAGTGTTCGTTTGTTACCTGAGGAAACGAAAGGAAGTAGAAAGACATATTGCAATAATAAAGGACAAAATTGCTACTCATAATAAAAAATGGGATCAAATACAGCTGTAGGACAGTTTCTCAAAACCATTTGGTTTTTTTCTTTGTTTTGTTGTTGTTTTTTCCCTTTGTTTTTGCTTCGTTAAATGTAACGGAAGAATCTACTCTTTTAACTCTATTTAAATCTATTATCACTTCCTTCTAAAAAAAACCATGACCTTTCATGACATATTATTCTTAATCACTAACTGAAGTGTTTAATACGTGCATGTATGTATGTGTATATGTGTGTAATTTGTTCTTGTAATGACATGAAAAGGAAAATAAAAAATATTAATACAAAAAAAAAAAAGTTGCATGGACCGATAGTGTGGATGTGTTATACTCCTCATGTATATGCAGTTGGTAATCAATGTTCTATAACAATTCTCCGCATACACAGTTAGTATATATTAAGCACTTTCGTTGGCGCGGATAAAAGCCTATATGTGATCATTTATGTGGGAGGAAACCGGAGTACCCACCTGGTGACCATCTCACAAATTTCTCGGTCCGAGGTGCCAAGCGTGCTAACTACTGTGCTAATCGGGTCACCATGGTAATAGCAGCGAAAGGCGAGTTTTAGCGACCGTACACTAGTCCACTCGGCCATTGACACACTCAATAACGGTTTTGCTCACCAAGGAAGAGAGGAAGTTATACGGCAGTTTGCCATATTGAACATGCCAGTCCCTAGTTGTTCTGCGTAGCTGCTTTTAAACTTTTACCACAACTTATTTTCATTACCTTCCTAAATTATAATATACTTTTAACTTCTTTGCGGTTTTTGACGCGCAACATGTCTACGTCCCCGCGAGGGGTTCGACATTAGCGGAAGATAGATAGATAGATAGGAAATGTGGAATATAAATGCTTTGCTTAATGGCACTATTATAACTGATTTATACAGTTTGGAGCCAACTCAGGGCCCAGCACATCTGGTACAAACATGCACCCACTAGATCAGAATTTATGTACTGTAGTAAATGGCAATTGGGTTCATTAAGAGCCACAGTCTGATGCGGAAGATTGAGACACCGTCTGTACAGGAAGTGAGGCATTCTGGGAAACGGTGCAACCAAGCAAGAACGCCGCAGACGCTCAGACAACACTGCAAATCAGACGTATTTATCCTGGTTAAGAGTAGCTGCTATAGGGTACCTGATAGGTAAGTTCCCTAGTCCTGTAGCGACTACATCAGTACATTTGTCAATTATATTGTTCACATCTGCTAATAAAATGAACACAATACGCCACAGGACTGTTGACGTTTACTGTCCATTGCGCTGACGCCGTTTCCCATCCATTGCGCTAATTAGTCATACAGCTGTTTAGCTCCACCTCGCACTTGCTGTCGTTTTCATAAAATTGTTGACTCAGGCATGGTGTATTTTTGTTGTTGAAGGATCGTCTCGTTGTGATGTAGATTACCTCACAATTGTCGGGGTGGAAACTCACCAGTCAATTTAATTCCATTTTATACTCAAGGCCGAGAAATTTATTTGTTCGAAAGGTTTTGAGGATGAATGTGTAGTGTAGGTGTAAAGGTGCACATTAGACCTAACTTGAACTTATACATCAAAATGACAGTATTAGCCGTTAAGCTTATATTAATTTAATGTTTCCAGTGTTAGTATCTAATATATGGAATTCATTTCAGAATAGCTAGAAATTTAAATATTTATAAACAAAGACACATTTCTTACCTCTAGTTCAGTGGTCTGTGTGGTTGTGTCATGTGACTATAATTGTACGGGGGCAGGGGATACTTATTTAGATAAACGGTATGAATTGCAGTAATGGTTGAGATCAACCGACACTTGCCTTATTCACGAACTAGATTTCATAAAAAGGTAACAATGCCTGTGGACACGTGTGTACTGGTATGAATAACAATAATACTCCATTTGCAAAAAAAATAGCGTTTGATACAGTGTACCATTCTATGTTGTATGTAGGCCTACACGTATCTGGATCTGGATAATTACATCGCAGGGCCGTTTAAGGCATGTAACACGATGGGAGAGAGCTGTGTCTTCTTGTTTATTGACACTGGAGAGCAGATTGGAAGCTGCTCACTGTTGCTGCGCACACAACATTGTTAGTTAGGTTGTTCCAATCAATTATTGTTTGTGGGAAAAAAGAGTTCCTGAACTGTTCAGTTTTACATGAGATTAAGTTAAAACACTTGGAGTTGTTTGTCACATGTTTACTTAGAACATTTGTTGTAGAATAGTCGCTGAATGTTTTAAGTTTCTTTTTTCTCTTATGGGGGTAAGTATGTTCCATTAATGCCAAACCCCTTGCGGGGACCTATACATGCTTTCCTATGCAGGCTTAGCCGACCTAAGTGGTTAACCAGTACTAAGCAATGTGTGTGAGGTGCCTTGCTCAATGACACTACGTGTACACGTGGCCTGACCAAGTATTGAACCCGGGACCGCTCGATTCCAAATCGGACGCTCTACCACTGGACCACGGACGCCACACAATGTTGCATAGCAAGCTTGAAGATATGTGGGTACTACGTGTATCGTGGTTGAGGTTCTTCTTCTCAACACCCATTGGGTTTACTGTAAATATTCGTGCTATAATCAACATGGTTTTCCATACGTCAATAGTTGGTTATGGAACAATAGTGTGTGCGTGTTTTACGTTTATTTATCGTCGTTACCGGTTGCCAATAATAAGCAACGCCTCCTGAAGAGATTAGACATTTTTAGATTTCAGTATAGGGCGGCCTATCATCAAACTGGGCAGGCATATTAAGACCAATCATTATTTATCCCAAAATATATATTTAGTTGTAATGTGTTTTTACTGTTGTTTCACATACGGATCTGTAGTCCAGTGGTAACACGCTGGACTGGTAATCCATGGATCGCAGATTCGATCCCCTTTTTGACCCTAATAAAATGAACAGTCTTTCAGATGGGACTTTATACCGAGGTCTCGTGCTGTACACCGTGCACGTAACAGAACCAGAGGAGACTGGGTTTCTGTCTGTATCATTGCACTATCCTCCAAAAATCGTATCATATGGGCAACCGGTAGCGACGATAAATAAACGTAAAACACAGTCTTTAAGTCTTGCCCATCTCAATGTATGCGGTTGGACTACCCAAAACAATGAACTACGGATTAATCTCGTGAACGGCTTAAACAATGGTGTTATTTCAATATGTGAAACGCACCTTGGGGAATGCTAGTTTGAATGTACTTGGTTACACGTGGATAGCAGACAAGAAATTCACGTTAATGCACCGAAGCTGTCTGGGGGAGTAGAATTGTTAGTGAAATCATGGCTATATGAGGATTATGAAATCCCAGTTATAGACAAATCGATTAATGGGATACTTGGTGTTGCGTGTGTGCATACAATACTGACTACGTTCAATGTAACTGAATGCTATGATTTTTGGAAAGTAGGTAAACACTGAAAAACAGTTCTAATAATTACACCAAATAGACTACATATCTACCAGTACCATATAAAGAAATATTTCCTAAATCAAAACGATATTACTTACTTGTTATTATTATTATTAGACATATAACGTTGGTAACATTATATCACAGGCTGCAAAACACCACGTCCAGGTCAGATTTATTCTGTTCGCCGTAAAATGGTTCTATTTTTTTTAATTGTACATGTATGCAATTACTGTGTAGTGATTTTTTTGCCAACAACGCCCAACACCAAACATATTTTCCCAATAACAACTCACTAACATTTCACCTCATGGATTGATGTTCCTAAACTTAACGGACTATTATAACTACACAAATATAAGAAAAGTATATGGAACTATTTTGATTTCAGTGATTTCGTATGTGAGGTCGGTCGATTCTATTACATCATGGGGGAGATGGGTTTTTATCTGCATTTACAGACACTGATATTATACATAAATAATGTGATATCATTTTAATAACATATTAATATTAGAGGAACGACTTACTAAGTTAATAATATGACAAGAAATGGCATAAATAGAACATGTTTGACATATATACAACATTGTTATACTTTATTACATCCCTAATTGCTGGGTAAATCCATTTTTACCCCAATACCAATTATACGTATAGAATAGTTATACAGAATTGTTATTCGTATGAAAAACACTGATAAGATCTTATCGTGGCAGCCATTTTGACTCGCAAGTTTTATTAACGGCAATTTCAGAATTTTACTAGTAATTCTTTAATTCAATAACTTTATTAAGTTTGGTTTCTTAATATAAAATTTGGTATTATTTTAAAGGTATTGAAATCACTTTTTAAATATTAATTTATTTTTTGGCAATGATGTATGGATTATAAATTATAAGAACTTAACTTGCACATATTTTTGAAAGTCTATTTTCACAGTTGAAATATTAATATACAGGTAAATTATTATTTATTCGTTATTGATACGAAATTTGTGAAATGAAACAAAACTATGTCCATTGGGAGCTTTTCAACAATGTATGAACCATGGTGATGAGATGAAAAATAAATAGTTTATGAAGAAAACAAAATTACGCTACTATGCATTATTTATAATATCTGATAACATGGTTTTTCATACGTCAATATTTGGTTATGGAACAACAGAGTGTGCGTGTTTTACGTTTATTTATCGTCGTTATCGGTTGCCAATATAAGCAACGCCTCCTGAAGAGATTAGACATTTTTAGATTTCAGTATAGGGCGGCCTATCATCAAACTGGGCAGGCATATTAAGACCAATCATTATTTATCCCAAAATATATATTTAGTTGTAATTTGTTTTTACTGTTGTTTCACAGACGGATCTGTAGTCCAGTGGTAACACGCTGGACTGGTAATCCATGGATCGCAGATTCGATCCCCTTTTTGACCCTAATAAAATGAACAATCTTTCAGATGGGACTTTATACCGAGGTCTCGTGCTGTACACCGTGCACGTAACAGAACCAGAGGAGACTGGGTTTCTGTCTGTATCATTGCACTATCCTCCAAAAATCGTATCATATGGGCAACCGGTAGCGACGATAAATAAACGTAAAACACAGTCTTTAAGTCTTGCCCATCTCAATGTATGCGGTTGGACTACCCAAAACAATGAACTACGGATTAATCTCGTGAACGGCTTAAACAATGGTGTTATTTCAATATGTGAAACGCACCTTGGGGAATGCTAGTTTGAATGTACTTGGTTACACGTGGATAGCAGACAAGAAATTCACGTTAATGCACCGAAGCTGTCTGGGGGAGTAGAATTGTTAGTGAAATCATGGCTATATGAGGATTATGAAATCCCAGTTACGAATCTATATAGTGGTGGAACCTATGCTCGGCGTAAATCATACATACCATGGCCTATAAAAAAAGTTAAATGCACTTGCCGTATATTATTATTTTCTTAAGTCGTGAACATAACTTTCATAAAATTGTTGTTGAAAATGTTAGCTTCATTACATAACCATGCGCCTAAATACAGCTATCGCAGCGGCACCTGTTTCAATGGGGAACTAGATACATTAGGGCACCTATGCACGGCGTACATGAGTTTTTAAATTTATGCATGGGTAAATGTTGAATATATTATTTTGACTTAGTAACATCAATAACAAACAATATTACAACTCATAAGAAACTTTTTTCTGGTTATTTGTACATTTTTTTCCCAATCCGGATAGCCACCTGAAATGCTCATAAACCGCACATTTTGGTGGGGAAAAAGTTCCCAACAAGTTGTCTGTTTATATTCGGCTACTGAACCAGTCAGGTGACAGTTGCATTAGGCTACCGGTACGCACAACGGAATGTTATTGAACCATGCTTCACCTCTGTCAGCGAAAATAGGTTAAAATTATTTAAATATTTAAAATACGAATGTAAATGGAACAAGAAAAGCTATGACAACAATTAGCAATACTCATCTGCTATAAATAATGATGTAGGGGTTAGAGAATGGATGTATATATTAGCAATACATCTCAACCCCCCATATTTAAGTCGCCATCGCATAAATGCATTTGGGCGACTAAGTTTTCTAAAACGCTTAAAATAAACATCATCTAAAAGTGAGGAGCCTGACCCTCTCAATATCAAATCTTTCAGATGGGACTATCAACGAGAGACTCGTCTCGTTGCTATACAACAGGCATATAAAACAACCAACGTGTGGATACTAATAATTAGGTGGATCTGTAGTCCAGTGGTAACACGTTGGACTGGTAATCCAGGGACCACAGGTTCGATCCCCCGTCTGACCATAATAAAATTAACAGTCTTTCAGATTGGACGTTAAACCGAGGTCTCGTATCGGTGCTTTACACTGTGCACGTAAAAGAACCAGAGGAAACTCTGGAATGAGTCTGTCTGTATCATTGCACTATCCTCCAAAATTACTAATCTCTTCAGGAGGCGTCGCTCATATGGGCAACCGCTAACGACGATAAATAAACGTAAAACACACACTATTTATACTAAGAATAACTATGCATGTTTTACTGTTAAGCACGAGAAACGACAATATAGCAAACATGTCGACAGTGTTTTAGAAAAGGGTTGTTGCACTGACTACATGCATATACACAAGGTTAGCAAAAGAATGTCTTTAAATCTTAATGTATATTCAATATGCTAGGTCACTTGCATAAGTGGTGAAGGGTGGTAGTGGAAACCTACATTTGTATATTCGACCTGTAAATAGGGATGAAAAGGTTAGACAAGAAAGTAGCAGTAAATGGAAATTAAAAATTGGGAAGCAGTGGTTAGGTAAAATACATTAAGACATAAAAAAATATATATTGACAAAATGTTGCTACCAAGTCATTTTGTCCTTGTTTATAAATACATGTACAGTCTGGTGGGAAAAAACAAGGAATTTCTATAATCAACAGTTGTGTTATCATCTGTGACCTGGGTTGGGGATTTGCGTCGGGGGAATCACTTAATAACAAGATTAAGAAATAAACATGTTTAATGCAAGTAAAATACTACAAATATCATCATAGTACATGACAGCAATGTTTCTACACAGATATTTAAAAAGATGCAAATCATAAAACATTGATGAACACAATTTATATACATGTAGTCTAAATACATATATACATGCAATTGCATAAGAAATTGTACATTTCTAACAACTTGAGCAAATATTTATGATGTTTTAGTTTATTTACAATAAAGTGGACCACGATGACCCTATATAGCTCACCTGACTCCATTGTTCACACAAGGGTGTCATGCAACAACTATGAATATCATTGTATTGTACATTGATCAATCTTACTAAATGTTGGTGGTAGATTTTCCGAAAAATTGGTAATATTTTGAGATGGAAGAATGTGTACCATGATGACAAGTAAATACTAAATCATAAATGGTGACTATAGACCCTATGGTTGCTGAGGAGAAGAATCTTGAACATGTCCATTGTGACGACGTCGGACAGACGGTAACCATATAATTATGTAGTTTCTTCAACACTTGCTAAATTTTCTCAGGATTTACGCATCTATAAACTACATAAGGCGATGCTATATTGTGATGTCCGCTTTAAACATCGAAAAAAGGTTATTAACGGAAATAAACTAATGATCGAAAATGGATTTTGAACAGTGTGCGTAATTTCCACTTGTTTTCCATAGAAACTACCGCCAATCTGTAGGAGTAAACAGGTCAAGTGGTTGGGAAATATTTCTCCATAATTTAAATATGTGATTAATTGATGGTTGTTTGGGTCAGGCAGTCAGTGATTAAGCTTGACTGAACTCTTGGGAAGAAGTCACTTATTCCTAACTTCTTCTCACTATTCATACAGTTAGAAATTTGAAAATTTACAGAGAAATATAACTTCAACTACTGTGTTCAAGAATGTATGTTTAAATGTTAAACCAAATTGACCTGCATAGCCTACAGTAAATAAATATGTTATTGCTCTCTATCGTGACATGTATTTCACTAATATTCCAACACATTCAAGACACTGTATTGAGTGTTTTCCATAAATCACAATGAATGGTACAATGATCATCTTATTAGTTTGCTATGTCTCATCACAGACAACCACTATGCCACATTTGACTGTTCACATACGGAATGATACAGTACAACCGAACATCTGTGACCATCTGCAGCAAATATGTATTCCTGTAAATTCTTGTTATTGTATATACAGGCTCACCAGCTGTAGATTGCTGTAATTGACATTGGCTTGCTGGCATTAGTGTCAAAATCACTGGAATTCAAAAATAAATGCAGGAACAAAAATATAAGTTTTGGTATTATAATTTTTAGTGGCTTTACTGCGAGTACATGTGTGCACTACAATAACGTGGGTTCTTGGAAACATGATCTGATCGGACAAATCTACACTGTGGATCAATCTCCGAGTTTGTTGAATGCTAGACTTCATGTGTATTTCCAGGATCCTATCTACATGTTCCTGGTACTTGCAAAAATAATCCACCATATTGGAAATCTTAAAATCATCAAAAATTATGGGAATTATAATAGAAATAGTAAATGAATTAAAAATGGTAGACATATTGAATGGCACTTGGCAGTTTCGTGGAATCAAGTATACGTTTTGAGAAGCGAGTAAGAAAAAACGGCAGACAAGACGGGCAAAGAACATGGTATCAATTGTGAGAACAAGTTGTCAATAAATCACAAAGTTGTGATAAACTTCAGGCAAACATGGAGATGACAATTTTGTAATTGCTACAATCAACATGACCTATCCCACATCATGGCATAGTGTGGGGCCGTTACCTTTCAGGATGATCATTACCTTGTGAACCATACCACGTCACTGATCAGTCAATTGTAATCCCCCAACTCTCCTCCCCATCATATACAATTGTAAATGCTACGACATGTTCCAAAATGATAAAACATTCTCAATTCCCAAGATGAATATCAAGCATTTTTGAATGGCTGATTCTGTGTATCAACCTAACACAGAATTTGAAAATAGTTTTATAATCCTGGACGTACTATTTTTATGTATGAATCTACATAATGTTATTTTATGCAGCAGTGCTTATTCGAAAGTGGTGACAACAGCAGGAACTTCAGGTTTATTGTTTGTCGCTCTATTTGTGAATTCGAATTATCTTCGCCGCATACTAACTTTTGTGATCTCAAAAATCTCAGACATTGGCACAATTCAATTATGGCAGGCTTGTATATACAAGGACTGAAACTAAATGTTATGTCGATCCGTTGCATATTAATGACAATTTCTTCATATTATCATATGTAATCTGAGTTTCACTACAAACTGTTTTGGCACCCTAGTAACCATAGGCACCGATTACAGGCCATGATATTGTGATATTAATAGTTTGACACTGGTCAGACAAATGATTAAAATGCATACACAATCTGATGTGTCTGACATGAGGAGTATTTCTCACTAGGGTTTCAACGGTTACACGTGTAAATGAAGCCGTGTAGTGTAATGGCAATACAAGTGGACTAATTGAGTAACCGTGTACACTATCTTAATTGATGACGTCGTATAATGAAGCTTAGTGACGTAATAAAATCCTAGCATCGACCGTTTCACTGAATTTTGTGAGACCTAGTATATGTACATAATCATGGAGAATAAACAAAGTGTAAACGACGTCATGCCGTGTACAAAGGATCGTGTACACGTTTACAAACATCTGTACACGTGGCAGCCCTATTTCTCACACATACATGTATCAACATTACCCGACATGCCTGAAACACGCTCTGCACATCATCTCGAGCAACATACATGTCAAGTGATTATAGGATTCCTCCAGCGGTTCAAGATATTTGATGGGACACACATTTGTGACGGTCAGACGGAGACCATTCCGCGTGTTAAATATACAGAGATGCTACTAACAAAGGGTATTAAATAATGAAAATAAAATTACAGAGAATGTAGAAGTGGAATTCGCAGTTACAATTGTGCCATTAGGCAAGGCACTTAAATTTCACATAATTATTGTCTTTATCTGCCTTGTGGCGATGGACTAACTCTTTCCTTCATAGAGATTTAGGTTAGTATACTATTATAGCCATTTAGTTATAGTGCAGTGGATAAGTAGTCACCATATCTATCCCAACTCCATAGATATTACTGGGAAAACATGAGATTCTGGCCTGCATTATAAACATTGGTTTGGCTACTACATTGTCAATGTATGTCGTATTGGTAATGGCATCAAGAGGTGCTTCTATGAGGTAAAGGGTTAATATAAGTTGTAGGAACTTGTTTCGCAATCAAGTTAAACAAAATTTGTATAAACTAAAAGTTGATTGTTTTGGCAAATACTTACACCATGATGAAATTCAAGGAATGCCATTGAGCTTCAATCTGTAACTTAACATCCTAGGTTGGAATGTCCTAAAACTAATAAAACATGTACACTAGTGAGTTGTTTTAACAGGAGCAGGGTAATACATATGTCGACGAAAACCACGCCCAGTTGAAAGTGTTGTCACCCTTTTTTAATATTTACTCATTGAAAAACAAATTATTATTAGTTTGTCTTGCTGAGAAATTGAATTTTCCATTTGGAAACTGATAGCATGTTGAGCAAAGAAAACACAGATAAAACAGAGGTAACAACTTAAGATGTACAGTCAAACCTGTCTTCAGCAGCCAGCCAAGGGAATCACTGAAAGTGGCTGCTTAATAGAGGTCAAATGTATAACAAAACACCATATTGGGAATCTGGAAACTGACTGCTTAATGCAGGTTGGTTGCATAATAGAGGTGAACACTAAGACAGGTTTGACTGTATATAGTTGGGAGTATTCAGGGATAGTAACACTGGGATATGAAGTGTTTGGAGGTACTAGTATATAAATGGTAGTTCAAGGATTCTATTCAGTAGGATGTCAGATTTCGCACTGATCAATAAAGTGGCCCTATATGCAACAATTGTAAAGAAATCTGTTCCAATTATAGCGCCTATCCAGAGCACAGGGATTCGGCACGTTTGGGGGTACTAGTATATATATTTAAGTACAGGGATTCTACTCTGTGGGATGTCAGATTTCGCATTGATCAGTAAAATGGCCCTATCTGAAACTATTTTGTACAAATCTGTCCAAATATAACGCCTATCCCGAATCTTTATATTGTTCTTCAAATAAAACACAACTTTAAGCTGCATGCATGTATACTTTGCAAACAATTGCCAAAGACATGGGCCATAGCAGGTCACATTTCCATACTAGGACACGGGTTCTGTCAGCAACAAAAAAAAATCTTCGACGGGAGAGTTTTAACAGTGAATAACATTATCAATAAAATATGTTTCCACTAACGTGTAGGTTTATTCGGCAAAAATGTACGTCAAAAAGAGATTTCGGAGAATTTTTCAATTTGTTTTGAAAATTTCTAAAGCGGCGTAGTTCGCGTTGAAACGAGCGTTCTGATTGGATTATGATTATTCTTCATATAACAACCAAACATCTTGTTACATTCTAATAATCCTCGGGACTCGGGATAGGCGTTATATTTGGACATATTTGTACAAAATTGTTTCAGATAGGGCCATTTTACTGATCGATGCGAAATCTGACATCCCACAGAGTAGAATCCCTGTACTTAAATATATATACTAGTACCCCCAAACGTGCCGAATCCCTGTGATCCAGAGTCTTTATATATATAATAAGTGTTCTTCAAATAAAACACAATTTTTTTAAAAAACATGCATGTATATATGTATGTTTTATAATAATTTCACAAAACGTTTCCCGCATCCAGGCAGATTTCACTCAAAAGACGCTGGTTTGTTCATCAAACAATATAATTTTCGAGGAGGTGCTTCAGTAGTGTAGATTAATAATGACGCAATACTAATGAAAATCACTTGACTATTTCCTGAATACCCCCTAAAACTACAAACAAGAAAAAACATTAATAAATTGTTGACTGCTAAAATTATTGAGCTACTTAATCATGTAGTCTTTACTTTAGCCAGCGTGCAGAGTTAAATGTAGATATAATTATTACTAGTCTACACAGTAATTTACTCTTTTTTGATAATGATGGGTTTTCAGTGATCACATCTCTACAGTCTGGTGGACAGTTCCGGCTTGACAGGTTCCCAGCCACTCTCTCGTCTAAGTCAACACAACCAAGGTGGAACCCATCCATTACAAATTGATAAATTGCGCTGCATCATCATCTTTGTATCATAATTGTGTTAGCGACAGAGACAATGTAGCATGTTGTCTGGAACCGAGTCTACCACGCTGTGTTTCCACTTCCTCGACATTGTGATGTCAACCTAGTAGAATAAAAGGTGTGTTTTGCATATAAACCGACAGTTATGAAATGCTAAACTGTCTAATCTTATCAGTGATTATTATGACATTGCAATTACTTTAGGTGGTGTCGGTTCTTCAGACTGCCCAGTTAATTGGTTAATCCAGTTGGAAGTGTGGATGGCTTGCAAGACGGCAGCCATGTGTTCAAGCCCCCAGGACACAGGTTTTCAGGGAGTTAAACATGTTTGCTACACTCCTTGTCGTTAGTCAAAGGCATATATTATGTGGATTTGCTAAATAAACATTGGTGTTGTTGTTGTATAATTAGAAGTCATTGCAGATATAGCGTGTGACTGACATGTTCTGCTTAGAACCATAGGAAAGAAACTTTTGCCTTGACAGGGGTATTTACAATGTAGCGGCATCGGTTATCTTTACGTGTTGTTGATGGTGTAAAGGACAATGAGTAGCTTTATTTTGCGAGTAATTCTCAGCACCTCATACGTGTCAGTACATTTACAAAGAACAGGAGGGAGAAGTGTAGCGATTCGGCACAGTCTATACATCAGACTGCACATGCCCACTTAGGAGAGCCAACTTGCAAGCGGGTGGTCGTGGGTTCAATCCCTGCACCATTTTACTTTTTTGTATGTATGTATGTTCCATTAATATCAAACCCCTTGCACGGACCTAGCCATGTTTTCATGGGCAGGGTTAGCCGACAAATACTAAGCAATGCGTGTTAGGTGCCTTGCAACAATGACACTACATATGTGACCTGACCGATCATACAACCCGGGACAGTTCCATACGAAATCCGACGCTCTACCAATGGACCAAGGACGCTAGTCCTATATATGTAACTGATATATAATTATACAATATATATATAAGACCTCTACATAAAATATATGTCTTCTGTTAGTTCGAGGTCTTATCGCTAAAGCTCATTTTCGCATAGCACTTTCCGCCCTGATCCGATGGCGGGATTTCTGACCAATATATTGAAGCTTTTCGGACATGAACGGTTATAAATGTGTCCATTGGTGTTAAGAATAATCCTAAACATAGATATTAAGAACGCTTAAAATATATTGTCTAATTGTTGTGCATATCATTTAGCTGTTTGAAGTAGACAGGTGAAATTCTCCCATTTTTTCTGGGCAGTCTTCACAAAAGAAATCCAAATGAAATAGTTTTAGTACATTTCATGCGTATGAACAATTGAATATTAAACAAAATCACCGTAATGGCACGGAGATAAATCTTGTAAACATTTTCGTCTAATTATTTCTATTTTAACATACTCAAACTCATTAAATGCATTAAACAATGCAAACACACATAAACATAAATACACAAACACAACATAATAATAGTATATTAACATACTGATACCGGAATGTAATGATGTATCACGGGAACAAAATGTTAATATGTTTTAACAAAATACCCCACCCACCACAGGCTTTAACATACGGTAAGAAACCACCCAACTGAATAATGACATCAACCACGCGTTTTGATCCTAACCCTAACCCTGGGCGGAGCAAGTGATGAAGGCGCGTTATGCGTGGTTGATACTATATTCTGATCGGCTGGTTGAGATAAAGATTTTACGCTTACAGTTCAAGTCTTTGATAAATAATACGCATTAATGCCGTTATGTTACAGGACAATATCGTACCTGGTGGAAACTAATATAGTCGCACTTGTTGCAATATTCATATGTTGCGACCTTCAAGATAAATGGGTTTATCTCTTATAAATGACAAATATATATCGGGATCTGAATGACTGGTCGAGAAAACGAGTTTACGTACAAAGCAGTTCAATGTAACTGAATCAAGTGAATGCTATGATTTTTGGAAAGTAGGTCAACACTGAAAAACAGGTTCTAATAATTACGCCAAACAGACTACATCTATCTTCCAGTATCATAAAGAAATATTTCCTAAATCAAAACGATATTACTTACTTGTTATTATTATTAGACATATAACGTTGCTAACATTATATCACAGGCTGCAAAACATCGGTCTATTCTGTTCGCCGTAAAATGGTGCTATTTTTTAATTGTACATGTATGCAATTACTGTGTAGTGATTTTTTTGCCAACAACGCCCAACATCAAACATAGTTTCCCAATAACAACTCACTAACATTTCACCTCATGGATTGATGTTCCTAAACTTAAGGGACTATTATAAATAAACAAATATAACAAAAGTATATGGAACTATTTTGATTTTAGTGATTTCGTTTGTGAGGTCGGTCGATTCTATTACATTATGGGGGGAGATGGCTTTTTATCTGCATTTACAGACACTGATATTATACATAAATACAGTTATATCATTTTAATAACATATTAATACTAGAGGAACGACGTACTAAGTTAATAATATGACAAGAAATGACATAAATAGAACATGTTTGACATATATACAACATTGTTATACTTTATTACATCCCTAATTGCTGGGTAAATCCATTTTTACCCAAATACCAAGTATACATAAAGAATGGTTATACAGAATTGTTATTCGTATGAAAAATACGCCGAGCATAGGTTCCACCACTCTAGTATATTCTTGCTATATGCCGCCGGAAAATTCAACACGCAGACGTGACGCTCAAAGTTTGTATGCCCATCTTCTATCACAGAATAGCCTGAGTGCCAGTCTGTCGATTTTTCACTTTTTAACTTCTGGCAAAGTTGATATGATCAGAAACTCAATACGATACAATTAATTGTGTATCGTATCGGTGCTAAAATAGATTTATTTGACTGACCAGGCTATATCGACGCCTGTTTCCAGGCTAATCACAGACACAGGCACAAGACACATACTATATGACCATAAGGAAAACAATTAATTGTGTCTTGTGCCTGTGAATCACAGATATACATTAATAGTGAGTGAAGGAGTATTCTTGACAGGCGATTTCAATGCACGTATTGAGTCATTGTCGGATATTATAGGTGATTTTGACAATATCCCCCCACTTATTCACAAGTGTCCGTTTTTGCGATTTCCCCAGTGTAACACACTATTGACCTGTTTTACATTCTGCACATGAAGTATTTGTAATGGAAGATTGGTTTTTTGCCCTCCAGTAAATAGGTCAATGTAACAGGTGCGCGTGACGTCACAGGGGTGTGTAGAAATACCGGAATACACCGAAACACAGAGAGGTCACTACAGTTTTCCAATACCATTCCTAATAATTTATAGTGGCCTTGCCGAAGGTGTGTGTTTTCGTCGCTACCAGTTGCCCATATGAACGACGCCTCCTGAAGAGATTAGTAATTTTAGATTTTTGGAGGATAAGGTAGTCTGGGTGGTTTTCACGTTTTAACTTATGGCAAAATGACATGATCAGAAACTCAATACGGCTCAATTATTAGTCTATTTATTTGACTGACCAGGCAAAATATATCGACGCCTGTTCCCAGGCTAAGGATAGTGCAATGATGCAGACAGAGACCCATTCCAGAATCTCATCTGGTTCTTTTACGTGCACGGTGTACAGCATGATTGGCTCATGAATTTTCACCCTGGTAAATGTAATGTTCTAAATGTCACACAAAAAAGAAACCAAGTTAAATTTACATACAAACTTCACAACCACCCCCTTGAAATTGTCGAACATGCAAAATATTTAGGCCTCACTTTACAGAATAACTTAAAATGGGATAAGCATATAAACTCTATAACAAGCAAAGCTAATCAGTCATTAGGATTCCTCCGCAGAAATTTAAAAATCAACTCTACCAAAGTAAAAGACCATGCTTATAAAGCCCTCGTCAGACCCAAACTAGAATACTCCTCTTCTGTTTGGGACCCACATACCAAAAGCCAAATTAGTCAAATTGAAAAAGTACAACGCCGTGCATCCAACCGCTACCACAATACAAGTTCTGTAACTGACATGCTCACTACCCTCAACTGGCCCACCTTGGAAATTCGAAGAATCCGTACCAGACTCATCATGTTTTATAAGATCATACACCACGTAGTTGCCATCCAACCACCCTGTAATCTAATTATTCCTTCAGACCCCAGAACCAGGCACAGTAACACCTATACCTACAAACACATACACGCAGCTAAAGACTCGTACAAATACTCTTTCTATCCTAGAGCCGTCACTCAGTGGAACATGCTACCGCCCACCATATATGCCGCAGACACAGTGGACGCCTTCAAGGCCCTGATCCCTGTGTCTGTCCTTACCCCAATATATTTTGCATAAATTGCCACAATTATGTACATAGTTTTATAAAAAAAAAACACTTAAAAATATATCTAAAAATATGTCTATTCACTGTATCCTTTCTAATGAGCACTTTCTGATCAAACACTTTTTATTACGGCGCCAGCACCTAATCTTCATAAGTGAAGGAGTGCTGCTTAAACAAAGAAGAAGAAAGAAGCACCGACATGAGACCTCGGTTTAAAGTCCCATCTGAAAGATTGTTAATATTATTAGGGTCAGGCGGGGGATCGAACCTGCAATCCATGGATTACCAGTCCAGCTTGTTACCACTGGACTACAGATCCGTCTACAAGCCGAAGGATAATTTAACACCTCATAACACATCATAATCAATGGATGAACAAGCGTGATGTATATCCATCATCCATATATCCATCAGCCATATATCCATAATCAATCATCCATATATCCAACAGCCATATATCCATCATCCATATATCCATCATCCATATATCCACCAGCCATATATCCACCAGCCATATATCCATCATCCATATATCCACCAGCCATATATCCACCAGCCATATATCCACCAGCCATATATCCATCATCCATATATCCACCAGCCATATATCCATCATCCATATATCCATCATCCATATATCCATCATCCATATATCCACCAGCCATATATCCATCATCCATATATCCATATATCCACCAGCCATATATCCACCAGCCATATATCCATGAGCCATATATCCATGAGCCATATATCCATGAGCCATATATCCACCAGCCATATATCCACCAGCCATATATCCACCAGCCATATATCCATCATCCATATATCCATCATCCATATATCCACCAGCCATATATCCACCAGCCATATATCCATGAGCCATATATCCACCAGCCATATATCCACCAGCCATATATCCACCAGCCATATATCCATCATCCATATATCCATCATCCATATATCCATCATCCATATATCCACCAGCCATATATCCACCAGCCATATATCCATGAGCCATATATCCATCATCCATATATCCATCATCCATATATCCATATATCCACCAGCCATATATCCATCATCCATATATCCATCAATCCATCATCCATATATCCACCAGCCATATATCCATCATCCATATATCCATCATCCATATATCCATATATCCACCAGCCATATATCCATCATCCATATATCCATGAGCCATATATCCATATATCCACCAGCCATATATCCATCATCCATATATCCATCATCCATATATCCACCAGCCATATATCCATCATCCATATATCCATCAATCCATCATCCATATATCCACCAGCCATATATCCATCATCCATATATCCATCATCCATATATCCATTATCCACCAGCCATATATCCATCATCCATATATCCACCAGCCATATATCCATGAGCCATATATCCACCAGCCATATATCCATCATCCATATATCCACCAGCCATATATCCATGAGCCATATATCCATAATCCATCATCCATATATCCACCAGCCATATATCCATCATCCATATATCCACCAGCCATATATCCATCATCCATATATCCACCAGCCATATATCCACCAGCCATATATCCATCATCCATATATCCACCAGCCATATATCCATCATCCATATATCCACCAGCCATATATCCATCATCCATATATCCATCATCCATATATCCATCATCCATATATCCACCAGCCATATATCCACCAGCCATATATCCATCATCCATATATCCACCAGCCATATATCCACCAGCCATATATCCATCATCCATATATCCATCATCCATATATCCATCATCCATATATCCATCATCCATATATCCATCATCCATATATCCATCATCCATATATCCATATATCCATCATCCATATATCCATCAACCATATATCCATTAATCCATCATCCATATATCCATCAGCCATATATCCATCATCCATATATCCACCAGCCATATATCCATCATCCAAATATCCATCATCCATATATCCACCAGCCATATATCCATAATCCATCATCCATATATCCACCAGCCATATATCCATAATCCATCATCCATATATCCATAATCCACCAGCCATATATCCACCAGCCATATATCCACCAGCCATATATCCATCATCCATATATCCACCAGCCATATATCCATCAGCCATATATCCATAATCCATCATCCATATATCCACCAGCCATATATCCATCATCCATATATCCATCATCCATATATCCATCATCCATATATCCATCAACCATATATCCATTAATCCATCATCCATATATCCATCAGCCATATATCCATCAACCATATATCCATTAATCCATCATCCATATATCCACCAGCCATATATCCATCATCCATATATCCATCATCCATATATCCATCATCCATATATCCACCAGCCATATATCCATCATCCATATATCCATGAGCCATATATCCATGAGCCATATATCCATGAGCCATATATCCATCATCCATATATCCATCATCCATATATCCACCAGCCATATATCCATCATCCATATATCCATGAGCCATATATCCATGAGCCATATATCCATGAGCCATATATCCATCAGCCATATATCCATCATCCATATATCCATCATCCATATATCCATCATCCATATATCCATCATCCATATATCCACCAGCCATATATCCATCATCCATATATCCATGAGCCATATATCCATGAGCCATATATCCATGAGCCATATATCCATCATCCATATATCCATCATCCATATATCCATCATCCATATATCCATCATCCATATATCCACCAGCCATATATCCATCATCCATATATCCACCATCCATATATCCATCATCCATATATCCACCAGCCATATATCCACCAGCCATATATCCATAATCCATCATCCATATATCCACCAGCCATATATCCATCATCCATATATCCACCAGCCATATATCCATCATCCATATATCCATCATCCATATATCCATATATCCATATATCCATCATCCATATATCCATCAACCATATATCCATTAATCCATCATCCATATATCCATCAGCCATATATCCATCATCCATATATCCACCAGCCATATATCCATCATCCAAATATCCATCATCCATATATCCATCATCCATATATCCACCAGCCATATATCCATCATCCATATATCCATCATCCATATATCCACCAGCCATATATCCATCATCCATATATCCACCAGCCATATATCCATAATCCATCATCCATATATCCACCAGCCATATATCCATAATCCATCATCCATATATCCATAATCCACCAGCCATATATCCACCAGCCATATATCCACCAGCCATATATCCACCAGCCATATATCCATCATCCATATATCCACCAGCCATATATCCACCAGCCATATATCCATCATCCATATATCCACCAGCCATATATCCATAATCCATCATCCATATATCCACCATCCATATATCCATCATCCATATATCCATCAACCATATATCCATTAATCCATCATCCATATATCCATCATCCATATATCCATCATCCATATATCCATCATCCATATATCCATCATCCATATATCCATCAACCATATATCCATTAATCCATCATCCATATATCCATCAGCCATATATCCATCAACCATATATCCATTAATCCATCATCCATATATCCACCAGCCATATATCCATCAACCATATATCCATTAATCCATCATCCATATATCCACCAGCCATATATCCACCAGCCATATATCCATCATCTATATATCCATCATCCATATATCCATCATCCATATATCCACCATCCATATATCCACCAGCCATATATCCATCATCCAATATCCATCATCCATATATCCATCATCCATATATCCATCATCCATATATCCACCAGCCATATATCCATCATCCATATATCCATCATCCATATATCCATCATCCATATATCCACCAGCCATATATCCATCATCCATATATCCATCATCCATATATCCATCATCCATATATCCACCAGCCATATATCCATCATCCATATATCCACCAGCCATATATCCATAATCCATCATCCATATATCCACCAGCCATATATCCATAATCCATCAATCCATATATCCACCAGCCATATATCCATCATCCATATATCCACCAGCCATATATCCATCATCCATATATCCACCAGCCATATATCCACCAGCCATATATCCACCAGCCATATATCCACCAGCCATATATCCATAATCCATCATCCATATATCCACCAGCCATATATCCATCATCCATATATCCATCATCCATATATCCATCATCCATATATCCATCATCCATATATCCATCATCCATATATCCATCAACCATATATCCATTAATCCATCATCCATATATCCATCAGCCATATATCCATCAACCATATATCCATTAATCCATCATCCATATATCCATCAGCCATATATCCATCATCCATATATCCATCATCCATATATCCATCAACCATATATCCATCAACCATATATCCATTAATCCATATATCCATCAGCCATATATCCATCAACCATATATCCATTAATCCATATATCCATCATCCATATATCCATCATCCATATATCCATCATCCATATATCCATCATCCATATATCCACCATCCATATATCCACCAGCCATATATCCACCAGCCATATATCCATCATCCATATATCCATATATCCATCATCCATATATCCATATATCCATCATCCATATATCCATTAATCCATCATCCATATATCCATCATCCATATATCCATCATCCATATATCCATCAGCCATATATCCATCAGCCATATATCCATCATCCATATATCCATCAGCCATATATCCATCATCCATATATCCATCATCCATATATCCATGAGCCATATATCCATCAGCCATATATCCATCATCCATATATCCATCATCCATATATCCATCAGCCATATATCCATCATCCATAAATCCACCAGCCATGTATCCATCATCCATATATCCATAATCCATCATCCATATATCCACCAGCCATATATCCATAATCCATCATCCATATATCCACCAGCCATATATCCATAATCCATCATCCATATATCCATGAGCCATATATCCATCATCCATATATCCATCAGCCATATATCCATCATCCATATATCCATCATCCATATATCCATCATCCATATATCCATCATCCATATATCCATCAACCATATATCCATTAATCCATCATCCATATATCCATCAGCCATATATCCATCATCCATATATCCACCAGCCATATATCCATCATCCAAATATCCATCATCCATATATCCATCATCCATATATCCATCATCCATATATCCACCAGCCATATATCCATCATCCATATATCCATCATCCATATATCCACCAGCCATATATCCATCATCCATATATCCATCATCCATATATCCATCATCCATATATCCACCAGCCATATATCCATCATCCATATATCCACCAGCCATATATCCATCATCCATATATCCACCAGCCATATATCCATAATCCATCATCCATATATCCATCATCCATATATCCAACAGCCATATATCCATCATCCATATATCCATCATCCATATATCCACCAGCCATATATCCACCAGCCATATATCCATCATCCATATATCCACCAGCCATATATCCACCAGCCATATATCCACCAGCCATATATCCATCATCCATATATCCACCAGCCATATATCCATCATCCATATATCCATCATCCATATATCCATCATCCATATATCCACCAGCCATATATCCATCATCCATATATCCATATATCCACCAGCCATATATCCACCAGCCATATATCCATGAGCCATATATCCATGAGCCATATATCCATGAGCCATATATCCACCAGCCATATATCCACCAGCCATATATCCACCAGCCATATATCCATCATCCATATATCCATCATCCATATATCCACCAGCCATATATCCACCAGCCATATATCCATGAGCCATATATCCACCAGCCATATATCCACCAGCCATATATCCACCAGCCATATATCCTCATCATATATCCATCATCCATATATCCATCATCCATATATCCACCAGCCATATATCCACCAGCCATATATCCATGAGCCATATATCCATCATCCATATATCCATCATCCATATATCCATATATCCACCAGCCATATATCCATCATCCATATATCCATCAACCATCATCCATATATCCACCAGCCATATATCCATCATCCATATATCCATCATCCATATATCCATATATCCACCAGCCATATATCCATCATCCATATATCCATGAGCCATATATCCATATATCCACCAGCCATATATCCATCATCCATATATCCATCATCCATATATCCACCAGCCATATATCCATCATCCATATATCCATCAATCCATCATCCATATATCCACCAGCCATATATCCATCATCCATATATCCATCATCCATATATCCATATATCCACCAGCCATATATCCATCATCCATATATCCACCAGCCATATATCCATCAGCCATATATCCACCAGCCATATATCCATCATCCATATATCCACCAGCCATATATCCATCAGCCATATATCCATAATCCATCATCCATATATCCACCAGCCATATATCCATCATCCATATATCCACCAGCCATATATCCATCATCCATATATCCACCAGCCATATATCCACCAGCCATATATCCATCATCCATATATCCACCAGCCATATATCCATCATCCATATATCCACCAGCCATATATCCATCATCCATATATCCATCATCCATATATCCATCATCCATATATCCACCAGCCATATATCCACCAGCCATATATCCATCATCCATATATCCACCAGCCATATATCCACCAGCCATATATCCATCATCCATATATCCATCATCCATATATCCATCATCCATATATCCATCATCCATATATCCATCATCCATATATCCATCATCCATATATCCATATATCCATCATCCATATATCCATCAACCATATATCCATTAATCCATCATCCATATATCCATCAGCCATATATCCATCATCCATATATCCACCAGCCATATATCCATCATCCAAATATCCATCATCCATATATCCACCAGCCATATATCCATAATCCATCATCCATATATCCACCAGCCATATATCCATAATCCATCATCCATATATCCATTCCAGCCATATATCCACCAGCCATATATCCACCAGCCATATATCCATCATCCATATATCCACCAGCCATATATCCATCAGCCATATATCCATAATCCATCATCCATATATCCACCAGCCATATATCCATCATCCATATATCCATCATCCATATATCCATCATCCATATATCCATCAACCATATATCCATTAATCCATCATCCATATATCCATCAGCCATATATCCATCAACCATATATCCATTAATCCATCATCCATATATCCACCAGCCATATATCCATCATCCATATATCCATCATCCATATATCCATCATCCATATATCCACCAGCCATATATCCATCATCCATATATCCATGAGCCATATATCCATGCTATATCCATGAGCCATATATCCATCATCCATATATCCACCAGCCATATATCCATCATCCATATATCCATCAGCCATATATCCATGAGCCATATATCCATGAGCCATATATCCATGAGCCATATATCCATCATCCATATATCCATCATCCATATATCCATCATCCATATATCCATATATCCATCATCCATATATCCATGAGCCATATATCCATGAGCCATATATCCATGAGCCATATATCCATCATCCATATATCCATCATCCATATATCCATCATCCATATATCCATCATCCATATATCCACCAGCCATATATCCATCATCCATATATCCACCATCCATATATCCATCATCCATATATCCACCAGCCATATATCCACCAGCCATATATCCATAATCCATCATCCATATATCCACCAGCCATATATCCATCATCCATATATCCACCAGCCATATATCCATCATCCATATATCCATCATCCATATATCCATAATCCATATATCCATCATCCATATATCCATCAACCATATATCCATTAATCCATCATCCATATATCCATCAGCCATATATCCATCATCCATATATCCACCAGCCATATATCCATCATCCAAATATCCATCATCCATATATCCATCATCCATATATCCACCAGCCATATATCCATCATCCATATATCCATCATCCATATATCCACCAGCCATATATCCATCATCCATATATCCACCAGCCATATATCCATAATCCATCATCCATATATCCACCAGCCATATATCCATAATCCATATATCCATAATCCACCAGCCATATATCCACCAGCCATATATCCACCAGCCATATATCCACCAGCCATATATCCATCATCCATATATCCACCAGCCATATATCCACCAGCCATATATCCATCATCCATATATCCACCAGCCATATATCCATAATCCATATATCCACCATCCATATATCCATCATCCATATATCCATCACCATATATCCATTAATCCATCATCCATATATCCATCATCCATATATCCATCATCCATATATCCATCATCCATATATCCATCATCCATATATCCATCAACCATATATCCATTAATCCATCATCCATATATCCATCAGCCATATATCCATCAACCATATATCCATTAATCCATCATCCATATATCCACCAGCCATATATCCATCAACCATATATCCATTAATCCATCATCCATATATCCACCAGCCATATATCCACCAGCCATATATCCATCATCCATATATCCATCATCCATATATCCATCATCCATATATCCACCATCCATATATCCACCAGCCATATATCCATCATCCAATATCCATCATCCATATATCCATCATCCATATCATCATCCATATATCCACCAGCCATATATCCATCATCCATATATCCATCATCCATATATCCATTTTCATCCATATATCCACCAGCCATATATCCATCATCCATATATCCATCATCCATATATCCATCTCATATATCCACCAGCCATATATCCATCATCCATATATCCACCAGCCATATATCCATAATCCATCATCCATATATCCACCAGCCATATATCCATAATCCATCAATCCATATATCCACCAGCCATATATCCATCATCCATATATCCATCAGCCATATATCCATCATCCATATATCCATCAGCCATATATCCATCATCCATATATCCATCATCCATATATCCATCATCCATATATCCATCATCCATATATCCATCAGCCATATATCCATCATCCATATATCCATCATCCATATATCCATCAGCCATATATCCATCATCCATATATCCATCATCCATATATCCATCATCCATATATCCATCAGCCATATATCCATCATCCATATATCCATCAGCCATATATCCATCATCCATATATCCATCAGCCATATATCCATCATCCATATATCCATCATCCATATATCCATCAGCCATATATCCATCATCCATATATCCATCATCCATATATCCACCAGCCATATATCCACCAGCCATATATCCATCATCCATATATCCACCAGCCATATATCCATCAGCCATATATCCATCAGCCATATATCCATCATCCATATATCCACCAGCCATATATCCATCATCCATATATCCATCATCCATATATCCATCATCCATATATCCACCAGCCATATATCCATCATCCATATATCCATCATCCATATATCCATCAGCCATATATCCATCAGCCATATATCCATCATCCATATATCCATCAGCCATATATCCATCATCCATATATCCATCAGCCATATATCCATCAGCCATATATCCATCAGCCATATATCCATCATCCATATATCCATCATCCATATATCCATCAGCCATATATCCATCAGCCATATATCCACCAGCCATATATCCATCATCCATATATCCATATCCATCATCCATATATCCACCAGCCATATATCCATCATCCATATATCCACCAGCCATATATCCATAATCCATCATCCATATATCCATGAGCCATATATCCATCATCCATATATCCATCAGCCATATATCCATCATCCATATATCCATCATCCATATATCCATCATCCATATATCCATCATCCATATATCCATCATCCATATATCCATCAACCATATATCCATTAATCCATCATCCATATATCCATCAGCCATATATCCATCATCCATATATCCACCAGCCATATATCCATCATCCATATATCCATCATCCATATATCCATCATCCATATATCCATCATCCATATATCCACCAGCCATATATCCATCATCCATATATCCATCATCCATATATCCACCAGCCATATATCCATCATCCATATATCCATCATCCATATATCCATCATCCATATATCCACCAGCCATATATCCATCATCCATATATCCACCAGCCATATATCCATCATCCATATATCCACCAGCCATATATCCATCATCCATATATCCATCATCCATATATCCATATATCCATCATCCATATATCCATCATCCATATATCCATCAGCCATATATCCACCAGCCATATTCCATCATCCATATATCCACCAGCCATATATCCATCATCCATATATCCACCAGCCATATATCCATCATCCATATATCCACCAGCCATATATCCATCATCCATATATCCATCATCCATATATCCATCATCCATATATCCACCAGCCATATATCCATCATCCATATATCCATCAGCCATATATCCATAATCCATACCATATATCCATATCCATCCATATATCCACCAGCCATATATCCACCAGCCATATATCCACCAGCCATATATCCATCATCCATATATCCATCATCCATATATCCATATATCCATCATCCATATATCCATCATCCATATATCCACCAGCCATATATCCATCAGCCATATATCCAATATATCCATCATCCATATATCCATCCATATATCATCACCATATATCCATTATCCACATCCATATATCCATCATCCATATATCCATCATCCATATATCCATCATCCATATATCCATCATCCATATATCCATCATCCATATATCCATCACCATATATCCATCATCCATATATCCATCATCCATATATCCATCATCCATATATCCACCAGCCATATATCCATCATCCATATATCCATCATCCATATATCCATCATCCATATATCCATGAGCCATATATCCACCAGCCATATATCCATGAGCCATATATCCATCATCCATAATCCATATATCCATCACCCATATATCCATCATCCATATATCCATGAGCCATATATCCATCATCCATATATCCATCATCCATATATCCACCAGCCATATATCCATCATCCATATATCCATCATCCATCAATCCATCATCCATATATCCATCATCCATATATCCATCATCCATATATCCATCATCCATATATCCACCAGCCATATCCATCATCCATATATCCATCATCCATATATCCATCATCCATATATCCATGAGCATATATCCATCATCCATAATCCATCATCCATATATCCATAATCCATATATCCACCAGCCATATATCCATAATCCATATATCCACCAGCCATATATCCATAATCCATCATCCATATATCCATCATCCATATATCCACCAGCCATATATCCATCATCCATATATCCATCATCCATATATCCATCAATCCATCATCCATATATCCATCATCCATATATCCATCATCCATATATCCATCATCCATATATCCATCAACCATATATCCATCATCCATATATCCATCATCCATATATCCATAATCCATATATCCATCATCCATATATCCATAATCCATCATCCATATATCCATAATCCATATATCCATCAATCCATCATCCATATATCCATCATCCATATATCCATATATCCATCAATCCATAGATATTACTGGATATGTTATACTATGCAATGTTTCTCTTTATTTAGTTTAATCATATTTTATTGCAAATCAATAGTAAATATGTCATACACATAAAGATACAATACATAGCATGAAAATACAAATGGTTTGGGCCACAAGTTTTAACAACATTCGACACATAATATGTGGCAATGGTCTCAATAAATTGAAATAAGTGGACTACACATGTCTCAATATATGTGGTAATGGTGTCAATGTGGAAGTCGTGATAGCGCAGTGGATGCGCGTTCGCTTCAGGTGCGAAAGGTCAGGAGTTTGAGCCCCACTGGAGCCGTTACGATTGTGCCCTTAGGCAAGGCATTTAAATTCCACGTTGCCTCTTCTCTCTCGCTCGTGGCGATGGATTCCATCAGGAATGAGGTATCGAGAGTGATTAGTATAAGTTGTAAGAACTTGTTTTGCAATAGAGCTAAAATAAATTTGTATAATGGTGTCAAAAAAATAACTTCTAAGTGGGAAAGGATTAAAGTTTAAATATACATTATCAATACAACATACTAATTGAATACAGATATAAACTCCTTCTAAACATGCAGACTACTGGAATGTTGTCTCCTAAACTCTATCATCCAAATAATATTTCTAGTATAAGTTGTTAAAGTAACTTATATGATCACAGTTTAACCCACGGCACCCACGCGCCGTCATGGTATTTGGGGTTCCCGGCTGGGTCCACAGGGCCATTAAGAGGTGGAACCATGCTGTCCTCATATTGCATCAGTCGGTTGAGCATCTGTATGACCCGGTCTTTATTCTGGTCAGCTATATTGTTGTATTCGCATGGATCTGATGGAATGTGAAATAAACATGGTGATTTCATAGGGTCACAATTCGTTGATGCGTTGAACGGTTTGGTGCCGCAATCTACCTTGACTGGTTTCCCCTTGTGATAGTACGACTTGGCCGCTGAATCCAGTTTACCAGTACTCTCGTCTTGCTTGTCAATTTCCATTTCATATCCCACATTATTTGCCATCATCTGTCCGACATATTGAATGCTTTCAGTGGGATTATTCCCAGCATCCTTGAGAAAAAGATGGCCATATTTCTGTGTGTTGTTCACATGCAGGCGTTCAGTGTCTTCTGGGTTCTGCCACGGGGGATACCAGTCACTCCAAGCCATCCCAACATCCCCGACCAGAATCTTATAATCTCCGACTCGAAGGCCAGAATGACCCTTACCCTTAGGGTCAATATTATGCAATATTTCAGTCCTCCGTCCTTTTCTATTGTTAGACAGTGCATCCCATTCGTTATAACCATCCAGATTTTTCATATCGCTGGAATCACCGCCAGCAGCTCCGTATAGGGTCGGGAGCCAGTCACAGACGTGTAACATGTTGTTAAACACGTAACCCTGCCTCTTGAGTAAAGGGCTGTGGATGAATCCGACCCCTCGTACACCTCCCTCCCACAGTGTAGCTTTCACACCTCTACAAAATACAAGGTAAAAGTTACGAAAAGGCAAATGTCTTGGCGATATAATGAATTACTACATAGTGTTGAGTCAGTGGATAATAGAGCATGTTGTATGCTGCCAAAGTGTAAAACAACAGCACAGACACACGGTACATACTCCTTAACATGGTAAAATTGTTTTGATTTAACCATATTTTATTGCATATGCATATTAACCCATTCAACCCCAAGTAACTGACATGGACTGGTGCGTGATATTTTCAGACCAATAAATTAATAAGAAAATTACCTTTGGACCAGTTCATTTATCAAAATGGGTAATTTTATCTAAAAATAGTAATAATTATTACTGGCAAAAAAGTGCAGATCCTGATGAGACGGCTCGTCACGAGCCGGCTCATCTGGATCTACACTTTTCATAAGCCTATTTAGAGGCCTGTGGGGTTGAAAGGGTTAAACAGTACAGTTGACATACATGCATGATACAGAATAGAAATTAACAATGTATAAGATGCATACATACATTTGTGTAACATTGCAAAAGTGTCGTGCCACAAGTTATAACCAACATTAGAAAACGACCCTTCCAAATAATCAAACTTTGTCAAACAAAAGGTGCGATATCATCTCAGTACTGTCAATTTTACACTATGTTGAGTAAATTGAGTACATTTGCCAACATGGTAAAAGTTACGGATAATGCAACGTCTCTGTCACTGTTTCAGGCTAGACTCCACAAACTGTCCCCAAACCGATATACTAAAGCCATAGTCCTATCCAACATGAACGTCAGAATATCGACAGAGATCATTGTAATCTTGTAAATGTACTCGGTGCAAAACCAGTAAATCCTAGACATGTTTTACTTTGGATGCTGGGTAAATTAAATAGCTATAAATAGTTCAAATAGTTGTAGTAGATGATAATTCATTCATTAGTACGATTTTTATTAGAACTAAATACTCTGGAAATGGAAATAATTATGTCATGGAATTTCATTAGAATTGTGTCGCCAACGACTGATGTGTTCACCGCTGGATGCAAAGATTAGTTTATACAAATTTATTTTAGGTCGATTGCGAAACAAGTTATTTCAACTTATATAAATCACTCTCGAGACCTCATTCCTGATGGAATCCATCGCCACGAGGGAGAGAGAAGAGACAATGTGGAATTTAAATGCCTTGCCTAAGGGCACAATCATAACGGCTCCAGTGGGGCTCGAACTCCGGACCTTTCGCACCTGAAGCGAACGCGCATCCACTGCGCTATCACGACTTCCACAAGATTGAATGTACTTAAAACATATTATGATATTAATTAAGCATAGGTACAATCATTGTTTTCATTTGTCTTTCACCGCCAACGACTGATGTGTTCACCGCTGGATGCAAAGATTGAATGTACTTATAGTTGGGTCCAGGACCTCAATCCCGTGACCATTCTCTGGCTAACATGTTTTGACGATTGATTTGACATCTATGGACCTTTTAGAAATTTTTTAGAAACACGGTCCCTCGAAAATTTGCCGGCATTTTTTGCTAGGGGGCCAAATCCAAAATGGCCGCCGGCGCCATCTGGAAAAATTAACTTTTGAACCAGAGCACCAACAATCAAGTGTAAATACACTTTTTGCACTGAATCTACCATGGGGAAACCGATTCTGACATCAGTTTGACGCAAAAATTTAGTTTTGACCAAAATATCCAAGATGGCTGCCAGCGCCATCTGAAAAAGTAACTTTTCAACCCCATCACCTACAATCAAGTGTAAATACACTTTTTGCACTGATTTGACCATCGGGATTCCGATTCTGACATCATTTTGATGTTATAACATCATTTTTACCCAGATATCCAAGATGGCTGCCATACACTGGAGTGAAAAGTAACATAAAATGAAAGCAAATCATAGTGTATGATAACAAAATCTATCTTTAATAGTTGTAACTAAAAACAAATGAAAACAAACTTATGTGACAATTATACATTGTATAATTGTCACATAATATGGTACTTCCATCAATGAAAATAATCACAGTACTGTATACATTTCTAACTTAAACGTTACTGATAATGTTCTGCAGCTTACGAAGCCAAGCTATATGGTCAATCTAATCTGAATCGGAGCTTTCAGATGCACTGTATTCGGAAGAATCAGATTCCGACGAATATACGCTCCTCTGTTCATCATTGGATCCGTCTTCATCCCATTCGTTGTCATCTTCTTCGCTATCGTCAGCTTCTCCTGGTGCAGGTAGGGTCACCGGAAGAGCAGGAAGTGTGTGACGTACAGGGCGACAGCGGCCACCCACCAGCTCCCACCCATGCCCGAGTGGAGACGGATGCTTCCTCAGGGCAGGGTGGCGCGCTAGGTAGGCCAGGTAGTTGGCACGTAGCACATGTTGGCGGAGACTATCTCCATCCGGAGGAAGCCGGATGAAGGACTTCTTCTTCATGGTCTTCCACTTAGCGGCGCGAGCCTCAGCCATGGAGCTGCTCTTCTTATCCCCATAGACAACATCTCGGGTGAACTGGAAAAGTCCTTCTATCACGTCCTCCTCCATGATAAGACCATCTCCGCACCGACCGAGCTGCTGTCTCGCTATAGGGCTCTTCGCCACCTTGGCATACAGGGACATCTTACCCTTGCCGTAGAAACCCGAGTTTGCATCGCAACCGGTCATACAATGCAACTGCACAATGCAGTCTGCCATCTCGTCAGTAACCAGGCCACTACAGGAGACCATATCCTGTTTTCTCTTGATGCAGAGCATACCGGGTAGCTGATGCGAGAGAAATGCTGCCGCTACATAGGCATCGGTATCAGCTGTATCAATAACAACCGGGTCATTACAGCCTGACTCCCGCAGCAGTGCGTACGTTGAGAATAATATAGTATCAGCCTCCGACTGATCGAAGCTATAGTCCTGCATTGGTTGCTCGGTTGACAAGTTCGTATAGCGGGAGCCAACGGAGTACACAATCTCTTGGTTGACTCTCTGTGCTACGTCGGTTAGGTAGCTGCATATCAGTGCTTGCATCCGCCCCTTGTTGCTACTGCTACACAGCAGCGTCTTGAATGATACAGCAGAGGGGAAGGGATCGCCCAATTTCATATAAGTGTTAGGGATATGTGCCTGGCCCTGCACCCTCATGTCCCGCTCATCATCTTTAGTCGAGAATGCTGCATCATACGGGTCATTCACGCAGATGATACGCGTAGCGTATCCATTTCGGGAGAGGATGATGGTTGTAAGCTTCTCCACATAGTCCGACCACTTGTAGGGTGTGCCATCTTGCTTTTGTCGATCTTCTGTTGAAGGAGTTGCCATCCGCCAGATCATCCCCATGTCGACGATGGCGATGTAGGGTTCCAGTAGATTTATGACCTGTAGAGAGAGTTTTTGGAGGAGTTTACTCTTTTGTGTCTTTCGGTATGTTCCATTGCAGTTGAATATGGGTACACATTCTGCAACGACACGATGCTCGAACAACTCATCGAGTTTGACTAGTTGGCTGACCTCAACCAAGTTGATCACCGCCTTGAGCGCATCCTGTTCCATCTGCGCAGCTTTAGCCTTGAGGTCCTCCCCGGGCTTCGTCGTGGTGTCCGTTCCCTTCGCAAAGGTCAAGCGTTTGCTCAAAGGGACGGATGCGTAGATGGAGGTAGCCTTAGTGAAGACCCTTTCTCGCAAGAAGCGGGTTAACTTCTCCTCTCCTGCAGCAAGGGCTGAATTGAAGTCTGCAACAAGTTCATCAGTTGCAGGCATGGCTGATTGTAATGTGCGGAGTATGGGTGATGCTGGGTCAAACGGGAAGGAGTCAAACTCTTGCATGCAAGCAATTAGATCCTGTACACACTGCTCATCTTCTCGCATACGTTTTGGGCCACATTCCACGTGCTTCCTCTTGGCTGGTTTTCGGTTGGCGAGGGCATTGTGAGCTGCCCGGATCTTGGCCACGTTGTTCACATTTCTGGAGTGTACCATCAGCTGCTTTTCATTCTGAAGGATGGAGAGCCAGCCAGATTTCATTTTGCTCCCCTTGTTCATGGTGCACTCGATCCACATGTCCCATGCCATGTTGGAGTAGGGGTTGCCTGTGATGGACTGTGTGAAGTCGGTACGCAGGAAGTCGACCTGATCAGAAGGAAGAGATGTCAGCATTGCCCAGAAATCCGGCAACCACCTACCATACCTATTGTTGTCATACGCTACCATCCATGGCATCATGGCGCGAAGAGAAATGACGTACTCGTCCCAGTTACATGCATGGACCGCATGCACATTCTGCATTAAAGCATCTGTCATGGTCAGGAAATCGATCCAGTATTGTGCCATGTTACTATCCTCCACATCAGTGAAGAGCGTCGTGATGAGGTCCGTGAGTTTGGCGTCCTCCTCCAGTTCTACATGGGCAGCAGCGCGGGTTTCTTGGGAGATGCTCATATCTCTCAATAGCTCCAGGTTATCCCTCGTCTCAGCAGACAAGTCTGCAATGAGCTTCTTCTTCACCAGCTGATTCATGAGCGCCTCATACATGAGCCGCAAACAGCGTAGTCCTCTCTTGTAATGCTTGCCTTGCAGCGCTCGATCGACGGAGCCCTCAGCGATAACTTCCCCGGCCACGAGAATATCGCCCAATTCGCTACCCTTGTACCTCTTGTATATTGAGGACATCATGACGCATTGTGTGTGGAAGGGGCCCAGGAAAGGAATGATCTTGTGGTACTTCACAGAGTTCTCGGCCTTCAGTTGGGTTATGAGGACATATACAGGATGATCCCCCACCAAGAATGCGAATGGCATGCGTTTAGTGATGATGATAGTAGACAGCTTGTCCATGACGTCATTCACAACGGATTTGTTCGGCGCCTGACTGTATGACATGTGGTAATATGCCTTGCTCCTATCTGTATGCACATTGAAACAAGCATGGAACCCATTATACGTTGGTATAGTTTGATCGTGTGCATCAGGGCGGTCGCCATTCTCGTCAGTACGAGCAAGTACATGAATAATGCTCCACTTGCGCTGAGCATCTGTACTTGATGAGGCAGCATCAGGCTCTGGGCGGATGGGAGGCTCACCACGCTGGATGGTCTTGTATGGTTTAACCGCCTGCAGCTCGGATACTTTCTCTATCAATGCTTTGGAAACAGTCTTGGCATCTTTGATACGTGCATCCACATCCTGGTCGTCCGGGATGTTTGTCTCGACCTCATCCTGCACACGATTTTCGACACGCTGCAGGAACATCCAATTAGTACGGTGTGCAGTGCCCCCTCCCGTCAGCGTGTCGTTGTGGAAGTCATCGTTGTCGATAATGCTAACACTGGGCTTCCCCTCCGCGATCTCGTTGGGGCACACTGCGCATCGTTCAAGGTCATGCATAGCCCAGATATCTCGCAGCAGGAGCACATTGGGGTAGCTTATACCTATTCCAAGCTTGTGAAAGGAGTCGACGAGCTCCTTGCTACGAGTTATACCATGATGGGTGACTGTGGCATTGATGGTGGTAGTAGTTGGTCGCTTTGTGACATACTGCGTGATGATTGACGTGAGAGATAGTGTGATGGGGGACAGATCTAACTCCTTCTTGCCCCGCAAAGACGATAGCAGCTGTACCATGAGAGGGGAGACCTCTTCTTCCTCCTCAAGCTCATCAACTCTCGGCGGCCACGGGACGAGTTGTACTGCCTTGATATCAGCCTGCAGTCGGGCGGCCACATTGTGCACCAGCTGCTCACTACTAACACCAATGGAGGATAGCGCTGCTTCGACATAAGAACCACTCCCAGACGTGTCATAAACTAGGTCACTATGGTTCTTCTGAGGGCGGGAATGGAATCCAATCTTATCCTCAAATTCCCGGATCAGTATGTCTTTTATGTAGGAAGACTTGACTCCAGATGTTTGGAAGCCATACCGAGACACGATCGAGCTGTAGTCTCGGAGGAGGCTTTGCAGTGACCGTAGCTCATGTTCCTCAAAGATAAAAAATCTGATAAGGTCGAAGAAGATGGTCTGAGCTTCGCGCAGACTTACATTGTTCATGAGTGGTAGCTTGTCGTCATCAGTCATCTTCTGATATGTACGAACATGTTTCAACCAGCATTTATGGTGATATATAATCTCAAGTGCGTAGGGTTGATCACCTGCAGAATCAATCAGGCAGTTTATTCTGTCACGCATCATCGGATCGTCCAGGGCCACTGTATGACTCTTAAAGGCCGCCCATGCATGATCATATGAAATGAGATTCAGCTTTGATTCTGGGTGCTTGGTCGTCTCCGCCTTGCAACACCAAACACATTTGGTTTTATCGTGTATCGCCCCTAGAGTAGATCGCAGTCGTTTGGCTGCTGGAGGTCCAGTTGGAGAAGGAACATCAGACACAGATGATGACTGAGCTTGGCATTCAACCTCTTGTTTCTTCTTTCTTTTGATGGCCTGCTCCAGTTTCTTCGCGCTTGATAGGGTGAACCTACACGTATCATGGACACATTGTCCACAGTGACCTTTACCCCAATCCACGGTTGAATGGACGGTCCCGAACTTGTCCAGACCACTCCATAACAGCGCCTTCTGTTCAAGATTGGCCCACAGAGCTGCAGAAATGGCACCGGCGGCTTTATTGCAAACCCCTCCACACTGAAGAACACATGGAACTTTTGACATTGTAATAAGCTGCGCTGTTCATACGCTGTTCATATGCTGATAACTCTGTCTCTGGAAATATATAAAAATAAGACACCATGTACAATGTATAATTGAATGTACAATACACAATGAGTATAATTATTCGTATATATATAATGCTCATTCTTGATTAAAAGCTCTCGGTCGAGTGGGGCCTTTGCTTTCATTTTATGTTACTTTTCACTCCAGTGTATGGCAGCCATCTTGGATATCTGGGTAAAAATGATGTTATAACATCAAAATGATGTCAGAATCGGAATCCCGATGGTCAAATCAGTGCAAAAAGTGTATTTACACTTGATTGTAGGTGATGGGGTTGAAAAGTTACTTTTTCAGATGGCGCTGGCGGCCATCTTGGATATTTTGGTCAAAACTAAATTTTTGCGTCAAACTGATGTCAGAATCGGTTTCCCCATGGTAGATTCAGTGCAAAAAGTGTATTTACACTTGATTGTTGGTGCTCTGGTTCAAAAGTTAATTTTTCCAGATGGCGCCGGCGGCCATTTTGGATTTGGCCCCCTAGCAAAAAATGCCGGCAAATTTTCGAGGGACCGTGTTTCTAAATTTTTTCTAAAAGGTCCATAGATGTCAAATCAATCGTCAAAACATGTTAGCCAGAGAATGGTCACGGGATTGAGGTCCTGGACCCAACTATTAAAAACATATTATGATATTAATTAAGCACAGGTACAATCATTGTTTTCATTTGTCTTTCACCGCCAACGACTGATGTGTTCACCGCTGGATGCAAAGATTGAATGTACTTAAAACATATTATGATATTAATTAAGCACAGGTACAATCATTGTTTTCATTTGTCTTTCCCCATAAGTCTGTAGGCTATCTCTGCAACAAATCATAATAGATAAAAATAGTTTCGATCACATTTATCGCGTTTTGTTAAATATGATTATATACATTATTGGCATTGGTCAGGAGCCAATTCTCAGTGACCAAATGGTGAACTTTTATAAACAAAAATATGTATCACCATAGTATGGTAGTTGACATACACTTTTCATCAGGATCGACTCTGCAAAAGCATTGATGTCCCTTAATTCATTTAAAATCCGCACATCTGTCGGTGCAGCACAAGTTTGGTTTGTACATAGTTAGACTGTACAATTTTTGTTATGTTATATTTCTGGTTTTACGCCTGCATCAGCACCATTTTGGGCTATATCGCCGGCGGGCAGTTTACCTAACAACACCTTTCCTGGGCAGGCTCCAGCGGTTAACCAGTACTTGGGTGCACCAACCTCCGTAAGAAACTGCCAACTTTTTCATATAAATGAGACATTAGACTGTACAAACAGTAGATATTTTAGGGAGTTTTATAGCACAACGAATGCACTGTGAGAATTTCAATAAGATGATTGCCTCTATTTCAATCCACCTATCATTGTATTATACATGTGTAGAATATGTATCTATGTATTGTAAATCATTCGTATAAATATGCTATAAACTAAAGTGGAAGTCGTGATAGCGCGTTCGCTTCAGGTGTGAAAGGTCCGGAGTTCGAGCCCAGCTGGAGCAGTTATGAGTGTGCCCCTAGGCAAGGCATTTAAATTCCACATTGGCTCTTCTCTCTCACTCGTGGCAATTGCTTCCATTAGGAATGAGGTCTTGAGAGTTATTAATATGTAAGTTGTAAGATGTTGTTTTGCAATCAAGCTAACATAGAATTGTATAAATTAAAAATAAACTAAAGAATGGACGTATAAATGTAAGGTTAGCCAGTTCACAGTTAGGCATGGTTTCTTGAACTGTTGCAATACGTCACCTATTGAGGCCGGCATCGAAAGACTGAGAGAGGTCAGGTTCTGTAATTATACGTAAATTGAAAAGTATGCAACAAGCACAGAAACTAACCTTAATGGGAAGTTGTTAGCAGCATTAGCATCAAACCCGTTAGCTGGCCCCCCGTTGTCCGTGGTGAACATTATAATGGTGTTGTTCATCATGTCTCGTGATTCCAACGTCTTCACAACCGCTCCGATCGAGTCGTCTAAGGCTGCCATCATACCTAGTAATGTTGAAGAAATATATGAACATATACCTAGTAATGTTGAAGAAATATATGAACATATACCTAGTAATGTTGAAGAAATATATGAACATGTACCTAGTAATGTTGAAGAATTATATGAACATATACCTAGTAATGTTGAAGAAATATATGAACATGTACCTAGTAATGTTGAAGAATTATATGAACATATACCTAGTAATGTTGAAGAAATATATGAACATGTACCTAGTAATGTTGAAGAAATATATGAACATATACCTAGTAATGTTGAAGAAATATATGAACATATACCTAGTAATGTTGAAGAAATATATGAACAGATTCCGTACAAGTGTAGCAACTGCCATGTACATGCATACTAATTCCGTACAAGTGTAGCAACTGCCATGTAAATGCATACTAATTCCGTACAAGTGTAGCAACTGCCATGTACATGCATACTAATTCCGTACAAGTGTAGCAACTGCCATGTAAATGCATACTAATTCCGTACAAGTGTAGCAACTGCCATGTACATGCATACTAATTCCGTACAAGTGTAGTAACTGCCATGTACATGCATACTAATTCCGTACAAGTGTAGCAACTGCCATGTAAATGCATACTAATTCCGTACAAGTGGAGCAACTGCCATGTAAATGCATACTAATTCCGTACAAGTGGAGCCTCCGTCGTGTATAAAATATCTAGGTACTCACTATGTGATTTGGAAGAATGCTATAGTGAATTTATTCCGATCTACAGATCTATTCATCCTGCCTATTTTCATCTTCACCAAGGTGGCTTGGTGGTTAATGTTGCTCTTGGTTACCAATTGAATGGCACGAGTTTGATCAAAGGAGATTGTCAGTTCCTTCTGCATACTTACTTTCTACCATGTCTTTCGGGAACTTTGTTTGTTCTTGGGGTTGCACCAACAGCTTAGGTCATATGGTGGCCCTCGAGCTATTATTAATGGCACAGAACCACATGTTCCCATTCGAACCAATAACAGTACTGTGAAGTCCTGTACAATTACAGTTTCTGTCAACTCCTGAAGAGGTATTGAGCTGATTTCGTATACATTACTTTCGGTGATTACCAAACATTTTATATATGCATTGTTTTAGGTGTTAAAACCCAACAACAGTGTTAGCAAAATATAGATGTAGAGTTAAACAATTTGTTTAACTATTATATCTCAACAGGATCTATGTTCCTGATTGCAATTAAGGCAAGCCTACCCCGTATCATCAGCTTATATATCAACATTCTGCCATTAACGGCTCCAACTGTTTGAGAAAGTAGTTGATAGGTATTTGAAATTTTCATTTAAATGCAAATATATTTATTTGGAAACTTCAAATGCAAATAGTTCAAACAATACATTTAAATGCATGTGCAGTTGACATCTTGTGGGACAGTGCATCTGATCTATTTCCGTTTTATTCGCTATATTTAGACGTATAACTGTGTTCATCATGTTGATGGGCCATGAAGCATAACACTAATTATTTTACTATCTTTATGTTTCTAACACTGTTGGTGGGCCGTAACGCCTAAAACAAATTATTTCACTCTACATCTATATTTTTTATAACTTTATGTTGGTGGGTCGTAACACCTAAAACAAATTGTTTAACTCTACATCTATATTTTTTTAATATGTTGGTGGGTCGTAACACCTAAAACAAATTGTTTAACTCTACATCTATATTTGTCTAACACTGCGTTGGTGGGTCGTAACACCAAAAACAAATTATTTCACTCTACACCTATATTTTTATAACTTTGTTGATGGGCCAAACACCAAAATCAAATTATGTTACTCTACACCTATATTTGCAGGTGGACAGCAAATGCTCACATACCGGCAAATAATCTTCTATGGTAGTTCTTTATGTGTTTGAACCTATCTACATAATGCTGTGGGGCCTGTAAGGGGTCACCACCACCGTTCCCACTGTGTACAGCCTGGTGCGGAAGGTACAAAAATAACGGCTGAAATAGAGAACGTACAATGTCCAAACTATATAATAGTATGTTAGAGATGGCATCGAGTATTCGGGAGGATGTCTGAGCATCGAATAGCATGCTTGTGTGATTTACGTTTATTTATCGTCGCTTCCGGTTGCCCATATGAGCGACGCCTCCTGAAGAGATTAGTCATTTTAGATATTTAGAGGATAGTGTAATGATACAGACAGAGACCCATTCCAGAGTCTCCTCTGGTTATTTTACGTGCACGATGTAAAGCACCGAAACTAGACCTCGGTTTAACATCCCATCTGAAAGACTGTTAATTTTATTAGGTTCAGAATGGGGATCGAACCTGCGATCCCTGGATTACCAGTCCAGCATGTTACCATTGGACTAAAGATCTTTTCAGGAGGCGTCGCTGATATGGGCAACCGGTAGTGAAGATAAATAAACGTAAAACATACACATCCGGGGTCCAATAATCAACACGCTAAAGCGTAAGGGTGAACAATCCTTGTTTACAGTTACAATCCTTAGAATAGTGTATAATAATTATAATTAGAAATCGTTTTTGAAAATAAAAGCAGTGTTCCATGAGTATAGTAAAGGGCCATAACTCTGTGAAAAATTAATCAATTGAACCGCGAAAATGATTCATGTAGAACTAGTATTGGTTCTGGTCAGTATGTGATGTTTTGTGAAAATTCGATATAGGTTTTAGAATATCTTGTCCGGAAAAACTTTGTGACGAATGAACGGACCTTACAAAATCAATATGTCTCCCTCTTCTCTCTGGGGCGACATAGTTAACCTGATTTAGGCATCCAGCCAAGGGAATCACAGAAAGTGGCTGCTTAACCCTTTCTTCATAGAGATTTAGGTTAATCTACTATTATATCTCCATACAAACGACAGCCATTTAGCTATCATGCAGTGGATAAGTAGCTGCCATATCTATCCCACCTCCATAGATATTACTGGGACTACATGAGATTCTGGCCTTTATTATGAACATTGGTTTGGTTACTACATTGTCAATGTATGTCGAATTGGTAATGGCGTGAAGAGGTGCTTCAATGAGGGAAAGGGTCTATGAACATTGGTTTGGTTACTACATTGTCAATGAATGTCTAATTGGTAATGGCGTCAAGAGGTGCTTCTATGGGGGAAAGGGTTAACATAGGTGGCTGCTTAATAGAGATCAAATGTACAATAAGGAGAGGACATCCATAAGCTGTATAGCTTTCTGTCCAATTCCTTATTTCAATTGATGTAAGTAACCATGTACATAATAGAAAATAAATATGTTTAAACCAAATGTACAATAAAACAACATATTGGTAATCTGGAAACTCTGTTTAATATAGGTTGGCTGCTTAATTGAGTTGACCACAGGTTTCACTGTATACACATTAATTACAGTTTGATTGTGAAACGAGTTCTTACGACTTTAGACAAATCACTCTGAATTATTCATGATGGAATCCATGACAGCCACGAGGGAGAGAGAAAAGACAATATGGATGCACGTCATTCTAGTGATGCCCAAACTCCCCATACGTAGGTTACGTATCCATTACACCAGCAGGATTAATCGGTAAAGTATATGGTACCCAAGGCTATCACTTCAGCGGCAATCATTACAAGTTATAAAACATTTTACAATACGATGGAGTATACCCATAGGTCGACCTTATTGCTAGTAAACTGCATAGAAAACTTCCGTCTCGACTTTGAATAGTTACAGGAACTGTTTACTAATTAGTTGCACAGGTTCATCTATAACCTCAAACTGCCCCACAGCCAATGGGTGTAGTGGTATACGCATCATTCCACATTAAGTTATGTAGACAAATATAGCAATGTATGTGTCTCAGACTATGTATGACTACTTGGTTACCAAGGTAACATACCTCAAATGATAACTATGACCGCAACAACCCAAAACAGTCTTTCAGATGGGACTTTAAACCGAGGTCTCGTGTCGGTGATTTACACCGTGTACGTAAAAGAACCAGCGGAGACTCTGGCATGGGTCTCTGTCTGTATCATAGCACTATCTTCTAAAATCTAAAATGACTAATCTCTTCAGGAGGCGTTGAAATATATATAAATACACGCAAAAGCGTACAGCAACCCAAATTGTTGTATTGATAGCTCGTTGATTAAGTGGTTTACACACCATTCAAGCTCATATCACGTCGTTTAAACAACATATTTAACATATTTAAAAAACTTCTCCAAAATAACTCTATATCACTGGATTATTATGTCCTACCTCTGCTGTGTCATGTTTGTTGATGATATTGACAGCTTCATCGGTAAAACGGTCCGTAGAGTACAGGTTAGTCTCATTACGTATCAGGTCCAGGTCTCTCCTCCAGTCCAAACCCCAGTAATCCTGATAGACACAATAATAGTGTACACATTCTAAATCAGTTAATTTCAATCAATGATGTATCAGTGCATATACATATACTGACTGACACCATAAACAAATGTGCACTTTTATATCGAGCGTTACTTTCTTTACAAATTTTAAAATATAAACCAGGCGTTTTATTCCAAAAATGTTGGTAAGTCAAGGCCGAATAATGTGTTCATCATTTGCCACAACATTTATTTTGAAAATATAAAGCATATCATCGTATTCAGCTCATATGTCGTTAGTGATCCGCTATACCCTAAAGAACTGTAATGGATTTTGCTATCATGAGTGAAGAAAATAATCCTTTACACATTGCACTAATGTACCCAATATCTAAGCACGTAGACGACATTTGTCTATATTTTTTTCTAAAAGGATATAAATTTGACCTTTAAGGCAAGTACACAGTTTCTTTTTGGTGCCAGTATGATTGGTAAGAATGAAAAACATTAGTCAGTTACTGTCCCTGAATACTCCTAATAGTATAGTGGTTTCCTTTGTTTTTGTCGTTTCCTTTGCACCGCATGTTTTCCATTTTCATCCAAATTCTCGTCTTATAATTATGACATTATTAAATCTCGACATATATCCTTTAGCATGTCCAATGGATACCTTACTGTAAGATTGGTTCGGGCATACATACGTATGGTCAAAGTAGTGTTAAAGTGCAGCTAAAACGTACTGGGCCAGCCTCATACGTATGGTCAAAGTAGTGTTAAAGTACAGATAAAACGTACTGGACCAGCTTCATACATATGGTCAAAGTAGTGTTAAAGTACAGATAAAACGTACTGGACCAAAGGCATACGTATGGTTAAAGTAGTGTTAAAGTGCCGATAAAACGTACTGGACCAGCCTCATACGTATGGTCAAAGTAGTGTTAAAGTACAGATAAAACGTACTGGACCAAAGGCATACGTATGGTCAAAGTAGTGTTAAAGTGCAGATAAAACGTACTGGACCAGCCTCATACGTATGGTTAAAGTAGTGTTAAAGTGCCGATAAAACGTACTGGACCAGCACCATACGTATGGTCAAAGTAGTGTTAAAGTGCAGATAAAACTTACTGGACCAGCCTCATACGTATGGTCAAAGTAGTGTTAAAGTGCAGATAAAACGTATTGGACCAGCCTCATACGTATGGTCAAAGTAGTGTTAAAGTACAGATAAAACGTACTGGACCAGCTTCATACGTATGGTCAAAGTAGTATTAAATTGCAGATAAAACGTATTGGACCAGCCTCATACGTATGGTTAAAGTAGTGTTAAAGTGCCGATAAAACGTACTGGACCAGCACCATACGTATGGTCAAAGTAGTGTTAAAGTACAGATAAAACGTACTGGACCAAAGGCATACGTATGGTCAAAGTAGTGTTAAAGTACAGATAAAACGTACTGGACCAGCCTCATACGTATGGTCAAAGTAGTGTTAAAGTGCAGATAAAACGTACTGGACCAGCCTCATACGTATGGCAAAAGTGATATTAAAGTACAGATAAAACGTACTGGGACAGCCTCATACGTATCGTCAAAGTAGTGTTACAGTACAGATAAAACGTACTGGACCAGCCTCATACGTATGGCAAAAGTGATATTAAAGTGCAGATAAAACGTACTGGACCAGCTGCATACGTATGGTCAAAGTAATCCTCACACCCCTGGAAATATCCGTAGTGAGATTCAAAGCCACGTGACGTCGGTAAATACTCGTCCGCAAACATCCCAAGGTGCCACTGTTGATGTGAAAATAAAACAAACAATAACTAAATTAAACTTAGGTAGTGAAAAGAAGTATTAATACAGTAACTATAGTCTATCCAGCCTGCTAGTTTTCACAGTAACTATAGTCTATCCAGCCTGTTAGTTTTCACAGTAACTATAGTCTGTCCAGCCTGCTAGTTTTCACAGTAACTATCATATGTCCAGCCTGCTAGCTTTCACAGTAACTATAGTCTGCCCAGCCTGTTAGCTTTCACAGTAACTATAATCTGACCTGCCTGCTAGTTTTCACAGTAACTATAATCTGACCAGCCTGCTAGTTTTCACAGTAACTATAGTCTGTCCAGCCTGCTAGTTTTCACAGTAACTATAGTCTGTCCAGCATGTTAGTTTTCACAGTAACTATAGTCTGTCCAGCCTGCTAGTTTTCACAGTAACAATAGTCTGACCAGCCTGCTAGTTTTCACAGTAACAATAGTCTGACCAGCCTGCTAGTTTTCACAGTAACTATAGTCTGTCCAGCCTGCTAGTTTTCACAGTAACTATAGTCTGTCCAGCCTGTTAGTTTTCACAGTAACTATAGTCTGTCCAGCCTGTTAGTTTTCACAGTAACTATAGTCTGTCCAGCCTGCTAGTTTTCACAGTAACTATAGTCTGTCCAGCATGTTAGTTTTCACAGTAACTATAGTATGTCCAGCCTGTTAGTTTTCACAGTAACTATAGTCTGTCCAGCATGTTAGTTTTCACAGTAACTATAATCTGTCCAGCCTGTTAGTTTTCACAGTAACTATAATCTGTCCAGCCTGTTAGTTTTCACAGTAACTATACTCTGTCCAGCCTGTTAGTTTTCACAGTAACTATAGTCTGTCCAGCCTGTTAGTTTTCACAGTAACTATAGTCTGTCCAGCATGTTAGTTTTCACAGTAACTATAGTATGTCCAGCCTGTTAGTTTTCACAGTAACTATAGTCTGTCCAGCATGTTAGTTTTCACAGTAACTATAGTCTGTCCAGCCTGCTAGTTTTCACAGTAACTATAGTGTGACCAGCCTGCTAGTTTTCACAGTAACTATAGTGTGACCAGCCTGCTAGTTTTCACAGTAACTATAGTGTGACCAGCCTGCTAGTTTTCACAGTAACTATAGTGTGACCAGCCTGCTAGTTTTCACAGTAACTATAGTCTGTCCAGCCTGTTAGTTTTCACAGCAACCTATGTATGTCCCATCTGTGGTACTTGTAATAATAACAATTGGCGAGACATCTCATAAATAATTTGAGTAGCGGGACTTTAATTGGGTTATGTAAAACAAATATGTTTTAAGGCTGGCTCTATTCACAGCACACATTGTAATTTGGAATGTTTAGTCCAAATTTAAAGAATCCACGAGAAAATTTCCTTAATTACATTTCTACTCTTTTTTTACTTCAGGGTCAGGGTTGACTGTATATTGATATATGTGGTCCTCTCTACATCCAAATTTTCGGCTTAAAGTAAATGAATTAGCCGGATTTTTGTTTTCCTTGAAAATGGTTAGGAACAATCTAATCTATATCCTCAACAATATAATCTATATTGATATCCTCAACAATCTAATCTATATCCTCAACAATATAATCTATATCCTCAACAATATAATCTATATCCTCAACAATATAATCTATATTCATATCCTCAACAATATAATCTATATTGATATCCTCAACAATATAATCTATATTGATATCCTCAACAATATAATCTATATTGATATACTCAACAATATAATCTATATTGATATCCTCAACAATATAATCTATATTGATATCCTCAACAATATAATCTACAATATAATCTACAATATAATCTATATTGATATCCTCAACAATATAATCTATATTGATATCCTCAACAATATAATCTACAATATAATCTACAATATAATCTATATTGATATCCTCAACAATATAATCTACAATATAATCTACAATATAATCTATATTGATATCCTCAACAATATAATCTACAATATAATCTATATTGATATACTCAACAATATAATCTACAATATAATCTATATTGATATACTCAACAATATAATCTATTCGTAAATCATATAAACACATTATTTTATTTTGGCTCAATATATCAGCTTACACACACTATCTACGGAAGATATAAGACACAGGACTGAAGGAGACTGATGTATGCAGAAACCACTATACATGTAACCCAATGACAACATGTTTAGTTTACTCCTTGGCTTTCTCCAAAATGCTATCTGCATATACAAAGAAGTCCCTTTGCATTGGGAGTAAGGTGTGATATGACTGTGCATAGAAAATTGGACCAGGAAATCTGCCAAAATTAATGTAATTAATGGCTAGCTCTCACTGTGGCAGCTTTAATACAAGTAAAAGAAATGATATTAGTTAAATAAATGAATGTTACTACTTGTATAATAATGATTTGTGAGACACTGAATACCAATTATATTGTTAAACAACAATGTATTTCGTAAATGTTATTGCTGTGCTTACTCATACCGTTTTTTATATATATATCATGCTTTTCTGTAAACTTTGTATGTAACCGCCAATCATGTTACTTGGCGATGGACATGTACATGTTAATGCCAATAAAATCTGTTGACTTGACTTTAACTTTAATAGAAACAATATGACAGTATACCATACAGTATGTCATTCATTGTTACAGTATATTATAGCGGTTTCATTACACATTGTCCAAACACCTGTACAGAATGACTATCTGAGTGCAACACGATACCTTTCCGACAATGTGAGCTCTATATCCTAAATCATGAAACCACTGGGGCATAATCTTTTCTGTCAGAGGTAGCCCGAATGTTTCAGCGCCCATTATTACGCTATGTTGTAAACCTGGAAGGATAGGTAACAGGCTATATGTACGACATGCCTGCCAAAACGTTATCATGAAAAAACGAGATTTCCCAAATATAAAGATCACAAACAACAATGTCTTTAAAAAAAGGTGTATAAATTATGTGATATTACATCAGAAATGTACTCTTAAAAAGTTTAAACATTCCAATTATAAAATGTTAACTTGTTATTGTCTGCACAAGCACAAGCGGGTGTTTGCACCAAAACAATATATCCGAATTGATATATTGAGTAACAGTTATACCAAACATGTTTACTGGAACATCTGTAGCTTGTCATTTTACGGGAGTACATGTCCAAGCTTGCTTCTCTATAAAATATGAGATAAATTTAGATTAGATGGGAAGACGAACTGGGATTTTGAAAGCGCCGTATGGTGCTTATGCACATAGTAACACTTTAATGTAAATTAAATACTTATGTTATCAATTGGACTTGGAACTTTTAATAAACACTAGAAATACTATACGGTTACGGTATACCTGCGTGGTAATGAAAAATCACTAATGCGAAAGAGTCTAGTTACCATGTAGTCACATGTAAATATAGCAATTTTGAAATTTGCATCTATTAAGTGGGACAAATTGGAAGCCAGGAAAACTTAATCATGTTTTGTGGGTGCAATAGTAGGGGAACCATCTTATACACATAAGTGGTCCGCTGCCTTATTAGCGGGTAAGCACGGTCACATGATTGTAGTCCTTGGTTTCCGCGAGTTCCTGATGCAACGAAAGCGGGTAAACACGGTCACATGATTGTAGTCCTTTGTTTCCGCGAGTTCCTGATGCAACGAAAGCGGGTAAACACGGTCACAGGATTGTAGTCCTTGGTTTCCGCTAGTTGCTGATGCAACGAAAGCGGGTAAACACGGTCACATGATTGTAGTCCTTGGTTTCCGCGAGTTGCTTATGCAACGAAAGCGGGCAAACACGGTCACATGATTGTAGTCATTGGTTTCCGTGAGTTGCTGATGCAACGAAAGCGGGTAAACACGGTCACATGATTGTAGTCATTGGTTTCCGCGAGTTGCTGATGCAACGAAAGCGGGTAAACACGGTCACATGATTGTAGTCCTTGGTTTCCGCGAGTTGCTGATGCAACGAAAGCGGGTAAACACGGTCACATGATTGTAGTCCTTGGTTTCCGCGAGTTGCTGATGCAACGAAAGCGGGTAAACACGGTCACATGATTGTAGTCCTTGGTTTCCGCGAGTTGCTGATGCAACGAAAGCGGGTAAACACGGTCACATGATTGTAGTCCTTGGTTTCCGCGAGTTGCTGATGCAACGAAAGCGGGCAAACACGGTCATATGATTGTAGTCATTGGTTTCCGCGAGTTGCTGATGCTACAAAATATACGTACCCGTATGTATCGGGTGCCTCCCCGACATCAGTGCCCCTCTTGTAGGGGTGCAGATAGGGGACACGTAATAGTTGTTCAGTATGATACCACCGTATGCCAAGGCATCTATATTTGGTGTTGGGATCTGCTCAGATCCATGGAAGCTGACATCATTCCAGCCCTAGAAATAGTGTAACCACATTAACACACAAGCAATTAGAAATTATTAACAACGGACTAACAACTGCACTATACATGTTCTTCTGACATATTAGCATTTATCATGCGGACATTTCGTTAACACAGATCTTCAGGGTTTTATTTATTCTTTACATTCTTCAAGATTTATTTGGCATTCAATGTAGATAACAAAATATATCAAATTCACGATAGTTAGGGTTATTTTCGGGGGGGGGGGGAGGAATAAGTCCAATTCCGGTTAATGAAAGCACTGGTTTAAAGTTTAAATTTTATTTATTTTACAACGATTGCGAAGCAAGTTTTAATAACTTATATTAATCATTCTTGTTGGTGCGGATGAAAGTGTAAATGTGGTCATTCGTGTGTGTGTGGGGGGGGGGGGGGAACCGGAGACCCGGAGAAAACCCGCATGTCCGATTTAACGACCACCGTACCATCTCACATACTTCTCGGTCCGTGAATCGAACCCGGGTTGCATTGGTGAGAAGCGTTATATGATTGGAAACCACCGGGTTAGACCGGCTACGACCAGAACTATCACTCATGGTGATTAATACCCTCGTAATACAACTCATTATTAACCTGCTCAAGTTCATAGTGTTCTGGAGTGTTCTGCAGAAGTTTCAAGACGAGATAACTACACTCAACACAATTTCTAAATGGTGTTTTATAATATTTGGAGCCAACTAATAATCATACAATATAAATATTTTCATAATGCATTTTATTCCAGATGATTATACAGCAATTCATTGCATAGCGATCTGTAATCAAATGAACCAAATAAGATGATATGAATATTGATATTTTATGGTTATTAGTTTGCTCCAACTAGTGTATAACACCAGGTGACGATTAGGAATTTTGTTGAGTGTATGTCAACCATCATCGGAGCAATCAGCAACAATCACGATAATTCACCAACACATCAGCCACATTCACGAGAACTCACCAACACACCAGCCACAATCACGATAATTCACCAACACACCAGCCACATTCACGAGAACTCACCAACACATCAGCCACAATCACGATAATTCACCAACACACCAGCCACGTTCACGAGAACTCACTAACACACAAGCCACAAGCACGAGAACTCACCAACACACCAGCCACATTCACGAGAACTCACCAACACACCAGCCACAAGCACGAGAACACACCAGCCACAATCACAAGAACTCACCAACACATCATCCATAATCACGAGAACTCGCCAGCCACAATCACAAGAACTCACCAACACATCATCCATAATCACGAGAACTTGCCAGCCACAATCACAAGAACTCACCTGCACACCAGCAAAAATCACGAGAACTCACCAACACACCAGCCACAATCACGAGAACTCACCAACACACCAGCCACAATCACGAGAACTCACCAACACACCAGCCACAATCACGAGAACTCACCAACACACCAGCCACAATCACGAGAACTCACCAACACACCAGCCACAATCACAAGAACTCACCAACTCATCAGCCACAATCACGAGTACTCACCAACACACCAGCCACAATCACGAGAACTCACCAACTCATCAGCCACAATCACAATAACTCATCAAATTATCAGCCACAATCACAAGCACTCATCAACCCATCAGCCACAATCACGAGAACTCACCAACACACCAGCCACAATCACAATAACTCACCAACACACCAGCCACAATCACGAGAACTCATCAACACACCAGCCACAATCACGAGAACTCACCAAATCATCAGCCACATTCACGATAACTCACCAAATCATTAGCCGCAATCACGAGAACTCACCAACCCATCAGCCACAATCACAAGAACTCACCAACACACCAGCCACAATCACGAGAACTCACCAACTCATCAGCCACAATCACAAGAACTCACCAACACACCAGCCACAATCACGAGAACTCACCAACTCATCAGCCACAATCACGAGAACTCACCAACTCACCAGCCACAATCACGAGAACTCATCAACACACCAGCCGCAATCACGAGAACTCACCAACACACCAGCCACAATCACGAGAACTCACCAACACACCAGCCGCAATCACAAGAACTCACCAAATCATCAGCCGCAATCACAAGAACTCACCAAATCATCAGCCACAATCACGAGAACTCACCAAATCATCAGCCACTATAACAACAATGTTAGGCCTTGTTGCACATAAGCACTCTGTAATTGTTGCCAGGAAACAGATGTAAGCCAGAATACCCCCAAGTCTTCGTGTGATCCGTCGATTCATTTTAGAATGATGCTTCGGTCAACCAGTTGGGAAATTCTGCAACACGAAACAAAATATAATAATTAAACTGACATGACCATTTACAGATTCGCGACTGCATAATCCGATATGATAAACATCATATACATGTAGCATTTATTTGTTCATTAATCTACACATTTCTTCATCCACAGTTTCGTGTGGAAGTCGTGATAGCGCCGTGGATGCGCGTTCGCTTCATGTGCGAAAGGGCCTTCGAAAGAGTTCGAGCCCCGCAGGAGCCGTTACGATTGTGCTCTTAGGCAAGGCATATAAATGCCACGTTGCCTCTTCTCTCCATCGTGGCGATGGATTCCACCAGAAATGAGGTATCGAGAGTGATTAATATAAGTTGTAATAACTTGTTTCGCAATCGAGCTAAAATAAATTTGTATAAACCATATACATTCCATTCATAAGAAACGGAGCAAGTCAGCTTCCCCACCTCACTATCATAGAGAGTATTGGGAATTTTAAGTGTTGTGTCACTTATATAGCTGAAATGATGATGATTGTGCTTATTTACCCTCCCCTCCGGCGAACCATATGGGCGAGCGTAATAAGCAGTATATTTTAACGTAGTTTCCATCACAAATTACTCACCAAGTTTGCCGTTAAAATGCCCGATACTGATTTTACTTACCCTAACTGGACAGCCCGGAATTGAAAATTGCAAACACAGTCATTGCAGAGAGTGTGTGCTGTTGCCTCATATTGAGAAACATCGAGTAAATGTACACTTTTGGAGGTATAGCTACACGTTTTAAGATATATTGTTTGTTGTCCGAAAGGGGAGGTAACTGGAGCTATGGACTATGCTAGTCATCCTGCACATACGGATATGTAGTCCAGTGGTAACACACCGGACTGGTAATCCAGGGATCGCAGGTTCGACCCCCGTCTGACCCTAATAAAATTAACAGTCTTTCAGATGGGATGTTAAACCGAGGTCTCGTGTCGGTGCTTTACACCGTGCACATAAATGAACCAAAGGAGACGCTGGAATGGGTCTCTGTCTGTATCATTGCACTATCCTCCAAAATCTAAAACGAATAATCTCTTCAGGAGGCGCCGCTCATATGGGCAACCGGTAGCGACGATAAATAAACGTAAAACACACATAGTCCTGCGTGTCAGTTGGTGTTTCTGTGCTGATAATTACCCTTCTTGGCAAAACTGGCCACATGGTGCGGGATCATCTCAATTTAATTAACGAGTTAGTGTACGGTGATCAAACGTTTGAGACATACTCAATGGTAGGTATTTGATTATTGGGTGGTGTATGTAAATTTATTTTTAGCTCGATTGCGACATACGTTCTTACAACTTATATTAATCACTATCGAGACCTAATTCCTGATGCAATCCATCGCCACGAGGGAGAGAGAAGAGGCAACGTGGAATTTAAATGCCTTTCCTAAGGACACAATCGTAACATCTCCAACGGTGCTCGAACTAGGGGCATCTCGTACCTGAGACGAACGCACTACCACTGCGCTATCACGATTTCTTTATGGTATGTAGTACAGTGTGCATATGAGAGATTCCGGTCCGCTATTGAGCCTGAATACTCCCTTCGTATGTATGCCCTCTGTCTGTATTGGCAAACATATAAAACATGTTTAAAATAATACTCCTAAAAGTAGATTGGTTCTCTTAATTGGTTTCCTCTGTTTTTATCGTTGTTTCCTTTGCACAACATGTTCTCAATGTCCATCCATTTTCTCATCTTATAATAATTGAATTATTATATATCGATAGATATCCTACAATATAACAAATGGGTACTTATCTGTACAAATTTGTTATCAACTAATTAACATGATTTTGATAAAAGCACATATTGCAACATCTAGTTAGAGAACAACTGTTACAGTAAACACAGTGGATTGCAATTGAAAGAACCGATATACATTTGGTGAACAATCAGACTTTATCTGGCAAGGGAGGCAATAGAAAAGCCAGCAAGGTCGCTAATTGATTGAAGAGGTGATATATATATATATATGGTGAAAGCTGTATGGCGTGTTTTTTTAAAATTTAAGTTTATTTAACGTCGCTACCGGTTTCCAATTTGAGCGACGGGCAGTTTACCTAACAACACCTTTCCTGGGCAGGCTCCAGCGGTTAACCAGTACTTGGTGCACCAACCTCCGTAAGACACTGCCAACTTTTTCATATAAATGAGACACGGTCTAAGCGGGGCTCGAACCCGTGGCCATCAGAGATGATAGGTTACAGTGGTATACAAGTCAGCGACCTTAACCACTCGACCACGTAGGCGGTGCATGACGTGTTTTCAATTCGGGAGCAATTTATTGATTTCTATGGGATTTTAGCAAGATATGGATTTAATTTTTATATAAATGGAAAGTATACTCTTAAGTATTATACGATGGAAGTACACTACTAAAATATGTCTAATAACAAGAACAATAGCAGGAATAACAACAGAAACAAAAGAAAGAAAAGTAGTACAAGTGACGATGAACTTAATCTTAATCTGAGCAAAGTGTTTAGAGGTGGAGAATCGCCGGCGGGCGGAAATTGATCAATTAGCGAAGTTTTGAATGAAACGAACTCTGTACTTTATCAAGATGATGAAAACTTCTCACAATTTAGCGTTCCTATTGAAAATAGTTTTACGGTATTGGATGTAAATCAACAAGAACTTATCAACAGCTACTTCGGTTGTGGAGCAAACGGTTAATTGTAATATGTTATACGTATGTTACGTAGCTTAATGCCCAATACATGTATTGATATTTCACTAAGATCAGCCTGTTGTGGCAGACAGTAGATAGCTCGCATTTACTTGGTAAGAACTCCAACCTCCATTAGCGACTGACACATTTCTCACGTATCATTTATTACTCTTTTCTGATAGCGAGCGAACTCAATAATCTTGTTGCTATAATATACATGTACTAATATTAACTATACTTTTAACTAAGACCATTTTTAAAAAAAATTAATCATATTTTATTGCAAATCAATATTACATATGTGGCGTCCGTGATCGAACGGTCCCGGGTACGATACTCAGGCCACGTATGTAGTGTCATTGAGCAAGGCACCTCACACACATTGCTTAGTACTGATTAATCGCTTAGGTCGGCTAAGCCTGCCCAGGAAAACATGTCTAAATCACCGCGAGGGGTTTGACATTAAAGGAACATACACATATATATACAATACATAGCATGAACATACACATGGTTGGGCCACAAGTTTTAACAACATTAGACAACGACCTGCACCAGGAAACTAAGACAATTAAAAATCTAGCATATTAATTGTTTCATTATCGTTATATAAGCTAATTTACACAATACCCCACGTTGGTAATTATAAATACTGTCCGATTGGCGCAGTGTATAGCGCGCTCGCTTCTCACCAATGCAACCCGGGTTCGATCCTCGGACCGGGACGTATGTGAGATGATACGGTGGTCGCTAGATCGGACAGGAGGGTTTCCGGTTTCCTCCCACACGAATGACCACATTTACGCTTTCATCCGCGCCAACGATAGTGATTAATATAAGTTGTTAGAACTTGCTTTGCAATCATTGTAAAATAAATAAACTTTAAATACTGTCCCTTGCGCGGTCACCGTTTCACGACCATTTCGCTAATTAGGTCATACAGTTGTTTTTATTACCTTTAGCTCCACCTCGCACCTGCTGCTGTTTTCGCTGTTGACTTATGTGTGGTCTACTTATGTTGTTGGATGATCTCTTCGTTGCGATGTGCATTACTTCACAAGTGTCGGGTGGAAACTCTCCAGACAATTTAGTTCCATTTTATCTTTAAGGCCCATCAATGGGTTTGTTCGAAAGGTTTTGAGGATGAATCATTGAATGTTGAGTAAATTAGACCAAACGTTTTCATCAAAATGGCAGTAAAAATCCGTTTCAGCTTCTATTAATTTAATTTTGCAAGAGCGTTTTAATATCTCGAAATGCTTTCAGAATAGCTAGACATTTAAATATTTATAAACAAATACCTATTCTTACCTCTGGTTCAGGGGTCCTTGAGGGGTTTGTGTTGTGTCATGTGACTATTGGTATTGTATTGGCAGGGGATACTTATTTACATAGGTAAGGATTGTGATCAAAGCACTAAACTGAAGCTTGCCTCATTCATACAGGCCACTGGATCACATAAAGGGTGTTGTTATGCCATGTAACTAGAAATAAAATTGGTATTATAGGGGGCAGGGGATACTTATTGACATAATAAGTATGTATTTCTGTTTATTGATCAAAACACTAAGCTGACGCTTTCCTCATTCACGTACTATATCTCATATTTAAAGGTAACAATGCTTGTGCTTACTACACTGGTATTTCCAGTATTGTACATTTGGTGACCTTTGGGCTTTCAAGCTTGGTCCAGAAACCTGTATTTGTCCCAAAAGCCATAAGCATGCAGCTCGGCTACCGTTTCTTGTAAATGTATGATTAACATCTAGGTTGCTCGAATAGCCAGCAATTCGTACATGTCTATGACGTCACACAACTACTCTACTATGACGTCACAACAAGTACATATTATCCAACTCGGTCAAAATGTGAAACGTTCATATACCGACCATTTGCACAACTAAAGGAAGTTTACATAGGAACAACATTAGCGGGACATGTCTGTTGACTAATTCAGTGATTGGGCAATATTTATAGCGTTAGTAGCCCGTCGTGCGTGATTAATAGTGTATATAGCTGGATGATGATTTTCCAGGCCACTGGATTTTCGACGCCATGTTGTTTGTTTATTTTGTGGGAGCAGAGCGTATGAATATATACCCGTGCATATGTGTAGAAAAGAAGTGGTATAAGAATTCAGGCCATTGCAAACTGAAGGTTGTTATAATAACTATAATAACGTGTAATAATGTGCATAGTTATTACACGTTAATAAAGTACAGTATGCCAACATTCAGTTTGCAATGGCCTGAATTCTTATACCACATCGTTTAGTTATTACACGTTATTAAAGTACAGTATACCAACCTTCAGTTTGCAATGGCCTGAATTCTTATACCACATCGTTTAGTTATTACACGTTATTAAAGTACAGTATACCAACCTTCAGTTTGCAATGGCCTGAATTCTTATACCACATCGTTTAGTTATTACACGTTATTAAAGTACAGTATACCAACCTTCAGTTTGCAATGGCCTGAATTCTTATACCACATCTTTTCTACACATCGACTAGTATGAAGTCTTCTCAAGTCACATAAGTTCTCACCCCCCCCCATAAAAACTATACACTGCCTGTCATGAAAATGCATTTTTACAAAAAAGAAACATGGACTATATTAGTTATTGGGACTACGTTCGTATATACAACCAAATATGCTATAAACATGTGCAACTGTTTTATGCAATGCACGTATTGTATTGTATGTGGACGACACGTGGCTATTTACACACAGTCATAAGATACAATATTCGAAGGAAGCATAATGCACACACAATGTTCTAAGGAAGCATAATGCACACACAATGTTCCAAGAAAGCATAATGCACACACACAATGTTCTAAGGAAGCATAATGCACACACAATGTTCTAAGGAAGCATAATGCACACACAATGTTCCAAGGAAGCATAATGCACACACAATGTTCTAAGGAAGCATAATGCACACACACTGTTCTAAGGAAGCATAATGCACACACAATGTTCTAAGGAAGCATAATGCACACACACTGTTCTAAGGAAGCATAATGCACACACAATGTTCTAAGGAAGCATTATGCACACACAATGTTCTAAGGTAGCAGAATGCACACACAATGTTCTAAGGAAGCATAATGCACACACAATGTTCTAAGGAAGCATAATGCACACACACTATTCTAAGGTAGCAGAATGCACACACAATGTTCTAAGGAAGCATAATGCACACACAATGTTCTAAGGAAGCAGAATGCACACACAATGTTTCACTATCGTGTGTCATATCATCAGCAGGCATGCCACTGGGGAGTGATTAAATTAGGATATACTGGATATATACCGATAGCCTAAATTTCACGCCCCATCGGACAGCATGATGCATGTAACAGAGAAATGAATATTGGCAATGTAAATACTGAACAAGTAGACATGACACGCGATATGTGCAACATAAACCTCACAGGAAGTCGTGATAGCGCAGCGCAGTGGTTGGGCGTTCGCTTCAGGTGCGAACGGTCCGGAGTTCGAATCCCCCTGGAGCCGTTACGTTTGTGCCCTTAGGCAAGGCATTTAAATTCCACGTTGCCTCTTCTCTCTCCCTCGTGGCGATGGATACCATCAGGAATGAGGTCTCGAGAGTGATTAATATTAGTTGAAATTACTTGTTTCTCAATCGAGCTCAACTGAATTTGTATAAACTAAACATCACAGGTATGCTCAAACCGTTGGCTGGCTCAGGATATATTTGCGGGTGGTAGATACTCGACCTACGCTAATGTGCAATATCTGAACACGATCGAATCACCATAATATTATACTGACCATCAAGACAATGCCCTCATCACAGCCATAACTGCATGACTACAAATAGTCCTTTTCTACTATTGGAATACTCGTCCAGCTGTTATCAATGAACTTAAACATTTCCTTATTCTATGTAATTTTGCCATCACCATTTATGACTACTAAGTTGAATAACACTCTTTGTCAGAAGGACGATACTGGAAGATAGGTAAATATTAAAGGTAAGCAAGCAATTGTGGACGTGTGATAGCGCAGTGGTAGCGCGTTCGCTTCAGGTGCGAACTGACTGCAGTTCGAGCCTCGCTGGAGCCGTTACGATTGGGCAAGGTATTTAAATTCCACATACCTCTCTCTTTCTCTCATGGCGATGGATTCCATCAGGAATGAGGTCTCGATAGTGATTAATATAAGTTGCACGATTGTGTTTCGCAATCGAGCTAAAATAAATGTGCATAGACTAAGCAATTGTAGCAAGTGTTACAGAGGTAAATAATAATTCCTATGAATCATTCAACTACAATTTTATTAAAAATGTAGAGCAACAATTGTTCGTTTGTATTTTTTTTATCAAGTCAAAGTTTTTACTGGCATAAACATGTACATGTCCATCGCCAAGAAACATGATTGGCGGTTATATACAAAGATACAGAAAAACATGATATATATAAGGTATGAGTAAACATAGCAATAACATTTACGAAATACATTGTTGTTTAACAATATAATTGGTATACAGTGTCTCACAAATCATTATTATACAAGTAGTAACATTCATTTAGTTAATTAATATTATTTATTTTACTTGTTGCTGTTGAGTCGCTAGTCAGGGCTGCGTGCAATGCCTCACACACTGCTCGGAGGGGTACCGGGTTCTTCCTACACCCAACTGTTTGAGAGTTGCCATATCACATATGATATGCTGTTTTGGCAACTTCTTTAAACCTCTTAAGCAAACAAATCTTTAACAATAATTGATTGCTTCAGTACTGCAAACTATACTCTACAGACATAACTATTATATGAATTGTATGTTTAACAGCTCGGCAAGAACCTAACCATTCGATTGATTCGTCACTCGGATGTTGGAGTTTGAACTTTACTTTACAACAATTACGAACCGTTCGAACATATTCAGTTTCCAAACTGACCATAACCACCTAACTAAACATTATTTATTTGTTCTGTTACATATGGTTGGCAATGTGTACACTGCAATGCTTGTATACATATATTTGTTCTGTTACATATGGTTGGCAATGTGTACAATGCAATGCTTTTATACATATATTTGTACTGTTACATATGGTTGGCAATGTGTACAATGCAATGCTTTTATACATATATTTGTACTGTTACATATGGTTGGCAATGTGTACAATGCAATGCTTTTATACATATATTTGTACTGTTACATATGGTTGGCAATGTGTACAATGCAATGCTTTTATACATATATTTGTACTGTTACATATGGTTGGCAATGTGTACAATGCAATGCTTTTATACATATATTTGTTTAGACATAACAAAGTCATCTAGTCATATATATATATATGTCGTACAATCATTTATGATATACATATACAACTATTATAAATGATTGTAAGACAAATAGGATTTGAAAACAAGCTTAATATATATTTGTATACATATATTTGTTTAAGCATAACAAAGTCATCTAGTCATATATATATATGTCTAGATATATATAACTTTGTTATGCTTAAACAAATAAATGTATAAAAGCATTGCATTGTACACATTGCCAACCATAAATCTACATCAATGTTTTATTGGCTACAGAAATCGGAATATCGTTGTGGTTCAAATATCTGCTCAATTTCTTGGAATAATTTAGAAGAACCTGAATATAGATCTATGAACAGCTCCTGCCTACTACCTCCGTGATATACAAACAACTCCTGCCTACTACCTCCATGATATACAAACAACTCCTGCCTACTACCTCCATGATATACAAACAACTCCTGCCTACTACCTCCATGATATACAAACAACTCCTGCCTACTACCTCCATGCTATACAAACATCTCCTGCCTACTACCTCCATGATATACAAACAGCACCTTCCTACTACCTCCGTGATATACAAACAACTCCTGCCTACTACCTCCATGATATACAAACAACTCCTGCCTACTACCTCCATGATATACAAACAACTCCTGCCTACTACCCCCATGATATACAAACAACTCCTGCCTACTACCTCCATGATATACAAACAACTCCTGCCTACTACCTCCATGATATACAAACAGCACTTTCCTACTACCTCCATGATATACAAACAATTCCTGCCTACTACCCCCATGATATACAAACAACTCCTGCCTACTACCCCATGATATACAAACAACTCCTGCCTACTACCTCCATGATATACAAACATCACCTTCCTACTACCTCCATGATATACAAACAACTCCTGCCTACTACCTCCATGATATACAAACAACTCCTGCGTACTACCTCCATGATATACAAACAGCTCCTGCCTACTACCTCCATGATATACAAACAACTCCTGCCTACTACCTCCATGATATACAAACAACTCCTTCCTACTACCTCCATGATATACAAACAACTCCTTCCTACTACCTCCATGATATACAAACAGCACCTCCCTACTACCTCCATGATATACAAACATCTCCTGCCTACTACCTCCGTGATATACAAACAGCTCCTGCCGACTACCTCCATAATATACAAACAGCACCTCCATACTACCTCCATGATATACAAACAACTCCTGCCTACTACTTCCATGATATACAAACAACTCCTGCCTACTACCTCCATGATATACAAACAACTCCTGCCTACTACCTCCATGATATACAAACAACTCCTGCGTACTACCTCCATGATATACAAACAACTCCTGCCTACTACCTCCATGATATACAAACAACTCCTGCCTACTACCTCCATGATATACAAACAGCACCTCCCTACTACCTCCATGCTATTCAAACAACTCCTGCCTACTACCTCCATGATATACAAACAACTCCTTCCTACTACCTCCATGATATACAAACGGCTCCTGCCTACTACCTCCATGATATACAAACAACTCCTGCCTACTACCTCCATGATATGCCTAGAGCAATACTATATTACATACAGCACTCCGAGGAGCCATTGTAATTCCTTAAAAGAGCATCTGTTTTTGAAAACTATTATTGATAGCCGATAGCCCGCTCTGTTAATGCGTCGAAATTGTGGATTCACAGCACTTTCGTTGTTTGCAAATACAAGGCAAAATGTAATACCTAATCTCGCGGTAATATTCCCGACGTTATTATGTGAAAGACAAGATATGAACAAGGACGAACACATTGTTTGTTTTGGTTTTTGGGGTTTAGCGTCGCACCAACAGCTTAACCCATTCAACACCAAGTAACTCACATGGACTGGTCCATGATATTCATAAACCAATAAATGAATCAGAAAATCACATTTGGACAAGTTCATTTATCAAAATGGGTAATTATGTCTAAAAATAGTCATATCACTGGCAAAAAGTGCAGATTCTGATGAGACGGCTCGTCACGAGCCGGCTCATCTGGATCTACACTTTTTGTAAGCCTATTTAGAGGTCTATGGTGTTGAAAGGGTTAAGACAGATGACGACTTTCTAGCTATTATTAAAGATCGACATTAGGAAATGTACACTTGCTAAATAATACGCAAACATTTCGCACACTTGCACAACATTTTCAGCTATTACTTGTCTATATTCCCATCTTGTGTACTTGTTGCAGGACCAGACAACATCAGTGAGCTTGTTGGACTGGGCACTCGGACACGTACACAAGGATAACATAGCACTGAGGCAGCACATCGGCCAGCTAGAGGAACTCATTGGCTCGGCGCGATCGGCACGGACGGAGGAGTCGCTTCCACACACCTCGGATGACGACCGCGGAATCTGGATCACCAGAGACTCAAAAAGAATAGGTAATAATGATCATTGTTAAAAAAGTTCATTACAAACAATTGTTTGCACTTTATTCTAATGTTATCTAATAATGCAGACAAGTAAATAAACAGATAGGATAATAATGATGTGTTGTATATATTTATCAGCCGGTTGCATACTATATCATAGCTGCTGTACTGGTACTGTGGTACTGTGGTACTGGTACAGGTACTGTACCAATCCTAAACAAGAAACGCAATTTTGTTTGTTTGTCTATTATTGGGGTTTAGCGTCGCACCAATAGCTGACAGATGACGACTTTCCAGCTATTGCTAAATATCGACTGATATCTCACACGAGATGCATGTTGCAATGAGCGACCTCGCTTGCTATGCTATTACACCCCTTGCCAAATAAAGTCCGATTTATCCCGAAATGCATAGCTGTCATTTCAGTTGGTATCCGTTGCGGTTGTTTCCCAACCAGGTGTTGCGGTTTGGTACCCCTTGCGGTTGTTTCCCAACCAGGTGTGGCGGTATGGTACCCCTTGCGGTTGTTTCCCAACCAGGTGTGGCGGAATGGTACCCCTTGCGGTTGTTTCCCAACCAGGTGTGGCGGTATGGTACCCCTTGCGGTTGTTTCCCAACCAGGTGTGGCGGAATGGTACCCCTTGTGGTTGTTTCCCAACCAGGTATGGCGGTATGGTACCCCTTGCGGTTGTTTCCCAACCAGGTGTGGCGGTATGGGACCCCTTGCGGTTGTTTCCCAACCAGGTGTGGCGGTATGGTACCCCTTGCGGTTGTTCCCCAACCAGGTATGGCGGTATGGTACCCCTTGCGGTTGCTTCCCAACCAGGTGTGGCGGAATGGTACCCCTTGCGGTTGTTCCCAACCAGGTGTGGCGGTATGGTACCCCTTGCGGTTGTTTCCCAACCAGGTGTGGCACCCCTTGCGGTTGTTCCCCAACAAGGTGTGGCGGAATGGTACCCCTTGCGGTTGTTTCCCAACCAGGTGTGGCGGTATGGTACCCCTTGCGCTTGTTTCCCAACCAGGTGTGGCGGTATGGTACCCCTTGCGGTTGTTTCCCAACCAGGTGTTGCGGTATGATACCTGAGAGTTTATATCAAAATCACGTTAATTAATTGATAACACATTTGTATAGATAAGTACCAATTGGATATACTGTAGGATATCTATCGAGATATTAATTAAATAATTATAGGATGCTTAAGTGGATGGACATTGATAGCATGTTGTGCATAGGAACCAACCATAAAAACAGAGGAAACAACGCAAGGGGAGCTACTTACTATTAGGAAGTATTGAGGGTCAATAAATAACCGATGCTCTCATTACAAGGAGAGAATAGTACTCATAGAGATGCACCCGCACTTGGCTGACCGCTACGACCACATGCATTGAATGATTTCTCCCAAAATCGAATCATTCGGGTCTCAAATTAAATATTAAGAAATGTACAGCTTTAAAAATAGGTTCACTAAAGACAGCCAACATTGAATTTTGTAAAGAGAAACTTTTTTCATGGTCTTCAACGACTGCTTCAACACTTGGAATCACATTTACAAACAACTTCAGAAATGCAATTGAAATAAATTTAAACCCCAAAATAGCAGCATTAAAACATTGTCTAAATAAGTGGAAACGTTGGAAGCTATCACAGATTGGCAAAATAACAGTTCTAAAAACATATGCCTTTCCTAAACGTGTTTATCCCATAACAGTTCTAAACAACCCTAGTGCAGTCATTCTCAAGGATATTAGTTTAAACATAGTTTATTTCAAACAATAATACAACATGTACAACTTTACATTTTACACAACATTTAGAAACATGTAAGAAAAAGGATTAGAACCGGAAGCTATAGCTTATAGAGGTCTTCTCCTATAGTAAGGTACTTAATGTTACGGTATGACAGTGTTGCAATCTTGTCTAAACTATTAATTTAAATTTGAAAAAGGTCAGTATAATTCATTATTGTTTTTAATCATGGACTGTAAGTTAGAAAATCAATAGGATAAGTACATGTAGTAATTAATGGAGAACGTTGAAATTGAGATTGACTCAGAAGAAATGGGACAGAATAAAAAGAGAATAATAATAAATATATTCATTCGGATTGTTTAATGGCCGGAGCAAGCATTCTACATTTTGTGAACTGATGCTCATGAAAATCGTCTGCTTTCTCGTATGTAGTTTTGGACTGCTGCAAATATATGTGCGTTGAAATTATCGCTAAGATTCTGGTCTCCGTGTAATAGAGTGTATAATGTTGTGGTGCAATATTTAGAGGTAGTTGCTAAGAGACGGACCCTGATGTCATTGTAGTAGAGACATTGAAAGAAGAAATGACGATTACTCTCAGTTAGACCACATTGGCAGAGGGGTGATGGAGAAATGTTTTTGCTGAACAAATGCTGGTTTAATGAGCTACAATTAGTACGTAGTCGAGCATGATATACTTGCCATTTCCTGTCACCATTGTAGAAATATTTGGGGCATTTTGAGACGTTACTCTTTAATTGCGATTTGAATGATGCCAGTGATGGTGAGTTTTGTAGTTCGTTTGAAAGTTCGTTCCAGTCCCTCAGAGCCGATGGTAGAAAAGCATTGTTGTATAGAGATGTTCTCGTCCGTATAGATTGGATATCGTCTGCATTGCGCAAATTATACCTAGAAGTTTCCCCTACAGTAGGTGGGACTAGAGAAGAAAGATAATCAGGAGTTAGGCCATTCTTCATCTTGTAAAGCATGATTAGTTTATGGTTATGTCTTCGGCCCTCAAGCGATTCCCATGGAACTTCTCTATGGAGTTCGTGAAGTGATATTAGTTTGGTAGTCCCAGAAACAATACGGGAAGCTTCATGCTGAATTTTATCGAGTTCCAGTTTCTCATAGTGTGTACAATTGGTGTAAGCTACGTCTGCGTATTCAATAAGAGGTCTGATGAAAGATATATATATGACTTCTAGAGATCTTCTATCTAGTTGGAACTTAAGCTTTCGCATGATATGTATTCTTTTCCATGCCCGCTCTTTGATGGAGTTGATATGAGCATGCCAAGAGCCATCGTCAGAAAAGTGGACACCAAGATGTTTATGACAATTTACTAAAGTGATAGGTTGATCGTACATGTGTAGTGGTGGATGGAATGGTTTAAGGGTCTTACGTGATATGGTCATAGTTTCTGATTTGGAAGGATTAAACGTGACTAACCATTTGTCCGCCCAATTTGATATTTTTTCAATGTCGGATTGTAGAATTTCCGCAGCTGAAATTGGATGATCAACAATTATGTGTAAGCTGGTATCGTCAGCAAATAGATGTACCTGAGAACCCATATCATCGACGATATCGTTGATAAACACTAAGAATAAAAGTGGACCAAGGATTGATCCCTGTGGAACTCCTGCATTTACAGTTGACCAATTTGATTGTGTACCAGGTAGAACAACAGATTGGCGTCTGTTAGAAAGGTAGTCAGAAAACCAGTTAAATAAACAGCCATCTAGTCCAGCATTTTTTAACTTGTGGAGTAGACCTTTATGCCATACTTTATCAAAGGCCTTACTAATATCGAAGAATACAGTTCTTACTTCAAGTCCTTCATCGAGAGCCTTGCAGAAGGTATTGTACAAATAGGTGAGCTGATTCACTGATGAGTCTCCTTGTCTGAACCCAGATTGTAGGGGAGAGAGGAAGTTATTATCACGAAGAAAGTTGAACAGATACTTGAATATGATACGCTCAAATACCTTCTCTATACAGCAGAGCAGGGAAATCGGTCGGTAGTTGTTTAGTATTATTATTAGGATATTAACAAAATAATGTTTGATTTTTTATGGGATTCAAAACCGGACAAAATTGCTCGAAATACTATAATACAGGATTATGAGAATGGTGGACTAAGAATGATAGACAGAATCTTTTATAACTTCTTTGAAAATAAAATGGATTAAACGTTTGTTAATCTCTACTAATGCAAAATGGAAACACATATATAATAAGCAGCTAGAATCCTTCGGAGGAACACTTTTATTTAGAAGCAATATAAATGAAAAAACATGCGAAATCTTAAATATAAAATCACGCTTTCTAAAGGAAATGATACAATCATGGTCAAAAGCCAATCTTGATAAAAATAAAATATCCATCTCTAAACAATTGTTATGGAGTAATGAAAACATTAAGGATTCAAGAAAGAAAACCTTCTTTTATAATGATTGGTTTAATAATGGAGTGCACGATTTTCGAAATAAAACGTTTTACAATTTTCCAGTTTTTCCCAGACTTTATAATGTAAAAACCAGAGATTATCTTAAGTACCATACATTAATAAACAATATACCAAAGAAATGGAAAGAGGATATGAAAAATGAAATTATGATGTATAACCCACCAGTGCTATTACTTGATAAAATTCACACAATAAAGAAAGTGAATAAATTTATTTATGATATTTTGATAAAACAAAGAATACCCGCAAAAAGAAAAAATCACCGCAAATGGGAATATGAAATTGAAAATTTTAATCCAAACTGGGATGAAATATACACAAATTATTCTAAATGTACAATTGACACAAAATTACGTGCATTTCAATACAAATACATAATGAGAATTATACCTAACAACTCATTTCTGTTCAAATGTAAATTTATAGCTTCCAATCTCTGCCAATTCTGTAACATGTACATTGATACAAATATACATATGTTTTGGAACTGTATTATAGTACAAGCATTTTGGACAGACTTACAGAACTTTCTGAGCAATATATTTAACAATGTGTCAAATTTAACGTATACAAATATTTCGTTTCTAAACTTCACTTCTGGCAGTAAAAGAATTGCAGAAAATATTAATTATATTGTCTTGCTAGCAAAATATTTCATTTTCAAATGTAAATGTGCAAGCTTATTACCAACGTTGATAGATTTTAGACCATACGTTTTATGGAAACTAAATATAGAAGAGACAATTTCATTTATGAAAGGAAGCAATCGTATATTTGAAATACAATGGAGAGATTTTCTCAACTCCAATAACACAACGCAAAAAACATGCGAAAACTTAAATATAAAATCACGCTTTCTAAAGGAAATGATACAATCATGGTCAAAAGCCAATCTTGATAAAAATAAAATATCCATCTCTAAACAATTGTTATGGAGTAATGAAAACATTAAGGATTCAAGAAAGAAAACCTTCTTTTATAATGATTGGTTTAATAATGGAGTGCACGATTTTCGAAATAAAACGTTTTACAATTTTCCAGTTTTTCCCAGACTTTATAATGTAAAAACCAGAGATTATCTTAAGTACCATACATTAATAAACAATATACCAAAGAAATGGAAAGAGGATATGAAAAATGAAATTATGATGTATAACCCACCAGTGCTATTACTTGATAAAATTCACACAATAAAGAAAGTGAATAAATTTATTTATGATATTTTGATAAAACAAAGAATACCCGCAAAAAGAAAAAATCACCGCAAATGGGAATATGAAATTGAAAATTTTAATCCAAACTGGGATGAAATATACACAAATTATTCTAAATGTACAATTGACACAAAATTACGTGCATTTCAATACAAATACATAATGAGAATTATACCTAACAACTCATTTCTGTTCAAATGTAAATTTATAGCTTCCAATCTCTGCCAATTCTGTAACATGTACACTGATACAAATATACATATGTTTTGGAACTGTATTATAGTACAAGCATTTTGGACAGACTTACAGAACTTTCTGAGCAATATATTTAACAATGTGTCAAATTTAACGTATACAAATATTTCGTTTCTAAACTTCACTTCTGGCAGTAAAAGAATTGCAGAAAATATTAATTATATTGTCTTGCTAGCAAAATATTTCATTTTCAAATGTAAATGTGCAAGCTTATTACCAACGTTGATAGATTTTAGACCATACGTTTTATGGAAACTAAATATAGAAGAGACAATTTCATTTATGAAAGGAAGCAATCGTATATTTGAAATCCAATGGAGAGATTTTCTCAACTCCAATAACACTACTAGTGAGCATGCCTAGTTTTAACATATGTTGTTGTTTTAAGTAGGAATCCTTTCCGTAACACAACAAAATCAATTCATTTGACAATAATTATTGTTATAATCCAAATTCAGTCTCGTTGAACAACGCTTTATTGATGGAATAGCTAGTCTCAAGGTTATTTATTAAAAAGCAAACTTTTGTGTTATACCATTGTGTACAATTGTTATTTGTGTATATACCTATGTAATATGTACAATTGTTTGAATAAAAAACATCGAAATTCAAAAAAAAAATCGAATCACTCCCGTTAAGTATGGCGTAACTGTGTAACATTAGTAATTACAAATACAATACTAGTATTTACAAGTAGCTACAAATACAACACTAGTAATTACAAATACAATACTAGTGATTACAAATACAATACTAGTAATTACATATACAACACTAGTATTTACAAATACAATACTAGTAATTACAAATACAATACTAGTAATTACAAGTAACTACAAATACAACACTAGTAATTACAAATACAACACTAGTATTTACAAATACAATACTAGTAATTACAAATACAACACTAGCGATTACAAATACAATACTAGTGATTACAAATACAACACTAGTAATTACAAATACAATACTAGTAATTACAAATACAATACTAGTGATTACAAATATAATACTAGTAATTACAAATACTATACTAGTGATTACAAATACAATACTAGTAATTACAAATACAATACTAGTAATTACAAATACAACACTAGTAATTACAAATACAACACTAGTAATTACAAATACAATACTAGTAATTACAAATACAATACTAGTAATTACAAATACAATACTAGTTATTACAAATACAATACTAGTAATTACAAATACAATACTAGTGATTACAAATACAATACTAGTAATTACAAATACAATACTAGTAATTACAAATACAACACTAGTAATTACAAATACAATACTAGTAATTACAAATACAACACTAGTAATTACAAATACAACACTAGTTAATTACAAATACAATACTAGTAATTACAAATACAATACTAGTAATTACAAATACAATACTAGTAATTACAAATACAACACTAGTAATTACAAATACAATACTAGTAATTACAAATACAACACTAGTAATTACAAATACAATACTAGTAATTACAAATACAATACTAGTAATTACAAATACAATAGTAGTCTAGTAACTACAAATACAACACTAGTAATTACAAATACAATACTAGTAATTACAAATACAATACTAGTAATTACAAATACAACACTAGTAATTACAAATACAATACTAGTATTTACAAATACAACACTAGTAATTACAAATACAATACTAGTAATTACAAATACAACACTAGTAATTACAAATACAATACTAGTCTAGTAATTACAAATACAATACTAGTAATTACAAATACAATACTAGTAATTACAAATACAATACTAGTAATTACAAATACAACACTAGTAATTACAAATACAATACTAGTAATTACAAATACAATACTAGTAATTACAAATACAACACTAGTAATTGCAAATACAACACTAGTAATTACAAATACAATACTAGTAATTACAAATACAACACTAGTAATTACAAATACAATACTAGTATTTACAAGTAGCTACAAATACAACACTAGTAATTACAAATACAATACTAGTAATTACAAGTAGCTACAAATACAACACTAGTAATTACAAGTAGCTACAAATACAACACTAGTAATTACAAATACAATCCTAGTTATTACAAATACAATACTAATAATTACAAGTAGCTACAAATACAACACTAGTAATTACAAATACAACACTAGTAATTACAAGTAGCTACAAATACAACACTAGTAATTACAAATACAACACTAGTAATTACAAGTAGCTACAAATACAACACTAGTAATTACAAATACAATCCTAGTTATTACAAATACAATACTAATAATTACAAGTAGCTACAAATACAACACTAGTAATTACAAGTAGCTACAAATACAACACTAGTAATTACAAATACAATCCTAGTTATTACAAATACAATACTAATAATTACAAGTAGCTACAAATACAACACTAGTAATTACAAATACAATACTAGTAATTACAAGTAGCTACAAATACAACACTAGTAATTACAAATACAATCCTAGTTATTACAAATACAATACTAATACTTACAAGTAGCTACAAATACAACACTAGTAATTACAAATACAATCCTAGTTATTACAAATACAATACTAATAATTACAAGTAGCTACAAATACAACACTAGTAATTACAAATACAATACTAGTAATTACAAGTAGCTACAAATACAACACTAGTAATTACAAATACAATCCTAGTTATTACAAATACAATACTAATACTTACAAGTAGCTACAAATACAACACTAGTAATTACAAATACAATCCTAGTTATTACAAATACAATACTAATAATTACAAGTAGCTACAAATACAACACTAGTAATTACAAATACAATCCTAGTTATTACAAATACAATACTAGTAATTACAAGTAGCTACAAATACAACACTAGTAATTACAACTACAACACTAGTAATTACAAATACAACACTAGTGATTACAAATACAACACTAGTAATTACAAATACAACACTAGTTATTACAAATACAATACTAGTAATTACAAGTAGCTACAAATACAACACTAGTAATTACAAATACAACACTAGTTATTACAAATACAATACTAGTAATTACAAATACAACACTAGTTATTACAAATACAATACTAGTAGCTACAAATACAACACTAGTAATTACAAATACAACACTAGTAATTACAAATACAACACTAGTAATTACAAATACAACACTAGTAATTACAAATACAATACTAGTAATTACAAATACAACACTAGTTATTACAAATACAATACTAGTAATTACAAGTAGTTACAAATACAACACTAGTAATTACAAATACAACACTAGTAATTACAAATACAACACTAGTAATTACAAATACAACACTAGTAATTACAAATACAACACTAGTAATTACAAATACAACACTAGTAATTACAAATACAACACTAGTAATTACAAATACAACACTAGTAATTACAAATACAATACTAGTAATTACAAATACAACACTAGTTATTACAAATACAATACTAGTAATTACAAGTAGCTACAAATACAACACTAGTTATTACAAATACAATACTAGTAATTACACAGTGTAGTGGATACACAAACAAATTAGCGAGAAGTATCTTTAACATTTTTTGTGTGAACAAGATTCAACCGATCTGAAATGCAATAATTTATGATTAGGGTCAATTGTATGTATTATATCCATACATTTTGTATGTTAACAATAATTTTCCTATTTTCCCCGAGAGGATGAATCCATTGTAACTATTTCTACATGTAATTCACAAAATACAATCAAATGCTTACATATTCAATTTCTAGTGTGTTAGGGTTGGAATTGGCTTGATGGCCTTCTATTTCCATACACGGGTAGGCCAGGAGCTGTCAGTCGACAGTCGGACGCTAAATGATGGATAAGTACATACGATATTACTATCTATTACATTCTCAATGTGTCATTATAGGCGCGCTGCCACTACACCACGCGACCCGCACCTAAGTTAAGCGTCGGAGTCTTCCGAACTGTTTTCATTTACAGCTTCGCATACTAGTGTAATTTTGTCATTCAGTCTAGTCAGTCGTCCTTCATCCATGCCCTTTGCTGATTTCAGAAAAGACTGTGCGCATTTCTCTGTATCTACCATTGCCACAAGCCTGTAGCACCTTCTAATTGCTCCTGATGTCTTTTGATCATATTTGAAGTCACCGGTTGAAACATAACATCTATGTCAAGTCTTCTCCGAGAGTGAATAATTATTGGCACTAGTCGATCAGGTATAACGTTCCCTTAACTTTCATAACATGAATCACACCCTGTCTATTGTACATGATTGGTGGATATCCGCGATAGGCGAGACAGCCCTTTTAACCCTTTCACCAATTAACTGAATATGACGGATCATTAATAATGTTCATTTATTGAAATGGGGTGAAACATTCTTGCAAATCCTGATGGATCTATGCTAATTACCATTGATATTGGGTGGGCATGTGGACATCTGTATACAACTGGCGTAAGGTAGCTAGGTGGGTGAACCAAACTACTCACGTTTCACAATAAGATGGGCAATCGCAGCGTCCGGAAGGCTATCTAGATTTTGGACAACATACAGTTGTATTTCTCCGCCAAAGGATTTGAGATGATGTGTCGGAAGGTTCTGTGGGCCATGTTCTCCGCCGACGACCCTCGAATGGAATCAACCTATACAAAATACAGTTTATATATACTGGTCTTAACTGAGCCACATACAAAATGCAAACACTATTTGCAATGGGCAAAACTTGCGATTGTTTATTCAATATAATGACGAGGTTAATTACAATTACAAAACAAATGCTTTCAAATCTCTTTGACTGTACTACGTACATATAGTCGAATACATGAAACATAGCCTCGGCGCAGACCGAGATACACGGGACCAGGGTAAAAACCAGAGGTAAAAAATCAAAATGATAATGTAAAATAACTCTGGAAAACTGTATCCAAACTGTACCCCAGGGATGTTTCATATATTTACTAACAATGGAAAACTGTATCCAATGTACTTCAGGGATGTATCATATATTTTACTAACAATGGCAAACTGTATCCAATGTACCTCAGGGATGTATCATATATTTTACTAACAATGGAAAACTGTATCCAATGTACCTCAGGACATTTCATATATTTTACTAACACCATATCTTTGATTGTTTGTAGATTCAAATATTATCTTTCAAACGATAACATATTCGTACTCGGTTTTACGATATACTGCATGGTACTCATAACGATAACGAATCTAAATTCAATTCGATTTTAACATTTAAATAAATATGGAAACCCGTTCATAGATCTCACTCCCGAAACACTTCGAATTTGAATAGCGAAATTGCTTACGAAACGATCTAAGCCAAACGTAGAACTGACGATCAATCGAACTATATCATATGACCAAGCACGCACTCACAGTCATGTGATCATCGTATGTGCCAAGTATTGTTAAGACATACGTTCTGAGCTATACTAACGTAACGCACATAACTGGACATTATTCACCCCCATGCACATGGAGATGAAGCCATCCCCGGCATTTGTTGTTGTTCACCATCTTTATATCCACCAATAATTCCCACACACAATTGTGTGCCAAGTATTGTTATAGATTCGAAATTAAAAGCGAAGTTCACTTTCACGTCAAGCAATGAATATGGGCAATTCCAACTAACACATTTGAATAGCATACGCTATTACACGAGTGTTTGTCGGCTTCCTCGTAGAAAAAACGAGTGAGGCGAAGTTTCCACCAGGAAGCCGTCGGATAAGAGTATTATTTACGCCAAATATGTTCAAATGTGTAAGATGGAATAACCGTATCTTGTTGTTATTTGCCGGTAGTACGGTTTTATACAATACATGTTTGCAGTTGTTTTGTAACTTCTGGATGAGCGGATAATTCGTAGCGGTTCTCCATAGGATATTCATGAGCACTTGTTTAGACATTAGAAATAATTTAATTATATCCTAAAGCGGGAGGATGCAAGTGGACAATTACGAGCGTTCTCTTTACCGTGCATTCATAATCCTCCGATTACTGGGTTTCATTCGCGGCGGTACGCATTGCAATGAAGTAATAACATTTTGAATTGTAATAAATTGATTTTGTTGAAAGGTCTAAGGCATACATTCGTACTCGACATAATGTTATGCCCGTTATGCGGACAATAATACATACTTATTAAATCAGCTTTGTTTCCAAAGCACATACAACTTGGTGACGTACCACTAACTTCTCTGTATATTGGTCGTTGATCCTCTCCTCTAAATATTGCATTTCCACCCTCAGTTGTTATTGGCAATTAAATGTTATGTCTTCTGTCATTTCGTCATTAGCATCAGCCACTAAACCCACTCTGGAGCGGATGGTTGCCAGTAAAGTAGTTCCTCTCTCGTCATCTCAAAAATTATGAACAGCATCCCATCCTTTAGTCTTACTGCTAAAAAGACAACACAAAATGTATTATGATATATCCCAAGGATACTGTTCAATTGGAAGAAAAACAAGAGCATAATTGTAACAGCCAGACCTATTAAAACGTATCACATAATTAGTGTGTCGGGAATCACGATATTGATCAAATTACAGATACAAATAGAAAATCCTACAGAATAAATATTTAAAAAGGCTAGGGTTAATTATGCGAAGTCTGTCAAGAAACTAGGGAACAATGACCATATGAAAATCCAAATAACTACCGATAACAATGGATAATTGGCTAGCCTATTAATACACTTTGACTAAACGTATTATATAAAATAACGAAGACGAACTGGTAGTTGGACGAAACGACCACCATCCGAACCCACAACACCTCTAGTGTTGAACTGTTAACTTTGCCTGAGAAGATGCGAGACGCGGACATTTAAGCAAATAATGGATGTAATGATGATTTACCCAAGTTGAAACTTTTTGTAAAATAAAGTGTGTTTCTTCTGTCGTTTTACATAATATTAGCTATTTAGCACTACATTTTGGGCACACTGATCGCTTTACTTGAGTTCACCGCCCATGTTTTCACTTCAGCTAATGCGCGACATTGGAATTACTAGCCGCAGTCTCGCGAGAACATATTAATTAATGTTACTTATAGATATACCGACATAGAGCTTGGAAACATAAAATTGATATAGCTCGTACAAAATAAACCGCATTACAATCACACCACATGACTCCATTGTTGAGGAAAACTAACGGTAGACAACCCATATACTAATACCATTCTAACGGGCCTATAGTTTGTACAACAACAAATAAATTGCCTATTCAATACATAGTAAAAAGTAAAAACATACAGTCTGTTCATTTATATTTCCAATTTGTCCCTCCTTCCTTCTGATACCACATCCACTGTGAAGAAGTAGTCAAGTCAAACTGAAAAATAGCATACACACCCCAAATGTAATGGTCCGCATTGCCAGTGCTCACCTGTGAATAACGTCACTGTGTTTACACACTGTATTCCTCCGCCAAATAATACAGTATACCAACCTTCAGATTGCAATGGCATGAATTATTATACCACATCTTTTCTACACATCAACACGTCAGTCTGATGTCTTCTCAAGTCACATACTTTTTCAAAAAACACAAAAACTATACACTGCCTGTCATGAAAATGCACTTTTACCAAAAAGAAAAATGAACTATATTAGTTATTGGGACTACATTCGACCTTGGATGCACTTCTGCATATTTACGTATATACAACCTCTAGCCTACGTTCCAGTCTGTCGATTGTTTACTAATATGCTTCTGGAAAAATGACAGCTGGTATTATCAGAAACTCATACGATCCAATTAATGGTCTCGGTGTTAAAATATATTTATTTGACTGACGAGGCAACATATATTGACGCCTGTTCCCAGGCTAGCGGGCCTCTAGCGGCCCTCTGGTTAGACATTGAAAGCAGATATCATAATGAGATTTTTGACAAATTTAAACATGTATATATAATATATGTGATTAAATAGAGACATAAATTAGAATTAAAGTATCTTTAATTTCTCTGACCTGAATCAAACAATGTCGTGCTGAGGGTGGACCGCCAGCTGCCCTATATAGCCACGCTGATTGGGTTCCTAGTATTAGGTAACACAGAAATCGAAATTCCCCACAAATACCCGTTTCTGATAGTCCTAAATAACTAAATAAAACAGAAACATTTAGTTTGCGTTTGAAATGAAAATGCATAATGGTGTTTTATTCGAAACACGTTTGATGCCTGACCCAGATCAGCAACTATTTGATTGACACGAGATGTAAAAATTCCACAATAGCCATGGGTTCCAATAGTAACACACGTTTGTACATTTAGTAATTGACCCTGACCGACCAGAAATGCAATCCCAACCTTTGTTTTCATATAATTAATTTACCTAAACACCAAGTTTTAGCTTCAAATGTTCCGAATTTAACAGTGATATTCATCAAAGGGCCCCATTCATAGACTGTATGGCCGTGACATTACAAGTCTCTATGTCAAGGTTATCAAGTACATTAACCGCTGCAAGATTTATGCTTTGATTTCTGATGGAATTGCTGTTCATTAGCAAATGTCAGTGTTCATACTAAGCGTCTAGACTTGTTCGCATTCATCAGACTTTTACGGGTTTAGGTTGTGATAGCTCCCAAGTGCCCCTTGATTTATCTTGGAGATTAGTGACATGCAGTTTTGTCGTTGCTCTCAGTGGGAAGTTATTGGTCGCGAATGTACTGCATGCATGCCAATTGCCGTTCCTCATTGCGTAGGAATGGTACAACATGTAAAAAGAGACATATTCAGAACACGTTGCAGCTCACCTGAATGTCATAAAATGGGGTCCATTAAAAGTTAGAGCTAGATTCTACTCATGTACATGTATGTATGTTCCATTTATGTGAACCTCTTGCAGGGGCCTATACATGTTTTACCTGGGCAGGTTTAGTCGACTTAAGCGGTTAACCAGTACTAAGCAATGTGTGTGAGGTGCCTTTACTAAATACCCTGACCGAGAATCGAACCCGATACCCTTCGAGTCCAAATCCGACGCTCTACCACTGGACCACGGAGTCACCACCTTTCCTGTGTATGAAGCAGTGTATTGAGACACTACAACCACCTTAAGTGACTGAATAACATTATCATTTATCAAGGTGACTTGTCAGTTTTGTTTACGTAATACAGTCGTTTTACAAGAGTAATGTCCCTTTGACTGCCCCTGTGATGAAAATTATTTTTATTCGAATACAGTACCGTACCACATATTCAATGGAGCTGACGTGAACTCGTTGTGGCTGTAAAACCCGTTGGTACACTTCAATGAACCCATCTTGCCCCCCCCCCCACATACAACTTGGTTGAACCGCACGAATTGTTTGGATAACTGTTTGGTGCCCGGTGATATCTGTTAAAATTGACAGACATGTTTCAGGATCCCGAGTAATCAGTACGCATGCGCGTAGAACAATAGACTCGTTTGAAAACATATTAGGTTTTATTGTAATAATCAAATGATTGTATGTCAGAGATTGTCGAACCAATTCCAATAATATATCGTGTAAATTATAGACGTGAGGTTATTTTTACACCGATTTCCAACAGGAGTTTTGGAGTACTCTTCAAACGGATGTCTTCCCGGTATATTTATGCTATAAAAATATATCTATATTTATTTCAACGGGCAAGGGAAGTTAAGACATTGACAGCCTTTAAGTAATAGCTTTAAATCAGATCCTTATACTGCTATGATTGCAAGATAATATATTGCCTATTAAATACATAGTAAAAACATACATTTTCATATATATTTCCAATCTTTCACTTATTCTGATATCACATCCACTGTGTAGAGTAATTGAACTTAAACTGAAAAACAGCACCAATATTACAAAATCAATTACCAGCAATTCCAATCAATATAATTATTGCATTAAATATGACAATATGTTCATAGCAAACATGACATAAGCAAAGTACAATGGAAGGACATGGATGACAATAAGCTAACTGCAATGTTACTTAAGAAATAATAAGTATCAACCGTGGTATATCGCAGAATAACCCGAGTTTGAAGAGTTATTTTACATTATCATTTTGATTTTTTACCTCTGGTCCCGTGTATCTTCGTGATATATTTCTACGCATAAGAACTTCAAACTCGGGTTATTCTGCGATATACCACGGTTGATACTTATTATATCGATTCTAACACGACTTACTTTTCCTAATTTTAGACGAGAATCAAAGGAGCATTTTCTTCAAACGCCGTGGTACGCCGCTGCATTTGGCTTTCGAAATTTCCTCCCGGGTATTTTATGGAAAATAGCAATCTAGTGCATAAATGAACAACGTTGTAACTGATCAATAATTTTATTTATTTTGTCAAATAAAACTGTACAGAATAGTAACTGAAACGTTACTTAACAGAAAAACAAGACGGACAAGAGATTATCTGATAGATATAAAAATAGCTCACTTCCGCGAATTCCCACGGTATTTTTTTACAAACATCACGTGACTTTCATTCATAAAATTTTACACGCATTGTATAAATGGAATAGCCAAAACACAGTGCGCGCGCAGCATAGTTCAAGGTAGGTATATCGCAGAATAACCCGAGGTAGATTTTACTCTACAAATATGTATGTTATTAGCTGGGTCGTGTTAGAATATGCATTAATCCCCAAGGGACACGCTGTGCATATAGAATAGCAAACGAAGTAATATATATACAATGCGATTTTAAAATAAAATTGTCAAAATATATATTAAAATGAATTACATGCATAAAGAACTAAACTGGGCTACCCTCCGTATGAATAATATGCAAACGCTTTGAATACATATGATATTAGATGGGTCAATATATGGCCAAGACAGCCCTACCCCCAAAAAATTGCAACAGTTTGTTTTTTGATTGTTTCTTGCAGTTTAGGATGTGGAAAACACCACATCAAAAGTTTACCAAATTTGACCCACCGGAAAGTGCCTAAAATGACGTCATAAAACAAGATGGCCACCAAACATAAAAATGTACTAGAAATCAGCCGTTTGGACATTATGTGAGCTGAAGATACATTTTAAACAGCCAGATATACATTTTTGGACACAAACAAATCATCCAAGTGCTCAAGAAAGCTAAATTTAACCATAACGGTTTGATTGATGGCGGCCATTTTGAAATTCAGGATGGCCGCCACCGTCAACCTAGAATCATCATTATCTCAGTAATTAAGGCAGATAGGACGATGATTCCAGTGCCTATACCCACATTTGTGGGGTCAAGGAATACAATAACATCAGTTTCAGTAATTAATGGGCTGCCCTAATGTCTGTTTTGTAAGGCAGCCATCTTGGATTTCAAGATGGCCGTTGGCGATTACCTGGTTTTGCTTCTATCTCGGTAATTAAGGCACATATAACGGTGTTTTTGGCACCTTCACTTACATTTCAGGGGCAAGGAATACAATGATATTAACTCAAGTGATGTTTGGACTGTCCCTGTGTCTGATTAGTAAGGCAGCCATCTTGGAATACTTCGTAATTGTTTCCTGCAGTGTTTGATGAGGAGAACAACGTATCAAAAGTTGGGCAATTTTGACGCAAGTCCAAAGTTCATAAAATGACATCAGAAAACCAGATGCCTGTCAACAGAGAAACCTCATAACCATCAGATCACTAGTTTGTTTAGGTAAAATTACCCTCAGAAGTGAATGTTAATTTTGAAATGATGCCATGACGTCATCAGAGAGATCATTAAGTGACCACTTATGTGTTGCTCAACATTGACACTAAGACGATAGTATGCAACTGTATGCCTACTCAAATGTCATTTTGCTCGTATTGTCACAGTTGCCATCTTGGCAATGTCCACATACACAGGTGCATTCTAACCCATGCTTTCTGCAGGTACACCTCAGAGTTTTGCACACTCCTGAACAGTTGCAGTGAATCATCTGGAGGAGTAGATCTGGAGCAGGGTTTTTGTCTGTCATCACTTGAACGAGCTTTTGCCCTTCTTCCCTCCATTCCCACTCAGTTGCTTCCATTTCACCATAATGGCCCATCCATTCCATGACCTGGTAATAGGTCCGCAGGGAATGAAGCTTGCAGGCAGCTGATGTTGGGGGCAGTCTTTCTGGCGTAACAAAAGCCTTAGCTCTTGCAACTTTCTTGCAGAGAATGTTGTATCTGATAGATGCCAGGGAGTCTTTCTGATTTGCATGAAACAATTCCACCATTGCCCTGCAGCCTGTGGTTTCCACAACATCCTGACCTTGTTGTGGTGTACATAACACTTTTGAACACCTTTTGAGTCCATTTTCTTTCTTCATGATTATTTGGAATACTGACTTCTTTCCGATCCCAAAGACTCTGGACGTTGAGTCACAGCCCGTGAAGGCATGAAGGAACATATATTGTCGTTCGCTACACAATTAGACATGCTTGTACATTTGGAGCAAATCTGGGATTACATTATTTATTACAACGTTTACGCCAAACATGCATACAACGTCATAACTGACAAACGACTATCGAGTGTGTCATAGCCATCACACACATCATATATAATCTAGTCAAATTGGACACAGGAACGATATGCTTCATACGGTTTTATTGTAAAGTCGGTTTACATCTGGAACATTTACGACACCGCTGCTGGAGCAGTGCATAGCGGGCATAAACAATTTAAAGAATGAATGTCGGTATAACGGATTCGGTTATTTAGGGTGAGGGGGAGGGAGTGGGGGCTAATTTGAATAGTGGTTGAAAACCACTTGTTCCTCATCGCGGTAGGTTCGAATCACACTGGGGATATATAATTCATTCGTATGACGAAGCAATATATCTGGATTGTGGAAGGTCGGGGGCCTATCCGGGTGCCTGTACGTGCATGAAATATTGCTCAGACGAACACCAGAGGTCTTTTTCCAGTAATAATAGCTGGAGAGTTGCCATATGACCTAAGCTGTTGGTGCGACTTTACCCCCCCCAAAAAAAAACAACACATCGTATCCACTAGACAACGGAGACGGTTTGTTGGTCAGGTGTATTGTAATTGTATTTATGTCTTACAGTTTATTGTCCGTTGGTCAGGTGTATTGTAATTGTATTTATGTCTTACAGTTTATTGTCCGTTGGTCAGGTGTACTGTAATTGTATTTATATCTTACAGTTTATTGTCCAACGCCATTGAGTAGGTACTTGTTATGTACTTGCATAGAAAGAGGGTTTAATCAAATGAGACAGCTGCATTTTCAGAAGCATCTGCATCCTGTAGATACAACCATTTCGATTGTATTTTCACTGATGTTTTTCAGGAAATCCAATTATATGAGTAATTATTCCAGCGGTCATGCTGACATATTTAAGAGCATAGAAGTATAACATTGGGAGTAATTGAGAGATCAAACTGTCGCAATGTTATAAAAGTGTCATCATTATATATAATTATAAGCAATGGTTTATAACAACTGGTTCCAGGAAAATGAGCGTCGACACGCAATATGCTATTTAATGCCGAGACAGAACTGTAATACGATGAGTTAGCACCACACTGACATCAGTCAACACGGATACTAACCGGGTATAATCTGTAGTATAACCAGATATGCGCATACGCTGAGGAGTAACCACAGTCTACATTTGATAATGTTTCTAATTAATCGCATGTTTTTGAGGTTGGAGGTAAATAAAGTTACACCAAGACTACCCAGTTGCTGAAGGAAGTGCTCAGCTGCCATTACGAGCAGTACTTCAGGCACTAACGGGTACTAGAATAGACACTTCAACCGTACGCAATCCAGCTGGATAGCTTATTCAAATTAAAGAATTAGATGTCCTAGGTGGGATTTGAACTTGCAGCGATGGGTGGGGGATGAGTTGAAATCAACGACCATAACCACTCGGCCACGGTTAAGTATGATGCTACGTGGAGAATAATTATCCTAGTGTGACATAGTGTATAACCTATAGCGACGTAGAACATACCCTATATTGCCAATACCCAGAATAAGTATCCTATTGTGACATATTGTATAACCTATAGCGACGTAGAACATACCCTATATTGCCAATACCCAGAATAATTATCCTACTGTGACATAGTGTATAACCTATAGCGACGTAGAACATACCCTATATTGCCAATACCCAGACTAATTATCCTACTGTGACATAGTGTATAACCTATAGCGACGTAGAACAGACCCTATATTGCCAATACCCAGAATAATTATCCTATTGTGACATAGTGTATAACCTATAGCGACGTAGAACATAACCTATATTGCCAATATACCCGGAATAGTTATCCTATTGTGACATAGTGTATAACCTATAGCGACGTGGAACAGACCCTATATTGCCAATATTCCCGGAATAGTTATCCTATTGTGACATAGTGTATACCCTATAGCGACGTAGAACATACCCTATATTGCCAATATTCCCTGAATAGATATCCGATTGTGACATAGTGTATAACCTATAGCGACGTAGAACAGACCCTATATGGCCAATACCCAGAATAGTTATCCTATTGTGACATAGTGTATACCCTATAGCGACGTAGAACAGACCCTATATTGCCAATACCCAGAATAATTATCCTATTGTGACATAGTGTATAACCTATAGCGACGTAGAACATACTCTATATTGCCAATACCCAGAATAGTTATCCTATTGTGACATAGTGTATAACCTATAGCGACGTAGAACAGACCCTATATGGCCAATACCCAGAATAAGTATCCTATTGTGACATAGTGTATAACCTATAGCGACGTAGAACATACCCTATATTGCCAATATTCCCGGAATAGTTATCCTATTGTGACATAGTGTATAACCTATAGCGACGTAGAACATACCCTATATTGCCAATATTCCCGGAATAGTTATCCTATTGTGACATAGTGTATAACCTATAGCGACGTAGAACATACCCTATATTGCCAATACCCAGAATAATTATCCTATTGTGACATAGTGTATAACCTATAGCGACGTAGAACATACCCTATATTGCCAATATTCCCGGAATAGTTATCCTAATGTGACATAGTGTATAACCTATAGCGACGTAGAACATACCCTATATTGCCAATACCCAGAATAACTATCCTATTGTGACATAGTGTATAACCTATAGCGATGTAGAACATACCCTATATTGCCAATACCCAGAATAACTATCCTATTGTGACATAGTGTATAACCTATAGCGACGTAGAATATACCCTATATTGCCAATACCCAGAATTAGTATCCTATTGTGACATAGTGTATAACCTATAGCGACGTACCACATACCCTATATTGCCAATACGCAGAATAATTATCATATTGTGACATAGTGTATACCTATAGCGACGTAGAACAAACCCTATATTGCCAATACCCAGAATAATTATCCTATTGTGACATAGTGTATACCCTATAGCGACGTAGAACATACCCTATATTGCCAATACCCAGAATAGTTATCCTATTGTGACAACGTTTATACCCTATATCGACGTAGAACATACCCTATATTGCCAATACCCAGTTTATTATCATATTGTAACATAGTGTATACCCTATAGCGACGTAGAACATACCCTATATTGCCAATACGCAGAATAGTTATCATATTGTGACATAGTGTATAACATATAGCGACGTAGAACATACCCTATATTGCCAATACGCAGAATAGTTATCATATTGTGACATAGTGTATAACCTATAGCGACGTAGAACATACCCTATATTGCCAATACGCAGAATAGTTATCATATTGTGACATAGTGTATAACATATAGCGACGTAGAACATACCCTATATTGCCAATACCCAGCTTAATTATCATATTGTGACATAGTGTATACCCTATAGCGACGTAGAACATACCATATATTGCCAATACGCAGAATAGTTATCATATTGTGACATAGTGTATAACCTATTGCGACGTAGAACATACCCTATATTGCCAATATTCCCAGAATAACTATCCTATTGTGACATATTGTATAACCTATAGCGACGTAGAACATACCCTATATTGCCAATACCCAGAATAATTATCCTACTGTGACATAGTGTATAACCTATAGCGACGTAGAACATACCCTATATTGCCAATACCCAGACTAATTATCCTACTGTGACATAGTGTATAACCTATAGCGACGTAGAACAGACCCTATATTGCCAATACCCAGAATAATTATCCTATTGTGACATAGTGTATAACCTATAGCGACGTAGAACATAACCTATATTGCCAATATACCCGGAATAGTTATCCTATTGTGACATAGTGTATAACCTATAGCGACGTGGAACAGACCCTATATTGCCAATATTCCCGGAATAGTTATCCTATTGTGACATAGAGTATACCCTATAGCGACGTAGAACATACCCTATATTGCCAATATTCCCTGAATAGATATCCGATTGTGACATAGTGTATAACCTATAGCGACGTAGAACAGACCCTATATGGCCAATACCCAGAATAGTTATCCTATTGTGACATAGTGTATACCCTATAGCGACGTAGAACAGACCCTATATTGCCAATACCCAGAATAATTATCCTATTGTGACATAGTGTATAACCTATAGCGACGTAGAACATACTCTATATTGCCAATACCCAGAATAGTTATCCTATTGTGACATAGTGTATAACCTATAGCGACGTAGAACAGACCCTATATGGCCAATGCCCAGAATAAGTATCCTATTGTGACATAGTGTATAACCTATAGCGACGTAGAACATACCCTATATTGCCAATATTCCCGGAATAGTTATCCTATTGTGACATAGTGTATAACCTATAGCGACGTAGAACATACCCTATATTGCCAATATTCCCGGAATAGTTATCCTATTGTGACATAGTGTATAACCTATAGCGACGTAGAACATACCCTATATTGCCAATACCCAGAATAATTATCCTATTGTGACATAGTGTATAACCTATAGCGACGTAGAACATACCCTATATTGCCAATATTCCCGGAATAGTTATCCTAATGTGACATAGTGTATAACCTATAGCGACGTAGAACATACCCTATATTGCCAATACCCAGAATAACTATCCTATTGTGACATAGTGTATAACCTATAGCGATGTAGAACATACCCTATATTGCCAATACCCAGAATAACTATCCTATTGTGACATAGTGTATAACCTATAGCGACGTAGAATATACCCTATATTGCCAATACCCAGAATTAGTATCCTATTGTGACATAGTGTATAACCTATAGCGACGTACCACATACCCTATATTGCCAATACGCAGAATAATTATCATATTGTGACATAGTGTATACCTATAGCGACGTAGAACAAACCCTATATTGCCAATACCCAGAATAATTATCCTATTGTGACATAGTGTATACCCTATAGCGACGTAGAACATACCCTATATTGCCAATACCCAGAATAGTTATCCTATTGTGACAACGTTTATACCCTATATCGACGTAGAACATACCCTATATTGCCAATACCCAGTTTATTATCATATTGTAACATAGTGTATACCCTATAGCGACGTAGAACATACCCTATATTGCCAATACGCAGAATAGTTATCATATTGTGACATAGTGTATAACATATAGCGACGTAGAACATACCCTATATTGCCAATACGCAGAATAGTTATCATATTGTGACATAGTGTATAACCTATAGCGACGTAGAACATACCCTATATTGCCAATACGCAGAATAGTTATCATATTGTGACATAGTGTATAACATATAGCGACGTAGAACATACCCTATATTGCCAATACCCAGCTTAATTATCATATTGTGACATAGTGTATACCCTATAGCGACGTAGAACATACCATATATTGCCAATACGCAGAATAGTTATCATATTGTGACATAGTGTATAACCTATTGCGACGTAGAACATACCCTATATTGCCAATATTCCCAGAATAACTATCCTATTGTGACATATTGTATAACCTATAGCGACGTAGAACATACCCTATATTGCCAATATTCCCGGAATAATTATCCTAGTGTGACATAGTGTATAACCTATAACGACGTAGAACATACCCTATATTGCCAATATTCCCAGAATAATTATCCTATTGTGACATAGTGTATAACCTATAGCGACGTAGAACATACCCTATATTGCCAATACCCAGAATAATGATCCTACTGTGACATAGTTTATAACCTATAGCGACGTAGAACATACCCTATATTGCCAATATTCCCGGAATAGTTATCCTATTGTGACATAGTGTATAACCTATAGCGACGTAGAACAGACCCTATATTGCCAATACTCAGTAATTATCCTATTGTGACATAGTGTATAACCTATAGCGACGTAGAACATACCCTATATTGCCAATACCCAGTATTAGTATCCTATTGTGACATAGCGTATAACCTATAGCGACGTAGAACATACCCTATATTGCCAATATTCCCGGAATAGTTATCCTATTGTGACATAGTGTATAACCTATAGCGACGTAGAACAGACCCTATATTGCCAATACCCAGAATAATTATCCTATTGTGACATAGTGTATAACCTATAGCGACGTAGAACAGACCCTATATTGCCAATATTCCCAGAATAATTATCATATTGTGACATTGTGTATAACCTATAGCGACGTAGAACAGACCCTATATTGCCAATACCCAGAATAATTATCATATTGTGACATAGTGTATAACCTATAGCGACGTAGAACATACCCTATATTGCCAATACCCAGAATAATGATCCTACTGTGACATAGTTTATAACCTATAGCGACGTAGAACATACCCTATATTGCCAATATTCCCGGAATAGTTATCCTATTGTGACATAGTGTATAACCTATAGCGACGTAGAACAGACCCTATATTGCCAATACTCAGTAATTATCCTATTGTGACATAGTGTATAACCTATAGCGACGTAGAACATACCCTATATTGCCAATACCCAGTATTAGTATCCTATTGTGACATAGCGTATAACCTATAGCGACGTAGAACATACCCTATATTGCCAATATTCCCGGAATAGTTATCCTATTGTGACATAGTGTATAACCTATAGCGACGTAGAACAGACCCTATATTGCCAATACCCAGAATAATTATCCTATTGTGACATAGTGTATAACCTATAGCGACGTAGAACAGACCCTATATTGCCAATATTCCCAGAATAATTATCATATTGTGACATTGTGTATAACCTATAGCGACGTAGAACAGACCCTATATTGCCAATACCCAGAATAATTATCATATTGTGACATAGTGTATAACCTATAGCGACGTAGAACATACCCTATATTGCCAATACCCAGCTTAATTATCATATTATGACATAGTTTATAACCTATAGCGACGTAGAACATACCCTATATTGCCAATACCCAGAATAATTATCATATTGTGACATAGTGTATAACCTATAGCGAGGTAGAACATACCCTATATTGCCAATACCCAGCTTAATTATCATATTATGACATAGTGTATAACCTATAGCGACGTAGAACATACCCTATATTGCCAATACCCAGCTTAATTATCATATTATGACATAGTTTATAACCTATAGCGATGTAGAACATACCCTATATTGCCAATATTCCCGGAATAGTTATCCTATTGTGACATAGTGTATAACCTATAGCGACGTAGAACATACCCTATATTGCCAATACCCAGAATAATTATCCTATTGTGACATAGTGTATAACCTATAGCGACGTAGAACATACCCTATATTGCCAATACCCAGAATAATTATCCTATTGTGACATAGTGTATACCCTATAGCGAAGTAGAACATACCCTATATTGCCAATATTCCCGGAATAGTTATCCTATTGTGACATAGTGTATAACCTATAGCGACGTAGAATATACACTATATTGCCAATACCCAGAACTTGTGCATATACTAGGGCTAGTTATTAACACATTTAAAACAAAGGTTGTTAATTCATACACATATATCTTAGCTCGATTGCGAAACAAGTTCTAACATCATTAGATAAATCTCTTTCGAGACCTCATTCCTCATGGAATATATCGTCACGAGGGAGAGAGAATGTGCATTGTGGAATTGAATTGCCCTGTCTAAGGGCACATTCGTAACGGCTGCATCTGGACGCCATCATTTAACCTGGTTCAGATTCTGGATTAGCGTAATGCAACCAGCATATCGGGATATATATATTGGCTAGTGCTGGATTCGAACGCACACCTAACCGGATTGGGTAGCCAATGGGTGAGTTTTGAAACGTCCACCTATCCAGGTTGGGTAGCCAATGGGTGAATTTTGAATATTCATGACCAGGAATGTTTCATGGCATGTTTAGTATTATTCAAATATGCAACAGAACAAACAATGAATGTTTATACTGCTTGACACTAATCTCCTGCCATCATATTGCACATACGAGTAATATAGATGTTGCATTATAACTATCTAGTGTATATATATGAAGTATTTAATGAGCTTAATTGTAACGAACACCATTTCTAAATTATAAATGTATAAACTCTTCGAAATTTAGTAAGGTTGAAAACGGTTACTTATTTGTTATGTAATTTAAGTCTCTATAAATAAATTGACTCCATTATTGTATATACAAAATGTACATCTAATAGGAATGAACAGGCTATCAATTTGGGCTTGATAGCACAAACATTATTTATGACATTCCAATAAAACATGGTATTTATGTCCACCTATAAAATATGTCACAAAATGCCAACCCATGTTAACATTTATTTTGCGCGTTGATGAAGATTTTTTATTTCATCAAATAAACAATCACTTTCTCCTTGATCAAATATGCAAGTTGTGATAGCGCAGTGGATGCGCGTTCTCTTCAGGTGCGAAAGGTCCGGAGTTCGAGCCCCGCTGGAGCCGTTACGATTGTGCCCTTAGGAGTGATTAATATAAGTTGTAATAACTTGTTTCGCAATCGAGCTAACATAAATTTGTATACTATGGTATAGTGCTTAATTCAAGACACTGGATATTGATACACATTTAGGGTACAACTAAGAATGAATGCCGAACCAAGAATACCACAGTAAATACATGGTCGTGTCAGCTGCATTTTTGAAATATGCAGCCAAGTACTGTATTGTCTCAAAGATATATCTATAGCACACGTGGGCATATATCTTACAGCTACTGACAGTAACAGCTATAAGCTGTATATATAAGAGCTAAAAGCTGTATATATAAAAGCTAAAAGCTGTATATATAAAAGCTAAAAGCTGTATATATAAAAGCTAAAAGCTGTATATATAAAAGTTAAAAGCTGTATATATAAAAGCTAAAAGCTGTATATATGAAAGCTAAAAGCTGTATATATGAAAGCTAAAAGCTGTATATATAAAAGCTAAAAGCTGTATATATAAAAGCTAAAAGCTGTATATATGAAAGCTAAAAGCTGTATATATAAAAGCTGTATATATGAAAGCTAAAAGCTGTATATATGAAAGCTAAAAGCTGTATATATGAAAGCTAAAAGCTGTATATATAAAAGCTAAAAGCTGTTAACGCAGAAGGTTAATGTACAATTAAATGATGCTATTTAATAGATCTGTACGAGCGTATTGCACACAATATTCTTGAATGTCATCTAAGAAGTCATGTCAAAGCTGGAATGTGGCTTGACAAGCTGCACACCTATGATAGTGGGTGTCTGTGTTTACGATGTGCTCACATTCCTTGCACATACGTGTTTTATTACGTGGTCGTGTGACCCATATATTTAATATTTGAAATGAATATTTTAGATTTAGCATCGCATCTGCCACAGTGCATCAAATGGCCGGGCGTGCTAGTATAAAAAGTGTTTTGATACTATTTTGTTGCTCTATATACATGTATATAACAATCACAATCATAAAATAATATAAAATTATAAATTATAAATGAGTTTGTTGGCCACAATTTCTAACAACATTAGTGTTTGACCCTGCACATAAACAGGATTTGAACACGACATGCATTTTACAAGAAATAATATAGGCTGTGACCTTTTCAAGGTAATGTACTAGTTTCCACTGTCCAGTTTCCCAAGAATTGCACCCCATGTATATAGATATATACATATAATGTATATAGTAATAGATTATGTGAATTGCTGTCTTTAAGCTGATTTCACACATATGTTCAAGATACCCCTATTGGTGATATCTGCACATATATATATATATATTTATTTATTGTCATTAATTGTCTCATCTCTCTTTACTACTCTACTAGCCAATTCCATTATCATCATATTCCATAGCATATTATAGTGTATCTACGTTCATCTTTTACATTACTAATTAATTTAAATGTGCAGTTTTCACCTTCACTTATAGTTATATATTTTGATTGCATTTGATTTGTATATATGTTGAGGGCTTTATGGTAGATTAACTTTCGTTAAATGAGTTCTGGCATAAAATAAAAGTCTTTATTTTTATCATTGTTATTATTAATATTATTATCAATGAAAACGAGAACATATTGGAGAGATACTAAATCAAATGGCGTAAGCATAACATTAATATAAAAACAATCAATTAAAACTATGTGTTTGTTTAATAAATTTCTATAATGTTGTATTCGTGTTTCAAAGTATCTACCGAATAATATCACATATTTACATCGCAATTGCATTTCCTTCGATGAATGTATGTGTCCTGATTGCATACAAGTTTGTATAATGGCTTCCAGCTAATGATATGCAGATGACGTGCACTTGATATTACGGGCATGCGCATTCGCAATGTTAGGCAGTGTTCGTCACGAGAAAATGCGTGTCTTACAGTGTACGCTGTTCCAACGATGCCCTAGTTATCAGATCATCGCCACACGATAAGTCGCAAAGTTGGAATAAATACATTTTAATTGGATTGTGTGATATTGTTTTCTTTGTCTCATTGAAAAGAATAATTAATGTAAATATAAGTAATGAATCGCGGGCAAATAGTTTCCATTGGGGTATGAAGTACATTTTGTGTGTTTAAAGTTTCCGTGGATGCCGTCGGTCTCCAAGCACTTCAAACACACTCACTTTAGTTCATACCCCAATGGAAACTATTAACTCGCGACTCATTCCTTAAATGAACACGAAGAGGCTTATAAACTCTTGATTCCTGAACTAGAAGAACCTGGGACCATGCTGCTTCCTATTCAGTAGTGGGGTGACCATCCCCTACCCAGCGGGTCCTCAGGTGGCGGATAGGGGAACGGCCCTCAGATATGGGGGTTAGCTGTGAATCAAATAAGCAGTCCCGGACCATATGGCGGTGTACCTACCAGGACGGGGCAGGATAGCACATGGCAAAGCTACTCCTATTAAATACTCCACGTGCCCTACAACGGGTGCATCAGGCGAATACATGGACCGCCTTAAAAGTCCTAGCCTAAGAGTGAGGTAACCCCAACAGAAACCTCGAATGCTGAAGTACTGGGCCGCACGGCTCATTCTAATAAACCACGGTACTACGCATAAACGCAAAATGAATCACAATGACAGAACTAGAAGAATTACTGGAGCATGGTATTTATAACAATGGAAGAAAAAGTGTTCGGCAATTTCAATTGGAAATTCACATTCACCCGTTGGGATTTCTCTTACATGGGTGTTGTATAAATCGTCATTTAAATTTCTACTTTAACTCAAACTTGCGTGGAGCAATTATAATGGTATATTACCATGCATAAAAACCGAATGTACTTTAAACGTGTCGTTCAATCTAGTTGTAAATATACTTAGCGATGCGGAGTTCCTTATGTCAATATTAAGTTGGTTCCATAGTGCAGTAGAGGATGGTATAAATGAGTATGTAATTTGGTTCCGCGTACAATTGTGAGATAATTGTAGTTCTTGCGGATGAAATAAATGGTAGTTTCGGCTATAGTTCCAGGATACATAGTTTCTAAATATTCGCGGAGAATGTCGTTATTGGCTTTGTAGACTATAATTATCCGTCGGTGTTTATTATATACTATAGTGTCACCCATATTGAAAGCGTCAGTCATTTCTGACTTATGAGACACCTCATATGGACATCAGTAGCCTACTTTCCGAACCCTATCCGTGCAGGTGTCATGAAATGGACTATTGAACCGGATAGTAACTCAGTTATATATACACAGTTGCTCCCCTTGCATAAACATTACAATTAGGCTTGGAGTAGAAATATTAAAATATAGCATAATTATGTTCCACAGATCCAACACGATGTTGGTCTCAATTAACATATAATACCTATTAAACTCCAATTATTAAGCCAGATAATGGTGTAGAATAATAAGCTTATTCATTTTATGTTGTCCGCTGTTGCCAGGCATCTATATGTTTACGTAGAGGTGATTTCCAAGCGTAGTTATCTGGAAATTGATTATACTGCAAAGAACATTGCCGTACATTGATTAATTGGTATTTCCTTAGAAAACCCGACCGATGTGCGGGTGTTTAAATATTGGGCGCATTTTTGACTGTGATGATATCGCTTGTTTTCTTCTTCTTTAAATACTGCATTTAATATCAATTTCGGATGTAATTGATGTCATATCTGTCTGAACTTACTGATTGATTCGTATTCCTGTATGTTCGACCATGTTTCACACCCGGATAGAGAAGACAACATCGCAAATGCCTTGTATAAGCTATATGTGTGGTGTGGTGTTGTGTGGTGTGGTGGTGTGGTGGTGGTGGTGGTGGTGGTGGTGTGTGTGTGTGTCTGGTGGTGGTGGTGGTGTGTGTGTGTGTGTGTCTGGTGGTGGTGGTGGTGGTTGTGGTGGTGTGTGTGTATGTGTTTGTGTTACGTTGTTTATCGTCGTTACCGGTTATCCATATGATTAGTATTTTTAGATTTTGCAGGATGTTGCAATGGTACAGACATATACTCATTGCAGAGTCTGTTCTTGTTCTTTACGTGCACGGTGTACAGCACCGACACGAGACCTCGGATTAAAGTCGCATCCGAAAGACCATGTAATGAGTCATTTTAGTATGGTATAGGAGATCTAACCCGTGACCCTTGCATTACATGTCCAGCGTGTTAACCACTGAAGATCTGATCATTTACAACTGTATAAGTTAGCAGGCGTGAACAAATGTAGACCATTAGAGAGCACAGTGAGTAGAAAGTCTTTCTAATTCATCAATGATTGTCGTGGAATGTGTGTGTTTTACGTTTATTTATCGTCACTACCGGTTGCCCATATGAGCGACGCCTCCCGAAGAGATTAGTCATTTTAGATTTTTGGAGGATAGTGCAATGATACAGATAGAGACCCATTCCAGAGTATCATCTGGTTCTTTTACGTACACGGTGTAAAGCACCGACACAAGACCTCGGTTTAACGTCCTATCTGAAAGACTGTTAATTTTATTATGGTCAGACGGGGGATCGAACCTGCGATCCCTGGATTACTAGTCCAGCGTGTTACCACTGGACTATATATCCGTCTGTTGTATCGTGGAATAGCGTAACACCCAAGAGCTATACCGTGTTGACATGCATCACTGGAGAATTGCGTAAATAGAGTCAGAGGTCGCTTGTTTATCACGTTGGCTTTGTTGTGGAAAGTAGTGGCAGTTTTATATTGGAAACACCCATTCACATATCGTTCAGCAATGAAGAAATATAATTATGTACATATGTACATGCTTTTGTGAGAGAATGGTACACTTGAAGACGGTTGTTACAGACATATATACAAAGGTGTCTCATAAGTCAGTAATGGTTGGTCCTTTCAATAGGGGTGACACTATTATACACACACACTCTGCGTTACTTTTATAAACTATTTTATAATACGTTTTTAATCTCGCAGGAATAAATAGCAGTATCGTTTTGTGTAAGTTCAATCTCACTGCGTTATAAGATTATACATGTGTGTATGTTTTCAAGAACATATTATCAGTATATATACATTAATAATCACTACGGAGAAAGTGACCTGGATTTGTGAAATAGAGGTGCATCCACCCATATAGCTAATTTAATTTAATGGATTCGTTATCATCTCTTCTCGTCTATTTTGATGTACGTCTAAATGTTTGACTGGGTGTCGTGTTTACACTGATACATGTATCTCTATATATTGCTCAACAATGTTACGTTGTTCTCAGGTTTTCTATGCTGGCTTCTTCTGTGTGGAGTTGAACAGCCTTGTGTATGTTGTATCGTTCCGTTTTAATGTACTATATGGACTTCGGGCACCTAATGTACCTAATTATGTTAAAGACAAAAACTGTATTATTTATGTATTAGTAATGAGATCTTCTACTTATTCGTAAACGTTATATAATCAATTGATGCAATGGACAGTGTCGGTCATCGTCTGTGTTCATTGATATACAGCTATATCAATGTTCAAGGTGGCTGCACTTGTACTGAATGTATTACACACGAGAGAGTTTCAGCTTATTCCAAAACTATCACAGCATACTGAGTGTTCTTGAGTAGTCTATGTTCTTGATGTATTTGTCGAGTTCCTAATGTTTTTATTTTTCATTGCATACTTTTATTTAGAATCAGGTTACACAGTAGTAACAACATGATTGAATACATTTTCAAAATAATACGATTATATGAGTATTTGCAGCTATACATTGTTCAAATTCGCTGTAAACACTATTGTGGAGAGGCAAAACCGTGAACGGGACCTGGATTTGGTGCATCCACCACATATAGCTTATATATAAGGTGGATGTATAATTTCGTGCCCAGAATTACCAATTTTTAATACATTTTCTGAATTTGTCGACACGACAGCAATTTGAAATTTATAGGTAGGGGAAGACGAATTGTCCATAAAACGCTACCTTTGCAGCATAACATAATCAATGACCACTCAAAATGAAGAGTGTAATGTCCTCAACAACACGAAATCTCCATAAGGGTCAACATTTCACGGTACCCTGCACCCCCCCCATCATTTAACATTCAACCTCTAGAATTAAAAACAATATTTTAAAATAAAAGAAATCTTGTTCTCACTTGATTCACAAAGAATATATAGTATATATATCAAGGGTATCGTTTGGCGAAAATAAACCTGTTATTGGGGTACGAAAGATGAGGGTTTCGGAAATGTCACCAATATGTAAGATCGAAATAAATATCGATAAGTAGACCTATTTTCAGCACCATCAATTGGTGATACAATGTAACTCAACTCCGATTTTAGTACCTACAATCAATGTCAATCTTCATCCTCATCACTGACATCGATGTCATTCTTACACAATGTACTACAGTTTTATGCATCAGAACCACCTACACATCGTCTCACAGACTCCTTTATATGAACACGTAACAACTTATTGACACATTTTTGGAATTGGGTCCAATGCCATCAGTTTTGTCTTCAGCTGTCCATTATCCAGAGTCCATGCACAAATAGTTGAACTGGCAAGTTGTGTATCATGTGTGATTGTCTCATACCAAGGCATGGTAGTTTACACAGAATAAAGACGACATGTAAATTGCTCTGTTACAATCAGTACATCATCACATAATTTAGCGCCCCCCCTACTAGCTGGCTAACACCCGAAGCAATTTCCCTGCTGGTCGCTTGCCTTTTCCAGCAAATTAGCTCGCCGTATCACACCCACATATGGCATGGAATGCAATTATGTTCTGTACTGCTTGATTCGGCGTATCACACCCTGGCATGGCATGTTCTGCACTGCTTGATTCGGCGTATCACACCCTGGCATGACATGTTCTGCACTGCTTGATTCGGCGTATCACACCCTGGCATGGCATGTTCTGCACTGATTGATTCGGCGTATCACACCCTGGCATGGCATGTTCTGCACTGTTTGATTCGGCGTATCACACCCTGGCATGGCATGTTCTGCACTGTTTGATTCGGCGTATCACACCCTGGCATGGCATGTTCTGTACTGCTTGATTCGACGTATCACAGCCTGGCATGGCATGTTCTGTACTGCTTGATTCGGCGTATCACACCCTGGCATGGCATGTTCTGCACTGCTTGATTCGGCGTATCACATCCTGGCATGGCATGTTCTGCACAGCTTGATTCGGCGTATCACACCCTGGCATGGCATGTTCTGCACTGCTTGAACTGGAATGATATTATATATTTCCAGAACAAAACCATATCTCTAGTTTGAGGCTATCAGGCAATGCAACCCAATAGCATGAATTAATACACTGGTATATCCACAGTTAATAACCACACGCATCTGCAGCATGTCTATAATCTTGATTCTGCATGAGTAGCACTCAGTTGGGATTGGTCCTTTCGACAAAACAACAACACATGAAAGAACTAGCTCATTTTCAGGTGACCATTCATTTGCACTTCTGATTAGTTCGTGTGTGAGGAATGCAGCGAATTCATGCTTATAATTATGCAGACTAACTTATACATGTATTACTTCCAGCTCTGTTGTAGTTTTACAGTGATCATAGAATCAACCACTCGTCTGATGGATCGCATGGTTCCGGTCCCGGTTTGAACGTCACCTCTTCGTTGTGGTTTACAAAGTATGACATGCCTTGCTCAAAGGTAATTCCTTGAGTACTTTGCCACACACTTTCCCATTTACCTTCGCCCATAACAGTAACAGTGGCCAAAGTAGCCGCCAAAGAGCCTTGAGAGTTAGTTCGTTACTATGCACAGCTTTGTATTTGGCCTTACCTGTTATCATGATGGAAGTCATCTTTTCCCAAACACACCACATTCAATCCATATATCATTCTGACAGGATGCGTCTACATGTAGGTGCTGTCCAATGACCTTCATAAAGCTATAGAGCATGGAAGTATTCAATTCACCTTTCTTTATCCAAGACCGTTCCTGTGCTTTGCAATACAAGGCCTGGTAAAAGGTTATAACTGTACAGTGATATCCCATCTTTTCAGACACCATTTGTACCCAGCTAGTACAGTTTATCTTTTTAAAATATTAACTTGTATTAGGTGTATTAGGAGGTTGCGTTTTAAGAGACTTATTTATGTGGGTTGCAGTCTCCCCAGAAATTGATGGACCGTAGAAAAAACAACACATGCCTATCAATTTCTGGAGATTTCACATTGTTGAAGACATGAAAGCCTTCATGTTGAGAGATTATGTAGTAACTATGTGATGAATACTTACCGTCTGCTGGACTATATATCCATGCTGCTAGGAGTTTCTCTGTTACCACTGGACTATATATCCATGCTGCTAGGAGTTTCTCTGTTACCACTGGACTATATATCCATGCTGCTAGGAGTTTCTCTGTTACCACTGGACTATATATCCGTGCTGCTAGGAGTTTCTCTGTTACCACTGGACTATATATCCATGCTGCTAGGAGTTTCTCTGTTACCACTGGACTATATATCCATGCTGCTAGGAGTTTCTCTGTTACCACTGGACTATATATCCATGCTGCTAGGAGTTTCTCTGTTACCACTGGACTATATATCCATGCTGTTAGGAGTTTCTCTGTTACCACTGGACTATATATCCATGCTGCTAGGAGTTTCTCTGTTACCACTGGACTATATATCCATGCTGCTAGGAGTTTCTCTGTTACCACTGGACTATATATCCATGCTGCTAGGAGTTTCTCTGTTACCACTGGACTATATATCCATGCTGCTAGGAGTTTCTCTGTTACCACTGGACTATATATCCGTGCTGCTAGGAGTTTCTCTGTTACCACTGGACTATATATCCATGCTGCTAGGAGTTTCTCTGTTACCACTGGACTATATATCCATGCTGCTAGGAGTTTCTCTGTTACCACTGGACTATATATATAATACCGTCTGCTAGGAGTTTCTCTGTTACCACTGGACTATATATCCATGCTGCTAGGAGTTTCTCTGTTACCACTGGACTATATATCCATGCTGCTAGGAGTTTCTCTGTTACCACTGGACTATATATCCGTGCTGCTAGGAGTTTCTCTGTTACCACTGGACTATATATCCGTGCTGCTAGGAGTTTCTCTGTTACCACTGGACTATATATCCGTGCTGCTAGGAGTTTCTCTGTTACCACTGGACTATATATCCATGCTGCTAGGAGTTTCTCTGTTACCACTGGACTATATATCCGTGCTGCTAGGAGTTTCTCTGTTACCACTGGACTATATATCCGTGTTGACATGCTGCTAGGAGTTTCTCTGTTACCACTGGACTATATATCCGTGCTGCTAGGAGTTTCTCTGTTACCACTGGACTATATATCCGTGTTGACATGCTGCTAGGAGTTTCTCTGTTACCACTGGACTATATATCCGTGTTGACATGCTGCTAGGAGTTTCTCTGTTACCACTGGACTATATATCCGTGTTGACATGCTGATAGGAGTTTCTCTGTTACCACTGGACTATATATCCGTGTTGACATGCTGATAGGAGTTTCTCTGTTACCACTGGACTATATATCCGTGTTGACATGCTGCTAGGAGTTTCTCTGTTACCACTGGACTATATATCCGTGTTGACATGCTGCTAGGAGTTTCTCTGTTACCACTGGACTATATATCCGTGTTGACATGCTGCTAGGAGTTTCTCTGTTACCACTGGACTATATATCCGTGTTGACATGCTGCTAGGAGTTTCTCTGTTACCACTGGACTATATATCCGTGTTGACATGCTGCTAGGAGTTTCTCTGTTACCACTGGACTATATATCCGTGTTGACATGCTGCTAGGAGTTTCTCTGTTACCACTGGACTATATATCCGTGTTGACATGCTGCTAGGAGTTTCTCTGTTACCACTGGACTATATATATAATACCGTGCTGCTAGGAGTTTCTCTGTTACCACTGGACTATATATCCGTGTTGCTAGGAGTTTCTCTGTTACCACTGGACTATATATCCATGCTGCTAGGAGTTTCTCTGTTACCACTGGACTATATATCCATGCTGCTAGGAGTTTCTCTGTTACCACTGGACTATATATCCATGCTGCTAGGAGTTTCTCTGTTACCACTGGACTATATATCCATGCTGCTAGGAGTTTCTCTGTTACCACTGGACTATATATCCATGCTGCTAGGAGTTTCTCTGTTACCACTGGACTATATATCCATGCTGCTAGGAGTTTCTCTGTTACCACTGGACTATATATCCATGCTGCTAGGAGTTTCTCTGTTACCACTGGACTATATATCCATGCTGCTAGGAGTTTCTCTGTTACCACTGGACTATATATCCGTGCTGCTAGGAGTTTCTCTGTTACCACTGGACTATATATCCATGCTGCTAGGAGTTTCTCTGTTACCACTGGACTATATATCCATGCTGCTAGGAGTTTCTCTGTTACCACTGGACTATATATCCGTGCTGCTAGGAGTTTCTCTGTTACCACTGGACTATATATCCATGCTGCTAGGAGTTTCTCTGTTACCACTGGACTATATATCCATGCTGCTAGGAGTTTCTCTGTTACCACTGGACTATATATCCGTGCTGCTAGGAGTTTCTCTGTTACCACTGGACTATATATCCGTGCTGCTAGGAGTTTCTCTGTTACCACTGGACTATATATCCATGCTGCTAGGAGTTTCTCTGTTACCACTGGACTATATACCCATGCTGCTAGGAGTTTCTCTGTTACCACTGGACTATATATCCATGCTGCTAGGAGTTTCTCTGTTACCACTGGACTATATATCCATGCTGCTAGGAGTTTCTCTGTTACCACTGGACTATATATCCATGCTGCTAGGAGTTTCTCTGTTACCACTGGACTATATATCCATGCTGCTAGGAGTTTCTCTGTTACCACTGGACTATATATCCATGCTGCTAGGAGTTTCTCTGTTACCACTGGACTATATATCCATGCTGCTAGGAGTTTCTCTGTTACCACTGGACTATATATCCGTGCTGCTAGGAGTTTCTCTGTTACCACTGGACTATATATCCATGCTGCTAGGAGTTTCTCTGTTACCACTGGACTATATATTCCGTCTGCTAGGAGTTTCTCTGTTACCACTGGACTATATATCCATGCTGCTAGGAGTTTCTCTGTTACCACTGGACTATATATCCATGCTGCTAGGAGTTTCTCTGTTACCACTGGACTATATATCCATGCTGCTAGGAGTTTCTCTGTTACCACTGGACTATATATCCATGCTGCTAGGAGTTTCTCTGTTACCACTGGACTATATATCCGTGCTGCTAGGAGTTTCTCTGTTACCACTGGACTATATATCCGTGCTGCTAGGAGTTTCTCTGTTACCACTGGACTATATATCCATGCTGCTAGGAGTTTCTCTGTTACCACTGGACTATATATATAATACCGTCTGCTAGGAGTTTCTCTGTTACCACTGGACTATATATCCATGCTGCTAGGAGTTTCTCTGTTACCACTGGACTATATATCCATGCTGCTAGGAGTTTCTCTGTTACCACTGGACTATATATCCGTGCTGCTAGGAGTTTCTCTGTTACCACTGGACTATATATCCATGCTGCTAGGAGTTTCTCTGTTACCACTGGACTATATATCCGTGCTGCTAGGAGTTTCTCTGTTACCACTGGACTATATATCCGTGCTGCTAGGAGTTTCTCTGTTACCACTGGACTATATATCCGTGTTGACATGCTGCTAGGAGTTTCTCTGTTACCACTGGACTATATATCCGTGCTGCTAGGAGTTTCTCTGTTACCACTGGACTATATATCCGTGTTGACATGCTGCTAGGAGTTTCTCTGTTACCACTGGACTATATATCCATGCTGCTAGGAGTTTCTCTGTTACCACTGGACTATATATCCGTGCTGCTAGGAGTTTCTCTGTTACCACTGGACTATATATCCATGCTGCTAGGTGTTTCTCTGTTACCACTGGACAATATATCCATGCTGCTAGGAGTTTCTCTGTTACCACTGGACTATATATCCATGCTGCTAGGAGTTTCTCTGTTACCACTGGACTATATATCCGTGCTGCTAGGAGTTTCTCTGTTACCACTGGACTATATATCCATGCTGCTAGGAGTTTCTCTGTTACCACTGGACTATATATCCATGCTGCTAGGAGTTTCTCTGTTACCACTGGACTATATATCCGTGCTGCTAGGAGTTTCTCTGTTACCACTGGACTATATATCCATGCTGCTAGGAGTTTCTCTGTTACCACTGGACTATATATCCATGCTGCTAGGAGTTTCTCTGTTACCACTGGACTATATATCCGTGCTGCTAGGAGTTTCTCTGTTACCACTGGACTATATATCCATGCTGCTAGGAGTTTCTCTGTTACCACTGGACTATATATCCATGCTGCTAGGAGTTTCTCTGTTACCACTGGACTATATATCCGTGCTGCTAGGAGTTTCTCTGTTACCACTGGACTATATATCCATGCTGCTAGGAGTTTCTCTGTTACCACTGGACTATATATCCGTGCTGCTAGGAGTTTCTCTGTTACCACTGGACTATATATCCATGCTGCTAGGAGTTTCTCTGTTACCACTGGACTATATATCCATGCTGCTAGGAGTTTCTCTGTTACCACTGGACTATATATCCATGCTGCTAGGAGTTTCTCTGTTACCACTGGACTATATATCCGTGCTGCTAGGAGTTTCTCTGTTACCACTGGACTATATATCCGTGCTGCTAGGAGTTTCTCTGTTACCACTGGACTATATATCCGTGTTGACATGCTGCTAGGAGTTTCTCTGTTACCACTGGACTATATATCCGTGCTGCTAGGAGTTTCTCTGTTACCACTGGACTATATATCCGTGTTGACATGCTGCTAGGAGTTTCTCTGTTACCACTGGACTATATATCCATGCTGCTAGGAGTTTCTCTGTTACCACTGGACTATATATCCGTGTTGACATGCTGATAGGAGTTTCTCTGTTACCACTGGACTATATATCCGTGTTGACATGCTGCTAGGAGTTTCTCTGTTACCACTGGACTATATATCCGTGTTGACATGCTGATAGGAGTTTCTCTGTTACCACTGGACTATATATCCGTGTTGACATGCTGATAGGAGTTTCTCTGTTACCACTGGACTATATATCCGTGTTGACATGCTGCTAGGAGTTTCTCTGTTACCACTGGACTATATATCCGTGTTGACATGCTGCTAGGAGTTTCTCTGTTACCACTGGACTATATATCCGTGCTGCTAGGAGTTTCTCTGTTACCACTGGACTATATATCCATGCTGCTAGGAGTTTCTCTGTTACCACTGGACTATATATCCATGCTGCTAGGAGTTTCTCTGTTACCACTGGACTATATATCCGTGCTGCTAGGAGTTTCTCTGTTACCACTGGACTATATATCCATGCTGCTAGGAGTTTCTCTGTTACCACTGGACTATATATCCATGCTGCTAGGAGTTTCTCTGTTACCACTGGACTATATATCCGTGCTGCTAGGAGTTTCTCTGTTACCACTGGACTATATATCCATGCTGCTAGGAGTTTCTCTGTTACCACTGGACTATATATCCGTGCTGCTAGGAGTTTCTCTGTTACCACTGGACTATATATCCATGCTGCTAGGAGTTTCTCTGTTACCACTGGACTATATATCCATGCTGCTAGGAGTTTATCTGTTACCACTGGACTATATATCCATGCTGCTAGGAGTTTCTCTGTTACCACTGGACTATATATCCGTGCTGCTAGGAGTTTCTCTGTTACCACTGGACTATATATCCGTGCTGCTAGGAGTTTCTCTGTTACCACTGGACTATATATC